>JAKCOX010000010.1:21162487-21762487 GCA_022605575.1 Laterallus jamaicensis coturniculus
AGGTGTTTTAACTTGTTGCTGGAGAGCTTTTGACCTGTCAGTTTGACATTAGAAAAAGCCTGAGAAGGCCAAGGAAGGACCCTTTTGGAGAAAGTATTTATGCCAGAAGATTTCTATTTAATTACTGATTGGGTTTTATCCATTTCTTTTTTCATCAGTTTCGGACTTCAGTTTTCTTCCAAGCCTTGGACTTAAAAGTTACCTTGTTTCAAAGAAGATACGTAAAACTCGCTGTAAGAGCAGAGATGAGTAAACTACTTATGGTTAAAATCATTTATGATTTGAAACAGCTGACTGCCACAAGGTACTTAAAATATAGAGTGTGTCTGTGCAATTCTGTGAAAAGTGATTCTTTGTCTAAGCAGTTGGACCAGTTGGATTTGTTCTCTGTGTCACAGTGCAGAAATAATTCCATCAGCTTTGCAAGGGGAAAAAAGAGGGGGATCCAGGGTTAGCACAGCTTGTTGGCTGAGATTAGAAGGCTAATTTTAATAAAATAAACCAGGAAGAAATGCTCAAATGAACTATTTTTAATCACTTGGAACAAAATGTTGAGTAACTGTATCTTATGTATCTTAGCTTTGGTACAACTTTGACTGTGAATCACACAATGCTCCTAAGTTTGAGTGAGGGAGGTGTGGTGTTGATGAAGCTGTTGTGATACAGGAACAAATGTGACTGGTAGAATGTGTTTGAAGAATAGCTTCTTGATCAAACTTAAGACTGTGTACTGAGAGAGGATTCCCATTCAGTGGCTTTGAGGCCACTCTGCAGTATATTAGCGGATAACTACAAAATTAGATAGATTATATACCCTTTTAAAATATACGGCTCCTACCAAACTGGAATGATCTGGAAGTGCACTAAAAGATGGAACTAGAGTGCTAGATAATTTTCACAAATGGGGAAAGTGCAGCTCAAAAGATATGCAGAATGTGACACATAGGTAAGGAAAATAAACTGTGCTAGTAGTGGTTAGATAGTGACTCTGTAGGGGTTTATCGGGGATCAAAGTGAACAATGTCAACAATGTCATGCTATTGTGAAAGCATCAACACACCATGCTGGGATATGAAATAACACAGTTTGTAACACATGAACTAACAATCCCTCTCTAATGAGCAACAGGAAGAAGTCAGCTTCATGTCCAGTCTTCTGGCCATTGCACTTCAAGATGTGGGCTGAATCTGAAGCAGAATGAAAATGATAAGAAAGGAGAGATTTCAGTTTTGAGAAGAACCTGATCAGAGGTGAAAGTCTTAAAGCGGTATAAAAGGAAAAGCAAATAAGGAAAGTAACTTTACTTCCTGCCTGTTGTGCATAAGGCGAGAAGTAAAGGAACAAGGGTACAGCAAGGGAGATTTACATTACCCGTCAGAAAGGCAGCAATGAGGGCTGTCCTACATGGTCCTACTAAAAGTACTATCCTACTAAATACAATCATGTAGACCATCATCTACAGCTGTTTTTTTAAGCATTGATAAGGTGTGAGCTCTAGCTCTAGAGTCTAACCTCTCATTCTGAGATCTAGCCAGCATCCAGTATCTCTTTTTATTTTTTTTTTAAATTAGAAAGGTTATGGTGATATATAAATATTCCTACAGGACTGTTTAGTTGTTTAGTTTTGCATAGCTTAAGCACAGATCATGGTTGCTTTACCACATTAAATGATGATGATCCTCAGTATCCTGGAGGAATATTTATGAGAATGTTGCAGAATATTACAGTTTTACATCTGCAGGTTTCTGGAATTGCATGGGATGGATAGAGCAGTCTCCCTTTAGCTTTTTATGCATCTATTGGAAAAAGATTTTTTTTTCTTTTTAATACTGTTTTCTGTCACAGAGATTTTCTCATGCTGACTTCCATGGATTTTGGGCTTGGGTTTTTGTTTTCCATGCATAATCATAGATTGCTGGGTTTTTCAGCTCTTGCAAAGTTGGATGACCTCTTAGGAAAAATATTTTACCATTGACTTGACCAATGGTATTTTGTGGGACTAGTTAATAAAAGCTTGCTAACTTTCTGTAGCATTTAGTGCTCACTGATTTACCATAGACACAATTCTCTTGTCATCCTGGCCCTGGACACAAAAAGCTCTCCACACATTCAGGTCGGCTGGGCATATCTGAGCTGATTGTTTTTTCCTCATCTTTTATAAATATGAGAATGAATACAGGTTACAAAGAAAGGATGAGAATGTAAAAGGAATATGCTAGTTGAGGTGGGAAAATGTCTGAATATGATTTGACTTTCTGAGATGCTTCTGTGGTGACTATTGGCCTTCCTTCAGGAGAGAATTTCCTTCAAATCTTCCAAGTAAAATGAACCTGGAATTAATAGATTTACTCCCCAGAAAGTGTGAGCACCAGAAGAAGCCTCCATGCTATTTGTAAACTTAATACTTAAATTTAGAAGAGATAGGGAA
The DNA here is from genome assembly GCA_022605575.1 of Laterallus jamaicensis coturniculus. Lineage (NCBI taxonomy): Eukaryota > Metazoa > Chordata > Aves > Gruiformes > Rallidae > Laterallus > Laterallus jamaicensis. The sequence continues at coordinate 21,164,916 of JAKCOX010000010.1, forward strand.
TGGTGATGGGCTCACCCATCCATAGTGACACAATGCCAGGGCTGCCTCAGCCCAGATTCAGCCTATACCATCTGCTGGGTGTGGGATGCGACAGTACCAAAGTTGTAGGTTTTGATTTGGATGCCTTGTTTTGAGTAGAAGAGTAATTTAAAGGAAAGGATGTGCACTGTTCTGTGTAGGTTGGCCTCATTGCTAGAGAATAGCCTTGGGCACATTGAATTTACTACCATGTCTTAGGCCATCTGTCCTGAACAGACAGGAAGGTATTCATGTTTTACCACTCACAAAGAAGTTTATACCTCAAGGCTGAGGTCAGCATAAGGTCATGGTGAAAATTCGTAGTGTCTAATTTTTTGCATGGTGACTACCCTTCCAGTTCGTACAGAATCCACCAAGTCCCAATGTAACCAGTACGTCATCTGTTGAGACCACAAATAATCACCAGTGATAATTAGAGGAAAATAACATGCAGCTCCTCACTCAGTCCCCTTTACAAAAGCCAGCTTTTGATACATTTGGATAGCATTTGATACATTTGGATAGCAGTAAAGACAAAAGCTGGAAAACCACAGCTGATCTTATTTCTCAGTAACCACTAGTACACCAAAACTGAGAAAGAATAATCTCAATCTTAGCCAGAGTTTTATAGCCCAGACATCCCAATAAATTGCAAGCAAGTTGTAAGGGGTGACCATTATGCAACCACTCTCTCCCAGCAAAAATAGTTAATAGCATTGTGCTGTTGGTGAATTATTTTTTTTCTTTTCCTGGTTAGACCATTCTTAGAAACACTGACATCTCACAGACAGAATAATACATTCCCTTGGAGACCTGGGATTTAACCTTGAAAGATTCTACTGTAACTGAGCAGAAATATATCTACCTGTATCTAGGTAAATGCATAGGGGGAAAAAAAATTAAACTTATTTCTCTACTAAAAAATGTCAATAGATATTTACATAGTGGATTCAAGAGAGGTACAGTATGTTTACTGACAGCACATTTACCTAGAAATTTACTTTATTAATTAATAGGCAACAACTATGCTCTTTAAATTTTCGACCTTCACAGGGACCCCACAGAGCAAAGTGCCCGAATAGTTCTTGCATGGAAGGAGCAAGTCTTTTTGTGACTCAAAAAAGCTATTGAGTCAGAAAGCCCAGCTGAAGTGTCTTTACACGAATGCATGCAGCATGGGTAACAAGCAGGAGGAACTGGAAGCCGTGATGGCACTGGAAAATTATGATCTAGTTGCAGTCACGGAAACATGGTGGGATGATCCTTGGAGTCCCTTCCAACCCGTGCCATTCTATGATTCTATGAGGGATGGTTGGTTGCCTCTATGCCTCCAAGCTGTACTTGCAGCTCCTAAGGTGGGAAAGGCTGGAAATCTGCGCTTGCTGGCAACAGAAGGAAAGCTCCTTCCCTGGTTGCCAGGTAAACATTTGCAGTGCCCTGGTGTTAAAGAGCTCTGCTGGGGAGGAGGCATCCGGGGTGGCTGAGCAGCAGTACTTGGCAATTGGATCTGTTCCCTGCTTCTGCATCCCAAGGGGTCTACAAACGGCAGTTACTATGAGGGGTGGGTGGTTGAGGGGGTGAGGTGTTGGCAGTGAAAGAAGGCAAAAATTCAGGGAAAAGAGAGGGGAAGAACTGGGTGGTGGTGTGAGGGCTGCATATGCATCCCACTAGGAAGGCTTCCACACTTGTCTCTGCATAATCAGGGAAAGTGCAAATCTTTTTGCTTGTTTCCAAATTGGTGCAAGTCTATCAGGCTTCAAAGTGCTGCTAAAAATCTATTCTTTGTGTTTATGTCTGAGTTGGTAGCTCTAACAAAAGAAGGAGGGAGAGGGGGGAAGGAGGTGTCTCCTGAAAAAGAGGAAGGAAAAGGAGGCACAAGGGCATGGGAGCACTTTGGAGGCTGACAGAATGGAAATATAGAAGGATTTGGGGAAAATAATAGGAAAATATAAAATGTATAATTAATGCTCTATTAATTCTATATCCTTATGTAAATATGATTCATATTACTCACGTCTGTTAGAGTTCTGCTTCACGTTGTTGCAGCACACGGCCTGCTTCATATTCCAGTAAAGAAAACCTAAACCATATGAAAATACTTAAATGACTGTACATTTTGGTATGTTATTGCCTTTTTTTCTTTTTTGATTGACGATGTGAGAGTGTACACCTCATTGCAAAGTAATGCTTTTAACTTAAATCAAATCAATTCTAAGTGAACATGTTTTACGCATTTATGCTTATAGTTTGAAAAAAGTGTTTCCTACAAACGAGTACTGGCTCTTAACTATCCAGTGAACAAGTCACTGGAGATGCCTGCATGTCTCAGACAGTGAGCATTTACTTGCATTGTCTTGAAACTGCTACAAGTTTAGGGCTCACAGAGCTGCTCTAGTCTTAATGAAGCGGTTAATGATGTGTGAATTATAGATCCTGACAGCCTCTTTAATAAAATCAACAGGACTGCTTCCACAGTCTACCATAGCTGCTAAATAATGACAATACTGTCTGCTTAACATAACCCAGTATCTTTAAGTTAAGCACCATTCTTGCATTCTTTTACTGAAAAATTCGCTTCAACTCAAAGAGGAATGTGAGCAATGAAGAACAAGCTGATACACATGACACTTCATTTCTTTTTGTTTGGGAAAGGAATGTACTAGCCACAGGGAATTCACAAATGAAGCATCATGTAAAGCAATGTGTTTTTCATTTCAATTGCAACACCATTTCTGGTGGAGCCTTTATTTAAGTGAAGAACATAATGCATGATGGACTTTTAACAGTCAAAAGTTTGCAAGGGATTTTTTGATTGTTTTGGTTGGTTTTTTGTGGGGGTTTTTGTGGGTTTTTTTTTTTTTTAACGTTGTAAACTTTATCTTCCCAACAGCTTTCAATGCACAATTGTCTTCACAGTAGAGGTAGTTGGAACATGGTAGTGCTGGACAGCACTTAACTTGTATGGAAATCGGTACTGTATGTATGTATGTCAAGGGATTTTTTCCATACACTCAGCTCATAGAAAAAGAATGATTGTTGTAAGAATGAAAGGGCTTTTTTGTTGTTGTTGCATTGCTTTTGGTGATCAGTCTCATAGCCAGCTAACAATTGGGAGAGAATTTTATGTGTGCCTTGTGTATATGTTCCCTAAATAATCTTTATTGTCTGGTAGACTGGAACTAAACACCAAGAGCTCTGGAAAAATCCTAGACTATTTTATGTGTTTGCTCTAGTTTCAGTGTTTTGCCCCGAATAGTTCAGGCAGCTGTCTTTCACTTATTTAGCAGATCCTGAAGCAAAGAGAAGGGAAAAGAATCAAGCCATATCCACTAGCTCATGTAATCACTTAATTTACTATCATGGTTCAGGCAGGATCAGCACAACAAAATATCGAAAAGCTAGGAAGTAGCTGACGTGTAAAGGAAAACACAATTAAGACCCAGCTACAAAAGAAGAAATTACCTACCCTGCATATGAACTTGTGAATGTATTCAAGATACGATAAACCTGGCCTGCGAGACTGAATTTACGCAAGTAAAATTTTCTTTACCAGTGAAGGGACTGCTAGCTGTAAAGCCTCTTGCAGTTATGGTGTACAAACAAAGCAGAATGACTTGCTTAGGGAAGCACAGCCAAACCATTCAATTAGTCCCCAGAAGTTCAAAGCCTGTTTTCCTGCATTACTGCACCAGTGTTTGTACAAGACACATTAGCTGCTGCTGTTCTCTTATACAAAGGGACTTGGAAGTGCTCCCTGCATTTGCACCTTTCCACTGCTCTTTCTTGCCTTTCCTTTGGCTGCCATCTCAATCCCATGTGATCAGGCAGATGTGCACACGCATTCATGCAAGCACAGGTGTTTATATCTCCTTTCTTATTTGGATCTCTTGGTTTCCAGCATTTCATATCCTGCATCTCTTCCACAAATCTTTGTTCTAGCCCTCTCAGTTTAGTGCCTTGTTTAACACCATCTCAAACAACATCCTGCTTCCTCAGAGCCAGTCAGCAACTAGAGGGAAGAAAACCTGATTGCATTTTCCTGCCTTTCACATCCCTTATGAACTGAGAGACACCACCCCCAACCCTGTCTGTGGATCCATTTTTCCTCCCTGTGTTGCTCTGAATGCACAGGAATGGATTTGTTGCTTGGAGCAGATGTTGGAGGGATGATGGTAAAGAGAAAGGCAGAACAGCTGTCAAGACCATTACTCTTCCAACAGGTGTAGACATTTGGGATGAGAGCAGACCTCTGAATCACTTCTCTCTTTCAAAGCATACCCAATTTTCTGTGGAAGAAAACCAACATGGAGAAGGTGGCTGTACATCTCAGGGAAAAAAAAATAAATGCAGTGTTCCATATAAAGTAGAGATGTATTGCGTTCAAGCACTTTTGAAGTCATGCACATGGAAGGCTTAGCTTCCTAATAACACTCACTGTTTTTGCTACCAGCGCAGTAAGGAAAAACCCACTTGTTAAGACTCTTAGAAGTAAAAATCTCAGCCTATTAGCTACTATCCTGCTTCTTTCACTTCCCATTTTAGCATCAGTGGCAGCAAATCCTTGAAAAGCAGTGGTAGTAAAACTGCCATCTCAGAGAGGCTGTGAATGTACACAGTTCAGGAGTACGCATGATGAGAATGGAAACACAGTAAATCTTTCTCTGGTACAAGGCACCATGCACTTCAGATGTCCTGAGTGGTGCCATATGCTGCCAATATTCCCATTCATGTCAGCCACCTCCTTGGAGAATAGAGCACCACAGCTCCTGGGAAGTATGGGAAGGGCATGGGTCTTTAATCTGTAGTCTCCAGCACAGGGAAATCACTACCAAATGTGGGAAACTTAAATCTGTGCACACGATTGAAACCAACTTTATCTTTTTGGTAAGCAAACAAAAAAACACAGCTAACATTTTACTTATTTAAGGATTTTGTATTTTATTTATTTAAGATTAAGATAAATATTGCAAGTAGCATTGGCTTTCTTTTATGTTAGACCACCTACCTACAACAGAATAAGAGATCCAATCATACAATGATCCTCTGCTTCATTACCACACGAAAGAGGTTTAGAAAAGCTTAGGATAAGCAATGGGATTTGTGAGCATGTTTCTGAGTCAAACCTTAGAGATTTCTGAGGTTTGCTTACAATCCCTTGCCTTTTCCAGCAATCAGATGTCAGAGGACCTTAGAGAAAGACAGGTCATTGAGTGATTTGGTTCTAATCTATAATGGTTACTACTGACATAAGCAAAACCAGTCCTTTCCTTAAATCATATATTTAAGCAATATTCTCTAACTAGAAGAATACTGATTTATCCTAATTTTCAGGATGATTTTTTCACCATGGTCTTTTTAAAATTTCTTTTGTTTCTCAGTAGTTTACATTTTCTTCCATTGCAACAATCAAGGGAAAAAATCATTGTGGAAGACTGTCTTGCACTACAAATTACATTAACTGCTTCAGAGCTGGCGGTGGCATGCATCTGATTACAAAAATGTCAATATTTTATGATCACAACAGAAAGAGCTAAACGGTGAAATCTGTAACATGCAATAAGCTCTGAGAATGGGGTGGACACTTTCATTGTTATTAGCTTTTCTAAGTGGTCTGGGGGAGTCAGGCAGGTTTCATATGGTTCAGGGACTCTAAAAGTAGCATCTTGGTGGACTGAATTGATGCTTTTGTTTAAGCACAGACCTCATTGAGGCTGACGGTGCAGCGAGCGTAAACTGGCATGGCGCCACCAGAATGAATGCAAATCTGCTGATTTTGTATTGAGAAGCTTGTCCTCAGAGTGCAGTTAAAGCTTTTACACTGCAGCTTGCAGAAGAAGATAGTGACATACATTTTCACACCCAATAACGCAAGTCGAGCCATGCTTTTGACAGTTCTTGGTTCCTAATTTGTGTAGTATTCTATTTTTTTTTTTTCAGGATGCTTGACCAGCTGTAGCCAGCTGCACAGAACTGCTGCTGTTTCAAGAGACTGAGAAGAACTGCAGTTACCCTAGAATCCCTCATCCAAAATTAGCTTTCTCACTGGTTTTTATGGTATTATCTAATTAATAACAGTTAACATTCATAACCACCTCATTGTAAGAGCATGCTGCAGAGGGAAAATGTACATCAGTTTACCAAAGTCCAGCTGGCTAAGGAAAGCAAGAAAAAAAAAAAAGATCCTCATAAGAAATGCTCAACACCCATCAGGGTAGAACTTTTGTTTGTATTATCAAGTATCTGCACAAAGCGCACTACAATGGATTTAGATTAATATTTTATTGTTGTTTATAGTCTACAGAAATCGTGACTTTGAGTTCAAAATAATCAATAAATCAAATACAACATCACAAGTTGTGAAGTGTTCCCTTGGAAATATGCTTCATTTTTATTACTACAATGTCACTTAAAACAGAATTCTTTGTCTTTGACTTGATGAGTAGGTATAAAACCAATTCCACAGCCAACTGTCAGATAAAGCAAATTCAATTCATGTCTTATAATGACAAGGTCGTGCACCACATAGAACCATTTTTAGATTTGCTTTGAGTAAGCTTAGATGAAGAAAAGCATGTATCAAAATATATATATAAAAAAGAGCCGTTGAAGGGGTTTGGATGAGTCATTCAGTCTCACCTGAGAATACATGTAGATAAAAGAGTGTAGCTTTGATGGAGGCACTGGTGAATTGGCTATGTTTTCATAATGACTTCTTTACATTATTGAATACAATGGGAACTTTAAGGCCAACTGCAATAACAGTTTCTCATGAAAAATTAACAAAGAATTTATGGAAATGTAGCAAATGTCCCAAAGCAATTAGCTTAGATTTCTCTAGAGTCTGAGAAAAGCCTGGATAATTGCAGACAGAAACTGCATAAAGTGGCTATTTTCATTATCACAGGATACAGAAAGTCTATTTTCATCACAATGGGACATAATGATGTTAAAGCTAACATGGAGATATGTTTAAAGAGGTTGAGGCACAGTTTATGGAACAGTTTGATTTACGTGGCATTCAGATCCATATTAAAGATCCTTCTTACAGTGATGAGGTGTTTTTTACCTGGTGTCTTCAAAGCCTCCTGCCAGGTAGAAAAAGAAAAAAAAAAGATTGCTGTCTGAGGAAGCTAATTGTATATTACCAGTAGGATGCACAGGAATGAGTTTAATTCGTCTTGAATGGAGAAGAGCAAAATTATGTTACAAATTGGCACATGAATATACATTTCAAAGTACCCATTATATGTATGTTTATAAGAGCTCTTATAATGCTAGTGCTGGATAGCTTGGAAACAGCAGTTGTGGCAGGCTAAGGCCGTGTAAGAATTGCCCTTAAAACCATACTCACCATTAAAACCACGAGAGCACCTCTAACACCTCCTCAGCCCTACTTTCTGTTTTGTCTATGAGATCTGTTGACACATTTTATTTTATTTCATTTCACTACTCTGAGCATGGTGTCCTCTCACCGATCTAATTACTCCTCACATGAACTGGAAAGTCATATTCTGGTTGGATGCCCATGCTCAAAAGATTTATATTACATAATGCAACCAGCCTCTCATAATCACAGATGTCCTTTGCAATGTCACACAATTCGATCTGCAGAGTATTTCCACCAAAGACCTCAATAAATGGCTGTAGGTAAAAGTTTTCTATTACAGCACTGAATAATTTCTCCACTATTGCAGTGCAGCTCTGTGGTCATTATGCAGGTAAAACTAGCATTGGTCTCCAAGGGGTTTTTAACTACACAGTCAGACTGTATATGTTCTCACAGCTGAGTAACACAAACAGCGTTTGTCTAGATGTTAGGCTTGATTATAATCTTGTTGATATCAGTGTAAATCAGAGTAGCTTTGCCAATACTTTGCATCAGCAAGTCTCATGTACAGATGGGCTAGCCATTTTTTTCCACTAATTTGTCAGTTTTCCTCTCTCCGAACACCAATACATATTGGTATTGTTGGTAATAGAGGCTAATTTAAATCCACTTTCCAATGGACTAAGCATGAATAATGTACACTAATGCATGACCCTTTCCCCCCCATTAATTTTCTGATAATCTTTGTTTCATATCTGAGCAGGATAGACAAACGCTTTCGCATTTTAATTACCAGGGAGTTAACATCAGTAAATCAGAACTCATGAGTAGCTGCTTATCACCCACACAAGCACAAACAAATGTATCTATGTATGCATACAACCCATTTTATCTGTTTGTTTGTTTCCACTGTTTTAAAAGTAAATATGATTTTTTAACTTAAATATATGTTATCCTAGCATATGGTTACATTATTTTTTAAATAATTAATAATAAGCAATTCTAAGAGGCAATACTTAAATACTGCAAATTCTTTGGGTTTTTTTCTTTCCCCCTCAAAAAAACCCCAAACTGCTTCAAAAAAAGAAAAAGTGAGACAGAATGTGAAAAGAGAAAGAAAAACCCCACAATCAAGTAAAAGGAAGCCACACAAATATTCATATAAAACTGCAATGTCCAAACCCCAATTTAATTCACTGAACCAAAGCCTTGCTTGAAATTCTGCTGAATATGAAACACTGACATTAAATACCCTTAGACCTGAAACTTCTGGATGGTTTAGATACCGGTAGGTTAAATGAAGTTATTGCTCAAGGGCTAGTTTAAAACTACTTGTAACATGTTTTGATTTACAGATTATCAATTCAGCTGAGCAGCAGAGGAACATATTCGGGGAATCGCATAAACAAATACTTTCAACTGTACTGCGGATTAACCCAAAGTGACACATTTATTTAAAAATCTGCCTACTACTTGTCCTCATTGATTAAATGCCCTTAAGAAAGTGAGCCTGATGAAATAGAAGCCATTAAGATTCAGCACACCTCCTCCACTCCTTTTGATGGTTGACACATTCCCTGGAGTGGGAGATTGGACGGCTGATACGCTAACACTGAATTATAAGCACTTTGTGCAATGTCACTGGCAAATGAAAGATCTACTGTTTTGCTTGCAAAGCAACAGTGTGCCTTAACAACACAAAAATGTACATGGTGCAGAATTATTTCATCCTTTGTGCTGAGAATATAAATGGCTGTACATATACGTATTTATATACATCATGTGTGCATTTTTATTGCACATAGAGCAATACAGCTTGTTTGGAGGTACAGTACCATTGATCAGGAAAATAGAAGTGTCTAGGACTGTTTTGGTGTTGTCAGAAAGCCAAATAAGCATGGTGTGATATCTCCATTGTGTGTGCCAGGGGATGATGTTTCTGCATCCTGGTCAAGGAACAGAGAAATGGCAAGGGAGAAGTCTCCTCAGTCCTCAGCTGCACTGGGTTCAAGAGATTGTGCTTGAAATGCAGAGAAAACTGGATGAAAACAGATTTGAGATCATTTGAAAAATGCCTTTTGGCATTTGTTACTAGTATGCATGTTCCCCTTAGGCTGTTGGGAGCCATTCCTGCTAATTGTGAAATCTTCTATAACGATGATGATCTTTGGGTTATCCCAAGTGGTCATGTAGCAGAAACTAAAGCTACAATCTTGCAACATCTTCAGTAGCAATGAAGGCACAGCAAGCTGAGTCTTCCCCTTTCATCAGTCACTCATTTTGATTCCAGCACAAAGGTGTAAGGTGACCCTGGCCCCTGGCCCCATTCCTGAAGGAAAAAAATAGTCGAGTGGGCACTACCACCAAGCATGAAAGTAGAATTTCTATTTTTTTCCAGAGCTGTGGCATGAGCCCTAGTCTCCCTGTCACAAAGAACTTCCAGTTGGTTAATCTCTAAATGGTTTTAGCTTGTCATAGCATTAAGTATCACTTGTATTTTAATTGTAGGAAGCTAATTTTAAGGTGTAACACCCCTGTCAGTCCCTCTGCTGATACTATATTGCTTTCTCTTGTTACTGGCTGTTCAGTTTGATGCTCTAAAGATCTATGGTATTGAGCCAGTTTTGATAGCTACAGATTAGCTACAAATCCAACTGTCCTGCTCATCTGGGTTATTTTGGGCTCTAAATCAGTCACACTGTATTAAACAGTTGCCATAATTTCTGTGTCATGCTGAGGGACCTTCACAATTATTAAGAACATTTGCTAATGCAGTGTTTGAAATTGCGAAGGTCCTACAGCATGACAAGCTCGGCTCCTAAAAACATCAATCTAAATTGGCAGGAAAAGGAAGGGCTAGAGGTGAAGGCATTTAGACAAATAGAGTAATTAAGCCCCACATTATTGTTACTACCATGAACTTGCAGGTAGCTTGCTACTGTTGTTTTTTTAAAAAAAGGATTTAACTGAATAGGAGAATTAATGAAACACAATGCCATTCATCTCAGTGCTGCATCTCTACACTCCTTACCCCATTTGAGGCTGGGACAGGCTTCTCCAGAGTCCCTTGCTCAGCCACTGGCCAGGCAGCTGCTCTCAGGCAGCACTGGTTACAGCTGAATGTGGCCACTCTTCCCCTTTGCAGATGCACTGCAAGGAATATCCCATCCTCTACCCAGTTGCCAGTTTTCACACAAGTTCTAGGAACTTTATTATCCTAGATTTCTAGTCTGTTTTTAAATCCATTTGAATTGGCAGAATTACAGCATTACATTAAATGCCTTTTCCTCTGTATTACTCTAACTGCAAATTTACTTTCTCAGTTCCCATCTGGCAGTTTTATGTCTCAGAAATATATGGAGGAAAATCTCAACATAGCCCCTACACATACCCTATGCTAAACACAGCTATTTGGCATAGTTGTAACCCATGGCTCCAAATCATGACATTTTGGTGTTGATGATAGGAGGAATGAAGTAGCTATCAGACAAATAACAAATGGAAAAACACCAAATTTTGTGGAGGTGAGAAGTGTTTCGGATAGAGGGACTGATAAAAAGAACAACTGAAACAACTTATAGACTGAGTGGGTGGCCAGATGTGGGCCACAGGATGACTTTTTCAAGGCCATCACCTTTGCTTTGAAAGAGGCTGGAAAAGTTGTGAAGAAAGCTCATGACATCTGGTATGTGAGCTTCTCCTACAGCTGGTCTGTACAATCAGGCACTGGAGGAGGGATTCAGCTGTCCACACACTGATGCTGGTCTCATTTGAAGCACCTTTGAGCTCATTTCCAACTGCTAGTTCAGAAATCTATAGGCTTCCCAAGCTGTCACCTGCTGTCACCTATCCACAAATCTGGCAGGTATCTCAGACACATGAAGGTCTGGGAAGGGCCAACTTTTAACAGCGCAAGGCACCTATATATAGGCAATGGAATCACTTCCTTAGATTCATGAGTTATTGCATCTGGATGTGAGGAAAAAGAAGTGGGACTGGAGACACTGGGTAACAGTTCAGTTGTGGGGTTTCACTTTTGAGACAACAGCTGGCATGCAGTGTACTGTTCGGTTCCCTAGTGAAGGACAGATGTGGGGATACTAAAGTGAGTCCAAAGGAAGTCCACCAAGGTGGTCAGGAGTCTGAAGCACTGAGAATGCCAGCAGAGGATGAGGGAACTGAGTAAAATCTTAACTTGATCTAACAAGACCACCTCTGAGCAGGTGGGCCCAAGTGACCTCCCCACATCCCCTCTCCAATATGTAAGTCCATGGCTCATAAGCCCCCATCCAAGAGCCATGGCTCCTCCAGACTGTCCATTCCCATTCATGCAGGCCACCAGAAGAACAAGCAGAAGGTTTTAAGCCATGTGCAGAGACTCGGAACTACATATATGTGCTGTTGATCCCTTCACAAAGCAGTCATGTCAGCGTTCCCAGCTCATGCTGCCACTTGGCCATACCATGCAAAGTATTTGGTTATCCTGAGACTACAAACCTGTGGTGACTTGGCACACAGTTTCACTGTCTGAAGAGCAGTCTTCTCTTCCTGTTTTGTCACTGTAAGACTTTGCTTTTGAACTTGATAGACAGGAAAATCTTTTAAGAAACATCTCTCTAATTCCTTAGTACTTGAGTTGCTGAACATTGCTGGGGATGGTTGTATCACTTGGACCATTTCTTATTTAAAAGCTGTCAAGTGAATGATTAAAATACCTTATAATAATCTAAGTTCAGCTGCTTTTTAAAATCCAGGTTAACTCTGTCTACATCTTAATGTTTCTGAAAGGTACTAGGATACCATGAAAACTCCATAATTGCATGTCTTCCATAAAGGAAGTCACAGACAGAAAGCAGACTGTGCAGTACAAAGCATGGTAAGCTTACATCATGCATTTGACTGATCTCAGAAAACCAAAGCTATTAATGTGAAAAAAATCCCAAACGAACCCACAAACAAAAGAAGCCATTACCATGCAATGCTGAAAGTTTCCAAAAGTCACTGAACATATATCTCAAAAGATGTATGCACATTGTTTAATTAATGATGTTCATCCAAGTGGTCTTTTAGCACAATAACGAGTCTTCTTGGGAAAAAGGCCCAAATAGGATTTCAAAATACCCTTGATATGTATTCTATATGTGTTGCTGAGAACATGTATTTTCAGAGAATAGGTATGTCCAAGCACACATTATTTGTATACAGAAATACAATAAAAAGTCCTGGTAATTATTTTTTAAGGAATCAATATATTATGTAATATTTATCTGCATTAATTCATGTCAGAATATTTAGTATTCAGAAAATATTATTATACATTGTAGTGTATAGATTTGGTAACTGAATCCGGGGAAAAATTGTAAGGAATTAAAAAAATCACCCAAACTTACACATTTAACCAGTTTTATATTTGAGCTGAACATTCTTTACCATAAAGCAAACTCAAAATGAAAAAAAATTGATCTATCTGCTTTTGCCCCATTAAAATGGAGCAAAACCTTTCAGTCTTCATTAAAAATTTGGAAAAATGCCCAAGATCCTTTATTAGCAGAAGTATTTAACCTCACTAATATATTTTCCTACATACCTCTATGTGTGCATTCCCTCTATGAATCACTTAAATCTTACTTCAAAAGATCGAGGCTCTGCGGTTGTTGTACAAGGAAAAACAATGATGCCACACACAAAATTTTTCTCTGGGAATTACTTATCATAGAATCACAGAATGGTTTGGGTTGGAAGGGACCTCGAAGATCATCTAGTTCCTGCTCCCTGACATGATCAGCGACAGCCTTCACGAAACCAGGTTGTCCAAAGCCCCATCGAACCTGGCCTTGAACACTGCCATGGAGGAGACAGCCACAGCTTCTCTGGGCAGCCTGTGCCAAGGACTCACCACCCTCACAGGCAAAAACTTCTAAACTAAATTTTCACTTTTTTAGTTTAAGGCCATTCCCCCTTGTCCTATCACTCCATGCCCTTACAAACAGTCCCTCTCCAGCTTTTCTGTAGGTCCCCTTTAGGGACTTAAGAGTTGCTGTAAGGTCTCCCCAGAGCTTCTCTTCTCCAGGCTGAACAAGCCCAGCTCTCTTAGCCTCCCTTCACAGGAGAGGAGCTCCAGCCCTCTGATCATTTTTGTGGCGCTCCTCTGGACAGTTTGGTGCCTTTCCTGTACTGTGGACCCCAGAGCTGGACACAGTTCTCCAGGTGGGGTCTCACCAGAGCAGAGCAGAGGGGTAGAATCACCTCCCTTGACCTGCTGGTCATGCTTCTTTTAACACAGCCTGGGACACAGTTGGCTCTAGTGAACACAGGCTAATTCACCTGGAACATGACCAGTGAAAATTAAGACTAAACATGTCTTTCCTTTGGCTTAGATGCCTTGATTGCTAATAAAGGCTGGATAAAAATTAGAAATCTTTCTAATGTTCTTTGCATCTAAGTTGTAGGGGTGGGAAGCTTGCCCAGTTTCGCAGCATACAGTGCTAAATAAATTAATATTTCTACTCTCTAAATCTTCACAAGTACTTTGCCTGCTTGGGGAAGACTTTTGTAGTTTCATTTATATTGTGTGCTTGTGTTAATAGTAGACTGTATAAAGTTGTGCTAGTCCTAATTCTACTAAATGCCAATTTTTGCAGCTTCGACAACATAAATAATGAAAGTGAAGACTAGATTGTGATCTTTCAAAATAAACCCAATCTCAAATTACTCAGAATATAGCATACTATCTACAGGTAGGGGTATGTTATTATTTATACTCTTGTCCTGGTTCTGGCCAGGCCTGGGTTGACCTCCCCAATCAGCCAACACAGGTGAGCTGAGTCAGCCCAGGTGAGCTGAGTTAGCCGGAGCTGTTTTCCACACCACCTGACACCACTTGCCTATAAAAGCAGCTGGTTGGGGAAGGGTGAGGGCTGGGTTTTCTGCCTCTAGGACAGTTGGAGTGTGGCTGGGATGTTGGGTGGGTCGGTTCTTGCCATCGGGCAGCCCTCTGTAAGTGCCGGTTCAATAAGGTACTCTGTGTTAGCACTGGATGTTCGTGTAACGAGCCATTACTGTTCTGTGTTCATTTTGATATTTGGCAGTAAACTGTCCTTATCCCAACCCATGGTGGCTCTGCCTGTTTCTCCTCTGGGAGTGAGCGAGCAGCTTGGTGAGTATTTGGTCTCCAGCCCGGGCCAAACCACCACACTCTGAAAACTTGGAAAGATCTATTTGAAAAATCTGAGGAGAGACATAGTTATTAAATATTTGTGGCTGAAAAAGGAGTTTAAGGCATATTGCTTAAAACAAGAAGAAAGAGGAATGTACTTTAGGAACTGTGCATAAATTTTGTAGTAGATAAACTTATGAAAATTAAGAATCATAAAATCATAGAACCTCCTGAGTTGGCAGGGACCCATAAGGACCATGGAGTCCCACTCCTGGCTCCATACAGGATCAGCCAAGTCAGAGCATGTAACTGACTGCATTGTTCAGTTGCTTCCTGAACTCAATGAAGCTCAGTGCTGTGACCGTTTCCCTGGGCAGCCAGTTCCAGTGCCTGATCACCCTCTCAGTAAAGAACCTTTTCCTGGTACCCAACCTAAACCTCTCCTTTCATAACTTCATGCCATTGCCTCAGGTTCTATCACTGGTCACCAAAGAGAGATCAGTGCCTGTCCATTCACTACCCTGCGTCAGGAAGCCACCCACTGCGATGAGGTCTCCCCTCAGTTTTCTTTTCTTCAGGCTGAACAAACCAAGTGACTTCAGCCTCTCTTCTTATGACTTCCCCCTCCAGACCCTTCACCATCCTTGTTACCCTCCTCTGTACACTCTCCAATACTTTCCTGTCCCTCTTGTACTATAGCACCCAAAACTGCACACAGTACTCAATGTGAGTACTTTAAATACATCAGATATTCAAAATTAGCCATGTGTATTTGACCATACTAATACTAAATTCAAAGGTGCATACAGACATAGCATTTGACCTGGCCTAAAGTTGGAGGGTGTCATTGAAGGATGCACTCAGTCACATGTCTGACTTGCATGGCCTGTGTGGAGCCAGGAGTTGGACTCGATAGTCCCTATTGGTCCCTGCCAACTCAGGACATTCTATACTTCTCTGATTCTATATGGCTTCCCAGCTGGACTATGTATGTTTTTGGGAAAATACAGGTGTGTGTTACAGGAAGTGTACATGCTGTTATAATCATGTACTTCAGAAAATAGTGTCTCAAAATTAGCTTTATAAAGATTTTCCTGATATTAATGAGATGCCGTTCACCAGCATATATTTCCATAAATGCATATTAATATTAAAAAAGGCCAGCTATGATTGATAAAACTCCCACATTTTCTGTTTGCTTAAACCTCGTCTTGTTCCAGCTGAAAAATATGTATTTCAAGTAGAAAGGTGAAGAATGGATGCTACAGAAGGGTGGAAATGAATGAGAAAATGTTTCTACTAAAAAACCCTCTACCAAGACGTGTTTAAAAACCAGTATTTGTAAGGAGGGTCTTTCAAGAAAAAGAAAATCGTAGCCATATAAAGAGAATAACATTGGAAGGGACATTTAAATTATCTTTTCAGTTGCAACATGTTACAGCTCTTTGGCATGGCATTTCTTGACTAAACAGAGATTGTCAAGAAAAGACCCATGCATGAAAGACACTACACATCTCAGTGGTTCAGTAAAGCCTTTACTGTCTCTGAAATCAATGGGATCCTCTGTAAGCATAACACTTGTGATCACCACGCAGCCTGATTTGGGAACCTACCTTCACTGAAAATCTGGGACACAGTTTATGCATTCTCTTTATCGTTTAATAGATCACAATAAAGAGAAGGTCGTATTTAGTTTAAGTGGTTAAATATCCTGATGGATCCACTGCAAGTGGTATGAAGCTTGGCGAGTGAGGCAGTTTTTCCTCCTTTCATCTTCTTTTATCTACCTTTTGGCTTTAACCTTCTTCTCTGTCATCAGCTTTTATTATATCTATCCCTTAGAGGATCTGATTCAAAAAGCTACTGATGTCAGTGGCAACCCCTCATTGACTTCAAAGGGCTTTGGATCAACCCCCAAATGACCTATTTTTATAATTTTTGTTACATGGTGCTTTTTTGTTTGCTTAGAAAAATTATTTTCTAAACAAAAAGAAATCAAACCTTTGCTGAAATTGTAAAATGAGTGATGAAGATAAACAAATAATTGAAGGATATTTTCTCTAGGCCTTGTTTAAGTGTAACAAGAGGCAGTAAATTCCTGTCAATTAATTTACATTAATATTGATCAGTGCATATTAACTATGCAAAGGCTACTCCATGTATTAACACCATGAGTATCACTGGCATTAATCCCATATCAGTTTTTGCCATGAAAAGAAAGACTATGTTTCCTCTCCATAATTTATTTTTTGTGGATCGTTGTTCTGATAGGGTTTTAATTACAGTTGTTGTTGAACCAGCATTACTTACTATTTCACTCTTGCATGCAATGACAGCCTTGAAAGCACAAGAAAACAAGGACCCCATAGTATAGTAGATTAACTGGGTTAAACTGTTTCATATGGATGTCACTGGCTTGAATTTAGTGCATTTTGGCATAAATCAAGTAGCATCTGCTCTGACTAATGGTGGATAATACAGTAATAAAAACTCAGTCTGCAAGGCAACGTTATTTCTGCCTTTGCTACATGGTCAGCAGTAGGACATCTCCCTAAAATTGGAGAACCATTTTGCCTTAGCTCCACATATTTTGGTAAGATATGCCAGAAGCTTAATAGCATAACAAAGCTATTTTTACTCACAGTTTATTCAATGCATGTTTTATTACATGACAGGATTTTCACAAAGCAAATCTGAAATCTGTTTAACAGCCTGGAATTTCTTATGCATTTCTCTCTGGCCCTACACTCCTGGAAGAGAGGATGCATGAAGCCATACTATATCTTGATGTGCTGCAACAGGCAACATAGTATCTGGTTTATAAGCAGGTGATAGTATAAATGGGTTCAGCATGTGCTAATGAGAGATCATAAACAGATATTATGTCAATTTGCAAAAATTGCACTACTTTGTCACTTATAGCTATAAACATTGCCAAAGGGGAGCAATATACTGCATTGCACAGTTCTTAGGTTAAGATCATATACTGTATATAATTCAAATTAGTAACATGAAAATCTGTACATCCGGGCAGGAGTTAAACAATGCATCTTTCATGTTGGAAATGATTGATAGGACTGGTAAATATGTATGGCAAAAATCTTAAGACAGATTCCACATAAAGCATGACATGCAATTAGTTCTAACCAGTTGTGTTAACATGTGCTAACCATGTTAGCAAACTACTTAAAAGAGAAGTATACCTGGATTTACTGGAGGAATAGAGATCTATATATGTCAACTGTTTCTTAGCCTGAACTGACCAATGAATATCTTATTACATTTTTGCATCTTCATTTGGATTCTTCTTTCTTAAGTACAAAATTACTAATAGTTTTCATATGAACTGCTATACTAATCTCCTGCTATATACAGGCTATTTGTCAGAGAGACCTAAACAAGTGTAACTTTATTTACACTTCACTCTTTAGGTTTTTCTTTTACCTTTGTGTCTTGTAGTTAGTCATCTGTATGCTTTCAGGTGAAGCAACCCAAGAGAGGGAAAGAGTCTTAAAACTAAGTGAATCAGCAGAATCACAGAATCACAGAAGCGTTGGGGTTGGAAGGGACCTCAAGAGATCATCGGGTCCAACCCCCCTGCCAAAGCAGCTCCCTAGCTCATATTGCACAGACAGGTGTCCAGATGAGTCTTGAATATCTCCAGAGAAAGAGACTCGATCACGTCCCTGGGCAGCCTGTCTCAGGGCTCTGTCACTCTTACTGTGTAACAGTTCTTCCACATGTTGGTGTGGAACTTCCTGTGCTCCAATTTGCAGCCATTGCCCCTAGTCCTGTCTCCACTAACCACTGAAAAGGGGCTGGCCAATTCCCCCTGCACCCCATACTTAAGATATTTATAAACATTACAGAATCACAGAATCACAGAATCTTAGGGGTTGGAAGGGACCTCAAGAGATCTTCGGGTCCAACCCCCAAATTAATAAGATCCCCCATAAGTCTTCTTCTCTCCAGGCTGAACAGTCCCAGCTCACTCAGCCTTTCCTCATAGGATAGATGCTCCAGGCCCTTAATCATCTTTGTAGCCCTCCTCTGGACTCTCTCAAGGAGATCCCTGTCCTTTTAATACCAGGGAGCCCAGAACTGGACACAATACTCCAGGTGGGTCCTGACCAGGGCAGAGTAGAGGGAGACAATCACCTCCTTCGACCTGCTGGCCACACTTCTGATGCACCCCAGGATCCCATTGGCTCTCTTAGCCACCAGGGCTCAGTGCTGGCTCATAACCAACCTGTGGTCAACCAGGACCCCCAGGTTCTTCTCCACAGAGCTCTTCTCCAGCAGGTCAACCCCCAGCCTGTACTGATACATGCGGTTGTTCTTCCCCAGGTGCAAGACTTTACACTTTTGTTGAATTTCATCTGGTTTCTCCCTGCCCAGCTTTCCAGCCTGTCCAGGTCTCGCTGGATGGCAGCACAGTGTTCCTGCATGTCAGCCACCCCTCCCAGCTTTGTATCATCTGCATACTTGCTGAGGGTGGATGCTATTCCCTCATCAAGGTCGTCAAGGAAGCTATTAAACAGAACTGGACCCAACACCGAGCCCTGGGGAACACCGCTAGTCACAGGCCTCCAGAATTGACAGAGGTTTGAGCTAGAGAGAGGAGAAAGGGTTGCCGTATCCATATTTCCAAGCTTCTGGAAGAAAAAAAAAGAAAACGATTATGCTAATACTACAAATATAAAAAGCCACTCTCTTCTTTCTGGAAAGAAATTATAATCTAAATATATTTTCTCATAATTGAAAAATGTTGTTGAAAAGGAAGGTAAAAAAGATACCATCAGAAAAAGTATATAGAAGTTATAGTAAAAAAAAGAATGAAAATAATATTAGCTCTGACAAGTCAAATGGGTGCAAAAGATTTTGGAGAGCAACTTGTTAAAAGCAAAAAGGCTTGCAATAGAGTGTGTTATATTGCCTCAGAACCAAATCTGGCTAGAAAGTTAGTGGAACTAATACACAATTGAGGTGTGAAAGAAAGATAAAAACCATAGCATAAAAGCAAACCAGATTATTTTCATTCTTTCAGTCTAGGGGAAAATCCTAAATGTTCACTGGTTAAGGTCCATTTTGCATGACATACATCTAAAGAACTGCTTAGGTTGAATTGTTGGTAAAACCTGCTTTTAGCACAGCAACAGGAGCAAATTACTGACCCGAACCATCTGGAAACAATCTAGATACAGAATGGGTGTGCGGTTTCTGCACCTTGTTTTCAGTACTCTTCTGGCTCCTTCCACCTACTTCAGTTTATTCTGTGACAAACGAAGGGACTTGCAGACTTTTTGTGGATTTGTTCTAAAAAAGACTTAATTTACATTATAATTTGGAGAGTGCTCCCAGCAATTAATGGAGTTCAGGTGCTCAGATACTCCATTAGGCATCTCTGAAGGATTTGGAAGATGAACACTTCACTTGCACAATCTTTTCTCCTTGCTGTAGCCTTGTTGCCAGCATTAACTCAAGACTTCAAAAAGAAATCAGATGTGAATGTGATAAACCACTGGTGGGGCAAAATGGACAATAGCATATGAAGAACCAAAAGCAAAACAAGGAATATCATGGTGCTACTGCATAAATCATTGACTAACCTAAAAACACTAATCTTGATTCTTAATTATAGATCTGCTCACCTTATCTGAGGAGGTTTTGCATTGCAACACAGGAATGGACACCAGGGATGCTCAGACATATGGAAAGATATTCAAAGAAAGAAGATAAATTTGCTTGGGAGGTTGTGTAGGATAAGAGACAACTCTGGAGAAATGTGATGGACAGACATCTGTAAGATAATACAGAAAGGCTGAAGAGGTAAGGCTTCCTTGGTCTTTCTTGTAATATCAGGAAAAGAAGCAAAAATAACAATTTCTCCATACCACACATAGTTAAAATTATACTGCTAACTGCTACAGAAGACTGTGAAGGCCTTGGGTGTAAGTGGATTCAAGAAGAGATTTGACAAATTCACAGAATTAGGCTACACAGTGGCTATTAAAAGTGAGGCTCTTGGTGCAACTTCCAGCTCAGAGAATCTCTAGCCCATGGATTGCCAGGAACTAGGACTTACACAATGCTGTAGGTCCATAGTGCTACACTACGTCATATCCCACTCTGAAGTACTGCATACTAAGCACTATTTGTAACTGGGCTGTTATAGTCCCTCTTATTTCTTTGCATGAGTAAAGACAGAACGTGGGGATAATCTGTTTTGGTTTCTTTTAAACACAATGACTTATATAGGGTAAAAATGTGGTACCAGCTTCAACCTTAGTACATATTGTTTCTGTAATGAAGAAACAAGTTTCATTCTAACAAAAAAAAAAAAAAAGGAAAAGCAGCAGTGTTCATAGTAATTGAGCTATTTATAATGAATAACCTTCTTTTTCACATTTTAATTGGAACAAATTAGCAAGCAGATACTCACAGATTCACAGATATTAATCACAGAATTCAGGCATTCCAAACATTTCTGACAACATGTTTATTATCCTTTCTTTCGCCATTTTAATAATAAAAAAAAATCCCTACAGTTAATTATGCTGTTAACAGCAATTCACTATTACATGCAGAACTCATATTGCTATAGACAAGGTGAAAAAATAGAAATATAGTCAAACATATTTTGTTTAAATGAAAGATAATCAAACAATAATAAAGTCTACATATATTTCAATGCGTGTAATTTCTCTAAACCAATTCTCCATAAAACTTTAATTTTTATGACTTTTTTTTTTAATTTCAACACGTGGGAAATCACATAGCAATTTGTAGCTGCTTGCTTCTGCAAAATGAAATGTAAAAGGAAAAATTCCTTCTTTGATAAGTGGATCAAGTGAGCCAAATATCAGGGGTCAGATCAGCACAGAAAATGAAATTGGCTGTATATTTGGTGTCTCCAAGTTGACTAGAGACAAGGAAATAGGCCAAAATGCCCTTGAACAGAGCAATGACGGAGAACGATTAAAAGTAGTAGAGACCCTACCTAATTCACATTTCACAAGTAGACCCAAAGCATTTAGTCATCAAAGTCACATGCATTTTTTTGGTGGAAGGGTCAATATGCTTGCAGTTGAGGCTGACCCCTGTGCACAGAGGCATGCACACTTTCCCTGTCTTCACATGTGAGTTAATGATGTAGAGGCAGAGTGGGAGATGAAAAATGTCCCAATGACAACAACATACTATGGACAGCATTTTTCAGCTCAAGTAAGGACCCAAGAAGTGGAAAGTGTGGCTGTACTGCAGATAGCAGACATGGATGCAGCTCACAGCAGGGCTGAAATATCTTTTGCTCATCTTTACCACACATGGCATATGACAGCTGGTCTGGCAAATCCTACAGATGTCTGATATCTTCAGTTTCAAGTATGGAAAAATTATACAGTGATGAAAGTTGAGGGTGGACAATCGTCCTAGTTCCGGCTAAGACAGAGTTAATTTTCTCAAGGAGCCAGGACAGGGGGTCCAAGTTGACCAAGGGAGTATTCCATACCATGTAACGTCATGCTCACCATAAAAGGGGGCTAATGGGGGAAAGGCAGCTCTGTGCAGTTCTGGGATGGTCTGAGTGTGCTTAATCATTGCATCACTGCCTTCTGTTAACACTGTTTTCTGTGTTGTGTTATAAATGCTGTCGTTCTTTCCTTCTCCCTGTGCTGTCCCAGCAAAATGTCCTTACTGAAACCATGAGATTTGACTTTGCCTTTCCATTCCCCTCCCCATCCTGCCAGAAGATGGAGGGGTGAGTGAACGGCTTTGTGGTGCTCAGCTGCAGCCAGGGCTGAACTGCAACAGCAGTGTTAATGATACACAAGAGAGTCATGAAGCTTTCCCCACTGAATAGTCCTCTTCCCCAAGTCCTTTACTGTACACAAGACATTGTTGATTCTCATTTATCTCTGTTTTGCTCATCTGGCTTAGAGCATTGGAAAGCAAACACTGCAGACCTATTTCTCCCCACTCTGCAAGAGTTCCACAAAACCTCGCTCTGGAGTAGAGAGCACAAGATTTATAGCTAGTTATTAGTTTTAATGACCATACTATGGAGCTGTTGCAGGTAAATTCTGCCTTTCTTATATTGTTCCTCATTTGTTTCTGGGGAGCAAGTCTTACAGACACCTATGAAACTGAGGATTCATGGACTAATAGATTCCTTATTCCCACCAAAGTAGAGAATCAAGATAGCACAAACAAACTCTCCACTCCATAAGGAGATATATCAGCTGCATATGTTATATGATATGAAATCAGGAGGCATTGCCAATAGTCCTCACTTTTATGCCTTTGAGGAAGCACATATTGCTTCAAAATAGGGTGAAAAAGTCTGTATAAAGCGTAGCCTTCAAATTTGTGAGACTCACCAGCACACCCATCTCCCAGCAGAATGAGTAAAATGGTAAAAGGTAAAAGAAAAGCTGATAGACGAAAAAGCATCAAAACATGGAAAGGTAGCAGTCCTGCCGCTCCTCAGCTGAAGATCCATTTGCATTGCAAAGAGGTCACTTTCTGGAAGAAAATTAGGGGAATTTTAGTTCCTCAATTTTATAATGATATGCAATTTAACTGGTGCCTTTGCCAAGAATTGAGCTAAGGAGGCCTTTTTTAGTAGGAATGAAAAGGAGCATAATTTAAAAGAAAACCTTTAGAGGTATATGCAGATTGCTTACCATCATTTGTTTTCCCTAGATAACCTTTATTTTCACTATAAATTACCCCACTCGCTTCACAAATGGTGACTATCACAGGGTAGAGGAGAATTGAGGAATTATGCTCACCCAGCTGCTACGTTAATTGTGTGTTGTTTGTTCAACAGCAGCATTAGAAATATAAACTCCTCCTCAACAGTTCTCTGAAAGCCTTTACAAATAGTAACACTTGTTTAGAACTTAAAGTCTGAATGTTCTGGGTTTATGAGTAACTGGATATTATCATATTAAAATCGTTACTAAACCAGTGCTTGAATTTGTTCTGAATCCTGTCAATACTTTAATGGCAGTAGTCTTGGAAACTACACATCTGCCACAGGATTAATTACACACATAAAACATTACCATGGCCCTACATCTCCTGTGAGGTAGAGAGGCACTGGAATGATTAATGGCTGTGTATGACATGCGAAGGAATAAATGTAAATGTTACCCAGTGGATAGAAAGAGCTGTTCCTAATTCATATTGGAACAAGTTGAAGAACCTTACTGGTGCAACATTATTCTTTCAGGTCTGCAGGCAATGTTTAAAAAATGCCTAATCCACAAATTCTGCAGCATTTGCTGTAGAGCTGGAAGAACTCCTGTCCACTATGGATTTTTCAATTATTTTGAACATCGTGTGTGTGTGTGTGTGTGTGCTCATAGGTATATGGGCATATTACGCAGGTGCCATAATTGGTGAGTCACCTTTCCCACTTAGTGTAAGCAGTGGTGGTGCTTCTTAGGCCAGTGTTAGGTCAAGGCCATTAGAAACTTCTGAGTTTTGACTTAGAGTCAGTCTTGAGTCACAGCAGGGAGAAAACATTTCCTTTTTATAATACATCAGGGAAGCATAGGTTCAGTTGTGAGAGAAGAGAAAGAAAACTGGAGGAAATATTTCAAAGACAGTCCATTGTTTACAATCAAAATTAACAGAGCAGAGTTCAAAGGTGACATACCAGTGCGCAATTAAAGCCACGGGCAGACGCAAGCAGCAATTAGGTGAGAATTATAACAAATGTAAATGGTAACTAATCTATTGATCATGTCACTTCTTCATGGTTCATTATTTCTTTAGACATCCTTTAATAAAGACCCCAAGTGGCTCTACATACCTTTGCCACTGAAATCTGAAATAATGAATTACAAAGCCCTTTGTTCATCCCAAACTATTTGTTTCCGTTCCTGCTAACTCACACTTCCTGCCTTTGGAGGATCACATCATGCATGTGGGACTGAGACCTGCAGATAGTCATTGACACTGCAGAGCTATTTGCCTCTTGGCATGAGCATATTCATCAGCCAATTAAATCTCAGACTGATTTTGAAATTTACACTCACATCGATATAGAATTACACACCCTTATCCCCAAGTGGGTCACCACTCATATGTGAGCCAGCAAGCAGCAGACTGCAGGGTGCCCATCACAAAGGTAACTGCAGTGAAGATGGAGGCAATTGAAACTGACTGATATATACTTAACGTGGCTGATGCATACATTTTAACATGACAGGACAAGGAACTGAGCATTTCTTCTGAGTGGATGCTGTGATGCCATAACTTGTGGCATTTCCCACCCCGTGAATTAAGACAAAACAATGTTTGCCAATCATCACTTGTATCTAAGTACACAGGAGATCTTGCCCAGACTACCTGCCAGTGCAGATGGGAGGTTGGAAATGAAAGGGAAGGTGGAGAAGATAGTGTCCTACACTGATATTGATGCAAAAGACATCAGTGGGGACAGTAAGTTAAGACTCCGTGGCCCCAGATATCCTGTAGAGCCCCCTGATACAGCACTAATGCTTCCATACTTCTTTACCCACAGCTATCTGTGACATTATGGTGTCCTCGTGGACTCCTGTTTTTTCCTTTTTCTTTTTTTTTCTGTTGAGATGTGAGAATAATCAAAGTGCATTGCTGACTTACATTTAAATGCTCAAAGTCTAACTCCACACATTTCTTAGCGCTTAAGTGCACAATGTGGAAAGCTGATCGTGGTCAAACACACTGTTTAAAATGCTCATGCTCGCAACACCTCAGAGCAAAGTCAGTGGACAAAGCCTTGCAACAAAAGGGAACATTGTATTCATTTTCCACACCTTGTTTGTCTGTACATGAGTGTTTACAGCTAATGTGAGAAGTCTACACCCTCATACAAGCAGTTAAAGTTCTGAGTTCATTTTTTTTTCCTCCAGAGGTTGTGCTGAGACAGAGATGTTACCACCAAGCTACAAACTTATTTCTCCTTAGGCTGCACTGTCACAGGGAGTTTTCGAATGAGTTTCTGTTTTGCTTTTTCATTTATTGACTATATACATCTGCTCTTGCTTTTACATAAGAACACTACTTTACCAGAGCAAGGTAGTCTAGCATCTCATGTAGTGTCACTCATCATGTTTCTCATTTCTGAGGTTGCTGTTGCTATTCTAGGAAGTC
Organism: Laterallus jamaicensis coturniculus; assembly: GCA_022605575.1. Lineage (NCBI taxonomy): Eukaryota > Metazoa > Chordata > Aves > Gruiformes > Rallidae > Laterallus > Laterallus jamaicensis. The sequence continues at coordinate 21,190,562 of JAKCOX010000010.1, forward strand.
TGGCTGTGCACATCTAAAGGGTATGAAGGGACCAAATGCACAGGTCTGCATTACAGACCTTTGCAAACAGACCCATGGTTAGCTTTTCGTATTGACTACAGCTGGACTTTCAGCATCTCTCAATTTACCACCTCATGAATAACTCATATGTCTCAGGTACCAAGTTTTTGGGAATCATGACACTCCAGATGTGTTTTTACACTACAGCTTTGGGGAATGAGCCATGTCTTTAAGTGTCTAAATGCCTTTCAACACAGGGCCCTAGACACCAATTATTTCCGCCAGCCTCAAAGGTATTACAACCATGGTAACAGAAAAAGAGACTGCAGCCCACCTTATAAGATACCTGGTCATCTTACCAAAAGAGAGCAAAACCAGTTTTTAGAGAAAGTCCATGTTAACATTTTGGACACTTAATTTACTCAAATCTGAAGTCCAATCTACTTTAGGTCACCAAGCTCCTAAAATCTACATAAGAAACATATTTATGTTTAGTACAGAAAGGTTGTTGTTCATACAAATACACTTATTTGATGAACCTGTAAAGACATTATAGTAGTGATGAGGTGTAGAGAGTGTAAATGGAATTTGCAGTTAGTAACAGCAGAGATTACCAAATTAAGATAAATACAAACTATGAGATAAGCTTCACGGTACTAGCAACATTACATATAAAAAGGAAGTCTTGCGACAGTGTATAATGACCACTATTATCCTAATCAGCACAATCGCACTCATCGTTAAGATTTAATTAAGGTTTTCTCTTTTCTCTGTGTAATTATTAGAGGAGCTTCTCATGAAGTTTAATTGCCCTATCATAAATGAGCAGGAAAGAGAAAGCTCCTTTGTCCAACAAACAAGTTTTCCTTTAGAGGAAAAATATTACATAATAATGAATTTTCAGACGGAATTCAGACTCTGAAAGGTATAATTAAGGTACTGGAAGGGGAGGAACAGCTACTGTAGGTGTAACAGACTGTGCGAGTTTTCAATTTTTTTTCTGTTTTCTTCTTCCTTCTTGTCAGGAAAGGCACAAAGAGAAATGTAGACCATCACAAATAATACACACCCTAACTTTCATGACCATGAAATAGTAGAGTTCAAGATCCTGAGTGGAAGAAGCAAGCCAAAAAGTAGGATAGCTACCCTGAATTTCAGAAGAGCTAACTTTGATCTCCTCCACAACCTAATAGGACCTATTTCATAGGCTATGCTGTTAGAAGGGAACCTGTGAGAACTGGCTAGCATTTAAACAGCGCTTCTTCCATGCACAGGAGAGGTGCATCCCTTTGAGCAAGAAATTGGGAAAGAGAGACAGAAGACCTGCATGGATGAGCAGGGAGCTAATGAGTAAACTCAAAGGGAAGCAAAAGGTTTATGAACTGTGGAAACAGGATCTGAGCACCTGGGAAGAATATAACGATGTTGTCAGGGCCTGTAGGGATGCAACTAGGAAGACTAAAGCCCACTTGGAAGTGCAGTTGGTAAGGGACATAAAGGATAATAATAAGGAGCATCTCAAAGGGATTAATGCACACAAATCCATGGGCCCAGATGGGATGCATCCACGTGTGCTGAGGGAGCTGGTGGAAGTGATTGCGGAGCTGCTCTCTATCATCTTCGACAGGTCTTGGCGAACAATAGAAGTGCCTGAGGATTGGAGGATAGCAAATATCACTCCAGTCTTTAAAAAGGGCAAGAAGGAGGATCCTAGCAACTATAGACCAGTCAGCCTCACTTCTGTCCCTGGAAAAATTATGGAACAGCTTGTTCTGGATGCCATCACCAAGCAACTGGAAGAGAAGAAGGTCATGAGGAGTAGTCAGCATAGATTCACCAAGGGAAGATCATGCTCGACCAATCTCATAGCCTTCTATGATGTCATCAGTGGCTGGGTGGATGGAGGGAGAGCAGTGGATGTCACCTACTTTGACTTCAGCAAGGCTTTTGATACTGTCTCCCATGACATCCTGATAGCAAATCTGAGAGAGTATGGGATAGATGAATGGACAGTGAGGTGGGTTGAGAACTGGTTGTTGGACCGGGCACAGAGGGTCGTGATCAGTGAAGAAGAATCTGACTGGAGACCTGTGACCAGTGGTGTTCCCCAGGGCTTGGTCTATTCTTGTTTAATATCTTCATTGACGACCTTGATGAGGGAATAGCATCCACCCTCAGCAAGTACGCAGATGATACAAAGCTGGGCGGAGTGGCTGACACACAGGAACACTGCGCTGCCATCCAGCCAGACCTGGACAAGCTGGAGAGCTGGGCAGGGAGAAACCAGATGAAATTCAACAAAAGCAAGTGTAAAGTCTTGGGAAGCAGGAAGGAATAACTGCTTGAATCTGTACAGGATAGAGGATGACTGGTTCGAGAAGAGCTCTGTGGAGAAGGACCTGGGGGTCCTGGTGATGACAGGTTGGCTATGAGTCAGCAGTGTGCCCTGGTGGCTAAGAGAGCCAATGGGATCCTGGGGTGCATCAGGAGGAGTGTGGCCAGCAGGTCGAAGGAGGTGATTGTCTCCCTCTACTCTGCCCTGGTCAGGACCCACCTGGAGTATTGTGTCCAGTTCTGGGCTCCCTGGTATTAAAAGGACAGGGATCTCCTTGAGAGAGTCCAGAGGAGGGCTACAAAGATGATTAAGGGCCTGGAGCATCTATCCTATGAGGAAAGGCTGAGTGAGCTGGGACTGTTCAGCCTGGAGAGAAGAAGACTTATGGGGGATCTTATTAATGTTTATAAATATCTTAAGTATGGGGTGCAGGGGGAATTGGCCAGCCCCTTTTCAGTGGTTAGTGGAGACAGGACGAGAGGCTGCAAATTGGAGCACAGGAAGTTCCACACCAACATGTGGAAGAACTGTTACACAGTAAGAGTGACAGAGCCCTGAGACAGGCTGCCCAGGGACGTGATCGAGTCTCTTTCTCTGGAGATATTCAAGAGTCATCTGGACGCCTATCTGTGCAATATGAACTAGGGAGCTGCTTTGTCAGGGGGGTTGGACCCGATGACCTCTCGAGGTCCCTTCCAACCCCTATGAATCTGTGATTCTATGATAATTCTATGATGATCACAAAAGAAATACACTGCCCTACGTCAACAAGGAGACAAAGATGCTCTGTCCATCCTCCCCGACTAGATAGAAACGTGGAATCTCTTTTGCATTCCCTGGTGGCAGCTACGAATCAGGGTGTGGATGCGCTTCCCTTACATCCCACCAAATGGCATACAGCTCCTGCTTTAGAAAAAAAGATACAACTGGAAAGTGTTTACTGAGAGTGAGTTTAGCATTTTTTTTACCAACACTCAGTTGAGGAAATTTTATTCACCTTTTTTTTGCTTGTTTAATTTTAGAGTGAAGTAAATCTACTGCACAATGGTTATCTCAGAACTTCACTGGAGAAAGGTATTTTTACTCTAATATACAGCTGCTCTTAGTCCACAGTCACCTCACTGATAGCCTTCGATCCTTTTCCACATTACATTTTTACAGGAAAATACTTGTTTTACAGTGGTAGAGAAAAAATCTTTTTTTTTTTGGAATAAAGATAATATAAGAAATTATTTTGGTTAATGTTTGATATCTTGTCGGTGTTATTCTACAGTTGCAGAATTACATACATCATGTACTACATTATACACATTACACAGTACATTCATACTCTTGCATAACACATGGTGTAGTATATTGAGAGAGAAATGCAGAGCTGAAGTCCATTGATAGCTGGAATTTTATGTGTTCCAAAATTACTTTTGCCAAAAAATATTGTAATCCCCTAAGTGCAGTCCACTTTAGGAGATGCATTAAATTATATAATTTGTTTAATTCATATAGTTTAATCCTGTTTATTTTTGAAAGTTGTAGATAAAACAAAAAAAGGCCTCTCTGGATATGGTTCTGGAAACTCCAGAAAGAAGTATGTTTGCATTTTTCCCTAAAATCATTAGAAATTCACCTGGTCTCCTCTTATTAATAATAAATAAATTGCAATCATTACAAATTACGTACATTTACATAAAGCCCTTAGGTATTTTTCCTTGCATTATGTGGTGCTTCAAAATCTTGGTGATCTTAGCATGTCATTTGAATGAGCTACTGTAACATATAAGACAATGTAATAATTATTCCTTATCAGCCTAAGTCTGATGCAACATTCTAAGGACTTTTTTTGGCTTGTTTTGGGGGGCTTCTTCTTAATTTGTTTTGGTTTTGGTTTTGCTTGTCCTAAATATGTGCATTAGAGTTACTGTACTTTAAAATGATATATGCCTAAATTTAACATTCAGGAAATTAAAAAGTGTGATGGACATTTAAATGTACAGCTTACTCTTGTCCCACAAAACATGTAAGTCATATACAGGTCCCACTGACTTATATTCCACCGACTCCAGATAGGTACAAGTGCATCTTGAATTGCCTGCTGAAATCCCATTAAATCAGAGACAAATAAGCAGTACTTACAGTTGACCTCACTCAATTTTTTGCTTGTCTATGGCTATACTTAAACCCATGTTTAAATCTTCGCTGAATCTCTGTTTCCTTTGACAAGCAGTTTTTTTCCTCCATCTGACTGTCCGACACATAATGCAACAAGAACATGCAAGGCTCCCGCAAAGATACTTTCAAGCTTAAATTCTGCAGAAACAAAACGTCTACATTTGGCAAGTCTGCAGGTGAGCTGAAGAATTAAGTTTTTCAAGAAGAGGTTTGAAGCATAGGACGTATTTTTTCTCACGTAGGAGACAATGTCCAGAAAGGAATATGAGCCATGTGTCTTCCTCTGCCTAGCAGACACTGATGCCTTTTTTTTCTACTCACCACTTGAACGTAGGGAAATCATTTCAGCTGAATCCACTGATGTTATTGGCTGCCAAACTTTTGCACATTGTATGACATACTTAACGGTTTTAGAGACAAAACAATAATACAGCTAAATATTTTTCTTTAGAAAATATGGAGAATCAGGCTTTTAAATGCCAGAGGCATAGTGAGGATATCTATGTCAATGTTTGGGAGGAGGCAATGAGAGCATCAAGTGCTGTATAGGTGGCAACCATAAGATTAGACAGGAAAATTAAGCTTTCTGAATAAACAATTTAAAGTATATCTTTGTAATTTGAGAAATGCAAACAATATGGAATAACATAATTTCAAATTGACCATCTTTTAACTGAGTTGCTTCAGGTCGAGTTTCATAATATATTTAGAGACAAAAAAATGTAAAATGAAATTTTTTAAGCTATAAAAATAATAGTGGGTTTTCTTTATAAAAATTATGGCTATATAAGTCTAATTTAATACCAAACACACACATTGCTGTTTTACACACAGTAGTGTCAGTTGTGTATAGCTGTGAAGTTATCAGCTCTGTATCTGGTATACAGCTCTCATATAACTACCTATGTTATTTTTTCCACCAAGTTTTTTCCTACTGTTCTTTGTTTCAGAATAAGTTTTTTTTGGGTAAGCTAAATACAAGAAATTATGAGGTTTTAGAGTTGTAAACATAAGCATTTCAAACTGTCTGCGTTGTGAAACTATTGAGCTACCTGCCTGGATATTATAAAAAGTATAAAGGAGATCATCAGAGATGAGAACAGCTTCTGTATGAATATACCCAGAATAGACTGAGAAGTAGGATTCGTTATCACAAAAGGGCAATGACTGGCTGTGAAAAGTGACAGAAGCCTCTGAAATGCTGAATGATAGAGAGGCTGTAGGTATGCGGAGATGATTCACATTTAACACAACAGAAGAACTAGCTCCCACCAAAAGAAAACAGAAGGCGTAAAGCTGATAAACGATCTGAAGAACAGTGGAACTTAACAGTACCACTTATTTCAAATGACAAAATATTAATGTATGCCATATGACATGGAAGCAATTGGATACATTCCTGGAGGTGGGATTCACCAGGATACACATGCATAATCAGTACTTGTGTACAATGGTCCGTGTCCCTGCATCAGTAAGCTGACAGAAATACAAGGAGGAACTACAGCAGCTTTGCTACCCTTATTCCTTCCCTTAGCAAATGTAACTGACCATGAACAGTAACAGAAAACAGAACTAGAAAGAGCCTGATGGCATGATCGTATTCTTATACTTGAAGAACTCTGGTATGGTAATTTCTTAGAGAAGCAGTAAAAGAAGAATAAAAAGAGAATTCCGGTGTATTGTACAAACAGCTTTAGGTCTGTTGATTTCTACAAATGAAAATGTTTTAACAGAGTCAGAAACTTGTCAACATATACAACAGAGGCATTATATACATGAATTTTCAGTGTAGTTTACTTTTGCATCTTGTTCAGGACACTGTGTTTTACACTTTTTGCATTGTTCTGCAATCCTTGCAGCTCTCATATATGAGTATTTTTTTCCACAACAGTTATTCAAAACACAAATCCATCTGCATCTCTCTTTTGCTGCTGAATGTTTTTGTATTAGCTGTGCAGTCATGCAAGCCCAAAAGAACAGTGAGCTGAAAATGAGTGATCCCTGACTCACCCAAACAGAAAGCACAAAGATATCTTACAGCTTGATATAGGGATAATACATCTGTGATCCCGAGTGCTCTTTAAAGTAATTCTTAGGGCACAGTGTAGCTTATCTTTCCCTATGTTTGCACAATTTCTCACACAATGATGCCTTAACCTGTTTGAAGCCTCAGATAACAAAGGCTCAAATATAGCACAATAAGAATATTGGCTATTCTATGTTAGAGTCATGAAATGCATCACACCTTCAAAAACTATCCTTATTAACATTAGCTAAATATATAGCTTTCTAAAGACCAAGGACATCTGTACTTAGCTTTCAGGATTACCTTTTCTAATCCCACCTACACACTGAGGTTAGTGTTACAAAGTTAAAAAGTTTCTGCAAGAGAAACTTTACTGAATGCAAACACACACATGTATTTTAAGTCATATAACAGCCTAATTGATTGTGCAATAAACTTCTCCCTTCATCAAAAAAATCCTATTGATTTTGAAAAGACTTTGTAGCTACCTTGTAGTATGATTGTACAGACCATTTGAGATTTACATGAGAGTGCCATGTCTAAAAATGAAAAAAATAACTGAGGAAAATAAATAAAAATGTTCCTTCCAGGTCCCTGCCCATATAGGTTGTTCTATGGAAAAATGAAATTACTATGTTGAAATAAAAAAGTAGAAATTGAAGTTGTTTGATACCATATGATATGTTAGGATTCATATATTCATATAGTAAGCATATTTGAACACAAATGGTTTAGAAACATGCTAGCTGTTCAACAGAAAGGACAGATGACAAGTGTGAAGCTTTTTCAGAATTGAATAAACCTTCTCTCTCGGGTCAGCAAAAAAAGAAGAGGAAAATATTTGACACACATAAGAATGAAGCCAGGAGGTCTGTCAGGCATGCCACCAGGCAGCTGAAAGAACATGCAAAGATGTCTGATTAAAACAATTTCTCTCCTGTTAAACAGTTTGCAGAAAGACCAAATTTAAGAAATATTACAGCAATAGAAACCTGTATGGACTGGTCCAGTACTGTCAAGAGAGATAGATTATGATGTGAAGGATTCATATTTGGATAATGTGAGATTGTTTATCTTGAAATATAAGTCTCTGTGCAATATCATGCACACAGTTAACTTGGGTGCTATGAAAACAGTGAAGTTAGGATGCCATTTTACTAGAATGGAGTTTTATTTCAATTTTTTGCATTCCATTCTTGCACAACATTGCACAGCAGCCCAAATGAAAGATTTTGGCTTTTGTCTCTAGAATGTAGTGTGTGTGTATATTAGGTATGGCAAACAAGTTGAAGCAAATAGCAAGTAAAACAGTCTGAGCCAAGTGACTTGGTATGAGGTCGCAGTTGTGCATTTGGATGAAAAAAAAAACCAACGCAAAAAACAGAGTAAATTTTGGATGGAAGAAGATCCCAAAAACTAATACATGCATGCAGTCATGCTGCAGGTATGCCAATCTGGCCTTTGACTGTTCCATCTCAATATTAAGCCAGTCTAAAGGAATCCATATTCATGTAAAGTCTGGCCATCCTGGCTGCGTGAGACACTCAAAAGCTAAAGTTGTCACTGTAGCCATGCTGTTATTTTATTTGGCATTTTGCAAGAATTTTGTAAGCCTGTACAGTTATCCTGACTGTGCCAGATATTGGTAGAACCATGACTAACAGAAATTAAATTCTATTTGCACCAACAGAATGTAAGAAGAGTAAGCTCTCCATCGCAGCTCGAAGCTTGCTCAGGGCCACACACAACATTTTTCCATGTAAGTAATCGAATAAAATGGTGCTGTGGGCTAATGTAAGATAGTGTATGATAATTACATGTCAATGCATGACAAGGCATGCCAGTGTTACCATATAATTACCTGATAACCAAACCATAAACTTATCATATCCCTGCAGACAATAGACATATTTTTATAAATTTTCAGTCTTCATGAGTTGTATCATGACTGTACATTTTTGAAGAGGAGCTTTGTGTTCTGATCATTTCTGTAGTCACTAAGCCCTTTCTAAAGGTCTGATCCCAAACTCATGCTGTAACATTATTAAGGCAAGATACAAGATAACACTGTATATTCTAATACAGACTCTAATAATGTGATTGTGACCTCCCCTGTTCCTTTCATATCTCAGGTATTAAAGGTTTTGTACATTTGTACATAATAGAGTTTATAGAAGTTTCCTTAGGCTTTTAATGAAAAAGTAAATGCAGGAAGTACTGTAGCATAAAGGAAAACATCTGAAGCCTAATATAACCTGGGTTTACCTGGTCCTTGTAGCCCATATTAGTAAGGGGAGGTCACCAGGTGCCAGAAGCATGGAAGAAGAGCTAATTGTATAAAACGCAACAAAACAAAAAACAAAACCCAAAAAGCTTTACTGAATGCTGCAAGAAATACTTCCTTTTGAAATCTTTCTTTGCATATGTATGTGCATGTGTGTGGCTTTCCTGTGTTGACCTTCAAAGTAAGTACAGGTAAGCCCGAAATGACAGCAAAGTTACGTTTGAACTAAACCAGCTGCTTTACAATCTTAGCATCCGTTTGACAAAGAAGGATCTGTTTCATGTACTTATACTGAGTTGTTGAACTGCAGAATCTTCATAAACACTCCCAAGAACATGGACACCTAGTGGAGCTTGAGAGCTGTCATCCCAGTTAATACTAGCAAGCACACACCCCACAGCTACATTGTTTTTCAGTCACACAGTCCTCTAGTTGCCATCTGTTCAATACAGAGTGGAATAAATCCCTTTTGATGTGTGTTAACACTATCCTTGGATCAGCATTGAAAAAAAAAGAAAAGAGAAAAAAAAAAGAATATTAAAGTGAAAATGTAACAGTGTGAATTGCAATTTGTTAATTGGAGCGGTTAGGATTGTGAAATTTTATTGGCACCACTGGCTGAGCTCTGATGAGAGGAATGGATGTGCTTGCCACTGGAAACAAATACAACTGTTATGCTTTTGTTCTTTGACTATATTTTAACAGGGAAAATTTGCTTTCCAAAAAAACTAACAAAAATGAAGACTGCTGTTAAGTAACTGATGAATAGAAGAAAACAACCCTGTTAATTCCAAAAGTAAACACAGACTTTCAGCTAGTCAGTTGCACTGACATCACTGCTGGGCATCAGGAATTTTACTGGCACACTAACCTGTATATACCTGTAAAGCTATTTTAAAGAAAGCCAAGTACTGTTTCAAAATGCCACAAACCTGACCTGTGCACAATTAGGCTGCAATTAGTAAATGCAGGATGATTGTGTACACTCCTTTGCCTGTTTGCTCAGTTCAAAACTGACAAGAACATATTTTCTCTCACGGTTTCTCTCAAAGGCAAATGACTAAACTGTCTTTTACTTCAGTGACAGTGACATGCCAATTAGGTATAAACTTTTAGCACAAATGTGTTGCCAATAAATAAAGCTCAAGTTAGATACAAAATCATATTTCATGTGCTGAATGTGTAGCTGACAATGTGTTAGAACTTGCAGACGACTACCATGATAGTGGATGCTAAGAGATCTATACTGTCACCGTATGTATTACAAACACCATTGAATTGTAATGTAAATTCTCTTGAAAATATAAGAATGATCTGTTTCTATATCAAAGGAGTCCTAGGGTGTTTTTCTTTTTTCTCTTTTGGATTTTTGGGCAGACAGAGGAGATTATTGATAGAGAACCCAACACAAGATTTTCAGTGTATGTTGGGATGTGGCTATTTAGAACTCCTTAGTGCCATAAGTGAGTAAGCCATTAAAAATCTAAGCTAAATGGCTCATTAATAAGCCTTGTTGTTGAAACTGAATGTTTTGCTGTGAACTAGTACACAGTGTAACAGAGAGCTTGTCTAAATTTGATTTGCATTTCCCAGCCATCACAGGAATGAAAACTGGGTGGGAGTAGGGAATAAGGAGATTGATGAACTTTCTCCTGTAAACTGCAAAAATGAATTAATCATATTGTTGTACAGTCAGTTTGAGATGGGTGCAGCATATGAAGTGGATGTCTTTGAGTTGGAACAAAATGTAACACCTCCATCACTTAAAAATTTCTCCTTTACAAAGTATGACAAAATCCAGTTCCTGAAATCAACACTCTTGTTATTCTATGATGAATCTTCTTTGTGATACACCCTTTGACCTGTAAAATTTAGGATGTTTCTGCAAACCTCTGTAAGTCTGAAATCTAAAAAAGCTCAGCTTGGCTGCTTGTGAAGCCACCGTATGGGCTGTTATAGAAAGTAGAGTAACAACTTGGGGTCAAACCTATACAATAGTTTGAGTTGTTTGTGTGTGGAGGAACTGTCTGTGCTTCATATGCATAGCACAGAGGTCACAGCCTATAAGTGACAAGGTCAAAAACTGACCTTTCCATGTCATAGGAAATTCTGGATTTGGAAGGAGAGTGGGAGAGGGGAGGGAATTGTCCCACACCGAAACACAAAGGTTACATTTGAGGCTTTCCCATAGAAAGGAAAAATATACTTTAAAAATAATCTATAGATTCTCGAACTGAACCTAACCCTGGAAAACCAAATTCAGGGCTCTTAAGTCTCCTTTTGGCAGATTTGTGAGAAACCCAGAGTGCAGAAACTTGTGGCACTAGTCAGCATCAGTTTCCAGAATATTAGACCCATAGCAAGACTAGCAGGGCATGTAGGACACGGTTTCATAGCGGGAGACAATAAGTCACCTGGAATATCTGACAAAAAAATCCTCCATGGTATTATGCCACAGCTATGTCAAAAGCACTTCAGCCATCACTTAGCATGTGATGAATATTGTTTCACAAGGAATTTCTTGGCTGATATTGTGTTGGTTTTTCATTTTAAGCATGTTCTACTTCATATTCAAGATATTTCGGGTGAGCAGGATTTGGTCAGATCTGTTAAACTAATTCTAGAAAACTGTCTCATCTCCTGGAATGGGGCTGAAGAGCTTCCTTCAGCTATGGCTGTCGTTCAGTTGTCAGCAGTGGTAAGTTTACTGCTCTGTCCTGGTGTGGTTCTGGATAGGCCAGTGGCTCCTCTGTGTTGGTCTTCAGAGTAGGAAGTGGGTTTAAGAATATCTACATGCTCTAATGAAGGGTTTTGATCCTGACTTCAATTTTGTCCATATAGAGCTCTGAGCTTTGTAACAACTCTAAAGAAAATGTCAAATTCTGGAAATATAATTCTGGTCATATTTTTTAAATTGACCTAGTTAGATTCAGCTAGGCTTTGAGGAGCATTTTGGGGCTGGTTTCAAACCATATGATTGAAATATCTTTTAATGATACCCTTTGTGCTTTTGTAAACAGTTATAGGCATAGTCAACAGATTACTCCTGAGATGCTTCATTTTATAGTAATATTTGATTTGGTTTTGCTTTGTGTTTTGGAATACTTCTCACACAGTCTATCAGTGCTTATATCAGTTAACTCTGCAGCTATTCCACATCACCACAGCAAGGAATAGATTGTAAAGAAAATGTATGCAAATTAGTGCCAATTATGCTACCAGTGTACACTACAAAACCTTACTGCATTAGAGGATGGAAAGGAGACTAGTCAAAAACATTATACAAATACAGCTGGTGCACCACACAATTGGGAATCATTTAGTTGAAGAGATGACGGAAAAAGAAGCGTTTTCCAGACTTCGGAGAATTTTCTACACATACCTTCCTCTGGGGTTGGTGACACACATTCAGCTGCATTCAGAACAAAAAAATCCCCTCAGTCTGGTGAAGGATAATGAAGGAGACAAGATTTTTCTACTGTGGATTTTTAAGAGAAAATTAATTTCTAAGTAGTAACCAAATTAAATATAAATTGGTATATATTAATTTGACACACTGTATTCAAGTGTTTATCCAGTCAGGCAACAATATCAACACCATGTGATTTATTTGATCAGTCATAGCTAGGCAACACACTTAGAGGAAATTTTGAGTGCCAAGTATACAGAAGCTTTTGTGGAGTACATTTTCAGAATAAATTAGAATAATGAATGTGTTAAAGGAGATCATGATCTGCTCAGTAATACTCCATACTCAGGAAAAGAGGCTAAATTCATCTGCTAAATTATTCATTACAAATTATTTGCTTAACTCTAATTGTGTTGATTAGTACTTATCTGATCTAGGAGGAAAACAGCAAAAAGCCAAGGTGTTAGACAAGGTGGGTTCATAAAAATCAATATTATTGCTATTATTTGGTTCATAATACACGTCTAGCATTTGAAGACCACAATGTGCCTCTTGCACACTCTCTGCAGAAGGACACCAACTGTCTCTAACCAGTAAAGGGTTTTTATACAGCTGGCAATGGAAAAAAATCCTCTCACTGTAGAGGGTCATATTTGACAGTTGTTTTCCAATACTTGACTTAGGCTGGAAGTTTTTCTCTTGCCACATTCTCCTCCACATCCTCTGTGAAAATCATGTTGGTTATGAATGTTTTGTCCTTTCCCTCTCTCTCTTCCCAGGTTTCAGTTTGGAAACAAAGAACCTCCTCCTACTATTTCCCCCAGACAGGAAGCAGGAAAACAAATGTCTAGAACTGTCTTTTTTCTATGTCTGAGTAGATGAGAAGCACTGAAAATTTCTGGAAGCTGAAAATTCCTAAAGATCTAGTAATTTTCACAGAGGATAGAGTCAGCTCAGAATTTAAAGAGAGAGGATGCCTGAGACACAGACAACTGACGGACAGAAAGACATATGCACATATGGTCTCCTGTTTAGAGCTTTGTTTCTCCTGCCTGTATAAGCAGTGACTTAATAAACTTTACTCAAAGAGATCCAACATTTAAAAGGAATTCTGCCTCCATTTGCCATTTCTCCCTCTGTCCACCATGCAAGAGAATAAGCCACTGTTCTGGTCTCATTCTAACTCTTAGTCTAACAAATGGTCTCCTTACTCTATCCCTTCCACCTCTCTCAGTCCCTGCTAGATCTCCCACTTTCTCAACTTCATGCCCCTTTGCTCTCTGCAGCCCTGGGTTGTATACAGCTGTTTGAATACAGCTGTGGCATTCTGCACAGTGACTCAAACATAAACAACCTCAAAGACCTAAGAAATTTAACCTGACAGTGTTCAACACAGTTTCCAGTACAAGGTCTTTGCAGCAAAAACCAAACATTCTCAGAATTAAATTATTAACTTTCTTGGATTCCTAAGCTCTTGAGCAAAGATTTCCAGAAACTGATCTCCTGAAAAGAAGGTGCCTGACCTGTGCTGGAGAATGTTTAGGCTCCAGACAGACTAATGGCTGTTTTTCAGCATATAGGTTGAACCGCATTTCCAAGCTTTCGTCGTGATGCTGTTATCAAATGAGTCAGTGGTGAGCCAGGAAGCTTGCAGCGCATTAAAAACATAGTGCACTCTCTGTCCGTGATAATGTATTGCCTGTCAGATAGGCTGTCTATCTCAGAGTGAGAGATCCTGGAAATACTAAAAAGGTACAAGTGGGCAGGAAGCTTATTTCTGTATTCTAGCACAGTGTAAGGGTCTGTGGGTTTTAGCTACCTAAGTGGCCTTGAGAAATGTGTAAATTGCAACTTTTTTCAAGATTAAGTTTCCCCAGAGTAAATAGGTCCAATATTGCTTAATTATGTTTATTGAGTCCCAGTTAATTTCCTGTTTTCTGCACAAATGCCACCCCAAAGCATTATTTGGTTATATGCTTGTCTGTTTAATGGTTCTTCTTCTCCTCCAGTTTTAGATTCAAGTTACAAATATTTGTCTGCAGACAATACTCAAGGGTCTGTTTATGGCTCTGACATGAATACATATAGAACACTACATGTTCGCAAACATATATCCAATATACTTATATTTTAAATTGATTAATTTAAATTAACTTTCTGGAAATCATGTATACATACTACTCTGCTGTAATATTCTATTGAGAAATTTTCAGTGCAGTCATTAATGTGTTTTTATTGGCATTCCAAAAGAGATTTTTATTGTAAAGCCCTCCACTGACACTCTGCTCATGCTTTCTGTTATACTTCCAGTTTTGTCTTCAGCTGAACATCCTTTTTTTCCCTCCTTCAAATGATAATTTCCATGAGGATTTGCATTTAAATGGATGCATAAAGTGCATTAACAACACCTACACTAACAAAGCAAAAGCTGCTCTGTTACTGCCAGACATGAATTAAAAAAACCCCAACCAACAATCACAAAACAATTAATGATTCATATTGCCATTTGCAGGTGTCTGAATTTCAGTAGAAACTCTTCTTTGGATTATATTTAAAACAGACTGTGCATAGAGCATTATGTACATGTCAGTAGCTTGATCAGAAAAAAGATTGATGACCAAAATCTAGAAGTCATAGGTGACATCTATTTTCTGTACAGGTAGACTTGATTCTTAGAATCTCAATTTTAGAATTTGTGCTCAAATTGTTCCCAGTTTAGACCTTCATATGTTTTGTAATAAAACCAGTTTAAATGATTTCGTGGATTAAAACCCCAAGCCCCTAAACTATTAATAATGCCTGGTTTTTGTTGTGCATATCATGAGAAATTTGCAAATGGTCTGAATACATAAAGGAGACACAGTGTCGTTATGAACAGAACTGTTGTGACTTGCATGTAAAGTACAAATGTAAAATGTTCTTTTAGTGTTATAGGTGAGAAAAATGAATTGGACTTGGCCAAAGCATTATATTGCAGAATAATGTTTTCTCTTTATTTTTAAATATCTTGTGCTTAAAATAGCCTGTTTAAATGTGTATTATTTATACAGTAACATATGATCTAACACAAAAAATTTTCACACAATATAGAATTCATTTCCAGTTAACTTTTAGTACTAGTAGCTTGTAACATTGCTCTAGGTTAAAAGTTTCTGATTCTCTCCTGGATCCTTGAAGGGTAAAAGACACCATAATTTGCAACTTTTTTTTTAATATATATTTTCATAAGTATCATTAATTCAAAAATGTTGAGTGAAAGAGGAGAAGAAAAGGTAGTTTGCGAGTCAAGGATCGGTTTTTGTCATACATTTTTGTGTCTGCAGAAGAAAAGTAAACAGAAATTAAGCAGGATTCTGAACATAATATGGCACTGACATCTCTGTCTTAAAGTGTAATTATTGTTTTACCTAAAATCAACTTACTTTATCCTGCATGTGCTAAAGGGAAGTCCATTAACATCAGAAGTAAATCATTAATAAGTCTTTCTTGTTCATACAAATAATTAAAAAGTATAATCTATATTTCCCTACCTGTTGATGTGTAATAGGTCTAAATAAAGGAAATTCATTGCTTCCTATGAGATTTGCAATGCAGAAGTGAAAGAACACGATTTCACATATCACAGTCTTCCACATTTGTACTTTAACAAGTGTAATCAATATGGCAGATCCTAAAGCCAGTGCTACGAAGCCAGCAGTTGACTTGCAGGTTGCAAGAGTAATAATGATTTTTTTATGAAACAAGGCAAGTGAAATCAGAGGGATTTACAAAGGTTCTCTTCACAGAATCACAGGATCATAGGGTAGGAAAAGACCTTTAAGACCATCAAGTCCAACCGTTCCTATCCTATGCTAAGCCATAGCCCTAAGTACCTGACCTACCCTGTTTTTAAACACATCCTGGGATGGTGACTCAACTACCGGCCTGAGCAGCCTGTTCCACGCCTCAACAACTTTTTCAGTGAAAAATCTTTTTGCTAACATCTAATCTGAACCTGCCCTGGTTCAGCTTTTGTTACATTTCCCCTTGTCCTATCTCATGTCACGTGGCTGAAGAGACCATTGCCCACCTCTCTACAACTTCCCTTCAGGTAGTTGTAGGCACTGATAAGGTCTCCCCTCAGCCTCCTCTTCTCCAGGCTAAACATCCCCAGCTCCCAGAGCTGCTCCTCATAGGAGCAGCCTGGTTGCCCTTCTCTGGACCTGCTCAAGGACCTCAATGTCCTTCTTATGGTGAGGAGCCCAGAACTGGACACAGTAATCAAGGTGGTATTCTTCAAGGCTGTGTAATGTTCGATCTTCCCCTACAGTTTTACTTCTAGCCTTTCACACTTCCAAGGAAATGCCTAAGAGGGAAAGGGAAAAAATAACAACAGGAGTGCTTGTACATGGTACTTTCACCCAAGCTGTGGAACAGAACAGCATAACCCCTTCTCCCCACTTTGTATCAGTTTATCTCTGCTTAAAGACAGTTGGTTTAAATTAACCTGTATTTACTGAAATCAACAGCATTTTATGTCAGGGGAAGATCTGTGTCCAATGTCTTCACTGATGTTTTTATGTCAATTTAGTCACCCAGATGAGAATTTAATGAACAAGATGCCCAGGTTTTCTGCATTTTTTCATCTTCAGAGTTGCCATCACACTAATTTTGACTGAGAGTTCTGTGTATTATTCTTAATATGCATTCATAGTGTGCAGTGTAATTGCTCCTTTGGAGTTGAAAATGTTTTTTTATTGCCTAAAAAAATTTGGTAATATAATCATTGGTTTATGTTGTGAATACATGTCATTCTATACAGTGGGCAAAATTTTCCTATCAGTTAGAGTTTGTATTCATGTACACCAAAAAGTAAAGCTACAGAAATAAAGACAATCCACCTAATACCACCAAAACCAGATTTTGGCTCCAACATCTTACTGTCCTTTGAGATGTATGAAAAATACTGAAATTACAGCATTTGTAGTAAAACTGAGCGGAGCCTATAAGGAAAGTGACTGATGTAACATTAAGTAGCCAGCAGGCATGGATCCACAAAGGGAAAATTTAGAATAAGTCAGCTGCACCAGGCTTTGCAAGTCTAGTATTATGTCTCTCAAGCAGTATGAAGCCCTGCTGTGCACCATAGAAGATGTTTTTCATTAAAGAAAGCCTGAACGTGCTGCAGAAATAACGTCACTAGAGGTAATGCCTGCTTAATAGTCTGCCATCTAGAATGTTCACAAAAAAGATGTGAAACTGCTATTCAAACCTTCTCAGAGAGTGGAGATATGTGAAACAGTTCATGCCTCATTCCCACCTGGGTGCCCTGATCCCTGGGCTAGAGCCACTTGTAGAATCCACCACAGATGCCTCTTCTGTGGGGTTGGTTACAGCATGTTTAAGTCCCATCTTACTGGGGCAAGGCCTGAGATAGGTGGAGGACAGGTCTGAGCTTGGTAACATGTAGGAGTTAAATGATTCTTTAAAACTTCCATGCTCAGAACCTAAAGTGACCTATCCAGGGACTGTATGTGTCTGTGGCATCTTGATGCTGGATGTGGTGCCTGAGAGAGTTTGTGCCTGAGTTTTCCTTTCAGAATCTTTTTACTGAAAAAATAAGTAGCGAGACAAGACTACTTCAGGAGTAAATAAAAACCAAACAAAATTATAAAAAATAATGTTTTAGCTCATCAGAAAGTCTGAACACAGACCTATTATGAATCACTGGAAAACTATTTCTCAGCTTGAATTCAGCAGACCAGAGGACAAATTCATCCTCTGATCCATTTATATTAGGAAATGAAGCAGGGATCATGCATTCAAAGCAAAGATCTCTGCCCTGTTTGGGTCTGGTAGTGAGATCTAGATGTAGGGAAATTGCTATCTTCAATCTTCATAACTTCGCAGTTTCATCTATAAAGCAGGATAGCAGTTTAAATCCATTATCTTTGGTTTTTCTTTCTGATGTTGAAGGAAATAAAATGCCATGATGGGAAAACCATGTATTCTCAATAGTTTTTAAAATATTATATTTATTTGGGAAAAAACATAGGTCTTACCTTATTTATTTTGAAATGTATTTTGTGTTTGTTTGTTATTAACCGTCCCCTCAGAATACCGCATTTCACTACAGCAGGACTGACATATCACAATATCCAATAAAGAAATCTAAGCAGCTTTAGGAGACCTAAAATAAAAAAACAGCAGTAGATTGCCCTAGGCACATACTTTTACTAATTTTGGTTTGTTGTTGTTCATGTCAGTTAGGTTCAATAAACTAGTTTTCTGGTAAAGCTTTGCTTTCTTGTATGACACTTTAAGAACCAGCTGACAGTTTCCTGTGTTGTCATTAGATTTTCTAGTTCCATATGGGTGTGTAAGGTCCAACTTGTCTAATTCTCTTAGATTGCTTACAGATAGTTTCAAATGATGCTTGGAACAAGGCCAATAGCAGAACCCTCAACATGTAGGTGTTACTTCTGTGTTTTGCCTCACAAAATGTTCAGAGGGAAGTTGAAAATGTTGCCTGTTTCACCAGTTTGCAAAAATATGTTAATTAGACTTGGCTAAAGTGTGACAAAAATATCAGACAGTCAAAAAAAATTAGAAAAGACAGATAGAAAGAAAGGGAATAGCATCCACCCTCAGCAAGTATGCAGATGATACAAAGCTGGGAGGGGTGGCTGACACGCAGGAACACTGCGCTGCCATCCAGCGAGACCTGGACAGGCTGGAAAGCTGGGCAGGGAGAAACCAGATGAAGTTCAACAAAAGCAAGTGCAAAGTCTTGCACCTGGGGAAGGAACAACTGCATGTATCAGTACAGGCTGGGGGATGACCTGCTGGAGATGAGCTCTGTGGAGAAGGACCTGGGGGTCCTGGTGATGACAGGTTGGCTATGAGCCAGCAGTGTGCCCTGGTGGCTTAGAGAGCCAATGGGATCCCAGGGTGCATCAGGAGGAGTGTGGCCAGCAGGTTGAAGGAGGTGATTGTCTCCCTCTACTCTGCCCTGGTCAGGAGCCACCTGGAGTATTGTGTCCAGTTCTGGGCTCCATGGTATAAAAAGGACAAGGATCTTCTTGAGAGAGTCCAGAGGAGAGCTACGAAGATGATTAAGGGCCTGGAGCATCTCTCCTGTGAGGAAAGGCTGTGTGAGCTGGGACTGTTCAGCCTGGAGAGAGGAAGACTGAGGGGGGACCTAATCAATGTTTATAAATATCTTAAGTATGGGGTGCAGGGGGAATCAGCCAGCCCCTTTTCAGTGGTTAGTGGAGACAGGACAAGGGGCAATGGCTGCAAATTGGAGCACAGGAAGTTCCGCACCAACATGCGGAGGAACTTTTTCACAGTGAGGGTGACAGAGCACTGGAATAGGCTGCCCAGGGAGGTGGTGGAGTCTCCTTCTCTGTAGATATTCAAGACCCATCTGTGCAGTATGAGCTAGGGAGGCTGCTTTGTCAGGGGGGTTGGACCCGATGATCTCTTGAGGTCCCTTCCAACCCCTACGATTCTGTGATTCTGTGATTCTGTGATTCCAGTGCTATGGCTCTTTCTTTGGGGATGAAGAAAAACCTTTGGAATATTAAGACACGAAGTCTTTTCCCATTTTCTTTGAGAGTTCTCTTCTGTGGACACAACTGTACAAAGTGGATTTCATACTCATATGAATTCCTCTTCCAGCTACTTTACTCCAGCCACTTTCTTCTCCCTGGATCAAAAGTGTATGAGTGAAATTTTGTCCACTGTAAAGTCAGCGGAACCTTTTCAGACCTTTCAGTGGGGCTCTTAAAGTCTGGTTGACTGGAAGAGAGAGCAACTGGACCACCAGGACCTGTGTAGATGTTCTGAATATGTCTGTGTGTTTTCCTCAAAAAGCAAGTTCTTATTTCTACTTTCTGGACACAGATTTTCATCAGAATAGGATTTCATTCCTCAAGTCTGGAATGATATTTGCATTTTTCTGCAAAGACTTTCCAGAATAATTTTAGAAAACTGAGTGAGTGGGTAATAAAACAGCGTATGAAACTCAGTGTCTATAAATGCAAAGTAATGCACATGCAGAATAAAAATCCTAATTATGCTTGTGCAGTTATAGCTTGTTAACTGGTTCAGGAGAGAGGACTTCTCATCACTGTGGATAGTTCTATAAAAAGTAATTTCAATGGCAATCAAAAAAGGCAAGTATAATATTAAGAGTTATCAGGAAAGGCCATGAAAATAAAACAGAAAGCCGCATTAAGGCGATGTATAAATCCATGATGTAGGCCCTTTTTGAACACTACAGAAAGTAGTTTTCTCCCATCTCATAAAGGAAGTACTTCAACTACTATATATACTACTACGGAAAAGCAACAAGAATTGTCAGGATTGACAAACTGTTTCTCTCCAAAGACACAATGAAATTAAAAAAAAATAATCTTGGAAAATAGATGAGTTGGAAGGAATAAGAGAAAAAGGAAGTCCTATGAAACCACCAATGGATCAAAGAGATAAGCAAGGAATGTTTTTCCCTCTCACAATATAGGGACTGACACACTCAATGAATTTATCAAGCAGCACATTTAACACAAACTTTTCACACAGTGCATGGGTAGAGGGTGAAATTCTCTGGCAAAGAACATTTGGGGACTGGAAAATTGAAAATCACTTTAGACAAGGTCATAACAGATAGGTTCATTGATGACAGCTGCATACAATGCTTCTGTTGAGGAGGTCACTGGCCTGCTGTTGTGTGGGTACACCAGAAAAAATGTTACTCCTTTTTCAAATGAGTCAAAATTAGTTAGATCAGGCAAGATACGTGCCATAGTAAGTCTTAAAGAGTTTCTCAGAAGAATTAATAGGGAAATGCCACTGAATGAAAAAAAAAAAGAAGTCTTGTAATGGAAAGAAACCATCCAGCATCTCACAACATGTGAACTATTAATTCAGAAAAAAAAGTGCATGCTACCGTACATGCTGTTAAAAACCCAAAATAATCTGCAATATTGAGGGGGAAAAACACCAGAAAACAAGACATTATGTTCTCTTACGAAAAGTACAAGAAGCACTAGAAGTGGTCTAATGTTATTTTAGCGCACAGAAAGCTTTGGATACTGAGTTCTGTTATGACAAACCTGAGATGATAAAATATCAGCTAACAAGAGAAAAATGAAAAAATCTGGGCAACTGAACAGTTAGTTAAAGGACTGTTTAGCGCAGGTAAAAAAGGCCTAAGAGAGGACATAACAGACCTAATCCATGGAAGTAATGGAAAAGACCATCTTGCAACTCCACGAGAAAATGAATCAGAATACGTAGCAAATGATTATTTCTAAATTCAGATTAATTGCTAAGAAGAGTTATTTTCCTTCCAGCACTGCTTAACCCACCTGATTCAAAACCACCATATGTTCAGACAGAGGAAAAAAAAGATGTACTACTGTCTCTTTTTCCATGTGTGTCCTCTTTCCAGTACTGCAGTACTGTCAGTAGAAGCAACTCCTTTAAATATCTGAGGCTACAATATTCAAAGGAAAACATTTTTTTGGATTGTTGACTCCAGTTGTCTGCTTTGCTATGAATGAAATTTTAAATGATGTCAGAAGTTAGCTTCACAGCTTGGAAGCTGATTTGCTGAAACTATGGACTGGTGATGCCTAGGAAAGCTGAAGAAGGTGATAATCAGAGACAGTTCTTAAATTAGGGTTGCATGGCTAGTAAACCTGACATTTTATTGGTTTAGATGCTTCAGATTTGTCAGCTTCACTTTTCAAGTCTTGTAGAACCAAGTCCAATTTATATCTCCATCCACTATGACTGAGGCGCTTCATTTTCCAACTTTAACTGATTTCTCATAGTTATTTTTTTATTTCTCCCCTTTCCAAATTTTGATTGTAAAAAACCTCTCTGAAAAGATCAAAATAATTTATCCTAGAAATAGCTGAATTTCCTCCCTCAAGTTACTGTCCTGCCCTGTTTTTGGCTTGGAAATAACGTACCTTTTGATAATATTTCACTTCTGTTTCTTCCCTTTTGTACATTATCTTGCATAATCTAATCTTTAGAAATTTAGCTTTTGGAGTTGTTAATAATAACAGATGATTAATTTCAGCGGATCCTCATTAGTAACACTATTTATTTCAGGTGCTCATTAACCTGTCAGATAAGAGCCTTGGAATCACCATTGTAAGAATCAAAGCAGGTTCTAATAAGCTCTAATTAAAGTGAATGAGGTGTCACATGTTATCTTTCAATATGTTTGCATGTTAGTGGATTGATGGCTTTCTGCTCGGATTCAGTTACAGATACATAATTTTTTTTACTTGGTTGTATTATATCTTTGTTTACAGAAATGGCAGGGCTAATGCTATACCCTGAGAAGGACAAATTTATTACAAAATGAAGTGCTATGCACACACCTTTTAGAGGAGAAGCAGTAGCTTGAGAGGGTCAAATCTATTTGGATCAGTCCTTTTATAAACATACACACTTCATATTTGTGTGCATCAGCAATTTGGTATATTCGGCTTACTAGGGACTTCAGATTTAAATTAAGTAGTGAAGAGGTCATGGTCATGTAGAAGGATGTATGAAGAGCTGAACTTGATGTACAACAACATGACAGAGTCAGACTTAAAACTCCTAATGACAGCCATCTGGTTTTGATCAGCATGGCAGCACTGAAACATTCTTAAGGCTCTGTTAGAAAGCTCAGCTCAGCGATTACCTTGGGATAAACTTCATTAAGTCCACCAAAGTGGGTCATTTAATGTTCCTGAGATAGGTACAGAAAGAGACCCACAACTGTGAAGCTCAAGCACCATTTCCATTCACATAAATAGCCAGCACACTGTAAAGACCTCTTTTGAAATACCTTTTCTTTGACTCAAAAGAAAAATGAGAATGGCCTATGGCTATTAGCATCATTCATGTCTCTCAGTTCATTACCAAAGGTTCAGCTGGTTAATTCACTGGAGGGGCTTACAAGGGAAGAGGAGGGGCAAATAGAGTTGCATGATAAATTAATGGTGTGTAATTGGCAAATTAATTACAGATAAGCATTTCTGAAAATGTGTAATTCATCGCAATAACATAATCATGCCTTGGAACCTAACTAAATGCAGTTAGAATTTGCTGCCACCCCCCCCCCCCCATGTTCTCTTTTCCCCTTCCTTAGCTTTGATGTTACCTTCCTCAGTTTCATCATAAACTGCTGAAAGGATGACTCAAAGTATATATTCAAAAAGTTTGGTTTGTGAGCAATAGGCTCATATAGGCACCTCCAGCGCTTCCAGTTCAGTGAAATCCAAACATTCCCTTTGATGACTGCCGCTACCAGTCTCTTTCAAGCCATAGAGTTATTAGAGTTTATTGCTTTCCAGGCATCAACAGATAGCCACAGAACCAACAAAACTGGGAAACGAGAATGGGGATGAGGGAAGGTTACTAAATTAGAAGAGACAATGCCAGATTGATAACTATCCTAAGCAAGGTAAGCAAAGGGGGAGAGAGAAAGACCAGAAGACCACTGGGGAGGAAGAGAAATTGGGGAAAAAGATGTGGTTGAGATTAAAAACATTTGCTGCTGAGAGTACCTGTTTGCAGATGCTCATTGTTCCAAAATTCCCACTTTTCTGCCTCATGATTACATTTAAATGGTGTTGACTCAAAGGTGATTTTTTTCCCCTGTTTTGCAGTTAGAGTAAAATGCACTCAGCTGTTTCTGATTTTTGCCTGAGTGAAAACACTAGACTTTTCTCTTTAATAAAGAAAAAGTTGTTGCAACTGGATTTTTTTTCTCCTTAGCATAACTTAGAAATGCCAAAACTTTGATATATGAAACTCAGCATGTAACTAGTCCCCAGTGAATAGTATATATTTTGCTAGGTTGTATAAGAGTTGATTGTAAAATAATGGAGTTATGAACATTTTAAAGCATGCCCCAGAGCAAATGCAGTAGAAAATTCCATCATTGTTTAAATCGAGTTGTTAACCATAGACATGCACATGAGCATAAAGCTGTGTAGCACAATACCTGAGCTACGGCAAAGGTAACTTTTTTATTTTTCTGGATTACCTGAAAAGGTTTCCTTCCTGTCTCGCTATACACCTACACCTAAATGTGTTATCGACCAGCATCATGTGAAATTAAGAAAATCTTTTCACATTGTCTGCCACAAGAGATACAACGATCTGCTCTGGAATGACTGTTTAGTCACTGCGATTGAGACCAGACACATGAACCTCTTCCAAACTCTCTGAGAAGGTCATGCTATGGTTTTGTCCATTTGATTTAGTGGACTCAAACCTCAAATATACAAAAATATGAAAAAAACACATTACTAATATCGTATAAATAATGTAAAATTATTCATTCTTTGGCTAATGATTTTAACATCACTATGTTGCTGAAAGCTAATTTTTTATTTTCTGTAGGTTTGATCTGTTTCCTTTGAAATCAAGAAGAGCAGGATTGGGGCCCAAATTTATACGATCAAAATAGTCACAACATATAAATATTTAATGAGGTTGATAAACGGATTTCCTTCTAATAATTTATCTTAATATGAATGAAAAGCCATTGGAAAGAATTAGCTAATTTTGAAAAACAAGGGAGTCTATTTTCCTGGCACAAAACCTCTTTTGCTCACTCATGTACAGCTGAGCTACCTCAGACTGCAAGCTATTCGAGATTTTATAAGCTAATCAAGTTTGGGTCTTTTTTTTTTTTTTTTTAAACAAGATGGACAAATTCCAAAGAAAACCCAGGTGCTGTAGGATGTGATGTCGATGAAATGGTAGGTGGCACATTTCTCTGCAGTAATCTGTAGGCCTTCTTCAGCCTTAACATCAATATATGCTTAAGTTTATGTATAAAGTCTTGCCTCAGAAGTGAATGGGTTTATTTACATGCTTAAATTTAAATAGACGTATAAGTGATTTTCTGGATTGTGATCTGAATCCTTGCGAAGGTGTCTGCTGTGGGAGATGTCCATTAGGAGAGGATGAAAAAGGAGTCCCTAACCATACGCAGTAGTCACTTGTGTTACTCTAAAGTGCTTTGTAAAGATAGGGAAAGCAGTAGCACTTGAGTAGCCACTTTGGTATTTAGAAATTATTACATTACCTATCATAACATTGGTGTAGATTGTTCATGCTGATAAAGGGTAACCTAAGTGTCAAGCCCTTGAGAATGTTGCACAGGAACAAAATGTTTCCATTAATATATTCAGAGTAAAATTAAAATGGAGGTTTCCTCTCTGGGTGTTTGCAGGCTTCTTCATGAACATTGCAACATGGATTGGTTAG
Organism: Laterallus jamaicensis coturniculus; assembly: GCA_022605575.1. Lineage (NCBI taxonomy): Eukaryota > Metazoa > Chordata > Aves > Gruiformes > Rallidae > Laterallus > Laterallus jamaicensis. The sequence goes on from JAKCOX010000010.1 coordinate 21,216,054, forward strand.
GACTCTGAAAATTCTTCCTGCATTTTCACTGGGAAAAACAGGGGAGTTTTTTGTTTTGTTTCGGGATTTTGTTTGTAGTAAAATTCTAGGCACGGATTAAAAAACCCACATCATTTGAGTTCATGGGACCACAAAACTCTGGATACTTGCTCAAGGCAAGGGTGTCTGTGGAATGAGCAGTAAGTGACATTGCAATTTGCAGAATCACCCTATGGGGTTGTTTGGGATGAAAGGTACTATACATATGTATGTTATAACTGATGTTAGTGTGGTAAAACAATGTAAACTTCTACTGCCATACTGGGATAAGAAATTGTAGCAAATATTTTTTCTGATTTTCTAAATAAATATTTTTTAAATACCCGAATTCAGCTAAGGAGTTATTTTTAATTTTTATTTTCTGTTGTTCTTTGTGCTTTTGACTATATAGCAATTTTGCTTGGCAACAGCCGCAGCCTAAAATCGTATTCCATGCATATAATTATATAATTTTCAGTCAGAAGTAAAAAGAAAAAAAAAAAGAGTGTACTTTTCACTGCATATGAATTTTATGTTTCTTGAGATGTGTGGAATTGATGAACATCTAGAAAATGAAAGGATATATTTGAAAAAAGCAAGCTTTAATTTTAAATGATGCAGCAAAACTCACTATGCAGAGTATTTGCAAAGGAAAATACACTTCCATTTAACGTGGTTGAAAAATATATAGAGGATTGCTCATTGGTTGACCATCTTTGATATATTAGAAATATAGAATGCTGTTTGAAGTGAGACAACAAGAGAAACATGCAGCATTTTGACTTGGGCTTTGATAAGGTTGTCTTGATTACACAGCACAAGCAATGATAAGCTTGATTAAGTGACTTTATTTCATTGAGGTCTTTAAATAGCTGAGTACTTAATTTGTAGCTTAACCTACTCAGTTACCTTTTTGTTACCATGGCAATAAAATACATACTGGAATGACATTTGACATTCTTTTAATTTTTGTAATTTGCAATCAAGACAGCTCTCTGAGCATGTTTTACTTTAAGATGGCTTGGGAATAACAGAAATGTAAATAACGTCTTCCCAGTAGTCATAAATCATGGTAAGCTGTACGTATTGGTTACATTCACTTTTGAAAACAAGTATATGACTTGGAATCACTTGAATAGCTCCCTGTGGACATCAGTTTAATGGTCAGTGTCAGTCTGAAATGAAGTAGAATATTTGCACTTAATTGAAAAGGAACTGGAAAATAGAAATCACCACCTTGGTCATTGTCTAAATCGTATTTCTTAACTACTGCACTTGAATTCTGTTTGTTTTTCCCATAAAAGGTACAGAAACACAGCCAGGAAGGGCCATGTGATCAGATGTGTGGGGTGGTTTGCATGTGGATAGGGAATAATGCAGAATGATACTGGTTGCATGAGGGGTGGGATGGCAGAGAACTGTAAAATGATGAATGGCAGTGAGATTATTTATGGCTCCTCAAAAGAAAGAAGGGGCTGCAAGTTTAAAACAAATAAAAGGAAATATTCTTTCATGTGACATAAAAATGAAGACTATAGAAGTATTCCCACAGACTGTATAAATAGGTTTAAAAAGGAACTAGAAGATAGATTTGTTGGTGCTATTAAACATAACTGTTCTCTGACACAGAAAGTCAATAAATTGCTTGAGGAAGAGGCTGGAAGAAGATGAGAGAGGATGAATAATTTCTTATATTGTTTTTTCTAAAGTGATTGCTACAGGTATTTTTCAGACATAGGATATGTTCGATTCAAGTTTCATCCAATTTGGTTTGCCAATTCTTAGGTCTCATCTGGTAACAAAAAAGCTTACAATTGAAAGGTCAGTCACATCAAAATAAATTTGCTCTAGATAATACCATTACTTTAGCATTTAAGGACACTTAATTTTAGACAGAAAAACTCCTGCAGCAGATTACTATATTAACTGTGATGGCCTGAAAAGACATCCTGGAAATTTGCAAGGTTCAAAATCTGAATCATTAAATTCAAATTTTGGAGTGACAGTTTTCTAGTTTCTGACAGCTGTCTGCTGCCAGGGTAGTGTACAAATCTCCTTTGGGGATCTTAAAATACTTTTGAGGAAAATATTTTCCCCAGGTATTCAAGCATTCTTTTAAATGAGTCCAAGTACTAATTACTGCAAAACAGGCAGCAATTTTGTTTCCTGCCATAAAGCAATGGAGCAACTTATAACACATTTTGACTACATTTTTCCAGTCTCGAGGGGAAAGACTAGCTAGACTTTTTGATTCTAGCTAGTCCTTTGGAGATTTTGACTTTCCAGACAGAATTGGCAGTCCAATTAACTTGTTTTTCCCTGTTGACAGAAGAATGGTCCACATATTTAAAAAAAAAATTAAAAAAATAAATCAGAGGAGTTGGTATGGTCAGAGGTTCAGTAAACTGATACCCCAGCACTAAGACTTCCAAGGTATTTAACAACTTAATGTGAACTTGGATTTGGGGAATTTATCACAGAAATGCTTTGAAATCCACTTGTCCTGTTCAAATGCAGAAGTCGTAAGCACTGACCATAATGAACTGAAAAAGAATGGGATTCCTCATCCCATATTTTATAATTCCATCGTGCCTTTAAGTATGATTTGATATTCTTTTGGATCAGCCACTTAACAACAATGCTTAAACATTTATTTATCTTCACATGGTTACATTAGTTGAGTGTGTTACTGAACATCAGTTCCTTAATTCCCACAACATACCTATCTGGCAGGTAAATAAACATTGGATTCCCTACAGATGGAAGAAATAAATGTTGGAACAATGTGTGCAAGGTCACACAGTGAGACAAGAGGGAAAACATTTAGAAGTCAAGACTGATTGACTTGCCTGTCCTCTGGGCTGTCCGCCTCTGCTCAGAGCGTCTCATTTCTATTTCACTTTGCTGCACAATTTTACTAGCACTACAACGATCTGACCTGTTTGGCTTATGGTAGCTTTTATTTCTCACTGAGTTCCGTCATCAGAAAGCTACATGCTAGTTTTGCTCTCAGTGCAGGAAGGCACAGTGATGAATCACACATGCTGTTTAATAGTCTGGGAGAACAGTGGGAACAATCCCACCACGGTGTCCTAGGGCTAGTATAGTCAGGAATAGCTATGGAGTCTGCCTCTGGAGTAACCCTGCTATGAGTGTTGCCTGGGAAGCAAAGAGTTCACTGAAAAGGGAAAAACTACCTTGTTTATCAAAGAGTTTTTTTCTGGAAAAGCATGACACAGCTGAAGAAGGTTATCAAACAATACAGAAATCATTAATAACATGCAGTACAGAAAAATCAATCCTGTGCTTTTAAATACAATTTGAAATGTGTTCATGAAGTAAATGCCTTTTTTTGTTATTATAAGGTGTTTCTGTTCAGCAAAGTAAAACACAAAACAATAGATCCCTCATGGCCACAGAGCACTAAACAGCAGTATTTTGGCTGCATCAGCATTTTTTCTTAACTTTGCAGTCCATCCCAAGGTAAAGTTTTACATACTGTAATGTCAGTGAAAAAAATGTCAGCATTTTGTGGTGTTGTCAATTGATATCCGATAGAATTAGAATAAAGAGGCCAGGGCCTGCTGACTGCTGTCACTCTGACATTGTCATGTTGTGGTGACAAGGAGAAAAAATTTATACACAACTTATTTTATAATTCATTGCCTTCAAAGGTCTGGCAGTCATTTTTCCTTTTTTAAAGCTAAATTTGACACTGAGTTTCATAGATGGATTTTTGCTCCTGCACATGGCCTATGATTATAAACAATAGCTCTATAGTAATTTCTGAACTCCCTGTCTCCACTGGTAGGCACAGCCATATTCACCTTTTACAGGCCTTTATAAGGCAAATATATTGAAATTCAGAAAAATTGAGTATAGGGCTGCCTGCCCATCTCTACTTTGTGATAATCAGGGAGTAAGTTCTGATACCACCACAAGCTGGGCAGCCTGCAATTTTTCCAAAGCAACTTGAAACAGAAAAACTGCTTGGGGGCTGGTAGGGGGCAGGTAAGGGGCAGGGAAATAAAGAACGTTCCTGAATCTTCCAAACGGGCCGTGGGTGGGAGGCTATTAAGTTGCAATGGTCAAGCAACACTGAGAAGACTGCCAGACTTTCCCTGCATTGGTTTGTTTCCTTGCCTGGCAGAGAGATATTCACCCTTCTGCTAATTTTTCATATTGTTCTTACTAATTAAGTATGAGCTAATAAAGACAGTAAAAAATAAACAACTGAGCTAATATGCTGAAAGGAATGGACATGCTGAGCTCTACTCCTGTTCCAAATTTGGACTAAGGAAGCAGAATGGAGTATCAGCCAAACCTTTTCCAAGACAGTTCCCAAGTTTTTTAATATCCCCTTTGACAATAAGCCAATAAACTTCCACACTGCCATCAAAAATTAAAGATTTGTGAAGATAAACATTGCAGTTATAAAAGGATATTTTTATATGGCAGGCTACTTACCACAGAGCAAGAGGGATACAATGTCTTCCTGATCAGGGTTCTGATTTGGAAAGCTGTTAACTGTCATCAAGAAAAGCACCTAATCACTAATTAGGAGCTGATTTTATTTTTTCCCTGATAGCATCAGCAGGCTTACCTGTGTCTGCTGGTAGAGCTACACAACATTTCATTCAGTGTTAGGTGAGGTGGTATGAACGGTACCTAATAAACTACAGATGGTTATAATGAGTTAATGTGGTGGGTATACAAGATAGTGTTGACCTGTGCTTAAAAAAGTGCTCAGCATCAGCAATGCAGACTGTGTTCCCAGAAGCAATAGCCTCCATGCTGATGGAATTTAATAGGACGAAGAAGACAAACACAACCATACCCTTCCCAGCAGGGATAGACCAAACCCCTGGCCAGAGCCTTGATACAGAGTCAATTAAAAAAACCAGACAAAATTTACTGTGGCAGACACAATTAATTTGTGTGAAAATGAAGAACAAAAATTAGTTGGAAATTTGACCCCGGCCTAGAGTGTTATAATAACACACTTTCAAGCTTCAACTTTTCTGTCCGAAGGTTATACCAAATGGCAAAACAAAAGATTTGGAACTTCATTGTAACTGCTTAATCTTGATTTCCCAGCCTTGCCAGTTTCATATTCTACCCACAGATAATCAAAGGCCTAATGTGCTGATCCTGTCACCTCCACTTACAGCAAAAATATTCATCTAATCATGGCAACATAAAACACATCACTGAATTGAGTCAATTTTTAAGTCCACCTGACAGAATGAATAGGAAATAGACTTCAAGGTCTAAATTCAGCCCAGCTGAGATGTGAGTAACCACTAGAAGTGCCCTTCTCTCCCATCAGTCATGAAGGTTAAGAGTGGAAGGGAACACAGTCAGTCCTCTAACTTAATAGCACTTTAAAATGCACAAAGGGCCAAATGTTTAAAATTGATACATAAGTTTATATATCTTCTCATTAGGGATTATGAAATAGTTATGAACAACAGTTATTAAAGATGATATCTTTATGAAAAATACTAAATAGTATATTCTATATATTCTATATATATATCAATAAAAATATATTGCTACCAGAAAATTGGGGGATTTTTTTGTGAGCTGTCCATAAACAATACCCTTCCTGACATGAAAAAACCACAAATATATTGCACTGCAACATGAAAATGTGAAGAAACCTTATTTCTCACCGCACAAGTGATGTGAGCTAAGGTCTTCTCAGTGATGGTCAATGACAGGACAAGGGGCAACATGTGCAAGCTGGAGCATAGGAAGTTCCATGTGAATATCAGGAGAAACTTCTTCACTGTGAGGGTGACAGGACACTGGAACAGACTGCCCAGAGAGATTGTGGAGTCTCCGTCTCTGGAGACATTCAAAACCTGCCTGGATGCATTCCTGTGTGTTTTAGTCTAGGTGGTCCTTGCTCTGGCAGGGGGCTCGGACCAGATATCTTTCAAGGTCTCTTCCAAGTCCTAATGTTCGGTGATTCTGTGAGTTCCCTCCTCCCCCCCTGTTTATTTTTCTCACATATCTGTTTAGGGTTAGTGTTGTCTTGAAAAATAAAGTTCCAGGCAAACATAAAAAATGAATAAGTGTTTGAGCAAGAGCTGCCTGGACAGCAAACAGAACATCAGTAAATCTGTGTAAGCTTGGCATCAATAAAGGTGTCTAAATCATTGATGAAAGACAGTCAGTCAGACTTTTGGTCCAGGACTGTGTGGAATCATCCTTTTGTGTGAGCTGGAAGACAGCAGTGTACATAAAAATAGAATCACATCATGGTTTGATGTGGAAAGGATCTTTAAAGATGATTTAGTCCAACCCTTCTGCCATGGGCAGGTACACCTCCCACTGGACCAGGTTGCTCAAAGACACATCTTATCTGGCTTTGAACTGCCGGGGACAGGCCATCTACAAGTTTCAGGTAAGCTCTTCTAGTGTTTCCCCACCCTTACTGTAAATACATTTAATAGTCTGTCCTCTAAGTACAAGTTTTGGAGTCGGGTGGTCTGAAAAAATTTTGTTGCAGTTGTAATGCCACTCTGAGACGCATTTTCTTAAATTCAAGGATTGTAATCGATATATAGATAGTTGGATTTGCATGGAAAACAGAGGTGAAGAGCAACTATAACTGACTTTCTGTATATAAAGTACTTAGTACAAGTACTAAGAAAGAAAAAAAATATTCTGTGAGGTGATCTGCTTATAAACTGAAATGGGTGAAGAGGATGGGTCATCAATGTTAGGTACAGTCATACCATCTGTATCAGTGGTAGCTTCTTCTGTATATATAAGAGAAGAAGGAATATGTATCTATCATTTCGTATAGAAACACAGAGGATAAAGAGTATTTTAAATTTTAGGTTTGTTTTATTGATGTCAGTGGCATATTTGTCAATCGCTTCCAAGTTGTAAGATCAAGTTATGCTAAAGAATTACAGTGATTTTGAGGGAGAAAATAAATTTAAAAAAGAATGAATTCTTTCAAACAACAATGGTAATATCCAAACTTTAGCTTCTAACATTGGACTGTAAGGGAGGGAAATTTCCTCAGTGGAAATTTAGTTAGTTTTAGAAGCATTATAAATTCTACTTTTTTCGTGGTGTTGTAGAAGCCTTTCTAACCAGGAAAAAAAAAAAAAAAGTAATTTTATAGATTTAAGTCTATTAAGAAATTCATAGCAACAGTTCCAGTCCTGGAGACACTGAGTAGATAAGCTGAATACCAGGCTGTATGACTTTCCCTCTGAAGACAGAAACAGAAAATTTGGTAGTCTAGGCTTTGTGTATTTTTAATTCATTTCTTTTGTCAGGTAATAATCAGATTGATTAATTTTCTAGTTAACAGAAATTGCATTCTAGTGAACTGTAAACTACTCAGAAAAAATAATTGCTAATCATTGGATAAAGAATGTTATTAGAAGTAGGAAAAACAATGCATCCATGAGCTAATGGAAATAAAACCAATAAGCCCTGAAAACAGCAAAGGAAACATTAATTCAGTCAGTGCCCTTTCAGTTCGCCTTAGGAATCATGAGTAGCAATTTGAAATCCTGTTTTTCTCCTGGGAAAAAGTGATGTCTGGAATATGATATAAACTATACTGATCAAATAAAAAGGAAAGCCGCAGGCTAAAACAGAGAGAAAGAAGTTACAACAAAGAAAAACAGCTAGTTGTATGAAATGACACATTTATACACCAGCAAAGTAAAATTAGAATCCTCTCCATTTACTTTATATCAGCTGCAGAAGAAAAATAGCTGTATTACAGAGACCAGACAACAGAGTAACATAAAATGAAGGATTATGTTGAATCATCCCAGAGGATATCTTCCAAAATATGTACCTAGGATCCAGAGATAAAATGATATAATTGTCTACTTTTTGCATATCAAAAAATGCTTTCAATAATCTTGAGCAAATTAAAGTGATTTAAAAAGGGAGTGTAAGTAAAAAATATGTGCAAAATATTCCCTGAAAAACCCCAAATTACTGAAGAAGAGCAAAAAATCCTCTATCTATAGCAGGAGAATTACAGTGTGAGGGTTTAATTAATCTCTGGTAGCCAGAAATCTATTATTCAGTCTAATTTGATGCACAGTCTTTAGGCCTACCCTGTCTAAGAAAAAGAGGAAAAGGTATAGTTAATAAGTAACAGCACTGCAGGAAACCACTGACAGTTTCAGAACCTGGAACACGACGGTAAAGGAAGAGGTGAGGGAAAATGGTGAATTTATTTTTACAGAAAAAAGTCTTTGAAATCCATTGTGTGCTAAATCACTCCTGGTTTTTATCTTCAATCTGTCATCACACTTCCAGTAGCAAAGAGACAGTGTCTCAGAATATACTCTAGGTATTTGCATCTGCTATTACAAAATAATAGCTCATGCTACTGTATGTGATAATTGAAAAAAAAAAAAAAAGCCCTGTGGTACTTTGTGGAAGTTTCGCAGCAGAGAAGTGCTCATAGTTGAAAATTTTTAGTAAAATGCATCAGTCCCAAATTTTAGCTCTGAAAGTGGTAGCTCTGCTAATTAAGGAGCAGTAAGTAATAGGTGCTTCTGGAACTGGAAAAGAGGCGGATTCATGGCATAGTAGGTTTATCTGGGATTAAACACCCAGAACAATAGGGGAGTCTTGCACCTGGGGAGGAACAACAGTTAATTTCAGTACAGGCTGGAGGATGACCTGCTGGAGAAAAACACTATGGAGAAGGACCTGGGGGTCCTAGTGGATGACAGGTTGGCCATGAGCCAGCAGTGTGCCCTGGTGGCTAAGAGAGCCAATGGGATCCTGCGGTGCATCAGGAGGAGTTTGGCCGGCAGGTTGAAGGAGGTGATCCTCGCCCTCTACTCTGCCCTGGTCAGGCCCCACCTGGAGTATTGTGTCCAGTTCTGGGCTCCCTGGTGTAAAAACGACAGGGATCTCCTGGAGAGAGTCCAGAGAAGGGCTTCAAAGATGATTAAGGGCCCGGAGCATCTCCCCTATGAGCAGAGGCTGAATAAGCTGGGACTGTTCAGTCTAGAGAAAAGAAGATTAAGGGGAGACCTAATTGGTGTTTACAGTTATCTTAAGCACTGGATGCAGGGCAGGTTAACCAGCCCCTTTTCAGCGGTTAGTGGAGACATGACAAGGGGCAATGGCTGCAAATTGGAGCACAGGAAGTTCCGCAGCAACATGTGGAAAAGCTTTTTCCCAGTGAGGGTGACAGAGCCCTGGGACAGACTGCCCAGGGAGGTGGTGGAGTCTCCTTCCCTGGAGATATTCAAGGTCAGTCTGGATGCCTATCTGTGCAGTATGAGTTAGGGAGCCTGCTTTGGCAGGGGGGTTGGACCTGATGATCTCTTGAAGTCCCTTCCAACCCCTACAACTCTGTGATTCTGTGAGAACCCAAGGTCAAGATCTTACACCTACATGAAATTACAAAGAATTTTAACTATAGAAACTTTAAGCAAATCCTCCAAAAGCCTAAAGGAGATAAAACTAAACAACTAATCCAATCCTTCATGGCTGTGAGAATATACGTCAAGGCACATGGTAAAAGAAAGGGTCCACATCCATGCTATGCTTTTGATCGGGAAAGGTATAAAAAGCCTGAGGACACACGGGAGCTAAAAGAGGTGTAGGGGGGATGTAAGCAAGCTATTTTTTGTAAGGTATTTCTGCTTTATTTTAGGTAACATAAGGGCAGAGAATTTTATGTTATTGATATATTATTTCCTAAATTTCATACCCACAGTATAAGCAAAAGGCATTTTTTCTTTTAGTCTCAGTTATTTCCTGTATAAGAATCCATGTGCCACAGGGCTGTAAGAGTTATAGCTAAAAGCAATCTTTTTTGATTAATTTCTGAAGTTATATGGACTCTGCCAGGAAAATGGTCACTAGAGAAAATATAATTAGAATTATTTAAAGTGTAATTGGAATAATAAAATTTCATAGTGAATCAACAAATGCAATCACTGGGCGAGTAAGTGGTATTGGTATTTCATTCCATTATCATTTGTGTTTCTATCCTTTTCTGATTGGAAGGGAAATTAAAATTGTAACCAAATACATTGGGTGCTACATGAAATTAGATGCTATTTTCCACAGGTCATGTACCTACTCATTACCTCAAATGAGTAGTGCTCCCTGAAAAAAATTTCTCTCACTTAATTTGGTGCTTTTGCTAATATTCTGTTTCCTTCTATTTGAGTTAGTCCTACTCACTGCACACTATTTAAAGTGTTCTGTCAAAATAGAGCTGTGGATTTGCTCAGGGACTTCCATATCAGGTCTGTTGGTGTTTATATGGAGTATCTTTCAGCCTCAAATGGAGTCTCCTTTTTTTTGGTTGACCATTTTGGAATGTCTGCAGCCTGTTTCCTCAGATTATTGAGAATGTTACATTGCCTGGTAAACACAGTAAACTCTGAAATCTGCAAATCACATCACCCATGTCTCAAGCAGAGTGTTTGGAAAGCAAGTAATTTCAATGGACTTCAGGTAAAAAATGGGTTTAAGAAACTAGATGGTTCTTTAGGGGAAGATTCTATAGCTAGTTGGATTTTTATCTTGCTAAATAAAGAAATCATCTATTTCTTTTACTGTTTCTTGCCATAGCCACATATAGCATCAAAATTCTGTGAAAGGCAGGGAGCAGTTTAATAGACAATTGCTTGTTAGAATGCATATAGCTATCGTTGCAGAGGTACTTGCAAGCTGAGGAAATATATCACAAAAATTAAATGTGGTGGGATATTTAATAGGTACTGTAAATCTTAATTGATTACATTTAAATAAAAAATTAATTCCTTACAGAATAATATCCACCTCTCTCTGTAAATGTGTGTATATGATTGAATGTGTTTGTGTGTTTGCTGATGTTCCACTATTACATATATGCATAAATGACTGCACATTACATTTATTTTTCAGAATATATCAAAGTACTCAGAAACTCTTTGCAGAACTGTGTATTTGACATATTCCAAAGTATCCATGTTTGGATATCTAAAATTTAAGTCGCAACACATATTTACCTCTTTATTTAATGCATACAGTATGAACCACAGACTGGGAGATCTATTGCCTGAAGTCAAATCCGCAGGAAGATGCTGATTTTGCAAAGGAAGCTTGGTATCACTGAGAAGTTAAGACCAATCCTGAATATGGCAGCTGTTTTGAGGTTTCCACTTGAAACTTCTACTGTTTTCTTAGAATATTAGAGACCTGCAACATTTCAAAAAATAGCGACTTTAGTAACAGCCTTACAGGCTGCGAAAGAGCCAATTTCTCTCCATCATTATGTTGTGTATTTCCAGCAGATTGAAGGATGAAACCTCAAAGTAAGTTACACAATAGCAACAGATAGATTAATCTGCCTAGAAAATAGGATCCTCTGATCCAACTGGCAATGTCAGACTAGGAAGATGATTAACAGTTGTTTCACATGTCCACCAAACAACAGGAGAACAGCAGCCCTCCAAAGATTAGATTGGTTTAGGGAGAAGTGTTCACAGTAGCTGAGAATGGAAACGTATTTCTAAGTTGTCAAAACTTACAACTGAAACAGGGAAAAGGAATCGACTGCTTTAGGTAGAGTTCAGCATTTAAAACTGAAACCTCTCTAGGGTTGTTCCGTTAATCATCTTCTCTAGAGAACTGAAAATAAGGGGCTACAAATGAAATAAAAGAATCCCTGCTTGCTTAACCTTCTCACTGAAGTCAAAACCATGACAAAAAAGATCTAAAAAAACCCTGAAGACACCACATTCAGCTGTTTGAAAGTAGCTGTAATGAGGGCTTGTAACATCTCATTAGGAAACTGTCAAACCCCAGGTTGCTTTATAAATGGACAATCATGAGCTGCAATTACAAAAGAGTGTGAAATACAGTGATAGAACCAAACATTGCGGCAGGAGAGGATAAGGTGCACAGCATGTGCTGGGAATTGAACCTGAGTTTTCTTCTTTAAGTTCTCTCGAAATTTTTAAAAGGAAATACTAGGGTAGCTTCCATAGGCAAACGAAGAACATCATTCTAGACACTTTCCCGTTGAGACTGGAATCTCCAAATGACAATACTGATACAGTAAAGGCCTCAGATGAGGAACTTCAGTCATTTGTCCCCAGGAAAGCACCCAATGAAACTTTTACAGTTTTGTCAAAATAATATACTTAGCATAAGGATGACAGTGGGATGGTGGGGATATAGTTTTTACTGAGCCTACAGAAAAGATGATTTTGCTAAAGATAAACTCTAACAATGATTGCTGAGTAACTAAAAAGTGTCAAAAAGCAGTGAACAATTAAGGAGTCAGTAGTCTCCACACATGGTATGACAGTAATTACCTCCTGGATAGAGTCAACAGGTACCTGGGCTCCCAGTTCCAGGGCAAAAGCTTCCTCTACAACTTGAGCTACAGGCATTTTTATCACAGAATGCACTGTGCGATGACCAGCTATTCATCAAGAACTGTTCTACAAGGAACAGTTCCAAGAGCTCATAAAAATATGGAGAGAGATGTTACTCCACAAATAATAAGTGCTGTGGTAAAGTCCCCCTGGGAAAACCTGACCCCAAGCAAGCCTCATGGTGACGGCAACATACAGACCTATATGCCCTGGAAAAATGGGCCTCCCTATTTCCCACAAACATGTTGTGCCTCTTATGATGGGGACCTAATCATGAATGTTGGCTGAAAGCCACCTCTTCTGTCAGAAGAGTAGCATCTTATTTCCCTCAAGGGTGCAGTGAAATGACAAGCCAGACAGTTGGTGCCAGCACCACCAGCTGAACTCTCCAAACATGCACCTCAGAGCTGAAGTAAGCAAGCAAGCCTGTCAGTGCAGAAAAGAGAGAGGAGAAGACAGTGCCTACCTGAAAATAAAAGCCAGGTAGTTTTGCCCCTTTGGAAATGTACACCAATGGGCTTCACCAAACTTCACATTAAACATGTAGAAATTCCACAAGTGGAAGGGAAGTGCAAAGATGGGAGTGAATGTACCTTGACTATCAAAAACATTAAGTTTCCACAGGATATAATCCTTTAAAAACAAGTAAATAATGATAAAACCTTCCATGTCACTTGATTAAACTAGTACGTATTATACACTTGTACTCACACCTTATGTTATGTTCCCAGAGTTACGTGCAGAACATAGTTGCCAATTAGAACAAGTTATTAAATTCCCCCTTCTGCATACAGCAAAATAAAGCAGTCATAAAACAAAAGCATGAGTGTCACCATTTTAATGGTGTTTGCGACAGTTTTTCACAAACCCTTATTCCTTATAATTACAACTGTGCTCTTCAAAAAGCTGTTGAAAATTGACAACACAGAGACCTTCCAGACTTTTTGAGGCAAGGAAACTGAAAGGGAGGAACCAGGAGCCTAAGGATGAATGTCATGTTACACAGAGCAAATTTACATCTGAGATGTCAACCAAGCTATACATGATCCTATGTTTGAGGCCAGCCTCAATGTCAACTGTTCAGAGCTCAAATTGCTTTTGAATGAGGTGACATCTCTCTTTTTGTATGTGTAAGCCTCTGTGCATGTTTTCTCTAGTATATTTGTTTGCTCCCTATGTGGACGCATGCAATGTCTGATCCAGCATATCAACTTAATGATACTAGGGCCTGTTGCAGGAGAAATCCAGCTCTTCAGCTGCAGGTAAATGCCATAAATTTCTCTTAAATTAGTTGTTCTTTGGAGTGTTTTGCTTCTACCACTAGCTTGGTAATAAACAATGATTCTGTTAGTTTTATGTATATCAAACTACACAGAAAAAGGTAAAAACCGATATCCAGAAAGCCCTGCAAAATGTGCATAACATAATTCCTTGGAAATGTCTTTTATTGACTCAGCATATGTATCATTTGCATTTCATAGCCTTTCACATCCAGTTTCTAGAAATTTTAGAAGCATGAATTACATAATCTTACTCCAGAACTGCATACCTAGCTAAATAAATGGTGTCCAACCACCAAATTTTTTGTGTAAATTTGAAGCAATTTAGTTTTCCTAAAAATGAAAGAATAGCATGTACTTACCAATAATTTTCATACCATAAGAGCTACAATAAACAAAATTAAAATTCCAAGATTTGATCCCAAACAAAATACTCAAAAGCATATTTTTGTTGTAGAATACAAGCTGTTGATAGCTGAAATTAGAGGCCACTCTATAGTCCAAATGACATGCCCCAATTTGTTTCCTTTTGTCACTTGAGCACATCCACAGTTAACAGTTTAAGAGAATTTTTATTCCTTTATTTTGAGAAGATAAAATCAGTCTTTGTGGATTACCGTACCTCTCTGTCAACTAGTAAAAACTTCAAAATGTTTATGCAAACTTCTGAATTTCTGGAAATGTAAAGTTTTCCTGCACCAGTGAATGCTGAATTTCCTACAGCTCTTTTGGTGTATCTCTGATAGACATGCATTTATCAGCAACTAGAGCTCAGAGACAGATTTTTACAGAAGCTGGAATGAGAGACTGTATATATCTCAATTCTGTTAGTGAACCTTAACACTATTTAAATGTTCATTCAAGGCTTTTCAATCATGCAGGCAAAAGTCAAAGTCACTGTCCGCAGAACAGGAAAGTTTCCAGGTAGGAAGGAAAGGGATCTGGAGTGGATCCCAGAGGAAAATGCTCTCAAGGCACAGCTTGGGGGATCTGAGCAGCAGGGGTATTACTCATTATTCTCCCATGTGCATTTTGCTACATTATCCGCTGTCCTATGCTAAAACTGCAAATAAATGCCATTTATGATAGTATTTCCCCATGTTTCTTTGTAAGTTGGTACTGTAATATGGTGGGTTGCTGAAAAGAGAGCAGAAAGCAATAAAATGTTAGAGCAAAGTAGAAGGATAATAGCAGCGTAGCTGTGCTATAAATCCTGATTTTTCAAAAGTTGTGTAGTGTTATTGGTGTTGAGCTTATTTTGAAATTGCAAAACACTTCGCTTTGTTCATAGTGGGCATTATGATGGCATAGGCAGGACATAATTTTTTATTACAGATTAAATTCTGCCTACATTTCAGATCAGCCCAGATTACAAATGAGCAGAGACTGTCAATCACATTGTGGGAAATTTGTCACAGGAATAAAATTCTGTCATTTGTATGATTGACAAGCTAACTTAAGGATGCAATCTACATTGAAATTTAGTCCAAATCTCCTGAGGTTAAGAACCAACATTCCTGTGTATTCTAACTGAAAAAACCTGAAACACTGAGATGGTCTAATATGCATCAACTACCCTTCAGTCTGGATCCGTTGGATAAATCAATTACAATTTTAGACTATTTCAATTTGCTAGATTAGAAGAATGGTTCGTTTCCATCACCAGTCCTCTTTTGTGCACTAAAAGTAAAAAAAATATATAATAAAAGAGTTTAATTCATGCTTGCATTCAATTAAAATACTAACGATTACATTTTATTGCACTGTCTACACTACCAGATTCTATCCAAAGAGATACTGTCCAGTATGTGTGGTCAGAATAGTGTTTGTATTTAGACTGTTCTTGACATATGACATATTAAATTCAAGTATGTATTAATATCTAATGTGGAACATCAATATATCAAAGTTTAGAGCTGGTAAGGTTCGGAGTTTTTTAAAGCTAGTTCTTCTGCAGTGAGATACAAAAAAAAGACTGAAAACGTTATATTCTAGATACAAAAGTAGTTTCCTTATGGCAAAATGTGGTATGTTGTATGTGATTACAGATGTTCAGCTTCATAGATAAAGACATTGCAATATTCACATTTTTAAAAACTAGTTGTTAGAACTCTGAGATTGTTTTCTCTTTAAAGCATGGACTTCCCACCATTTTCTTGGTGGCCTGAACCTAATGTTTTGGTTCCACGCACTCTCTAGGCAGAACTTGCTCAGGCATCCAGAGATAAATCTATATTTACCAACTCAAGGCACCAGTGTTCAATATCTAAAGAGTTGTTTGATCATATTATCTCAGCAATTTTAGTACAGATTATAATCCCCATTTTGCTGTCAACTCAACTGGTATCACACCTAGGGAAGCTAGACCTAACTCCACTTTTCCCAATTTTCTCTTACATGCGAGTAATTAAACCAAGCCAAAAACAATAAAAAAGACTCTTTTCTCACTTTCACTTAACAGTTCTCCTATAATATTTTAGGTAATGAACACCTGGCACAAACCTTAATGGAAGCACAAATATTTGAAATGTATTTTTTAACAACATTTCTTAAAACTCAAATTTCATAATATCATGTGAATTCAGTATAATGATATTGACATAATCTGAACAAGCATATAAAACATAACCCTTGGGAAGCTTGTAACTTTCACTTTCTGGTATTGGAAAAGGCTGCAATAGTAACCGAACAGAGATTTGACAAGGAACAAGCAATTAAATGCCTATGTTTTCTATAGTCTTTAGGAGTTTGCATGGCAAACAAAGACGTTAAGGATAGAGAAAATGAGATTATGCTATAAAATTGTCTCAGCACCAAGAAAAGCAATGGTGAGAGCCAATAATTAAAAAGAAAAACAAACAAAAGAAGGCCTAAGGTAGGTGTTCTGAGAAATAGATCGCTTTCAGCTTCAAGTGGTGGATGTTATTCATGCAGACATTCTGCAGGAGACATCCAGGTAGAATAAATAATGAATCATCAACACACAGGATCTGTGATGTGACAATATTAACCACTCAGACGCGAAGGAAAAGTAGAATTGCCCCTTTCACTACCCTTCTGCCTAACATAAGCCCACTTTCTTGTCCGGGTTTGTTCAGCAGCTCCGCTGATATCAGCAAAACTTTCTGGTCTGTTATTTATGTGAGACCACTGGCCCCTTTCTCTTGAATCCAATATACTGACACTGGAACAGATACAGTGCAATAGGTTAATAAGCCATTAGAAAATATGTGATAGTATTACCATTAACACTGCATGTTAGATCTGTCTCCAAGTCTTCAGGCCATCCCATAAACGCGGGATAAATTAGAAATTTTTTATTCAATTCCCAGGAACTGTAACAAAACCATCTACACAGGTCTTCAGATCTTTGACTTTCAACTGACTGCCACACAAGTTCTGTATAGTCTTTACTGAATATCTTAACTCTAAAAGAAGCAGAGTATGAGCAGCACATTTGGACAACAGGAACTGCTGTCTGAATGATGACAGTTGAGTAGTTGATGTAGGTTTCGCGGTTTTCTTTTTTTAATGAAAGATTTTCCATTTGGAACAGTGGAAATATAGAGTACAATAGAATCTAGGTAATTTTGTCATCATAAAAGTTTAAGTGATAAAAAATACATAGAATGTAGAAAAATAAAAAATGAGCAAACACAAGCAAGGGGAAACTAGACTATTCTTAACAGTATCACCAACTAGAATAGAAGGGGGGAAAAAAGACGAGGTAAATACTGCTTTTTACTGTACAGGCTTGTCTGTAAAGCATGGAAAGAAATAATCATTTTTCTCAGAATACCATCATGATACCAACTTCTTGGGAAGATTCAGCTCTTACCATCTGACAGCCTGGAGCACTAAAGATAAAAGCATAGATCTTTACCATCCCTTCAAGTACGGCTCCAACTCACATCTTAAACCTTGTGGCAAACCACAGATGCCACAAAAATGTTGACACTTACACATTTGATTTTTATTTACTTTTAACTTTAAAGAATTAACAAAATTAAATGCTATTAGCCAGCTGATTTGTATTTTCAATAGTAATGCGCTAATTTGAAGAGGTTTACTTGTCCAGTTTTACTACTCAAACTATTGTGAGGTGCTTACATAAATTCCACTAACCAAAAGGATTCATGAAAGATATTTTAGGTCTATGATAAAAAAAATTAAGTTAAATTTATGGGTAGCCTCATTTGCTGCCTCCTAGAGTCATGGATAGTGCCCTTGTTGGCTTCAGGATTTAAAGGATTTAGCAGAAGATTTATCACTTCACTTTAGCAGATAATCCTGACACATATCAAAGTTACAGTGACTGGATTTTTGCCCATACTTTATATTTCTGATGTATAAATATAGATATACAGGATAAACAAAGGGCTTCACACTTCAAGGCTGTCTCTTGGATACTTTGTACAATTGAAGCATATTTAAAAGCTATAGACGTGCATTCTTAACATTGCATCGGGATATATATGTAAGTTAGTGAAATAAAAAATGTTTTAGATACTAAGTGTGGAACAGTCATATTGTACATTTTCTGCTACGTTTTCTTTCTTGTGACACCTATGTTTTCCCCATTTCACAGCTATGGAAAAAGACCAAAGAAGTCATAATTATATCACCTCTTTGTCAGAACTTAGATTTTTTTTTTTTTGTTCTAGTTACTCCAAAACACGCAAGATTTATAATAGTTTTTCCACTAACTACAGAAATACATAGTGGCATCATTTAGATTTTGATGGAAAATAGCTTATAAAATATTTCTGTGCCACAGTTCAGGAAACAAACTGCTGGCCGTGCTGTCTCTTACTCAGCATGGCTTCTAACCGCAACAGCATTTGTTACTCAGTTGCGTGCGTATTCCAACCTGCAATTCAGACTTTGTGTGTCATGAAATCGCTGTGGACGTTTGCAGTTTCCTACATGCACCTAACCTTTGGTTACAAGTACCCACACTTCCTAGACCTGCACAGACCTCACACCTCCAGATGCTGTCTCTGTACAAAGCCCTAAATGTTGTCCCTTTATGTGAGTGTAGCTCAGTGAATTCTTCCAGCAGCCAATCAGTTAGCAGCCAGAGTCAGGAACATGCCATTTTGGTCTGATTTCCAATCTCCATTTTGATAACTCACATGACTAGAGACTGCTGAAATAAAATCTTCTGCATGTGTTATTTAGATTGCAATAGTCATCACCTGTATATTGCTTTCATTACCATTAGTCAAGGACTGATCAATTTTAGTACACTTCCTTCTCTGTGAAGCAGCAGTATTTTTCAGCCTGGCTGTCAAAGCAAGTTCTATTGCTATCCTAAGGGCTAGATGCAAGGCCATGTGACTCTTTACTGCTTCAATAAAAATGAACCTATAATGTAAAATGCTGTTTTCATTTTATTCCTATGTATTCATATAGTGCCGTTTGGGTGACTGAAAGTGTTCACATGACACGTGTTGAGCATACCTTTCACTTTTGCAAAATTGTATTTATGCCATTTCTTGCAGCTGACAGAAGCTTTGCACTTGATTAAATCATCTTTCAGCAAAAGGGGTGAAAACTTGGTGGGGTAAACAGTAGTATAATTTCATACTCTTTTCTATGATTGTATTTAAAACATTGTTTGAGGAAGTCAATGCAAGTCTTTCATAGAGCACCCCACATTTTATAAGCTTATGATGAGGAAACAACAACTCATCTTTATTCCTGCTTTTTTTGTTCCATTTGCACACATCACAGGTATAATCAGTGATGCCACTTGCTACAGTCACCTCCTAAGTAGACATACTATTGCTGCAGTTTTAGTGGTTTAATTTAGTCACAGGCTGCAAATAGAGACAATACTTTCCTCCATTATGTACTTCATTCTTTTACATTCCATAATGGAAGAGAATCTTGACAAAACACTTTCCTCATGTTTCCCCAAATATTACAAAACTGCACTATGGATCTAAGTCCGCAAAATATCCTCTGCTCATTGGGGATTAGCCCACACAGCAGGATTTTGTCTGAAGGATGACCAAAGTATTTGCTCTGGTATGACCGGTAGCTGTAACACTGAGCTTAAAAAGAGGAAAAACATTTGCCCTGGAAGTCAGCATGTTTTCTTGCTGCCAGCTGCTGTGGGTAAACAAGTAAAAAATGAGAAGAGGATTTGATAACAATGGAAGCCTACACCTTTGCTATCTGCTAACCTCCTTTTGACTCCAAAGGCAAAGACTGCTTTCCCACAAGAAAGAACTTCAATAAGTTGCTACTCATCAGGGTAGAAAGGTTGTCTGACGACTGGAGTTGGCATTCACAATTATTTTAACAAGAAACCAGCAACATGTGTATTTTTTGCAGTTTCTAGTGCTGCTAAGAATAAACCTGTACAAAAGATTTATTACTTTTATAGAGAAAGTCAATTGAGCATGACAGTAATATATTGTTCCAAGAAAAGTTTAACTCAACTAAACTGAGACTCAGTGGGAAATTTAAAGAGGAGCAATTCCTGTTATCAGTTTTAATGAATGCTATTAAGTGATAACCAAAAAAGAAAGGGAAAAAAATTAGTGATGGCTTGGAAAACATCCTTCCCACTCCTCTAAATTATCATGACACCACAATCTTTAGCTGTGAAGTTAATTTCCTCAATAATTACATTCTGCTTAGAAGTGCAAGCACTTAGAAACACCCGCTTGGTATGCCTTCCCCAAGGAATGGGAAAAATCAGATACTCAGTGCCATAGTGCAATTGCAGCAAATGGAAAAAATCGGTTGTTGCCCCTTTTCAGGCCCCGTGACGTATAATTGTGCCAGCCAGACCCCATACACAGAATGTGCCTCTTTACTGTAATATGCCTGGCAAAACTCTTCTCTGATAATACCAATGACACCCAGTCAACTGGAAGGGGCATCCTGGAAGGACTCAGAAGGACTAAATTTCCCTCATTAAGATAAGTTCTTTTTAGCCTTTATAGAACTGAAAGGGAATATAATTGTGGTGTTCTGCTTTTACTACATGTATTTCTGTTTAGCTGTATGAACATAGTATAGACCAAAACATCAAATTAATTTAAAAATGTAATTTACCACCATAAGCACACACTCCAAATGTCTGTGAGGTAACGTTATGGGATAACTACTCTTACATGGGTTTTCCATGAAAATTTACTGTTTCCACTTGGGGAAGATCAAATTCCCAACATTGCCAACTATTTTAGTGTGAGTGTTACATGACAAATATATTATGGAAATGGAGATTTTTAGTAGAAATATCATTGTTTCCTGAAGGTTGAGCTCTACCCCTTAACAACTGAACAAAACTTCTTTGGAGGCCCACTTCTATGCAAAGAAAGTCCTCTAGACAAAGAATCAATATCTGTTTTCCTGCAGGCTAGGCTAAAAACACCTGAGGGTTCCTAGAAATCATGGAATTCGTTGAAGTACTGTTTGTAAATGCCAAGTTGTCTTCTTGTATGCTCTGGCGGTGGGGTAATGTCTTGTAGCCTGGCATTAATATCAAAAGATAAATTATCTTTTAAGCTGGTAGTCCCCAAGGGCTCTAGCAATGCAGTGGTCCTAAGGTTCTGGGCCATGTGACATAAATCTTAGCAAACAATTTACTAAGTTTTCAATTATCTAGCAATCAAGCGTCAGGTCTATAACACAGAATGAGAAAGGGATGGCTACATCTCATCACAAGGAAAGAGATGTCTTCCTGTGTCAAGAGGTTCTTTTCTGTCTCTTGTTCCATCAAAAATTCAGTAAGAAAAAACAAAATAAGAAAATGTTGATTCTTTAAACCCAGTTTAAGTTTACATTTAGCATATTTATCCTCTACACTACCTTTTCCTTTAGTTTTCTTCCAATCACTCTTGACTATTTACGTAATATTCAGTTCATATATTCTCATGAGATGTTTCTAAGTCAGTTGCATTACATTTCTTCCTGTTAGTCATGCTACTGCATCAAATAAACCTGTTCTAAAAAGAAACCCCAAAAACAAGAAACCAAATTTTTTATATAATATTGCTGATTTTTAAAAATAATACTTTTTTCCAAACTGATTTTTAACATGGGTTGACCTATCTTGACAAGTAGCATGTGTACTTTGGAAGAAAGTGAAGAGGAATAAGGTAGGAGGCTGGAACAGGCAACTGTAAGTCACCAGAGAAGCTGCAAGTAATTTTCTTCTCTCTCAAAGGAGAACTGTAACCTTTGGATCCGAACTATACATAAACACTGCAAGGGAGTTTATGTAAACAGAAGTCTAGGAACTGCACAAAACAAATAGTGGGATCTCTTTTCACCACTAGCAGCTGCCAAAAGGATGGCCCCAACATGCCCTTTTATACTGTGTCATAAAAGGACAAATATATGCTCCAAAAGACATTTTCCTTTCTGATTTCCAAAGATGAGTAATACAGGAGGTCTGTGTCTTACAGTGAGAACAGGCAGTATCTACTTTACATAACGCTTGGCAACCTGTTAGCTTAAAGTTATGTATATATATTATTTTTTTAACATGGCTTTACTCCTTGAAGAGTGACAAAAGGTATTTCTGAGTATTTTTCTTAATGAGTAAAAACATGCTTTACTACTGGAGCCAACTCTGAATCTAGCCAAAACTGAAATTCCCTTGTTGAAACCTAATACAAAAAGAGTAGTGGTCAGCTGCAGTACTGTTTTACAGTTGTCATGACTTATTAGGACTGTCTTGCTGCTACTCCAGAATGTGTCCAATACCAATTGCCTATGGCTTTGCAAGTCTTATAATCCAACGCTTCACCAAGGCTCAAGTTAGACTGTGTTCAGAGAGATGGATTTCACTTACTACTATTCCTCTTTCTTTTTTCTTTTTTTAAAAAAATTTATACTCCAGCCAAAGGATAGATACCCCATAGCAGTGAGATTACAGAAAAAAATTCACCCCTACCTTGCCCTACCACAGATACCTCTCGATTTACAAAAGCATTTCAGAGAGATACAGACTCCTTCAATGAATAAAAGTGAACACAGGAAAATTGAAAGGGTCTGTCTGTATTTTTCTTGTTTATGATGATCTGAGTTGCTGGCATATATTTCATTGAATCTAATTCTATTGCTGCCTTACATGGGCTGTTTATATTTGCTCATTAATGAAACAGTATCATGACTGAACGTGTGGCAGCCACAGTAATTAGCAAAGCGCCTCCTTCCATTCTTCAAAATGTCGTCAAAACACTTGTCAGGAAACAAACTCATTTTCAGTTTCTACTGCCATTTACAGGGTTTCAGGCACTGATGATAGCTTGTCTGCTTAGTTTAAAAGAGCTCTTGATATAACAGAACCTGACACTGTTTACTTCAGCCTATTATGCCTGCTGCATTCACTGAATGCTTCAGTGGAAAAGAAAAATCGAAAGAAAACTATTCATTGTAATGCCAGCTGCTTTTTAAAAAAAGGAAATCAATTTTTGCTTGAGCTCAGAATGTACTCAGCAGGCCCAGAGTGACCCCCACTTCTGATGTCAACAACAAAAGAATCTGCTTGCATTTTCCCCAACAGTAACAAAACCACTAAAGAACATTGAAATTTTAAGATTAGTTTCATTTTAGTTTACGTACAAATTGGTGTCTACTAACACAAACAGTATCTCAAAATAGAACGACTCCTATGTCACAGGTTGCTTCAAGAACAATGAGAAACAAGGGTATTTTTTAAGATAATGCCTCATTAAAAAGTACTTGGAAGGACCATTTTAAGGCTGAAATAATTAGTTATGTTTGGTATTTATAGCTAGTATCATGACGACTTTCTCTTCTGAAAATTTATTATTTTATGGCCAGCTTGTTTCAAATGCAATTTTCTATGTATGACAATAATCACAATGTTTTACATATTCATGACATCTGTATGTCTACACCATTCAAAACTTCTCTACTATACTGAATGTCAAACAAATCTCATTCTCTTAATATTAATTTTCATATAAACTTGTTTGCATAGTATGCATTAAGCTGCCTAAGCCTAATCGTTGTAATAATAAGAGTAAATTATTATTACTCTCGTAGTGGAGCCATGCACCAGTGAAAATCAGGGCTTTATTGTGGCAGACTGTGTAGAAATGCAGATTACAAGAGTAGTCCTTGCACTAGAGACCTTATAATCTAGATAGAAGTCAAAGAAATGAAGAAAGTTCCTAGATCTGTACGTCACATAGCAGGCACCTCTGTTCTGTGCTGTTCACTAAACTTACAAGGATAATGATATCAAAGTGAACCTTCCCCCCATCACTAAGTAGTTTAGGCTCTCCATAGCTTGTCTTTTGTTTCTGGCTAGGTTAGTTTCAATTACCCTAGTTGAAACTAGGTTAGTTGAACAGCTAACTAACAAAATAGCTTCAACTCTTGTGGCTGTTGCACAGAAACAAGAGAGGAAAAAACCTGCAAACAACCATTTTGTTCTCTCATATTCAGAAAGCAATGATTTTAGCAGTTTATACCTTTAAATGTATGAATTTTATACCCTTATACAGTCTTTCCAGTGATACAGTCCTGTTTATTAGCATAGAGTGTATGCTGACTCCCATGGTGTGCACCAGTACTGATGGATTTCATTTTGTAATAGGATTTGCATTACTCCCTTTGGGTGAAATTCTCACCTTTAGAGACCTACAGCATACATTTGTCTAAGTCACTCTCTGCTCCCTTACTGTCAGCTGAGAGAAACAGATTAGGTACATTGCACCCTAAAAGCAGTTATTTTAGATGTCTACTTTAGGTTAAGATGAATAGTACCCTAGAAGGATCTATTTTTCTACATTAACTATAAAGTTATTTGGAATGAAGGTTCCCTCCAAGCTTTGTGCTTTGACAAATTGTAGTTTTGCTTTCTTTGGTTCAGTTATTCACTTAATTGAATCACTTTTCTAAATTTATATAATTGTTGGAATTGCCTTGTATATTTTTGTCCACACACTTATTAAAAATAATTAAAAATAGTTGTTTCATTCCAGAAAAGTAAGGTTTTGACCTATGTGTTAAAAAGTTTAATAGCTTTTCAACTTAATGCTCACAGTTGGTGAACAAAGTACTTCAAATGTTTGAGCACTCAGGTTTTCTCTTTTCCTGTCACTGCCTTTACTACATCATTTAAAAAAAAACAACAGAGAGACAACAGTCAAAGGCCAAAATTCAAAGACTGAAGAATAACGCTTTTGATTTTCTTTCCATCAAAGACTAAAAAAATTACCCAGAACCATCCAGATACTTTGTTCATGTGCTTCTTTTTCCCTACCTTTCTCCATCAGAAATACACAAGTTTCCTGGAGCAATTCTAGTGGTTAGAGCATATGTTGTCAAGACAAACATTACCCCAAAGAGACCTGTGAGTGTTAGATATGTCTTTGTGTGAATCAGATTCTCTGTACTCCCTCAGAATGGAGTAAAGAGAATGGGATCAAGAGTTTTTTGCACCTCTGGAATTCGAAAAAGTTCATGTGAAGGGTAAGCAGGAAGGAAGAAGGACTGAGGAAGTGAAAAATAAGCCAGGGAAAAGGAACTGTGTGGGCATAATGCATGGGTAAGAATTTGGGTTATAAAAAAAGGGAAAAAAAAGATATCTGAGGGTGTGTGTGTGTGGGTCTCAATTGAATTTCTTTACTTTTGTCCATTAACTTCATATACTTTGCTGTACAATGTTTGGAGTGGCAAGAAATAATTAGGAAGAGAAGCCATCTGATACCATTTAATGAAGGAGACTCCATTCCAAAGTACTAACAACACTGAAGTCCTATGTAACTAGTAACAATATGCAGAGCCCGAAGAATGTTTTCTCACTTGGTTTGTAGTCAAGATAAACAACATCTGTGCCCAGCTGTCCTCAAAGGTCTCTTCCTATTTATGCATTTTAAGTTACAACAGTTTGGCCATCTTCCATAGTTCCTCTCACAAAATGTTTCAGAAAGCTGGTTAAGGAAATGGAAATTATTATTTAGCAAGGAGGTCAAACATCTGCTGGGGTTTTCTGGTTGTGCCTGGACATTTTTAACCATATTATTGCTCTCACTTTTATATAAGAAGGGTTTGAAGTACTTGAAAATCTGTTAATTGGTGCAAACCCACTCATTTTACCTAAAGAACAAATTACCCCAAAACACGTAATGAAAAATGAAGGAATGAAAAGATATTAGGCAGCCTCCACTAGGTGCTGCATGAGGTAAATCAGGTTGTTTCCTATGCATTAGGATGCATCCACAAGCATTCACTAACCACTAACATCAATTTTGATCAAACAGTTATAATCAAAATTTACTGACCCTACTGAGTGATCTGTTGGAGATACAGACATTCTCATCTCCCAGTGAATTGTCAAGGCTGCAGTTTAGAAACTGTCCCATGAGCCCGTGTAGAGTGCACTAAATAGACTTGGGCTGTATGGGCCACACTGATTCCCTGCTAGTTATCAAGTAATTTTTAAAAATATTAATTTTAGTTGCTTGTGAATTTGGTTTCTGCCTTTGATATTACCTGTCAGTTTGGAAGTCACAGGAGTTGCACTCAGGATAGCAGTCCTTGAACATTCAGGTACAGCAAAAAAAACTGGTCAAAGGAGGATGCCAGACATTCTAAAATTCTCTTTGTCTAAAACTTCAGTGGGTACCAAAATATTGACAGACAAGTGAGCTCAATCAAGCTTTGCTATAAATCTCTGTCCCTACAAAACTGGTAGAGCAGAAGAGAAAAAGTAAATGTCAATTATGGTACATCTTTGTTCACCTCTTCTTTTGCCTTTTTTGCTATTTTATAGAAACAATTGAGATATACATTCTTCCCAGGGCTGTTAACAGCCTTGAAAAAACCCACAGAATTTAAACCATATGATGACTGAAGAAAACTTTCTTTAGAATATTAATTTGACCAATTGCTTTTTGAGACACAGTAGACTGTCACCTCAGGAGAGCAGTTCTACAGCATAATTACATATTGGGTGAGAAACAATTCCTCTAGTTTGTTTTGACTATGGTATTTTTATTTAATGCTCACTATATTATAAAATCATATTTTTTATTACAAGAAACAAAACCTGATAATTTTCTATTCACTTTCTTCATGCCATGCATACTTGAATGGATCTCTACAATTTTGCAGCCTCATGGTCCCATACATCTCTCTTTTATGGTGGAGATCTGTATAATCATATCCATATAGTCTCACATAGGAAAAGTTTCATACATTTGCTTATTCTTCACTCAATCTAGTCACATTGAATCTGTGGCATTTAGAAGGTAGATAATCGTGCCTGCAATGTCATAGCTGACCATTCTCCCTGTGCTTTGAAATGAGCATCTCTGCAAAGAGAAGAAGAAAATATTTTTAGAGAAATTTTGCAAGGGAAAAAACAAGAGGAAGAGTGTTTCCAAACCAGGTGTAACAGACATTTTAAATGCAACCTAAGATAGGAAGAAAGTAATAAAGCAACAGAAGAGGAGTCATTGGAGGGAAATGAAAAGGATTATATAAAACAAATTATTAGATGGTCAGAACTATACCTCTGCTATACGTTACATATACCCATTTAAGAGTCAGATCATAGTGGATAGTAGTAATACACAGTTCCATAGCACAGAATCACAGAATCACAGAATCTTAGGGGTTGGAAGGGACCTCAAGAGATCATCGGGTCCAACACCCCTGCCAAAGCAGGCTCCCTATCTCATATTAGATAGATAGGCGTCCAGACGAGACTTGAATATCTCCAGAGAAGGAGACTCCACCACCTCCCTGGGCAGCCTATTCCAGTGCTCTGTCACCCTCACTGTGAAAAAGTTCTTCCGCATGTTGGTGCGGAACTTCCTGTGCTCCAGCTTACAGCCATTGCCCCTAGTCCTGTCCCCACAGACCACTGAAACGAGGCTGGCCAATTCCCCCTGCAACCCATGTCTAAGATATTTATAAACACTAATTAGGTCCCCCCTAAGTCTTCTTTTTTCCAGGCTGAACAGACCCAGCTCACTCAGCCTTTCCTCATAGGGGAGATGTTCCAGACCCCTAATCAACTTTGTCACCCTTCTCTGGACTCTCTCCTGAAGTTCCCTGTCTTTTTTATACCAGGGAGCCCAGAACTGGACACAGTATTCCAGGTGGGGCCTGACCAATGCAGAGTAGAGGGGGAGGATCACTTCCTTCGACCTGCTGGCCACACTCTTCCTGATGCATCCCAGGTTCCCATTGGCTCTCTTGGCCACCAGGGCACACTGCTGTTTCATAGCCAACCTGTCATCCACCAGGACCCCCAGGTCCTTCTCCACAGAGCTCTTTTCCAACAGGTCATCCCCCAGCCTGTGCTGATACAGCACCTTCCTCCTAAAATGCTTGAACTGTGTTAAAACAACAATAAGTAATCAGGATTAACCTATACTTACAAATGAGAAACAAAGAATATTACACAGTCTCTCCCACTCTTTTCTTTATGTACTTGAGTGTATTTTTTCTCTTTGTTATCAAAGTAAAGAAACTATGAGATCCACCTTGGTGTAGCTCAGAGAAGCGATGCAGTTCTTGCTCCATATTGCTCTGACATGGAGCCTGACTCTCAGCCAGTCATATAGGGAACCTAAGGAAGTTAGTCCTAATATTAGATATCTAGGGAAGCAGGTGAATATTATCCAAACCTTTCTTGTGCAAGGTGGCTGATAAGTCTGTGATATAAACAAGTATAAAATTAATTCCGCCTGAGACTAAAGCCTCAGCGCAGTTACAACACTGTCATTTATGATTATCTATAATATAGTTACTGATCCTTACAATAAAGCACTTACAGAATGTTGCATTCAGAGGCCTGACCCTGTTCACTGGGGTTTTGTGCATGTAGGGTGAGAACAAGCAATTTCTTCACAGTTACACAATTACAAGCATCTTTGGGAAAAAAAAAAAAAAGAAGAGACTCAATATTTCTTTCATGCATATGTATTCACAGTGTGAAGGCAGCATTCATTCTGCTCAGTTTTAATCCACTCTGCCTGGACTCTCACAGCAATGTCTGCTGTCTTACACAAAATTGCACTTTGGCTTGCCTATACGGAAGCGCTTGTTCTTGAACTGCTCAGAGCATTCTGAGAACACCTCTTCACTAAATTTTAAGTGCTATGACATCTGCTTGTATACCTGCTACTGGAAGAAAAAAGATATTTTAAAAGACAGATTTCCATAGAGTAAAAAAATGTAGAGTTTTTGTCATCATATATCATGAATATTATTCTATAGTAGATATATTAAAATTTTTCAAATGCAAATTTATGTCCATATTTACGAAACATTACATGAGTATTGTGAGTAATTATCAGATAAAAAGGATGACTCTCATTTTTTATTCTCTTTGGTTAGAGCTTCTGGGTATATAGAAATGGTGTAGCCCAGAATATAATGCACACCATCTGTGAAAAGTTCCTGTTTTCTTCAGGCAAAAGCACAGCTAAATTTATTTTTAGTTTAAGGGTATCCATAAGTCAAGCTAGACTTATGTGATATGTGTGCATGTGTGTAATGGATGGTAATTTTATCACCATCTGATTTCTTGTAACTTTACAGAGATTGCAAATGTATCCCTACACTTACAGAGGTCTTGTGAAAGACTTGGCACTCTTACACAGATGCCAGTGCCTTGGAGGAAAATAGGTAGTGTAGTTCACATCATGTAGTTATGCCCATTTAGATATTAACCATCACAGTGACTGCCCTGATGATTACCATCACAGAAAGGAGACCTAAGAACAGACAGGACAAGTAGCTAGTATAACCTTAATATCACAGTCCTTCAGTTAGCTCAATCTTAAGTTTTGTATTTTTTCCTAGAACTGGAGGAAGTTCTGTGAGTGCCTTTCCAAGTCTTCCACCAACTCCACAGATTCCACCCCATTGTATTTTTATGTAATGAATGTTTCTGTCATTAGATTGGAAGTCTCCAAGAAAAAAAAAAAAGCAGCGCACATTTAGTTCTCATCATGATGGAAAGATACAAATTTGTTTTATATTTTTCATCTTAAGACACTAAAATTTAAATTAATGATTTCAAACTCCTTTCCAATGCAGAGTTTATTATTCTCCCCATTCAGCATTAATAAGATGCTGCTGGATGAAAGAGTGATAAAGAGATAAACATCAGCAGGACTGAGGAACACTCGTCTGATTGGAGTTGAATTTAAACTTACATCTAGAGTTTTGTATGGCGCTTTTTATAGTTTCAAATCTTGTATGCACAGATGGAAATAATCAGGAGACAGAAACTTAGCAGTACCTTAGTTATGGAGTGAAAAAAAATACTGTAGACATTTTTCAAGTTGTTTTCAATTTCTTTCTTCAGTGGACTCATTTTTACAAATGGTGAGTGTGAACTAGACAGAGATTTTAGAGCCAATATGGAACAAGCAGCAGAAAGTTTTCACATTTTTGGGCATTAATTTTCTGCTGAATCAGCTCAGGATAGGGTGAAGACCCTGAAGGTGGCAGTAGTAAAAGGCTGGGAGAAGAAGCAGTAAGGCACAGACTCGCCTCCAATACTTGCCCAGGAGCTGCTAGGCAGTCTCAAGCCATACTGCTTACATTTTTTCCCCTGAAGAAGTGTTGTCAGAAGGTGTCAGCAGCGTGATATCACAGCAGAGGGCTGTGCTGCCATTCAGCAAAACTTAGACAAGCTGGAGAGTTGGACGGGGTGAAGTTTAATGAGATTTAACAAGGACAAGTGTAGGGACCTGCATCTTGGGAAGAACAACCACAGGTACCAGTATAGACTGGGGACAGACCTGTTGGAGACCAGTGGAGGTGAGAGGGACCTGGAGGTGAGAGGGATCCTGGACAACAGGATGACCGTAAGCTAGCAATGTGCCCTTGTGGCTAAGGCAGCCAATGGCATCCTGGTGAGTATTAGAAGAGGTGAGGTCAGTAGGTCAAGAGATGTCTTCTTTCCCTCTACTCTGCCCTGGTGATACCGCACCTGGAATATTGTGACCAGTTCTGGGCCTCTCAGTTCAAGAAGGACATAGAACTCCTTGAAAGTGTCCAGCGCAAGGCCACCAAGATGATTAAGGGTGTGGAACACCTTCCTTATGAGGAGACACTGGGGGAGCTTGGCCTCTTTAGCTTGGAGAAGAAGAGACTGAGGGGTGACCTTATGAATGTTTATAAATATCTAAAGGGCAAGAGTCAGGAGGACAGAGCCAGGCTCTTCTCAGTGATGGGCAGTGATAGGACAACGAGCAAGGGGTGCAAGCTGGAGCATAGTAAGTTCCATGTGAATATAAGGAGAAATTTTTTCATTGTGAGGTTGATGGAACACTCGGACAGGCTGCCCAGAGAGGCTGTGGATTCTCCTTCTCTGGAGACATTTAAAACCTGCCTGGATGGGTTTCTGTGCAATTTAGTCTAGGTGATCCTGCTCTGGCAGGGGGATTGGACTAGATGATTATTTAAGGTCCCTTCCAACTCCTGTGATTCTGTGTGATTCTGTGATGTCACATGGAGAAGCAATTTTCTCTGCAAGTGTATGTGGGACCAGCTCATAGTCACTAGTTTCAGGGACTGTACTAGAATCACTGTCTAAGATACATTAAAAGTCAGTGTACAAAAGACCACTGTCTTTCTGTGGAAAGGCTGGTGGATTCAGTATCTGGGCATAATCACTACTGCTACGGATAGCACTACCAGAAGAAATACAATCAGAAATTTTCGTGGAATACAGACTAAAAATAATGTGGGGAAGTAATTTAAATATTTAAAATGCAAAGTAAGGAGGTGAGTGTATCAGGCAATAAAGAAAATGGCAAATTGAAAGAGGAAACAAAATTGGACCTTAGTGATTTAAAGAAAGATACTCTCACCAGAGGAGTTCAGCTCCTCCTCCGTAAGAATTTAAAATGAACACAAGGAGACAGAAGATGCTGTTACTGCTGTGTGTCTTATATTTTAATACCTCTAACCATTAGCAACCCTTTTGTGAAATAATACAAACTAATGTTTATTTGAACCAAATAACTTTCTCTTATTCAACATACTAAAAGTTCGAAACTTAAGAAGGCTTTCTTGGCATTGATGTGAATGTAATTTGACTTCAAAAATCTCATTGTAATATGTCATTAACCATCAAAATATGTGTTAATACTTGAAACAAAAAGGAAGAGTTTTACATCTTCTGGCACACACCAGTTTTTCTATCAGCCAAGGATGTAATGCTTTCCTTGCAGGGACTTTTATTTCTTCTCAAACAATACAATGACATAGAGTAGTCATTGGAGGAAACAGACTGGCTGCAGTTGTTAATACTTACTGTTTTTTTCTCCCAAATTAATTTAAAGATCATACTTCTGAGCATCATTTACATCTTTAATAAATATTATAACAGACATATAACTTACTTTCCTTGATGATATCCCAGAAGGACAAGCATTGCAAAGTGTACTCTACTGTAGCATGTAAGAAAAAAATCTCAGCAGTGATATCAGCTTTGTTGTTACATTTCTCTCTTTAAGCTGATGGAAAAGATAGGTTCTAGGGTGACAAACAGCCTGGTAAGTATATGTATGAATAAAGGTGGATAATAACACTCTTTTATTATCTTACACTAGGTTTTCAGTTTATCTTCCTACTCTGCATTACACTTTATCTTCTTTCTTTTGCTTTTGGCCTTTAGGACAATATTCACACACTAAAGTGATCTAATTTCAAGTCTTACTACAGTTAAACCTTCTGCTTGGATCACTAAATTTTCAGATACAAGACCACATCAAATTAGACTCTAGGAGAGAATGTCTCAGAGACTTAATATCCTTCTGTGCTTGTAATTCACTGCTTTTGTAAAGAAAAGTATCCACATCACACTATTAGATCTCATAAAATCACATTTGACATCAAATAATTATTTCCTGTGGCTTTAAAAACTAGTAGAACTTGGTAGACTTGTAAAGTTAAAAATATGTACGGTAGGCTGTCGTTTCTGGAGCATGGCAGTGGTACTATTATATTCCCTAACAGCCAGGATCCATTCTCAGTTTTAATTTGAAAAATAAAAAAAAATTAATTAAAAAAATTAAAGTGAAAACTTAAAAAGAAAAATTGTCTCAACCACAGTTTCATTAGAAGATCTATTGCAAATATATGTCTGCATTTAACTAACATTTTGCTATTGATAGTGTGTACTATTCCTGAATTAAACCTATTTTGTTTCTCAGCTACATTGAAGACAATCCTTATGTCTTTGTTACTCCAGCATCTGCATTTTAGGTGGAATTAGTCTGTATGTCTGATTCACCTCTTTTCTCTTTCTATTATCTTTCACCTATAAGTGTTTTCCTTCATGCGTTGGGTATTTGGGGTTTTTGAGTGATTTAGTTAGTTTGGTTATTTTGTTTTATTTTGTTTTGTTTTAACAGAGGCAGATACAGCCACTGGTCAATTGTCCATGAAGGCAAACAACAAAGGGGGAAAGTGCCGTTCAGTTGTAATGCAGGAGCTGTAGACTGTAGAAGTAACTCCCAAAACCAAGTGCAGAAAAATGGGAGAGGACTAAGTCTAGGTAAATCTGTATACATGTATGCTAAATTTCTGTCCCTGTTAAGTACCTGTAGTCAGATTTACAGTGATGACCTAATATCCTGGTTATGGTGCAGTTAACTTGTCTGATCCAAGGCAAGCCAGTTATAGCTATTCCAACTATCACAAAAAATCTGGATTTTAAAAATCTGGATTTTAAAAATCTGTAGTACTGAGCTTTAAGGATATAGGGCCATATTTCTGGGAATAGAAAAAAATACAGACTGTGTTCTTAAGGCTGCAATTTTTTGTCTAAATAGGTACTAAGCTATCTTGGAAACAATAGTATTTGGGTCTTCATTCTTTGGCTACTTAACACTAAAAATAGATTAAGTACAAGCTTTTCTGTCTTCCTGTGAGAACCGGAAGTATTTACAATAAGTTTGCAAATACATAAAGTGCTCAAATGTTACATGGAAGAACTGACAGAAAGTCAAGATTCTATTGCAGTAACAGGGCAATAAACTGCTCTATTTTTGGCAGACTCCAAGGCTCTGCTTCATTCAAAAGTTTACATTAACATCAAGCCACACTGTGTCTCTCCAATGGTTTCTCCTGAATTCCTGAGGCATCACACTTCATACCTCTTTTATGAGACTGCATTCCCAAAACACATAGAGCGCTTTCCCTCCATAGCCCTTCCAACAGCCAGCATAAACATCTCACCATGCATTAAATGGTGTTGAATTCTTCTTTTGCAACACTGAGTAGACTCAGGTCTTAATGAATATAGCGGGGTATGAAAGATTCAGCCTCCAGCAAGGCCAGGCCTTCTAATGTCCATTTGCTAGATGGTTTCTTATAATTTCTTTTTGTCAGTCAGTCAGTTCCATTTTCTTGTTTTACTTGCCCTCCTCACTCTTTTTTTTCCCTGAAGGATCTTTTCCTTTAGAATTTAAATTCTACAACACATCAGGTGACTGACAGTCATGGTGGGTCATCTCCATGGGAAACTCCATGGGCTGGTGGTCATCTCCATGGGAAACTAATTGGGAAAAAGAAAGAATCTGTAAAAATTTTTGTCCTTGTCTATAAATAGTTTAAAATAAATTTTAAAGTCCCATTTGGTGACTGACAGTAGAGTTAGGAAGGTTTTGCTTGATAATATTAAAGTTCTAATCCTCTGTCCTGCAGAAAAATTCACAGGCATAGCAGCCTGCACCTCTGTAGTATTTCCCTGAAATAAATGGCTCTCTGCAGTGGCACAGACCTTGACACTAAAGAGTCTGAAGGCAGGACAAGAATCAAAGAAGGCAAATATAAATGTACTAGAGGGGGAAAGGAAGCTAAACATGTGTATTGT
The DNA here is from genome assembly GCA_022605575.1 of Laterallus jamaicensis coturniculus. Lineage (NCBI taxonomy): Eukaryota > Metazoa > Chordata > Aves > Gruiformes > Rallidae > Laterallus > Laterallus jamaicensis. Next base: position 21,250,586 of record JAKCOX010000010.1, read on the forward strand.
GTCACTGGAGAAAAATCACCTTGTGGTTTGGCAGCTTATATTAACTTCTCCCTCCCAGACTCATGTTAGCTCCCCTTGGATGTCTGCATGTGCTGTGTAAGCATTTTATTTAATTTCTTTTTAATAAAATCCTTGGACTAAGATTGGCTCTGTTACATTAGTAGAAACTCAGAGTAAACTCCACTGAAATGATCAGGTTTATTCTGGAATGACATGGCAATGAGTTAGATCAGAAACTGCCTCCTTGACCCTCACCTTGCAAAAGTGTTTTCTTCCATGAGAGACAATTTGATGGAAAATTAGTTGTCTTAGTCTTCACTGAAGTAAAGGAAGTGTTATCATCACAATATGCCTGAATCTGATTATCTTTAGACAACTGAAGCTTATAAGACATTTTTTAAAGTCAAAAATGTTTCCAGGCATCCTTAGGAGCGATGGTCTTAGAAAAACAGCTTCATGCTCTAAATCAAGAAGAGAGTATGCCTTTATCATCCATTTCCTGTTCAGATATGCCAAGAAATTAAATAATTGTTTGGTTTTGTTCTAGAACACGGGACCTAGCAAGTTGTTTCAGAAACATGACCAAATTCTACTTTGTGAAAGGTTTTCTGTGTTGTATATTTCAACATCGATACAGACAGGCCTTTTTTACAACTCCTGGCTTCTCAGGATAAGTAAGAAGAGCTCATCTGTGTAACCATGTATTGCACTGGATTCAGCAGTCAGTCCAATAAGTATTTCACACAAAAATCCAAATTTGAAGCAGTGATATGAGACCACAATAGTATGGAAATTAGAAATGATAAATAATCAATTAGACAAACCTTGCTTTTTGATCTTTACGGCAGTGATCACAATCCTCTTACATTGATATGCTTAGGACAAAGCCTTTACTTTTTGTCAACAAAGTCAAAGGCAAATTAACAATGAATTTACTTTGAAGTAGGTTCTGAAAACATGCAACATGCTTAGCTTTGGCTACAAGCTTGTAAGCAATTGTAGCTAAGCACTTATTTTACTGTATAAACAAATTTTAAAGGCTAGAAAATACTTGCTTATATTTAAGGTCACAGTTTTTTTGTAAAATAGTCAAATAACACATGGCCTTTTTCCAACATATCAGTATCACATGGATTTCTTCTAGCACATAATAGATGTATGTTAATGAAAGCTCAGTATTTTTACTAAAAAGGAGTATCTCAGCATTTTAGATACTCACCAATATTGCAGAAAAAACCCCAACAACTAAACCCCAAACATTTTAAAGATTAAACTATATTTTTGAGGGTAAAGATTGAAATAAGCTATTGGTATTTGCCGTTTGTTTTTACCTCACACAAGCAAAATAAGCTATGTGGATTGGTCATATGTTTTATTCCCAGTGCCCCAGTACAATATAGCACATGCATTGTGACCTCTCTTGCCCAGATGCCTACTACATGAACTGCAGCTTAAAGAGGGAGCAGAAAACAGTGACATACTACATATCATCAGGAGAGTGTGGGTCCTGAGTGTATGTAGGGTAGTTCAAGAACTGTTCATGCCTTTAAAACTAAAAACTCTGAACACATATACATTGTAAGATGACAGAATATAATGCGGACTGCTCCTATCAGTTAGTAGTACTATATCTTCCCTTTTACCTATGAAGTAAAAACATAATAAATAGACAGAGTGGCTACTGCATTTGCTACTTCATAGGAAATCCTGTGGTACCTGCCTCAAAATCTTAAGTAAAGCAAAATAATGATGCAAAATTTTAGAACACATTTCAGTAAAAATAAAACAATATTTGCAGGGTTTAACCATTAAAAATGAAAAGGATGTATATAAAAACATCTGTTAATGAAAAACATTAATATTAAAAAACACTTAATCAGGAACATTTCATATCTCAAAACAGTGCAATACTCAAATCTCTTTTTTCCTTCTTACATTTGAAACTAACACTTAAAAAATTTTCAGCAAAGCACTTTTCTCGTCACACAGCCTCAAGACTACATATTCTGATCATCTGTAATAAGAGTGATTATTTACTGGATAACAAAACAATGGGACAGGACTAATCCTTACTCACTTACCTTTGTAGGCTGTAGCTTTCACCTGCTAACATGACCAAACTTTGTTTAGAATAGGGCTACCAGAACAATACAACCTCAACTTGATTCCAAACAAACATAACTCCAGGAAAAAAAAAATGTATATAGCAGGCAAAATCTATTGCAGTTCATTTGGTTTCTTCAAAAAACAAACCCAGGCTGAAACCAACAAAACTGATTATAATAATCTTTTCCTTGTCCACTTGTACTTTAAAGAAAAATCAATTTAGCTGCTGTGTCTTACGTGTACCGACACAGGAGGTTGGCTGGTGTTGCCTTTTACTAATCAAAGAGATTCCTTCTCTGCTAAACAACTTTTCTTTCTGTTTGTTCATACTGAGAGGTCATAATCCCTAGTGGCCTTAGGTATAATCTGTTGCTATGGGAATGACTGTGGTGCTACAAAGGGAGGATTATGACCTTTCACTATATAAAAATGTTAGGTTTCCATTACTTTCTTGAATAGCATGGAAGAATTTTCATTTCAGTGTTGGGAGTTATCTTTCCTAAATGGATGTAGGTCTAACTATCCATGTAGGTGATAAGTGTTATACTAGTCATTACTGATTGTGCCAATGCTTTGATTTCCAAAAGATAATGAATAACTTAATAAAGAACTGTCAATGGATGAACGGAAGCCTTTAACCAAGCAGTAAAAGGCTTCGACTGCTTAAAAAGGACTTATCAGTACATGATAGAAGTTGAAGAATTACCATTAAATCCCAGCAAAAAAAATAATATGAAACATAGCAGGGGAACAACAAGAATGCCTTTTACACGTTTTATAATTAATGCAAATTTTCATGTTGCTTCATTTTCTCTCATTATATGGTTTAGGATTAAAGAAAGAAACAAGCCATCACTTGACTGCCTATTGCAAGACATCTCTGGCCTTGACTGATAATAGAAAGGAGTGAATGGTATGAAGCCTAAGGAACAAGGCTCAATCACTCCCAGCAATTACTGTGTCTTATTGATAACTTGCAGCTCTATCCTGCAAATGCCATCTCTGGAACAAAGCCTGTCACAGATCAGACTGAATCCATTAAAAAGCTTTGATTAACATGTCCCTAGGGTGTGCTGGGGAAACTTTTTACGACAAATGACAGCCTATTGCTACTGCTTCTGAATTGTCCTCCTGCAATACTCTCGTGTTTTAATCTAGTGCACAGTTTAAATTAAAAAACAGCAATGACTTTGTGTGACCTAAATACGAGCTGCTTTTATTCATTGTGGGATTTATCAACTGCTTGCAGATTAAGTGTTCAGAGAAGCAACAATTAACCTTACTGTGTGTTAGCTAATATTAATTATATATCTCCTGTGCTTTCTTGCGCTAGTGTACTTGTGCCCAGAGAAAGAGTCATATTTAATGTGGTCTGTTTAGTGGACAAGAAGCTTTGTACTTGTCTTCCCTTGAAAACAAATTGTTTGTATTTGACAAGCATAACATCAACAATGTTGGCTTTCTTTAGCAGGAGCTGACATTGATGTGTAAATGGATTTTTGTCCTTTTAAAACAGACACACAAAAGCTCCATCTTTCTGGGCCTCAAATTTCAAGGGGGCAAGGAATTGCCCTCTACACACCCAATCATTTTCCCATCATCCACTAAGGAAAACAGCCCTTATCTATTGTGGATATTATTTTTCTTTGTTATGCTGCAGTCCCCTGTAAGACATATACTGAATGGTATGTGTCAGGGCCAGCAGGGAATAATACATTATGAACAAAAAAATGGATTCCTTTATACTCCATTAAAATACATATTTAGAAACACCTGCAGGTATAAGAAGCCCTTGCCAGAAGCCTATTTGACGTGATGTGATAGAGTATAGGAAAGAGACATAAAAGAAAAACCTGATCCTGTTCACATTCAGGTCAGTGTTAAAATCACATTAAAACAATGTTAAAACAGAGCTAAATCCACAGAGAATCAAGTGTCAAAATGCCAAGCCATTTGGCACAGTGGTCATTTATTAGTAGCAATTCAGATTTCCCGTGTGCTGAATCTTAATAACAAGGGCTAGCACTCCGAAGCAGTATCGTGGCTTAAGTGTACAAGGGTACTTTTCTGTTCCAGAGGGGAGCAACTTGGCAAGAATGGGAGACAGGCAGGGACCAGCAGCAGAGAGACATAGCACAGCCGGGCACAATTTGTGCCTGAGGTGGATGAGGGGAAGGGAGGGAGGCAGATGCTGTGACAGCAATCTGCCCTGCAAAGCTGGCTCTGAGAAAGAGGAAGCAGGGAGACAGAGGTAAGCATTGCTTTGGCTGTTTTGAATGCTCATCACTAACTTCAGGACTACGTTACAAAATGAAATGGGGTACAAAGTAGCTCTGGTTGCCAGGAATGTGCTGATGACTACACTGGGATCATGGTAGAGAGGACCTAGCTAGCTTAAATACCTTTAAAAAACCTGAAGGCCATTAATCTTCTATGCAGCAGCATTTAAATCTGAAGACAATGGTGAGGAATGAAGCATGCTCCTTGTCAGAAGCCCTTTGGGTAGTGCTGAAGTAAGTACTGTTTCAGCGGACTGGCACCTTCTTCTGGGTTTGCATTGCTCGCAACAGCAATTTTCCACATCCCAAATGGGATTGATTTTTCTGGAATTAGGGCAGTCAGTACAAGGACTTAGCCATCTACTTCTAGGTTTCCTTTGAATCTCTCCCAGTCTATGCATTTCTAAAGGCTGTGCATGCAGATGTTGACTTGAAGTGTTTTACCATGTACAGGAGTTGACACCATAAATATAACTAAAGGCAGAGCAGCAACCTAGACGTTCAGCTGCTGAGAACAGGTTTGAATAAATATGCAGGACTCTCAGAAAATAGGTGCTTTTGCTGTCACCAGTTGATGCTGTTCATATAAAATTATAGGGCCATATATTTTACTATTCCTGACAGTGTTATTTGTTGACTTTGTAGATTGACCACCTATGTCTGCTTGACAACAATGGACAAAAGCCTTTTGATATCGGGTAACTGTGGCTACAATTGTGCTTTCAGTGCCTCTATTACCTTCTCTTCGGCAGGTGTAGCACTTTATTGCTTGATCCTACTCTCCCTTTTAGAAGTCTGGCTCCAAGCCTCCTTTGTTTCAACCCAGATGCCAGCCTCTATTTGACTATTCATTAAAAAAAAAAAAAGGAGAGAGAACACCCGCCCCCCCCAACCATCTGGAGTAGAACTGACAGGGGAGGGGACTCATTTCTATACCTTTTTTAACTGTCTTAAAGGTGAAAGGATTTGTCAAATCCATTAATGACCTATCTTAGATCTAATAGACACTACACATTCTAAAAGGCTTGTTCAGAAGCTGGTTCAAACAAAGGCAACTGAAGCAAGGAAGAACATGCACAAGGGGCAAAATGGTTTGGGAAATATAAATCTACCCAATTATAATTTGAACAAAACCAAGTGAGAAACCAAACTCTGCTGAGGCACTATTGGCCAAGCATCTGGGCTTTGCATTCATGCATAATTAAGCTTTAGACAGCTGCAGGCTTCTCCAATGTGACAGGGTATCACAATACAAACTAAGATGCATATCAGTGCCTAAAAAAAAGTTGGTTTATGTACAGATACAGCACTAAAAAACCCCCAAACATCAAAAGAAAAATAAACCCTCGGCAAAAATAAAATACTATTCAAGATGTCAGTAAAAAAGTGAGCTAGGATTCACAAAAGTGCCCTCCTGTGCTCACTATGTTCTACGTAATTTTGGTTTAAGTTTCCACAATATATTAAATCAAAGCAAAAAACAAGTTTCAGCATACTGTTTTTGCTATTAAAGCGATATTTTAAAAATAAGACCTATCTGTTAGTGTATTGTGACATGCAGATGGTAGCTTCCAAGGAGATTAAATATGCAAGAAAGATAAAGTCTTTCAGTGAGATTTTTAACACGTGTTTTAAACAGAACATTGTCTTGCTTACAGAAGCTGGTCCCTTTCTCCATTACAAATCACATTTGGCACAAGACTGAGAAGGCGGCATGTTGTAATGCCAACAACTGGCAGACCTCTGTTAATGGTTGCCCCAGCTGTGATGATCTCAGAAAATATTGTCATGTGCAGAGAATTTGGCTATCTTTTAACTTTTGTTTTCCTTTGAGACTGCTTCAGTTCAGAAAGACTGCAATGCTGTGTCTGGCTAATTGTGTTAAGCCTCTGAAAAATACTGTCTACTTTCTAAGCGGAGTGTAAATCTTGTTTATTATGAGACAGAGAATAGTTTGCTTAGTGAAAAAAAGAAACAAACCCAAAAACGCCCCAAAAAGAAGAAATATATTCCATTTTACAGGCTCAGTGTTTTTCTAAAGATATCATTTGTCTATTTGACACAGGATCAAAGTTGCCTCTTGCAAAATTTTAATATGATTAATCACACATGGATGGGAAACGTAAAGTCACAATAGCCTCGGGACAGGACAAGTGCAAGTCAGTTAGCTCTCAGTTCATCCTTCTGCATGAAACAATGTAAATGCAAAACAAAGATATAAAGATCTACATTTCTACAGAAGGCAACAAGAACAGTTCTGTTAGCTATGCAAGAAAGTTTAAATAAAGGCTTGGCTGGTGAGAGACAACAGAATGAAACTGAAAGCAAGAGGATGGAAGAAATATACAGCCCTCACCTATCCTATGGAAAACCCTAGTGCTGATACTGATTTTGATACCCACAGAGATCTAAGTGGCTGTCAATGACAGTAAGTTTTTTTTTTTAATAACAGAAAACTCAAAATACTTCACACTTTGTGTCTTAGCTGTGTGTTTCTTTCTTTTTTCTTTGCATTGTAGCCTTCACCAGAGCCATGAAGCTGTGACTTCACTTATTTTTCCCTGATACACAATTAATTGTGCATTTATGACAAAATATTAAATGATGTGTTCTTTGTTTCGTATTCAGCTTTCTTTTCTCCTTACCCCCCACAGATAATGATCTAAGTAAGAGACAAACAATTAAAGAATAACCAAGACAGCAACAGCATCACAGGGTGAATTTAAGGTTAATTGCACTTGCAGATGTGATAATTATTTTATCAGTTCTGCTTCTGCTGGTCAGCCACAGATCCTCTTTGTTTCATTTTTGTACTTTTTATGCATAATTTTTCAAAGGGCTCACTTTTCACCTGAGTTTAAGTGAAGCAGAGTAATTTGGAATATCATGCACTGGTACTGTTTGGGTCCTAGTTTGATGTGGAACAAGCAGACCACAGTTTTGAAAATAACCTTCATCAGACTTGTGAAAGTGGAGCATGTATCTGGATTATTTGAACACCTGAGCTAATTTCTTGAGTGTTAAAATTACATTCTTAGTAGTTTGTGAGTGTGTGATGGTTAAACTGAGAACTGGCAAAGCTACTACTGGTATGTAGAAGGAATCTTGAAACACAGAAGTCAGTCCTATTACTTATCACCATATGGGAAGTACCAATCTCACCTATATTGATGTAAATCTATACCTACTTTGCTGAACTACAGGAACAAATGAAAATATCTGTTACAGTTTTGCATAGTTGGGTGCTGGGAGAGAATGGGGGCTGCAGAAAATGGATGCTGTGAGGAGCTGCTGGAATTCTCTGCGGCCCCAGACTATAAACATCGGCCAGTTCAAGGCCAAAGTTTCTGCTGACCAGGGCTGAACCCATCTACGATGGTTACAGCGCCTCTGGGAATCACATATAGGAAAAAATAACCAGAAGCAGCTGCTTTTTGCCACTGGAGAAGGGAGTGAGAAGATGTAATTAGCTGTGCAGACACCAAGGTCAGGGAGGGAGGGAGAGGAGGCGCCCCAGGTGCCCAAGAGAAAAATGCCCCTGCAGCCCATGGAGAAACCCATGGTGGATTGGGTGTCTCCCACCACAGACCATGGAAAAGGCTGAGACCCCACCTGTAGCCCGTGGAGAGGGTCCACACTGGATGGAGCAGATAGAGACATAGAGAAGATGCTGTGAGCCACATTGAAGCAAGCCCCTGCCAGCACTTGCAGCCCACGAAGAGCAGCAGAGACACAGAGATGAGAGAGAGAGGGAGAGAGAGAGAGAGACTTGTGCCAGGACAGGTTTGCTGGGGGGAGGCTTGTAACCTTGTGGAGGACTGAAGAGACATTGTGATTTGTTACTGCCCACCATAGCAGTGATCCATGGTGGGGCAGCTGATGAAGAGATCAAGCCCTGTGGAAAAAAGACTGACACTGGAGAAGTTTGTGGAGGACTGTCTCCTGTGAGTGGGACCCCACAGTGCAGCAGGGGGAGGGTGTGGAATGAATACTCCTCCCCAGCCAAGAAGGAAACCAACTTACAAGGAACTGACCAAAGCCCTCATTTTTCCCAGACCCTGACTCCTCAACCCGTGCCTCAATGTGGGGGAAGAAGGGAGTGAAATCATGACTAAAGTCTACTATTAAGGGAGCATGGGGGGAGGTAGAAGTGTTTTAAGATTTGGAAAAGGAAAACAGCTCATGAAGAAGTGACCTAGAACCCCATTTTCCCAGTCCCTGCCCCCTGTGTCACGATACGGGAGAAGAAGGGAGCAAAATCATGACTAAAGGGAAGTCTGCTTATTATGGAGGGGTGGGAGGAAGGTGCTACCGAGAACCCCATTTTCCCCAGTCCCTGTCCTCCTGTGCCACAGCAGGAGGGAAGAAAGGAGCAAAACTCTGACTAAAGTATGCTAAGAAGGGAGTGGTGAGGGGGAAGGTGCTTTAAGATCTGGTCATGCTACTCATCCGACTCTGATTTCACTGTTTCTGTAGTGTAGTGTAATAAATTAGATAATTTTCTTTTCTTCACTCTGTGTTGAGTCTGTTTTGCCTATGTTGTTGATGACAGGATGATCTCTCCCTGTCCTTACCTTGACTCCTAAGCCTCTCAATATATATTTTCTCCCCTGTCCAACTAAGAAGGGGAGTAATAGACTGACTTTGGTGAGTGTCTGGCCTCCAGTCAGAGCTAAACCACCACAATATTCCAGACACATATACTTTCACCTGAAATGATAGCTCTACTTGTTCAGGTTGTCTAGCAGGATCCCAGGCCCTAAAAAGCAATGTTGTTGGGTAGCCATCCAGCCCACGTGTATCAGTGCATGGGGTTGTTCTACCTCAGCTTCTCATGTGTTTCTGTGGTACTCTGTAAGGTTCCTGTTGGCTCATCTTTCCTTCCTGGCCAGGTCCCCTTAAGTGGCAGGCCTGCTCATCCTGTCCCCAGTACCAGCTGTACCATCTGCTCATCCTGTCCCCAGTTTGGCGTCCTTCAGACTTACTGAGGGTCCATTTTATCCACTGGCTGTGTTGTTGATGACGTCTCACTTTCTGTGAGAGTTTTAATTCCAAAGCGTGTCACTCATAACTGGCTGCTGGTGTGGCTTCTAACTGTTGACCAATATCCCATAAAACCCAATGTCCAGCTAGGTTGATTTCTAGCCTGCTGTTTCTAGGCACCTTCACATCTCTCACATTCACTATTTGCCCAGAGATTGAAATGAGGCTGACTGGTTCATACTTGCAGATCCTCCTTCTTGTCTTTTTTGAAGAAGAATCAAACATTTGTCTTCCTCCAGTCATTGATGACTTCTCCCAAACTACATGACATTTCAAAAAGGACAATCTCATAATGTCTTGTACAGCTCCTTCATTGTCCGCAAACCATTCCTGTCTGAGCTGTGAACCTGTTTATATTCAAATTCTTTAAACAGTCCCTAATACAATTCTCCATAACTGTGGGTCGTACCTCTCACCCCAAAGTTTGCTACCATGCTCTGAGACTTAGGAAGCCTGTGAGCAGGTATTGTGAATAAGAGTGAGGTGAAGAAGACATTTCCACCATAGAAAAAGATGTTTCTTCATACTTTTTCAATATAAAAAGGTGTTTCTTTGATAAGCCAAGAAAGGTACAGAAAGGTAAGCTTTCTTGTAGAGTTATTCCTATTGACTATCTAAATTAACAGAAGGGAAATGTCCAGGAAATATAACCAAGTCAATTATACAGGCATATTTAAGTGAAGATATTAGTAAACATCTTTTCCATGGGAATCAGGTCCTGATTTGGCAAGACACTTTAAGGGAGAGGCACAACTTTATAGGACTACTCATGTGTTAGCTCTACTCATGTGTAAAAACATACACATGTGACAGAGCTGAATAGACCTACACAGCTGAATTTTTTTGAAATATATGGTAACGAACAAGAAGATAAATTACACAGATCAATAGTTCTCATCTAAACTGCAGGCGTGGTGTTCATTTGATTGTTATTTATTTCATTGCCTGCACAGACAGCAAAGCACAAGCTTGCAGGGCATTACACTTGAGCAGTCAACATACCACTGTATTTCTTCCAGACATTTCTCTACTGGACACAGATAACCAAATTCTGTGCCTGAGAAACCTACTGAATTACAGCTGTCAGCTACACAGAAGTGGCCACAATCACCTTGCTCAGGTTACTATGTAAAACCATGGGAAACTAGACCCTTAACAGGATTACGTCCAGATGCCCAGCTCAGTCAAGAACTATTCACCTCAGGTTATGATTACATCACCATGAGAATAAATTTATGAAACCATAATCCCTGTACTTCTACTAACAGTTTCTTCTTTTTGCTGCTTCCATATTTTCAGCCATGCAACATTTATCTTGTTAAAACAAATGAGAATTAAAAAAAAACAACAGCCCTTTTATTTCCATATTTATTTTCTGTTCTATGAACAACTCACAAATTAGTCTTCTCATGGCAAAGCTTTCTATTTTTCCCTTAAAGAAAATAGTTCTGGTCTTTCCATGTGATCGAGAAATGGTACTGTAAGGGGACAAGTAACATCTCTGAAGATGATGGACAAATAACAACAATCTCTTGGTTAAGATAGCAACCTAAAACTCGATTTCTGTAGTCACGTAGATGAAACACAGCATCCCTGTGAACAAAACTGGAGTCCCATAGTTCATGGGGTTTCCCTGGATACTAGTAAAGCAAATAACTGAGGATAGCCTTGTTGTGGAGCTGCATTTCTCTTCTGGTCTTGGAGATAAGAAGAAAGACAAGGATGGAGACATGCCCCTGAAAGCAAAAGTTGAGAAGGTGATACTTTTTGGACAGGATGTTAGTTGAATGAGACCACATCCTGTTATTAGAATCATCATATACTAAAGGAAGCAAGAATAGATATTGTCTGTAAATAGAAAAGAATACAACAGATACATGTAACTTGTCAAATTCTCCTCTAATAGAAACAGCATTCCAAGTTAACTTTACAAAATGCTACAAATATGATAATGGAAAAAAGTCTCCTGTGACTCTTTTCCTGTTTCCTCTCATTCGTAGAGTGGAATAGAGCCTCCTTTTGCTGGCTAAGAACACACTTAAACATTGTAACATAGATTAACCTTTATGGGCTTGTGTAAGCAGGAGAGAAAGACTATATATATATTACATGGTGAATAATTCATAACAACTATTACTTTATAGAATTATTTACTATTATTTATGGTTCTATTATTCAGGAAATCCTTAGGCTGCAAATTGTTGGAAGCTGGGAAAGTAACCTAAGAATGCAATGAACGCTCTTGCACACTTTTTCACACATTTCCTATTGAAGGCAGTATACTGGTGGAGAGAGCTACAAAAGAACAGTTCACATGCATTTTGTAGTATTCATGTTCTCATATAAAGACACAACTTCTGCACTTTCTTGTTTGACTTAAATAAAATTCATTGATTTAGAATCAACATATTTTACTGTTTTGGGGGTTAAAATAATTAACCCTGCTGATGACCACCCAAGCACACTGATTAAATTAAAGCCTTTTGGAACAATTTTATACAGGGTTTGTGTTGTATGTTTTCTTAATACTTGATAAGCCTTCTTGCAGAAGTAGCCCAAATCACTTTTATTCTCACTTTAATATATTTTTATACTTCCAGAAAATTTCTGTGTGAAGACTGTCACCAGAGAGGGTTACTGCCCATTTCATGTAGAGAAGCTTCTGAGTTGCTCTGTGGCCTGAACACCAAATCTCTGTGGGATTGTGAAGGAATTATTCAAAGGCCATTTTCTGCAGATACAGCACAAACAGATTGTTCTTTTCATCAGATACAGATCTTATCACATCTAGTTCTTATAAAAGGAATAAATAAAAAGACATTACAGGGATACTTTGTATTTTGGATTTATTTTTCCTAAACACAGAGCACATATGCACAGTGGAAAACATTATTGTGGTCATAAAAAGTTAACTGGTAGAATGTTAAATACAAGTGAGTGCCCAGTGTTACACACACCAGATCACATTCAGCATCATGTCAAATAACTATCTCAATTCAAGTGAAAAGGAGTGATTGATGTAACTGAGACAGTGTCTATTTGTGCACAACTTATGCTTATTTAGGCTATATACATCAAATTCTGGTTCCCTCCCCAACCCCCCCCGCTCCGTATGGTAGATGTACTAAAATTTTTCGGTCTGTGAAGTGGGGAGTTTCAGTGTATTCCTTGCCTTGTGCACTTCTCCCACTTTTAAAAGTTTATTTCATAGACTTCTTCAATAATTTACCAGAAGATCATATGGGATTTAATTTTTCCATATTAAAGCCAATACTCTGTTTTAAAGCAAAACAAATTTCTCTAAATGCATTTAACATTTGTAAGAAGACCAAAAAACCACCAAGCACAACTAAACTGCCCAGGTGGAAAACTATTTCTAGACATAGTTCAAATTAATTTTCATGCACTGCATCTTTTTTATTTGCTGCCATGCTGCACAAAATGAATGAAAACACTTAAAAATACTATTAATTGAAAAAAAATTGGAATAGGAATGAGCTTGAACTAGTTCAGCATCTCAGCATGTGAACTGTTACAACCACTGAGTTCATTAGGAGAGATTAAATACTGAACAGAAAGACAAGGGTAAAGATGTAATTTTTGCATGTTTGATCACATCACAGCTCTTAAATAACTTCATGACTTTATCATTGAACCCTGGGTCTTCAACCCTTTTGCCTTCCCTTCCAGAAGATACTCTAAATTTTTTTGCAACCATTCCCATTTCCTAGATTACAGCATCATCTCATGTGAGTTAATTTGGTATGCTGTGCTGAAATATGGCAGTTCTGGGTTGGGATGTGAAGGCATGATTCCTTCTTCCTGCAGAAATCCAGATTTAAGAAATATGTTCCTGTCTTCTGCTGAGCTGTATTTCTCATATCAGGAATTATGATCTTGGAGTTAGGCCAAAACAATTCACCGTATGTTATAGATTAAAATATATCTATAGGTATTTCCTCTTGTAATACTCATTTCCACTTTAAAAAAACAAACCCAACTTCAAAGCCTATAATGAATGGGAGGTCATATTCTTAGAGGGGACTTTTGGAAAATACATTATGATTGTGAAGACACTGACTTAGTCTAAAAATTAAAAAACTGTAAATGACTATGCAAATTTTTGGTCAACTCCATGTTAAAGAAGGTCTACACTGTAAGAAAACACCACAAGTATATAGCTTGCTGGAAACTAGTGCCCTTTATAAGTACATTCTTGAGGTAATACTGGAAAGGAAAGGCCAAATTATTAATGACACAGCAGTAGGCCAAATTATTAATGACACAGCAGTAGGACTCCTATTGTTATTAAAGGGACTTCTACATGCATATTTGAGTGTCACTTTTAGTCAACATAGTCATGGCCCTGTAAACCTTATTGGTGAAGTTTAAGAAGGCTCCCACCAAACCCTTTAGTCATTACTGCAATTAGACTTGTAAGACTGATTGGCACTTCAGTTAACGACAGTGATGAAAGACCCTTTGCCACCAAATGAACAGAAAATTGGTGACTTGTAAGGATTAAGTTCTATATCCCCCTTTTAGCCTATGCCAATATTAAACCTAAGGTTGGTTTGCTTGTTTTTTTTTCCTGAAACTAAAGTATGACATATAGTTACAGACTGAGCTAGATCAAACAGGCACATTGCCTTTACTTAAAGTTCCTGGTCTCACAATGGTGAAGTGAAACCAAACTATTGGTCTTTATATTTTAAAAAGTATGATTTTAAACTTCATGTCTAAAGAAAGTGATAATGGAATATAAAAAGTGAGCACCAGCTGACCTCCTAATTGCTTATAGATTTCTACTTAGTGATCATGTGGATGCTTTAAAATATGTATGCTGCGGTTGCACAGCTACTGAAGTCTAGTTCTCGAAAGGTAACAGGTTTTTCTGACATATCAGTGACATAATAAAGATTCTATTTCAGGGCCTGACATCTTTCAGTCACAATTTCTGTAGTTACTCCACACCAGCTTCAGCCTTGTGTTACATCTCTTAATAACCTCACCCATACAGCTAAAGCAAGCAACAATTTTATACTTCACTGGCAAGTATTGAGCTTTGCATTAAACGTTACTTTTTGTCCTGGTTTCAGCCAGGGGCTTCAGCCAGGAAGGGGCTAACCTGCTGGGCTCGGGACAAGTAACTCAAATTGACCAATAGGATCATTCCATGCCAGTTACATCATGCCGAGTATAAGAAGCAGGGGGTGTTGCAGTGTTGGCGCGCGAACAGCAGGGACCGGGCGGCAGTGTGCTCTGGGCTCGGGGCTTTGTTTACTCGCGGCGCGAGCTCGGGTCCTGTGTGTTGCGGCTGGGGTTTGCGCGGGCTGCGGCGCGGTGTCCGTTACGGGGAGTGCGCGATCTGAACTGCTCATCTCGGCAAAAGGTTGTATTGTTCATTGTTATCTGTTCTTCCCCTGTTATTTCCAGTAAAAATACCCTTATCCCAACCTGCGGGCTGTTTTTGGTTTTCTCCCCCCCCCCCCCGCTCCGGGGGAAATCTGAACGCGTGGTCCCCGGCTCCGGCGGAACCACAACATATTTTGGCGCCTGAACGTGGGGCAATAAAGGTTGGGATAACGGTAGATCTGACTCTGACCCGGTTGCAATTACGGTAAAAGTTGTAAGGATGCTGTTTAAGATGCTGTGGGTATTATTTACAAAGGTGTGGTCCTGGCTGTGGAAAAAAAACCTCAGCAGGCTGTTTGCAGTCCTGGCAGGATGTTGTATCATCTCGGGGCTGCAGCTTCCCTGCTTGTTCCCATACTTTGCTCTAGTGTGCTTTATGACAATGTTTTATGATGCAGTTATATTAGTGACTATGAGTTTAATCTGGAAAGTGTATGAGGTTTTGCGGTCCTGTCTAGTCCCTGGGCTGAGAGGGGCTGGTGGTGGTGGCCATTTTGGTGAGAGCACAGAGGGAGAGAACTACACTGGTTTTTTCCTTTCTGGGCTAAACATAACAGCTCTTATGAGAGTTTTTGAAAACTTTCACCATCACCTTGACATGGAAACTATGGCCACAGTGCTAGAAGTTCTTCTGCACTTGATCCTGCTTTCATCATATATTAAGAGCAGGTTTATGAATACTGCTCAAGAGGTTTCCCAAAGGCAGGATAACCACGAGGGGCAGGACAACCACGAGGGGCAGAACATAGGCCATTACCTAAGTACGGCTCAAACACCGCTTGATATCAGACAGCGCTGTCTGCATTGTCCGTACTGTCAGGGGGGAGGGGAAGAAAACAGATTGTCAGATACTGCAGCAACCCCTGTAATTGGCACTGCAGCAACCCCTGTAATTGGCACTGCAACTGCGGCAACCCCTGTAATTGGCACTGCAGCTGCGGCAACCCCTGTAATTGGCACTGCAGCTGCGGCAACCCCTGTAATTGGCACTGCAGCTGCGGCAACCCCCGTAATTGGCACTGCAGCTACTGCAACCCCTGTAACTGGCACTGCAGTTACTGCAATCCCCACAGCAGACACCACTGATGATCAAAAGAAACAATCCCCACCAGTGTCTGTCGCCCCGGTTCAAAAGAGAAAATACACAAAAAAATCAGTTCGTACAACAGCTGATGATGATGATCAACCGGGGCCATCAGGGGGATATCAAGATGAGGCAGAACCAGAGGTTGTCACCCGATCCCTGTCCCTGAGTGAGCTTCGTGAGGTTAGAAAGGATTTTAGCCGCCAACCTAGTGAGCCCATTGTCACCTGGTTGCTTCGGTGCTGGGATCATGGGGCTAATAGCTTGGAGTTAGATGGCAGGGAGGCCAAGCAGTTGGGATCCCTTGCCAGAGAAGGAGGCATTGATAAAGCCATTGGAAAAAGGTCAGGAATCCTCAGCCTCTGGAAACGGTTACTGTTAAGTGTGAAGGAAAGGTACCCCATAAAAGAATACATTACATGCCGTATGCCCAAGTGCGACAATATGGAAAGAGCTGTCCAGTACCTTAGAGAATTAGCTGTACGGGAGATAATCAGTTATGATTTGAACAATTCACAACTCCCTGCCGATCCTGATGAAGTCCCGTGCACCCCAGGCATGTGGCGAAAGGTTGTACAAAGTGTACCATCAGGGCACGTCAATTCACTGGCAGCAATAGACTGGAGTGATACTGATCTACCAACTGTAGCCAATGTGTCTTATAGGCTCCGCAAATACCAAGACAATATTTCCCTCTCTGTCATCGCAGCGGTAGAGAAACTGGTCCAGCGCCTTGACAACAATGTGTACAGCTCCCGACCCTTGCAGAGCAGTGTGGCAGCTTTTGGAAGAAGGCGTCCATCATCCCGAGAGGGAGAAAACCGAGGGTACTCACCACGAGGTAAACTGTGGTTTTACCTGGTTGACCAAGGGGAGGACATGAGGAAGTGGGATATGCAGCCCACTTCAGCCCTTCGAGCACGAGTAAATGAGCTGCAAGGTAAAACAATCGCACGTCGAGATTTCACCAGGAGGAACGCTGCACCAGTTACCACCGAACAGAACCCTCGACCAAGCAGAAGGCCTATCTACACTCCTGATATGTCTGATCCTCTTGAGGGAACCTCCAAGTCCTTCATGCACTCAATGAACGGCAAGTATGATCTGCAGCAATAGAGGGGCCCTGCCTTCAGCCAGGTGGAGGAGAGGGATAACAGAGTTTACTGGACGGTGTGGATTCGATGGCCTGGCACGTCAGACCCACAAGAGTACAAGGCTCTAGTGGATACTGGTGCCCAGTGTACTTTAATGCCGTCAAATTATAAAGGCACAGAACCTGTTTGCATTTCTGGAGTCACAGGGGGGTCCCAACAATTGACTGTATTAGAGGCTGAGGTAAGCCTGACTGGAAAGGACTGGGAGAAACACCCCATTGTGACTGGCCCAGAAGCTCCATGCATTCTAGGTATAGACTATCTCCGTAGAGGGTATTTCAAAGACCCAAAAGGGTACCGGTGGGCTTTTGGAATAGCTGCTGTGGAGACAGACGAAATTGAACAGTTGTGTAACTTGCCTGGACTCTCAGAGGATCCTTCTGTTGTGGGGTTGTTGAAAGTTGAAGAACAGCAAGTGCCAATTGCTACAACAACAGTACACAGACGACAGTACCGAACCAACCGAGATTCTCTGCTCCCCATCCACAACCTGATTCGTCAACTGGAGAGTCAAGGAGTGATAAGCCGGACTCGCTCACCCTTTAATAGTCCCATATGGCCAGTGCGGAAGTCCAATGGAGAGTGGAGGCTGACAGTAGATTATCGTGGCCTAAATGAAGTCACTCCAGGTATGAGTGCTGCTGTGCCGGACATGCTGGAACTCCAATATGAATTGGAATCGAAAGCAGCTAAGTGGTATGCCACGATTGACATTGCCAATGCCTTTTTCTCAATCCCACTGGCGCCAGAGTGCAGGCCACAATTCGCCTTCACCTGGAGAGGTACACAATATACGTGGAATCGTCTGCCCCAGGGGTGGAAACACAGTCCCACCATCTGCCATGGATTAGTCCAGACCACTTTGGAAAAGGGTGAAGCACCAGAGCATTTACAGTACATTGACGACATCATTGTATGGGGCGACACAGCAGAAGAAGTGTTTAAGAAAGGAGAAAAGATAATTCAAATCCTCTTAAAGGCTGGCCTTGCCATAAAACAAAGTAAAGTCAAGGGTCCTGCACAAGAGATCCAGTTTTTAGGAATAAAATGGCAGGATGGACGTCGTCAGATCCCCATGGACATTATCAATAAAATAGCAGCCATGTCTCCACCAAACAATAAAAAGGAAACACAGGCTTTCTTGGGCGTTATAGGTTTTTGGCGAATGCATGTGCCAAACTACAGTTTTATTGTGAGCCCACTCTACCATGTGACTCGAAAGAAGAATGACTTCCAATGGGGCCCTGAGCAGCAGCAAGCCTTTGAGCAGATTAAACGTGAGATAGTCCACGCAGTAGCCCTTGGACCTGTCCGGACAGGGACAGATATTAAAAACGTGCTCTACACTGCAGCGGGGGAGAATGGCCCTACTTGGAGTCTCTGGCAGAAAGCACAAGGGGAGACTCGGGGTCGACCGCTGGGTTTTTGGAGTCGGGGCTACAAAGGATCAGAGGCCAATTACACTCCAACAGAAAAAGAAATATTGGCCGCCTATGAAGGAGTTCGAGCTGCTTCAGAGGTGATTGGAACTGAAGCCCAGCTCCTCCTGGCACCCCGACTGCCAGTGCTGGGCTGGATGTTCAAAGGGAAGGTCCCTTCTACGCATCATGCCACTGATGCTACATGGAGCAAGTGGGTTGCATTAATTACACAGCGAGCTCGAATAGGAAATCCCAATCGCCCCGGAATTGTGGAAGTAATCACAGACTGGCCAGAAGGCAAAGATTTTGGAATGTCACCAGAGGATGAGGAGGTAACACGTGCTGAAGAAGCCCCACCTTACAACACACTGCCAGAAAATGAGAAGCAATATGCTCTCTTCACCGATGGTTCCTGTCGCCTTGTGGGAAAGAATCGCATGTGGAAAGCTGCTGTATGGAGTCCAACAAGACGAGTAGCAGAAGCTACTGAAGGAAAAGGTGAATCAAGCCAGTTCGCTGAGGTTAAGGCTATTCAGTTAGCCCTGGACATTGCTGAAAGAGAGAAGTGGCCAATGCTCTATCTCTACACTGATTCATGGATGGTGGCCAATGCCCTGTGGGGGTGGCTGCAGCAATGGAAGAAGAACAACTGGCAGCGGAGAGGCAAACCCATATGGGCTGCTGATCTATGGCAAGACATTGCTGCTCGGGTAGAGAAGCTTGTCGTAAAGGTACGTCATGTTGATGCCCATGTACCTAAGAGTCGGGCCACGGAAGAACATCAAAACAACCATCAGGTGGATAAGGCTGCTAGGATTGGAGCAGCTCAGGTAGATCTAGACTGGCAACGTAAGGGTGAGCTATTCATAGCTCGATGGGCTCATGATACTTCAGGTCATCAGGGGAGAGATGCGACATATAGATGGGCACGCGATCGAGGGGTGGATTTGACCATGGATGCTATTGCACAAGTCATCCATGAATGTGAGACATGTGCTGTAATTAAACAAGCCAAGCGGTTAAAGCCCCTTTGGTATGGAGGGCGGTGGATGAAATATAAATATGGGGAGGCCTGGCAGATTGATTACATCACTCTCCCACAAACCCGCCAGGGAAAGCATTATGTACTTACAATGGTGGAAGCAACAACTGGCTGGCTAGAGACATACCCTGTGCCCCATGCTACTGCCCGGAATACAATCCTGGGCCTTGAAAGGCAAATCCTGTGGCGACATGGTACCCCTGAAAGAATTGAATCTGACAATGGGACTCACTTCCGGAACACCCTAATAGACACCTGGGCCAAAGAGCATGGCATTGAGTGGGTGTACCATATTCCGTACCATGCACCAGCTTCTGGGAAAATTGAGCGATATAATGGACTTTTAAAAGCTACATTGAAAGCAATGGGGGGTGGAACATTCAAGCATTGGGACACACACCTAGCCGAAGCCACCTGGTTAGTCAACTCCAGAGGATCTACCAATCGGGATGGCCCTGTCCAAACAAAGTTTCCACATACTGTAGAAGGAAATAGAGTCCCAGTAGTGCATCTGAAGAGCATACTGGGAAAGACAGTTTGGGTCATCCCTGCCTCGGGCAAAGGCAAACCCATATCTGGAGTTGTTTTTGCACAAGGACCTGGTTGTACCTGGTGGGTAATGCAGAGAGATGGAGAAGTGCGATGTGTACCTCAACGGGATTTGATTTTGGGGGAGAATAACCAATATAATTACTAAGTAGAAATTGTAATATAATGACTGTAAAATAACTTGTTGCTGTATATTCATTACTGCCATAATTATAATTGTTATATGTTGTATAAAAGATTTTGTTGGTTTTGGTTATGACGTAAATGGCATGGAATGAGGGGTGGATGATGTCCTGGTTTCAGCCAGGGGCTTCAGCCAGGAAGGGGCTAACCTGCTGGGCTCGGGACAAGTAACTCAAATTGACCAATAGGATCATTCCATGCCAGTTACATCATGCCGAGTATAAGAAGCAGGGGGTGTTGCAGTGTTGGCGCGCGAACAGCAGGGACCGGGCGGCAGTGTGCTCTGGGCTCGGGGCTTTGTTTACTCGCGGCGCGAGCTCGGGTCCTGTGTGTTGCGGCTGGGGTTTGCGCGGGCTGCGGCGCGGTGTCCGTTACGGGGAGTGCGCGATCTGAACTGCTCATCTCGGCAAAAGGTTGTATTGTTCATTGTTATCTGTTCTTCCCCTGTTATTTCCAGTAAAAATACCCTTATCCCAACCTGCGGGCTGTTTTTGGTTTTCTCCCCCCCCCCCCCCCCTGCTCCGGGGAAATCTGAATGCGTGGTCCCCGGCTCCGGCGGAACCACAACACTTTTGCAAAGAGTGGCAAAATGATCGATTATATTCCATCAATTCTCCTAACTCCCTCAAACAATTAATCCTGATGGTTTCTTGATTCATTTACGAGTCATGCTTGTCATCACAGACATCATGATATTTCTTCTCATGTTGTTAGAGATTCCAGTGTGGTATCCTAAACCAGTACACTATGCCTCCAGCAGACTCTTAAGGAAGATGGTGAAGGCAGTGCTTGTGTTTCCCTGCTCACCCCTGCAGATTTACAAGGATGAACAATAAATTGTGGTTCACTGTCAAAGACCATATAGGTCTAGTTGTGACACAATGCTTTTGGAAGCAGATATCCTTTTATACTCTTAATTTTGAAAAGAAAGACAAGAAGAATGCAGCTGTCAACAGAGATAAAGCCAAATATAGGCAGTCTGAAACCCAGCAGCCATCTACAATGTAAGGACTGTGAATAATTCCTGTGTTTGAGCAACATAAAATAGTTAACCTCATAGAAAAAATTGTTTACCTAATTCTCTTTCTTATGCTTGTCTTTGATGTTGACATTACAGAGGACTCAAGGCGTTGGTATCTTCTACATCCACACAGGATGTTCTAGAAAGCCTGTGTGGCTGAAGTGGTGCAATGAAAGAAAACCCAAGCTTGAGCTCTGAATATAAATCTGAAGTAAGGTGTGAGGGAAGTCATCACTTTGTAGCTATCGACCTCTGAAGTAGTTATCCCTACTGTCTATGTAATCATTCAAAGGAGAGAGGTGCCTTCAAGACTTTCCTAATCTCACACTAGTGGAGAGGGTTGAGATACCTGAAAGACAAGAGCCTGATTCTCTCCAGTGTTTATAGGAGGAGTTTAGACAACATGTTTGGATGTTTGTTCTATGAGAGCTTAAATTCAGAGGACCTGAATGCTACTCCCACGAGTGGTTACTAAAGGGCAGTAGGTGTGAGAAATCTGGTACAAGAGCATCTGCAGTGTCCACGGAAGCATCATCAGTGCAGTCAAAGAAAAAATTGGCTGAATACTGCGTAACATAGGAGGCAACTCGTGTTAAGCATTAAGTGAAAAATCACAAAGTCGGAACCTGAAAAGCCCTCTTCACATACTGTTATTCACCACTCCAAAACTTCTTTGCTTTTATACTATGATTATGAAGGATCAAGACCTTTCCAACCAAAGTCCCAAGAACTGATCAGAAAATTATGTATTGTAGTCTTCTCTCTTATGAATTTTGGTTTTGAATACACGTACTATTCTGCCCATGGAACTGTGGTTAGAGCCCCTTCATATTTATAGAGGAGCCCTTTGTTTTCATCATAACAAAAGAGACATTTGCCTTTTGCATATCATCACAACAGATGTGAAAAAAGATTTAACATCAATGGGACAAATTCATTACTGCTGTAATACACTGAAGTTCATATTACTACCAGGATTAATGTAACGCAATGTAATTACTACTGAGAAAATTTGCTGCCGGGATTTATCTTCAGTCTGCATACAGACACAGTAGCTGTTGTCTTTGTTTCTGGAAAGCAGTTGCTATTTTAAAAAGAAAACAAGCTTACATGGATAATCAGAAGTCATCCTTCCTTGCCACAGAAAATAATAAAGCCTGAGATTTTACTGAATATCAGTGAAATGATTTGTATGTTGCCCCAGGCTCAAAATGAACACTGCAGTTAAAACTCAGATTGAACAGCAGAGCAGAATGGTAAAAAATCCTAAAAGAATCAATACTAATATTGAAAAAGCAGCTGGTTGCAATAAAGGTAAGAAGAGACTGGAACTGCCATGTGAGGAAGATGAATTTGACTTACGGAAGAATAAAACCAATGACTTGAAATAACAAACATTTTAGTTTGTTCTGCGGTTTTGTTCTCACTTTCAAAATGTAAGTTGTTATAGAATCAAGATTTTATTGAAAGTTAGTTAAACAGAACCGTCTTCCTACATAAATATTTAACTCCTGGCAGAAGGGTTAATGAAGGCTAGTGGGATTAACTTAAGAAAATACCCATGATTGGAGTGATTATTACAATTAGACCCATTCATGTCAGAGTTCTGTGGTCCTATTAGATAGTTTTACCAAAGCTAGTCAGATTAATGCAAAATAAATACCCGAATTTGAGGTCATTATTGCAATTAGACTTGTACATCTCAACATTTCATGGTTTTATTAGAGAATGACTAATGTTTTTATGCTGGAGCAAGGAGTTTGTTGTCTACTTTAGGCCACATGTCATCAAATCAGAATTTAGCTGTAATGCAATAATATTCCCCTAATTGTTGCGATCAGTTATGCTAAAGCAGCTCTTATAACCCTAAAATATGGAAAGGTTTGTTTCCAGTTATACCAAGCTACAGGTTCTCATTTTGCCAAAAAATATGTTAACAAGAGGTATCAGCCAGGCATGTCCAGGGAAAATGTGGTACTTAAATGTAAAATCCAGAATGAATATATGTAGATACATTTGAATTCTTCAGTCCAACATTCTAGAGAGAGAGAGAGACAAAGGAAAAGGTATGGGGAGCAAGGAAATACATTCTAAACCATTTCCATTGTGTGGGGTCCATCACCAAATTACATATACCTAGACAAGAGGTAAATTCTATATTCTGGAATAGAAAGAGGTCAATTGTATATTCTGTATTTTAAAAAAATAAATAGAACCAGACAAATTTCCAGGCTTCTTTTTGTTCCCTAACAGGAGGAGTGTGATTATGACTGAAGTACGAAGCTCCAAAGAACCATTTCAATTTGCACAGATTCTCAAGGACCAACACTCAAAATAAATCCATTCTTCCTCACCACACTTCTTTTTTTATAACTTCATATACAAGACAGAGACAGAGAAAAACACACGTTTGTATCCATACTTATACCCCAGTTTCTGGAAAAAATGTGGGGAATGAATACCAGCCACCCCTACAGGCTGCATCTGTATATTATTTCTAAGACTTGGGAGTACTTACACAGAACTAAGGAATCTTATCCTGCTTTGTCAGCTTATCTTCCTTTCTCCATCCATGTGCTTCTTGGCATCAGGTAGAAGGTGTACTCAGATGAGTAACATGAAGACTGAGGAGACCTTGGCAAAGGTCAAAACACAAGCTAGCAGACCATCTGGTAACTATATAAGTCAAAGATCTGAATTTGTCTGTACTAGAATTATCTATAAGATTTAGACAAAAGAAAAAGCAATTAAGCATTACTTCAGTAACTGCTTATAATAATTATGAATTTCAACAAAGAATGTAATTTTTATATAAAATTTTATTTTATTACAGATTTACCAATATTATTTTTTTTACCAACAGATAGAAACAGCATACCAGCTCTATAATTTAAATGCATTATTGAAAATAGACAGCTACTTATAAGGCTGTTCACAATGAGAGACAGAAATGTTGCAAAATTCTGCATAATCTGGAATAATTTTTAAATTATTAAATTGAAACTCTAGGAGTGAGACTCTGCCCCTACTGTACTCAAAATTTTTTTTTCCTATATGTGCATTTTTATATGTTCTTGGATTAATCCATTTCTAATGGCCAGATGCAATACTTCCTATGAGAATAGACACGCTATTTATATCTTACACTTTGACATTCATATAATGAAATTCAGTGTAGATTAACTATAATTCCATCTGCAGTCATCCTTCATCTAAAATATAGAAAAAAATCACTAGCGTAATTTCAGAAAATTAGGGAACTGAGAAAATTTTTGAAAATTAGGGAGTCTGCACATGCCTTAAAGTGCATGGTAAAATATGTAGCTTGGATTACCATATAGCTAGGTTTAAATATGAGTCACACAAAGATAAAATAGAATGAACAGTCATAACCTCATTACCATTTTGTGATGAAGATTAATTACTTGCTATTTTTTTATTTTGTTTTTTTGTTTGTTTTAAAGACTTTTCAAAGTACTCCCTTACACGATTTCAAGTCTCACTGTAGAGTTTCACAACCACTCGTGTTCCCAAGCCTTAGTTTTGTTCATGAAACTACATTTCTTTAGTCTTCTTTTTGTCCGCATGGTCTACTGCCCAGGCACTCATTGCACAGCCTGCATGCTCCATCAGTGATGGTTCCCCATGTCTTGCTTATCCCTTTATCACACTGCCTTCCTTCATGTCCTGAGCTCAGACATTCACGGTACCACTCTGCTCTCACTTCCTTTTTATACCTTGATGGCTTTGTAGCCTCACACACAGAGAAGTTTTTTTTTGCTTCCTTGTTTTCCTTCCGTCTCTTTTACTTTGCTCTCTTCTCTCACCCTTTGGCTGCCCTATTTGTTCTCTCACACTCTTCCTCCTGAATGACGTAAGTCTCTCTTCCCTGCTACACTCTGCAGTTCTCCTCATGGATGTCCTTTTTTGAAATGAGCACATCCACGGGAAGCAGTGGTCAGAGGTCTCAGATGTCACGTTAGTAGAACCAACCCTGCCAACTTACATGGCTTTATTAAGAGATCAGATGCTTTGCCTTAAACTGTAGTTCCAGGAAATGACTGCATGGCAACCCTGCTGACTTGGTTTCTTCTTTTCTTAAATGTCTTCAGAGCTTCAGTCACATGAGGGGGTTGTGCAAATCCACTGTACCTTGGAAGGATATGATCCAGAAGTCAAATAAAAAATACGTAACATCAATTTGCATGCTCATATTCTTCTGTTGCTCTTGTGCTTTGAGGAAGAGTCATGATCTGCGAAGGTTCAGGCCAGTAACAACTTAATGCTCATGGCAGCTTGCAGGTAGCCTGAAACTCCTCGTAACCAGCACTCTGCTTAGAATCCCTATGCTGCAACAAAGGGATCTGCAGCTATCATGTTTCCACAGCTTGCAGGAGCACTCTGATCAGTCTTTGTTAGGCCAATTTTGCTTGTTTCATGAAATATATGAACCTCCCTCCTCACACTCTTTCTCCCTCCTACATAGCTTAAGACATTTCTTACAGATGGGGGAAAAGTCTTTTGGGTCTGGTCTTTGCTGCTCTTCACACAAATGATCACATGCAAGCTACATGGGCTTCCTTTTTTGCCCTCTCACATTCCCATTCAATGTTTCTGTGATCTAGTTTGGAAGTTCCTAAAGTGGAGAAGTGGAACAGTTTGTTTGAAAAATTAATTATTTGCACAAGATTACTTTTTCCTTCAGATATGGTGAATTTTCCTGCTGAAGTAATCTCTAGCAAATTCACTACTCAGAAAAATTGTACCATATTCTCCTTTATAATAAAACAGAAAACCTGATTTACACAGATTTGATAGCATAAACCTCTGCATGCAAATGTTTACATACTTGCAAGCTGTAAGCTGTAGCTTAAAGTCCTTATGAATGTTGTAAATTTGACTGAAAATATCTTGGGTGTAAGAATAAAATTGAAATGTGCATAGAAGGGACAGTTATAAACTAGATGGACTAAATTCATTGCTTCAGCAATCTGAAATGGAAAAAGAAATTGCATACGTTTCATGGAAATTGTTAGTAAACACCTTCATGGAATTAACAGTGGATATATCACTTAGTTTGGAGTTTGGAATGTGCTAGTAACAGTGATCACCACATGGCAGCAATTCAGCCTTCATACAAAGTTGAACTGTTCCTGCCAGCAAGTCATTAGCTATACAGCAGTCACACAGTCAGTAACAGCATAATTTTTAAAAGGACAAATTTAGGTGTTTTCAAAATAAGTTGGGATAGGGATGAGAGATCAGTCATATATTATGGATAAGCACACCTCATTAAACAGCCCTAGATGGTCACAGTAATTTGCTACTTCTGCCAGAGTTGTCACTGTCACAGCCATCACCTTTAAACACCTCTTACCTCCATTGAAAAGTCAAGTGGCAAACTGCAAACCTGCAGGGACTGGGAGTTTAGACTAACGCTGCAGAATGCGCACAGACCTGCTGAAGTGCCGCCACATTTTCTGGATTTATGGGTCTGCTGGAGGAGTAGTAGTGTGAAACAGGAGTTGTAATACACCCTCACAGGTAATACCAGCAGTTTCTTTTGCTGCTGTGCTTAGATCTGTCAGACCCAATCATGTCTTACAGGAAGTAAAATGGGACAAAAACACAGATAAGAACAAAATGATTGCATTTCTATTGGATTCTTAATGCATAGAAACACTTCTATTGAGATGAAGTTTTAGAAGAATTGTTTTCAATAGTAGTAGCATGCAATGGAAGCGAGGTAATTTGTTGTCACACCACAGAAGACTGTGTTCCAGTGGCTAGATCACACCTACCTCTTAGCAATCTAACTGCTGCCACATATGGCTAGAACTAATCGTGGGTACAAAATTGGAGGTGGTTTTCAAACTCAAGCAGTTAATATTCCTATCTTCATTATGCCAATTTGTCACACCAAAGCAGTTAATATATCTCTGCAAATGGAGAAAAAAATCAAAGAGAAGCAACTCTTGCCGACAAACTGACATCTGTCAAATGTAATTTCTAGTAATAAGGAGCCTCATCTTCGGGAATATTTTTAGTCTTATTATTTTTATGTCAGAACTTCACAGTTCTTTTTCCTTCCTTCCTTATCACAGATGGCACTTTGTTATTACTGATTTCATTTAGAAATGTAACATTTTATAATGCAAGAAAGCAACAATTAATGTATTAAATGGCTACGTTTTAATATTGGGCTACTGTCTGGCTTTTCACTTTCCTTCAGTGCCTTGCTAGGTATTTCCTAGGCAGAGTGCTTTCACATGTTTTCACATGTTTTCACGGCCATCACTGAACCTTCATCCCTGCTGGACTGACCTGTTGCTATTGTTTCAAGCACAAACAAAATGAGAGTAACTTCCTATAGGTTTAGCTGTCATCATGGTAACTAGACAGACAAAATACCTTAATATAATCACTCTCAGGCTTTTAGTTTGAATCTCAACATAAGTTCAAATGACAGCCTTTAGGGCTGTGCTACGTGTGGCTTGGTTATAGACCATGTGTTTCACAACAGAGTTTATGCACCCAAGGGGGAAAAAAAAATTACACTTATTTTATTTTAAATTTTCATGCCTGATTTTGCAGTCACAGTGGTATGCTATGAAACATTGTGACAGATGGATGGATCTCGTGAAATAATCTTTGATTGCTCTCTTTGTTCTTGCTGTACATGTCAAAAGTAAACAATAGAAAGCCTTTTCTCTGTCATGTTTCCTCAGAAGATGAAGATGGAAAGTTGAATAAGCGCAAAATATAAATGTTATGGCAGGCTTAAAATAACTTTTCCTTGGTGTTTGATTTTATTCAGTCTGCATTTCATTTGCTGAAACACAAATATTGCATTGGATTTAACATTTGGGTAAAGATACATAAAAATGCCCAAAACATAGAGAAAATCATATACCTCAAGCTGGCCAAAACCAAGGAACACATTGTAAAATTAGGATATTTTCCTGCATATTTCACTCTACTCACCTAAACTTCTTGTATCTAGGTAAAGCTTAGCAATAAAAAATCCTGAGGAAGTTAGGAAATAACTACACCACATCCATTATCTGTTTCTAACACATTTCAAGACATCAACATAATTCAGATTTTTCTTCCATTAGTCCATTTTTAACCTTCACTCTCCTGAACAAGTAAAAAGAACTAACTTAATATCAAAGTTCTTTCATTTTAACAGAAACACATTTGATAGCTTTCATAATTCACTCACAGGTTTAAAATTGTTTAAAAGCTATCCCAACAGGATTAAGGTAACCGTGCAGAACAATGCAGGTCCTATACTGAGTCACTGTTAAAGCCTCACATTTAACAAAACAGCATCTAGTGCAGCGGTGCACATGCTCAAGTACTGGAGTGTGTCTGAAAGCCTTCATGCTCACATTTAATTACAGGCATGCTGCTGTAGTAGGAAGATTGGAGGCCGGGCTGAGGGCAGGCAAAAAACATGCTATGTTTAATTGTGTACCACGTACTCAGATTCAACCTGGCTAAATTCTCTTTTAAAGCTGAAAGTTTTGGCTTAGTTCCACTTAAGCAGAAAAATCATAAGCTTTAATAGACAACACTGAAAGATGTCAAGAGCCCTTAATGACCAGTGGCAAAACCCATCTTGAAGTACATGGAAGAAAGAGTAAGCTATTTTAGGATGTGCCACCAGTGAATGGACAGGACAGAATTTGTTTCTACAGTAGTTTCATTAAAAGCAAGAAAAACCAAACCAAACCAAACCAACAGCTCCTTGATTACTGGTTATTTCTTTAATTTGTAATTTTGAGAACTAAAATACACTTATTGGAATTCCCACAGGAGGGGATTACGCAGTCACTGTGCAGAATAACATTTATAATAGTTTAGTAGTGCTGGCACTAAGCTGTGTTGTCAAATACCATGTTTACCTATTATTAAATTGCATTAGTGAAATTGTAATAGAGAAATATATGAACCAGAACATTGGTTTGAATGGAAAGGAGAACTTTGACTACTCATTCCCCTTTCTGGCTAAGCAACTCTCGGGAGCCAATAAAAGACATATCTATCTTGGTGCAGATATTCAAAGAGTAAAAAGTAAAAATTTGTCCTGCTGCATTGCTTAATGATACAAAAAGATCTTATAATCCAAATATTTTTAGTGTAAGAAAGAAGAACTATCATTACTATGATGATTAGTATAATCAATCACTTCTGGGTTGTTTGAACAGTCATTAAAGAAAGGAAATAAATTCCTTCCTTCCTTCCTTCCTTCCTTCCTTCCTTCCTTCCTTCCTTCCTTCCTTCCTTCCTTCCTTCCTTCCTTCCTTCCTTCCTTCCTTCCTTCCTTCCTTCCTTCCTTCCTTCCTTCCTTCCTTCCTTCCTTCCTTCCTTCCTTCCTTCTTTCACAAACGATTCCTAAAGGAGTTGCAACATCTATGCTGTTGTAACGTATCCATGCTGCTGGCTTTAAGTTAAAATGCACAGCAGACACATTCACGCTACTCTGTTCTTAGCATAGCTCTCTGAAGAGCATAGCAAGTCCGTTGCAGGCGCTAGACAGCACTTCATGCCACTGGGCTTTTCCCTTCCTGCCAGCACACTGTAATTAAAGGAAAGAGACATCAACATGAAATCAGACATGAGATGCTGTCCAATTGAAAAGGTTACTGCAGCAAATGAGCAATTAGTGCACCCTGCTGCAATGACTGCTTCAGGTTCAGAAAGGACTCGGACAAAATACAATAGCTGAATAAACTAGCTTTGTAATCTGTTTGTCGTAAGTCCTGCAGTCAGTGCTATACAATGAGTTGGCAGAGTAGATGCTTCAAGGACGGTGTGAAGCCCATTCTACTCAAGATACCAAGCTTACTCCATGTTTTTGCCTACAGTGGGCAAGAAGAATGTTTTTGTTGACATGTACCAAACCAAATTATCCCATAAAATATGTTAGCAAAAGCACTTTTCCAGTGGGGAAGTTCCATGTACTACGGGTACTTTACTTCAGAGATGTCATAAAAATCACTTATTTAATCTGCACTGTCCATCAGATTGGATTTACAGTTTAATTTAAAAAAAAAAAAGCCACAAGTGCAAAGGTCTTCAGTAAACAATGTATCTTTTCTAGGAGAACTAGATTTACATTTGTTATTTTTGAAAAACCCTAAAATAGTTTGACTGATTCATGTACACATGCACACATTTAGTATCACTCAAAAAGCGGTTTATTGTTGGGTTTAGGGTTTTTGTGGGGTTTTTTGTGGGTTTTTTGTTTTGTTTTGTTTTGATTTTTTTTTTGTGGGGTGGGATTGTTTTGTTTTGTTTTGTCTTAAACTATGCACAGGTTCTAGCTATTTTAGAAGATAATATTTTAGAGCAGAACATTTGAAATATTTTACTATACAGCAGAGTATCCTGATCTGCCTGGGTGTAAGACAGCATAGGTGACAATTCTTTCTTTAGAAACAAATACATAGATACTCATCCATGTTCACTGAAGAGTCATGAAAATGTTCTTAAGTGGTGAAGACAGCAGAGCTTGCAGAAGCTCAAAGCACATCCTCCCTGTACAGCTCACCTTGATGGGGAGTTTAAACTTCTAAACAAAGCTACAAACTTACAAGAGGGTGTGACACCTGCATGACTTGTGATAGAATGTAAAACAGAAATCCCCTTGTATACCTCAGGAGGCGGAATAGGAATCAACATGAGTGATAGCTCCAACAAAGTAATTCATTTATCAACTTAATCAGATACTTATTGCCTGGTCTACCATCATTTGAAAACAATGTTTAAAGGAATTCTGCATCAAAAGCTGGTCTTACTTTGAACAGTCTGTTTTCAAGCATCATTTTGACAGTATTGTATCAATATCACTCTATTGACAGAAACTAAGCATAAGAGCTAGTTCTTGCATTTGCCCAAAACTCTCTGTGGGTAAAATCACACAAAGCAACAGTAGTCAAGAGGAGTGAGAAGTAACTAACACAATGAAAGCATGATATAAAATCAGAAGAATTGTGAAGAAAAAGATGGACTGATAACTTTGGTGAGATTCATGATACGAAATCTACATATTGGAATTTGCAGCTATTAGCAGCAAGCCATTAATCTATAATGAATGTATATTTCCCTCAGTGTGAAAGATGTTCTAAAAACAAAACATCTTTCCTTGTGATAAGCAAACAAAGACATCTGGATTTTGGAAATGGAGCAGACAATGCAGGCAGAACCCTTCCTTCGCACACCCAAAGGGAGAGCTGGCAGTAAAACAGATTGCCGCCTTCACAAAGAAATGGCTTAATTGTTCAAATCCCAATGCTGTCTCCCCCCTCCCTCCTCTTCCTCCTCCTCACCTCCTTTCACTCCCTCCGCCCAAAAGCCTGGGCACACATTGAAAAACGGAAGGGAAAGACTTTCAAGTGAGGAGAACCAGAAGGTTTAAAGGAAGAAGGCAATCTGATGGCTGTCAGTGTGTGGGGTCACAGTTGGCTTAAGATGGACTAAGACAGAACTGCAGTGGAGAGGAAAACCCTTGCACTACCACTTGCTCTCACCAGCCATTTACAATTTTCCTCTTGCCCAGCTCCATAATATGCGTCTGCAAAATGAGTCAGATTAATTTACTAGTGCAAATTAAAACAAACAAACAAACAAATAAAAATTAGCTTTCAGTAAGGACACTAAAACAATGGAGACTGTGTGAAAAAAGTGGCCTGCCAAGAGATTTACCAGACAGCGAGAACACTAAGGAGAGTGCAGAACAGCTCTGTCTAGAGGCCTCTATACCAACATGATCCATATGGCATAGATAGGTGAGAATCCCATAAACAGATTTTATCATGCCTTTAGAAAATGGATTTCTGCCTATATTTTTCCCTCCCCTCCTCTCTCCCCTCACTAATGAAACAAAATACCCAATCTTACTTACAGAAACATTTGTTAAAGTTAAGTATGCTTTGACAAACAGACAGGAGAATTTTTGTGCAGGGGCCTGCTGCCTGGTGTTTGCCCCCTCTTCTGATTACCAGTGTTCTGGGGTGAATGGAGTGCACGCAGAATTGGAAGAGAGGAGTCAGTGTGGAACGCTGCTTTGCTGTCAGGATGGCTTGCTGCTGTACAGGCACTTGCAATACTACCCAGAGAGAGAAAGGCCAATTACTAACTTCCACAGCAATCTGCAAATTGGAAAAGTGACTAATAATGCCTTAAATTTTGTATTTGCCTCTTTTATCCTTGCTACTGGCTGAATTAAGAATCTTTTCCTCAACCTCTGCAGCCTCTCTTAATGGGCTTCACACAAAAGTGTTTTTTCAAAAGCTTCAACTGGTATGTTCATAAGTATGTTTTCCCATAAGTGCTAAAATAAAAATCTTAAAAACAAACCAACTTGAAGAAAAAAATTAATTATTGTTTATGCTTTGTAATAAGCACTATTTCTATTAGAGTAATGGGAGACAACTACAATTCAATTGCATGAAACATGCAAGTATTTATTATTTAGCTTTCATACCCTAAAAAGAGTCATTGGCATAGATTAAATCTTTGTCTCTCAGTTACTATCCCCCAAAATTTTTGATATTGTTTACATCACTAGGTGAGGTAAATCTGACAGCAGAGGTGACTAAATTAATTCGAGTGGTGCTAGTGACGGAAGGTGCTCTCAGACAATTCCCTTACATGCTGTTAAGAGAACATGAATCAAAGCAACCCCCTAGGGACCTTTTAGAAACAGGTTTTGCATTTGTCTCTTGATAGCTCTTAGTAAAAGACAAAAGCAGCCCTGAGTTATCAAAGGACAAAAGATAGCATAGAACTCATTTATTGAAAGGTCATGGGTTACTTTTAGTAAGCTACTGTGTAACGTGGCTCTCAGAAAATGGTGATGCTAATTCAGGAGTCACAGACAGAACAGCAGATCCAAATATTACCCAGGGCTTGGGGATGGCAATTTAGACCTCAGTTATTATTGATATTTTAGACCCAATTGTGTAACAAGAGATGGAGAACACTCAACAGCTATACAAACTAGAGTAACACAGCTAGTGCAGGTCATTACTGTAATTGGCCATAACCTAGATAGCAGATGTAGATTTCAGATTGGTTTAATATGAATGATATTTTTCAGAGTACAGAATGATAACTAATACTGTCACAAGAAAGATCTTTTAATTTTTAAATCTCTTTCAGTTTAATTTTTAAATCTCTTTTGTTTGCATATCCACTTATGGCATTGTAATTTTTGTATGACAGTGACACACCTTTTTTACTCTACTCAAAGTTTTTGGTTATTCTTTCAAAGTTGATATTGCTGTCTTTAATTTTTTTTTCCTTGCTGAACTGAAGAAGGTAAGAACAAGACCCTTGGAGACTATAAATGTTTTCACATGCTTTCAGCACTAAATTATGCTAAGCCATCTGTAATCCAATGTCCGTTTCCTAGATTACAAGTGATCCAAATACCAAAGGAATCTAAGTCAACTTACCTCTTTGTCCCAATAACTCAATTACTCTTTTAATAGGAGGAAAAGAAAGAGGAAAAAAAAAAAAAAGCCTTCGCACATTCTGTGGTATACACAAGGACCCAGAAATTCAAAAGATCAAAACCACCAAAGCAATCACTAATTCACTGGGAAGCCAGAGATCATGATTAAGAAAAGTTCAGTTTGTGACAGGCTCTTCAAGGGTTTTTTTGTTTTCAAAAAGCAGCAGTCTGTAGCAAGATCTTGCTTCCTTGTTCTTTCCCCTCTTGTCCCTACACTCTTATTGTTATGAGCCTAAACTTGCACTTTTAAAGATTCTATATCAAACATACAAAAGGGTTGTTAAATACATGCCCTAGGTAGCTTTAGAACTTGCAGTGTAGTTATGATGCTTTAGCAATAACATAAAGAGTGAAGAAGAAAATTTGGATTTCACAGAAAATATCACATTATGATCTTTTATAGTAGAGGTTTATTCTATACAGAATTCAGAGACTGTTGAAATAAACATATTAAGCAATAGTAGGTGCACCCTGAATCACCCACCAACATCCAGTGAAAGGTTTCCCAGGCCTCATAATTTTGCACATACAAGCTTCTCTTTGCATGACAAGTTAAGTCTGAAATAAGAATAATATGTTACAGAAACTTCCTTTTTTTTTTTCCTCATGATTACTTTCTCTTCCTCTCCACCCTCACCCCTCCCCAATTTAAAACTAAGGTAAGAACAATTAAAAAATTTAATGACAGAGGGCTATATCCTTTAGAAGCTATTCTGTAGGGGTGTGGGTACAAGATCCTTTTTCCATATAAGACCTCAAAATTGAATTTATATTTACAAAACATCCCTTTTTTGTGAAATGACAATGTTCGGTGGCTGGAAATCAAACTTGTTTGGCTTTACACAAATTAAGGGTGTTTCATAATGCTGTAATAGCGTAAAAGCATTATTGGAAATGAAAATGTTATTTCAATCTGTTCTGTTTCTATCAGCACATCTTCCCTGCTACTAATTCTCCATTTGCCACTTTCAACATCTGTTCAAATGGCCTTTCACCCTCAATACATCGTCAGTTCCTTTGCAGTTCTCCTTCCGCCTTTGTGGATTCTCTGTTTGCTCCTTTGTTTCCAATCTCTGGGTAGCCACCCCCACCTGATTATCCTAGTGCAAAAAAGCCTTTTCATCAGTGTCAGAAATTACTGGTGGCACAAGTCAAGAGATTTGTCAAAGATTTGGTTTAATTAATAGAGGAATTGTACTGAAAAGATTATTTTTATTGAAAAATGAAGCAATAATTGCATGTTAATTTGTTTCACTGGTTTTGGTTTTAGTGTCTACAGAGAAATTTTCCGTGGAACTTTTAAAACAGTAGAATTGATTCCCGCCTGACCTGACCATTGTCAGAGACAGTTCCAGCTCTCAGTGACAATTCCAGCTGTTTTGCAGAAAAGACCATGCTTAGCAAATGCATACAACCATGATAAAATTGCTGTCAAGCCTACGGTGCTAGAGGAATTCCCCAAAGAGACACAAGGTCTTAAGCGGCCATTACAGCCGTGACCTGCATTCTGACCTAAAAATTGTGTTGCTACATCTACTTCCTCTGCCCAAAGACACATTTGCTCCGAAATCTACTAAATAAACTGGAACTTCAGATAATAAAAAAACAAATTCTGGGGTGCCTCTGTGAACACTGAAAAATTCTCAATAAAAGCAAACAAAAATAGCTTTAAAACATCTTTTCTTCCTCCACTCCTTTTTTTTTCTCAAAAAGCCAGTTAAAAATAGCTCTTTTTTTTAATCCCAAAGGCCTAATCCCTTTCTCACATAAACTAGTTTCACAGTGGTGATCCTTCAGTGAGTGTCTTCAGATCCGTATCAGTGTAAATGACAGTTTCTCTCACCTTATCAATTCAGTGACAGCACTCTCGTCTCATAATGGACCTTGAACAGAGGAAGATGCCATCCAGACATTGAACTATGTACAGTGTGCAAGGATCAGAAGATGAGAAAGAGAGACAAGACTGGAACTGACCTGTAGGGAATGCAGGAACAGAACAAAGAAGGCATTATGAAGCAGATTCTATTGTTGGTTTTCTTTCTAAAATTTCATCTTCACTTTTTCATAATGAAATGACCTGGAAGGGCTTTTTAAATATCATGGAATCACAGAATGGTTTCGGTTGGAATGAGCCTCAAAGATCACCAAGTCAAAGCAGGAACACACTCCACTAGACTAGGTTGCCCAAAGCCCCATCCAACCTGGCCTCAAACCCAGTCACATCTCTCAGCAACCTCTTCCAGTACCTCACCACAGTCAAAGTAGAAAAATTTCTTCCTAGTACCAAATCTAAATGTATCTCTGAGCTTAAACCATTACCTCTTGCTCTATCACTATGCTTCATGATAAACAGTCCCTCTCCAACTTTCTGGTACTGGAAGGCTGCAATAAGGTCTCCCAGAAGCCGTCTTTTCTCCAGGCTGAATAAGCCCAACTCTCAGCCTGTCTGAAGGGGTGATCTGGCCCTCTGATCATCTTTGTTGCCCACCTCTGGACTGAATCTGACAGCTCCATGACTTTCTTGTGTACTGTGGACCTGAGAGATAGATGCAATACTAGGTGGGGTCTCATGAGGGCAGTGCACAGGGAAGAATCACTTCCCTTGACTGGCTGGTGACTCTTCTTTTGGTGCAGCCCAGGATACTGTTGACAATCGGGGCTTCAAAAGCACATTGTCACGTCACGTTGAGCTTCTTGGCAACCAACAGCTCCAAATAAATCTTCACAAGGCTGTTTTAAATCCATTCTTTGCCCAGCCTGTAGTTGTGCTTGGAATTGTACCAACCCACATGCAGGACCTTGCACTTGGCCTTCTTGTACTTCATGAAATCTGCCTAGGCCTTCTCAAGCTTGTCAAGGGTCTCTCTAGATGGTATCCCTTTTCCTCAGCATGCCAACTTCACCAGACAGCTTGGTTTCATTGGCAAACTTGCTGAGGGTTTGCATGATCCCACTGTCCATGTCCTTAACAAAGATGTTAACCAGCACTGGTACTAATACAGACCCCAGATGAATGCCACTTGTCACTGGTATCCACTTGGACATGAAGATGTTGATGCATATCTTTGAGTTTTGACCATCTAGCCAATTCTATATTCACTGAGTGGTCCATCTCTAAGATGCATGTCTCTCCAATTTAGAGAAAAGGATGTCATGCAGGACAGTGTCAAATGCTTTGGACAAGTCCACCTAGATGACATCAGTCACTCTTTCTTAATCCACCAACACTGTAACCCCATCATAAAAGGCCACCAAATTTTTTAGGCATGATTTGTCCTTAGTGAAGCCATATTGGCTGTCACCAATCGCCTTGGCATTTTCCATGTGCCTGGGCATAATTTCAAGGAGGACCTACTGCATTATTTTGCCAGGCACAGAGGTGAGGCTGACTGGCCTGTAGTTCCCTGGGTCTTCCTTTTTTCACTTTTATATAAAAACTCCTTTTCATGGGAACACGCTATGCTTTGGGGAAAAAAAAATCCATAAAAGAACATAAAAAAGGTTGTTAGCCATTACACACCCACCCAGCATATAAGACATTCAAATGAGTTCAATCAAGCTAATTTGCATACAGTGCACACAAAAAGGGCATGCAATTTGCACATTTTATTGTAAAGTAAAGCACTTCTCATGTCAGCATTCAAAGTCTTTAAAAGCAAAGTTCTGTATGCAGTGAGTATTTCACAGAGAGGACTGTAGGATAGATAGTATTCATAAAATACATTTTATCTAAATTGCTACTGTCTTTGGCAATAAAACGTCTGGAATAGATGTTGACAAGTGGAAATTATATTAAAACCCCTGCATGAATTCAACATATTCATGGCTATGGTACTGTAATTTCAATATTCTATTATAGTTTTGCTGCTTAAATAAAGTATATTTGTCCCAAATTGCAATTTAAAATAGCAAGTCCTACCTTTTATTTTATCCCTTCTGACTTCACTGGAACTTCACCTCACAAAAGACTGAGCAATTGATCTGTATACATAGGTAAAGAGCCAGCAAAGAGCAAAATTACTAAATATGGCTAGTGTTAAATATTTCCACACTAAAAATGCATCTATTAGCAACTTTAGTTGTCAGTTCCTCCCTTTTCTCTCCTTTGTGATATTTAACTTTTGCTTCTTCCAGGTCTCTTAAACATCTTTATATTATCAGTCCTTATCCTACAAATTCATGTTCCAGTTCAGATTTTTATTTTTCCCTACTTAGCCCATCTCGCTTATTTGAAACTTAAATAATTTTATTTCAAATTAGACAATTTTCTTCTTCATCTGTCCTGGGATCAGCCTCGGTCAAAGAGTACAGAAGACAGCTGAGCAGTAGGGATAGGGGCACCAGGAGGGCACACTGCTCAGCTTTGGGTACTAAACGTCCCTTATAGAGACTCAAGTCTGAGCAGAGTCTGGTTGTCTAAAACTCCATTTTTCAATGGTTTTATAATTTCTATAATTTTACAAATATTCTTAAAACAGAAAAAGGCACACCTCTCAAGCAAGGATTGGTCCTTACTCCAAAGAGCGCCTTTGTAAAGAAAAAGCTGTGAAGATATGCTTAATGTCTCCCAGAAATAAAAGAACCATGTGATTGCAAATATTTGAAAAACTCAGGCTGAATTGAAAAAAAAACATTGGAAAGATACAAACCAATTACAAGGAAGTTTTAGAGCACAAGCACATTGCAATGTAGGACTACCTGGTCTCATTATTAACATCACCTCACTCAAATGGAACACACACTGCCTAGTAGTGTTTACATATTTTCGGTAAATTTGCAAAATAACTTCAGGTTAAGACCTCATGCATTATAGGAAAATCACAGAACAGAAGTAGAGGATAGCTTTGGTGTGGAGAGAGCTCAAGAGGTGTCTGGTCTAACATTGCTTTCAGCAGTGCTAGCTATAGGGTCAGACCAGGCTCCTCAGGGAGGGAGGAAGCCTCTACTACCACTCACCTATCATCCTGGTGAAAAGTTTCCTTACAGCACATCCCAGACTCTTGTGTTGCTCACCTTCCCACTACGTTCTGCGGAGAGGAGAGGAGAGGAGAGGAGAGGAGAGGAGAGGAGAGGAGAGGAGAGGAGAGGAGAGGAGAGGAGAGGAGAGGAGAGGAGAGGAGAGGAGAGGAGAGGAGAGGAGAGGAGAGGAGAGGAGAGGAGAGGAGAGGAGAGGAGAGGAGAGGAGAGGAGAGGAGAGGAGAGGAGAGGAGAGGAGAGGAGAGGAGAGGAGAGGAGAGGAGAGGAGGGGAGAGGAGAGGAGGGGAGAGGAGGGGAGGGGAGAGGAGGGGAGGGGAGAGGAGGGGAGAGGAGAGGAGAGGAGAGGAGAGGAGAGGAGAGGAGAGGAGAGGAGAGGAGAGGAGAGGAGAGGAGAGGAGAGGAGAGGAGAGGAGAGGAGAGGAGAGGAGAGGAGAGGAGAGGAGAGGAGAGGAGAGGAGAGGAGAGGAGAGGAGAGGAGAGGAGAGGAGAGGAGAGGAGAGGAGAGGAGAGGAGAGGAGAGGAGAGGAGAGGAGAGGAGAGGAGAGGAGAGGAGAGGAGAGGAGAGGAGAGGAGAGGAGAGGAGAGGAGAGGAGAGGAGAGGAGAGGAGAGGAGAGGAGAGGAGAGGAGAGGAGAGGAGAGGAGAGCTCCAGCTTCCTACTCCTTCTTCATAGACACGGACACCTCAAGACATTCCTCATAGGACAAATGCCCTAGACACAACCATCTTGGTGGCTCTCTACTAACCTCACTCATTTTTTTTATATCTTTCTTCTAATTGGTGGATCGATACCGAATGTTGTATACAGATGTGGCCTGAAGAATGCTGAATACAGGGGAGAATTCCATCCAATTATTGACTGGCTGTGTTACTATTTAAACAGCTCCAGGTGTAATCAACCTTCATACCTGCCAGAACACGTTGCTGGCTCATGCCTCAGTGAGGCAGGCCCCAGCCTGTATCACAGCAAAGGGTTATTCACTGCCATGGCAGGTATTCCCATCTACCTTTGCTCAATGTAATGACATTCCTGTTGGTGTGTTCCTCCATTCTGTTTAGGCTTCCCTGAAAAGACTCCAGAGGTGTACTCAAAAGTTCTGCCCTGTAACTATTACCAGTTTCAGAAAGGATCTTGTGCTTCCACACCATAATGAAAAATCAGAGGCAAAACTCACTGGAAACCAATTTTAAAGGGATAATGACATATATAAATGCATAAGATGACAGTGGATGGGATAGTCAAAGTGGTGCATAAGATGACAGCGGATGGGATAGTCAAAGTGGTGAATAAGAGGCAACATGATGTGTTGCCATTAGCGTTATTATCATTTCTGTCAGCATTACACATTGGGGTTTTTTCAGATAAAATTTTGTGTTCAGAAATGAGCCAGACAGCCTCTCATTGCTACCGGGAGCTGAGACCTCCTTTCCTCTTACAAGTTGTTGATCATCCCAGTCTGTTCTTCATGATGGTGGCTCCAAACTTCAGTTACATTTGGATAATACCACTATCCCCACTCTACCTTAAATGCTCATCTTGGCTTTTCATAGTAGTGTTAGTAGCATTGTCAAGAAACATGAAAAATTGAAGGTCCAGGAATTATGACAGTGACCCAGGCCAACTGTTTTGCCTCAGGAATCCTGCAGCAGAGGGGGTGAGTGTTTTGAAAATCGGATACATGCCAGTAATTAGGGCTGCTGACAGGATGCTGCTTAGAACTCTTTCCTTCCAAAACATTTCAAAATCTAGTCAAGGCTATGCCTGGGAACCCTAAATACTGCAGCATGTCAGCCTGTTTATTAATCTCCCCAGGCTACTTTCAACAGCTTATTCAGCTGCACTGACCAACAAAAGTGATGCACAGTTTTAAGATGTCTCAACTATCTGGCATGTTTTATCAAAAAGAACCATCAAGCTGAGCTTTGAGCATTTAGCCAGTGTGGTTTACTTTACAATGAATTGGATCATTAAAGAAAAGAAGCTTTGTATTGTAGAAAAGGAGCTTTGTAGTGTAGTGGAGCAGGTATGTGAGGTCCCAAGAGCAATCACATATTTCTGATTCTGCCATCAGCGCTCTCTACAACTACAAACATAGCCTTGAGCTACTCTTTACCAGTTTCCACACCCAAACCCAGGTATAACAGCATGGTATAAGAGTGGAGTAGAACTGAAAAATAAGAGCCTGGTCCAGCTCCAACTGAAGTTAACAGCTATGCCTTTGTTAATTTTTACTAGATAGAGCCAAATTTAATGGCCCCAAACCTAGCTGTCAATCATGCTGTGACACCATAGCTATATTCTCTGTTCAACCAGAAAGTGAGCAATCTTTCATCATGTGAGCACAGCCCTATGGGACTGCAAAATAAGCTCCTATAGCATTTGTACAGGATGTCCTCCTGTAGTTACAGGCATAAATATCACTAAGAAGAGTGGATAATGAATGAGACACAGATGTCCCTGCGTCTGATGGGCTACTGAAATCTCATTTGAGGCCATGTATAGTTCTGAGAAGCATAAGGATGTATTCCTGAGCATCCCAGAGTCAGAGAGAAGAGATGGAAGCTGCCACCATGTCCTTTGGAGTTCCCAAACACGATTCAAATACCTCCAGAAAGAACCACCACTATTTCATGTGGATGTGCTGAGAAGAAATTATTTTTTAGTAGAAATCCAGTTAGTAGCACATGCACTATATAAGCCCAATGGGAAAATAATTCCTGCATTTAGGAGAAGCTCTCCCTGCTTTAAAAATCAGTCAGAGAAGGTAATTCTATTTAATAGAGACTGTAGCTTGTAAATGAAGGCACATAGTAGTCTACAAATTGAAAATGTCTGGGAAAAGAGAATAAGTTTAACAGAAATTCAGCAATTTTCTTTGTAGCAGCAGTCAAACAATATATGATATCAGAAGAAAAAGCCCCTAGAATCCTATTATTAGGACCCAATTTTCTCTTCCCCTTTCCCTGCCCAGTGGGTTGGTATAACCACCTTCAAGAGCTCTGACAGTACTTACACTGTCAGCCCATCCCCACTTCACTGCATGATGATCCTCAGCTGGGTTGTCAAACACAATCATTTCTCTGGGTAACAATGTGAAAGGCAGCTGCAGCGAGCGTGGAGGTCAGGCAAAGCAGGCCACCGATGCAACAGCACCTGCCTTTTGCACGCAAAGACGGAGCAAATTACAACATTTGTCACCAAGGAACTGAGCAGCAGAACCATGTGTGATGGCCTCACAAGCACCATTTTCATCATGTGCATGGGTCTATCTTTTCAAATCTAGAGCAGGGAACAGATGTTTTATCAAAAGACACATTTAAAATAAAGATAATTATGCAGTAAGAAGATTAATTACATAGGATTATTCAGGTCCACTTAATTGCTTGACAGTCTGAGAGCCTCCCATATATTTGTGACAAAAACACCCCTCTCTTACTGGGTTACCAAACTGTCATGGCTTCAGGATAAATGTTGTTGTTTTAATAATTTAACTAATATTAATTTCTGATTTTCAGCTACAAGGAGAAAATATAAGCAACCTTAACAAGCAATAAAATATTTTTTTCCTACAGGCATTGCATTTTCTTCCACAAAATGTTAATAGCCTGAACTACAAAAATAGAAGTAAAACTGAATGTTGTTATCACGGTATACTCAATAGAACATTAATCACACTTAGATGTGATTTAAATTGAAGAATAGAATTTCCTCTGGTCTGGCTGCCCAGAGATGTTTGCTTACACATCTCCAGTTTTCAGAAGGTTGTTATGACTTTTTCGTGTGGGCATATAAAAATGGTCTTTCACCTCCCCTCTCCCTTCAATGGACCATCCTCTTTCCCAGAAGCAAAAATTTTAATACTCTAAAAAAATGTATTTACTCTAAGAAAATATATTGTTTTCTTTGCTTTGCTTAAACAATATGGTATACACTCCGTGGCTATGGCAGTTATTCTGAGAGAAGTTTCTGATCATGCTAATATATTTCACAGAAAAATAATGATCTCCGTGAACTTTTGCTGACAGGCTTTCAGTGTGACTGTTGATTCTTGGGAGCTTACCAGATGCAGACCTTGGATTCAGCACTGCTCCAAAATACAAAATTATGAAGGCATCTCTGTCACATGAATCATGCTGAAGGGGGAACCCCTGGATTTACAGGTCCCTATCATGCAGCTGTAGGGTTTAAAGAACACCTAGCATCAGCCCAGGTGTTTTTTACTCTGCACAGGTTCCAGGCAATAGTTCAAATAGTTCATATTTTATGTGGAGAGCTTTGCAGTTAAATTGCATCCCTCCCTTCAGTCCTATCCGTGTTAGTTTTCCCATGATCAATACATTTTTTGACTAGGTACTGTAGGACAATAGCAAAGTCAAACACAGAATCTTTATATAAGGGGTGTAAACGTGATATTGAAAGCCTGAGCCCTAAAATGATCTCCTACTTTTCACTGAAGAGAGCACTATTATATTTGCGTTTGTATAGCAATTACAAACTTTGCTTGCATGGGCAAACTAGGAATGGTTTCACTGTGCATTACTGAAAATAACAATCTGCAGAAGAATTAACTTTATAAGGAGTTAAAGCTTGTCTTTTAGAAAAAAACATTAAAAAAATCTTAGTTCAACCTAAGCTGCTAAATGTAATTTAAGGCTGGGGAAAGAAGATTACCCTATAATGGCTCCATTCACATTCACAAAGTTGGGGTCATTTTAAACTGCTGCTATGTTTTGGAAGGCTGCCCAGAAAACTTTGGTGTGAAAAATCTGCTGAATGCCTTTGCGCTACATTAACTAACAATATTTAAGGTCAATAATGCAGGTGCAGGCTTTCTCCCATTCAAGTTGCATTGTAAAAACTTAAAAAAACTCCTTGCAGACTTCTTCCTAAAAGAAGTGGTTTTCCCTCAAACCTTTAAACCTTTAAAAAGAAAC
The DNA here is from genome assembly GCA_022605575.1 of Laterallus jamaicensis coturniculus. Lineage (NCBI taxonomy): Eukaryota > Metazoa > Chordata > Aves > Gruiformes > Rallidae > Laterallus > Laterallus jamaicensis. The sequence goes on from JAKCOX010000010.1 coordinate 21,294,320, forward strand.
AAACAGCGTGTGTGTTGGTTGGGGAGGGAGCAAGAATTGATGCAGGGTAGCATTTCGCTGTAATCAGGAGAGATTAGAAGAGAGGTGCTAATAAACTGTAAACCAAGAATATCACTTTTGCATTACTTTCAGCGCAGCATTTTAACTTTTATAAACGTGTACCGACAGTAAGTGCAACTTGCCAAGCCAATCATAGGGGCTTTATGCTACTTTCCACACTAATGGTGTCAAGGTGCACTGAATGTTTCCCCCCTGCTGCTGGAGAGTGACATTAGAGGCTTTCGGTGAAGCATATGCCCAAGTTGCTAGCTCTGCAGCAGTTATCGTGGGGTGACACTATGACTGATCACACTCAGGCACCGCTTCTGTCCCTGTAAATGGGCTTTCAGTTATAATGGAAATGTTTAGTTCAAAGCAGCGTATACATTACACATGTTATTAATGGCTGAAACAGATGCTTCAATCCAGTGAAAGGGTTTGTTTTTATATAAAGCAAATACTCCTGTAAATCTGGATCTTTTATTTGGTTGCATATCAATTTGAAGGATAATAATATGAAAAGCCCTTTACACTTTGCTTTATATTACCGAATCATTTACATTTTTAATTTGTGTTTCATATAAACAAATTTATATACATCTACACACATTTTATTACACATTTTATATGACTCCGTTTGTTTATGTTGTAAATTGCAGTTTCTTAATCACTGCTAAGCATAAAATACCCTATCAGTAAATTATTTCTACAATAAAATACATGATGTGGTCTACAAATGATGGTTATTAATTTCAGGACAGAAATGTTGCATTTATATTGTGGTTTATGTTCAATTAACACGTGGCTGCATTAATGCAAAATGTCAGCATAGAATTGAACCAGAGACTAAATGAAAATGAAGTATCCTAAAAAGGAATTATTGCCTATGCTAAACAGACTAAAAGCCAATTTATTTGGGAGTTTGCTTTTACAGTACCACCTGAGATATTCACGAGCAATTCCAAGAAAATAGATCATGTTTCCAAAAGGAAATTATCTGACTGCTTTACCTTTTTATGTGCTTTTTGTGGAAAGAACTGTGTCTGTATGTACATGATAGATCAATGATTCTAAAGCTGGAGCAGCTGCAGTTCATGAAAAACAGATTATTAGCAAGGGGAAGACATCTTAAAAATAAGTCACCCAGTTCTTTTGTTAATCATAAACCAGTCTGTTTCCTAAGGCACAGGCAGTTCACAAGAGAAAAGGGTGGCCATGGTGGAAACAGTGATCATGATCTTTTACATGCAAAATATAACAATAATTTTATTTGTCGGATACCATTTTGCTAGATGTGCAAACTCAGAAAGTAACTAAACGGAGCAGATGACAATGGTTTGAAATTAAAATGCTGAATTAGCCTCTTTTGTGAACAGCGAGGCCTTTTAGGACAAAATTGCTTGTGTGTTTCGAATTTGAATGCTGCAGGGGTTAAAACTTGCCCTGACTGCAAACCAAGTGGAGTTGAAATATGTTCTTTGAACACATGGATCATCTCACTTCTGATTTGAGCTCTCTCAACCTCTATGTGTTGCTGTGTTTTTTTGTCCTTGAATAAATATCTGAATGGTTGTAAAATATTTGCATTAGAAAGTAGGTTAGCATTATTAAACAGATGCTGGATTGCAGCATTACTGAAATCTATTTAATATCACACTTTGTAACGCACTTTGAATGAAATGTCTCATCTTGGACATGGAGTTGTCAAAGTTTAGGAATAACCCCACAGACTTTGCTTGTCAAACCTCCCAAAATCCTTGTGAGCCACTAAATTTCATTCTGTGCATTTTACATTAGAAGTGTATTTGAAGAGAAACTTAAAGAGTCCAGTTGACACAAAAGCACTTCATAAAACTGGCACCACAGTCCTGAATAAATTGTGTAAACCCCCTCTGTGATTTGCATCTTGTTCGTGTGGATTACATCTGCCTAATCATATTGCCCCAGAGCACCTGAGCTCCCCTTCCTCTCACGGGAGCTCTGGATGAGAGTATCACCAAAAGGCTTCCTTCCTTCATGTCATTTCTTCTATTTGGCCCCATGCCAGCAGCAAGGTGAAGAGTCAGGATTTGGTCCCTCACAAAACAGAACATGCATCCATAGCTGGAGATCTCGCAAACTAAGAGTCACTGCAGGCCCATCTCTTGTTAATTTCTCTCTGTGCCATACACTCTCAATTTAGGAACCTCTCTGCACATAAAGGAGCGATAGAAATTGGGAAGAAAACAACACCCTTCTTCCTCCAGAAACCAGACAAAACTCACTTAAACCTCGACGTAGACCCTTAGCATGGGCTGATCTCAGTTGTAAAATATTGTTTGCATGGTTAATCAGTGAAGTTTGGAAAGCTGAACTAGACTAGAAATCTGTCCCTTTTCTTTTTCTTTTGAGCTCTATCAGTGTCCATGTTTGAATAACCGTACTTTGTACAATTTGTTGTATTGCTAACCCAAAGATTTTATGTAAACTCAGCTTTGAAGTTCACCTTGTTGAAGAAGCCAAACAACTTACAATGTTATGCAGCTACAAACTGTAGAGGAATATCTGATGTTATCTTTTATTGTATGTATTTTATTTTCCATATAATATGGAAAATACTTTGGTTTCCTAATACTGAAAATGTGTTTTCTGCAGTGTTCTACTTTCACTTATAAAAGTCAGTGGAGACAACTAAAAGCCAGAGTATAAGAATCTGAGAATTTCCACTGTCGGGATTAAGAATTTCATTAGCCTGTACCCCTGTTTAAGTCCCTGTACATAGGATATACCCTGCTTCTGCAGGCTGTGGTTCTTATGAACACATGCCCAGCCCTAGAATTTACTGTTTTGCTACTACATGGATCAAGTTAAGCAAAATTCCATGCATCTCATTGAAATAATTTAGAAATCAGTCCACTTTAAAAAAAATTTCTAGTTATAAATTATTTTTCTTATTCAGTCCACTTTTAAAAAATTTCTATTTATCAATGATTTTTCTTATATTTCTAGAGATTCCTTAAGAGATTATCAATTAAAAAAAATATTTCTTTCAATATTTCAATGAATGTTGACAGGGGTTTGCAACCCCAGCCTGATACTGCAATTCAAATAATAGGCATGTGTGCGTAGTCATCTGAGAAGATAAAATCTCACTGGAAATTTGGACTCTAATAATGACATATTTAAAGTACTGTGCCATTATTTAGGGAAAATGGAAACAGTAACATTTATACCTTCTAAAACTATATGAAGAAAATTTTCCTTCCTTGAACTCCAAGTCTTCAATGAATGATAGGAACTTTTTCCAATTTTCTTGAATTTTTCATGCTTAATTTCCTTTCAGAAAGTTCTTTTCTGAGGTCAGTTTAATGCCTAAAGCGTTTAGGTATTACAGCTGTAGTTTAGAAGTAGCTCACTGGTGTAAAACTAATGTGTAAAACTGGTGAGAGGAACTGCTTTAAAATGAGATGAATTTTTTTTATGCGGCAATGATATTTTCAAAGATTAAAATTAAAAACTTCATAGAAAAATAATGATTTTTAGTTACCATATAGTATATATTTTACTGCTAATTTGCTGTGTGATATACATCTATGGGCTTGGACTATAAAAGTGAAGTGATGTATGTCAGTTTGAGGCAATTTTGCTCTTTAGAACTAGTCCTGAATCAGGATTTATTCTCTATTTTCTTCTGGTTGATAATATAGCTCAAGGAAAATGGCTCACCTCATGGTTTATATTGCCTTGAAGGACTTCAAGTGCCAGATGATAAAATTTAGTTTGACAAAAAACTGAGCAGACAAGAGAAGGAAGGATAAAGAATGAAGACAAGAGTGAGGGAAGATGGCTTTCAAAGAGTGACAAAGAAGAGACTTTTTTTATATATTCCACATAAAGACAATTGTTTGGTTGGTTGGTTGGTTTTGGTTTTTTTGTTTTCTTTTCTGGATTGCTTCTTCTTACAAAGAAAGCCAAGGTACTAAGAATACGGTCATACCTGGTAGCCAGGAGGCAGAAAACAAACCTACTGAAATATTTGATTTGTTTATAGATAGTCCTCAAGGAGTAGGCCGTAAAATAATTTTGTCTTCCAGAGAGTACTAACAGCTACCTGAGGGTGTTACGCTTGAAAGATATGACTTCCCATTTAGTACTTGAATGTCGTATTGTTAAGTATCCAGGAACAGCTAAAAAATCGCTCAGCTGGCAGAAAAAGAATGCTAAACAAAACACCTCAGACAAGCATTTCATGCAGTGTGATTTAAAGAAAAGTGACTTTCTTACTGTTGTCTCCTAAATGCAATGCATAGCCTCATATTTTAAGACTTTCTCTCTTCCACATAAGCTCAAAGGCCTCAGTCCCATGATGGTTGCTAGTTTTTCCCCCTTAGATAATACATGAATACAGATAATAGCCTTTCAGTGTCACAGATTCAGCACAGTCTCATGCTTGTATGTCAGGAAATGCCGCTTTTCTTCAGATAGGTTTTTAGTTACAAATGCCTTGCACATTTCAGTGGCTTTCTCATGCTGAGCACTTCATCCAGGGTTGGATCTGATCCAGATCTCACCATGACAGTAGCAAGAGTTTTACTGGCTTTAGTAGGGACTAAATGAAACTCTGTGGGTTTTACCCTCATTTCTACAACTTCAGCTCTAAGTGCAGCACTTAAACAGATGCTTAAATTTAAGTATGTGAGTAGTCCTATTCAAATCAATGGACCACTCACATGTTTATAATAAAACACATGCAAAAGTGCTTTTCTGGTTTGGAAGCATGTGTATATATGTGTATAGGTATAAGTATGTGGCATTAAATTATTGGGAGATACACAGATTATGCAAGAATAATGCTTAGCATCTTAACCATTAGGGTCATAGAATCACTGAGAATCTCAAGTTCTAAGAAACCCCTAAAGATCATGAAGTCCAACTCACTGCTTCTCTCAGGACTACCTAAAAATAAACCGTATGACTGAGAGCATTCTCCAGACACTCCTTAAACTCTGACAGGCTTGGTACCATGACCACTTCCCTGGGGAGCCTGCTCCAGTGATCAACCACACTCCCAATGAAGAATCATTTCCTAATATCCCATCTGAGCTTCCCCTGCAGCAACTTCTTCCCATTTCTGCATGTCCTATTACTCGTCAACAGAGAGAGGAGATCAACACTTACCCCTCTGCTGCCCCCTTGATGAAGGTGTAGGATGTGACTGGGTAACCCCTCAGCCTTTTCTTCTGCAAGCTGAACAAACCAAGTGCTTAGTCCTTAGTGCTTATTTCTCTCCCGCTAAGTCTCGCCCTTGAGGCCGTTCACCATCCTGGTTACCCTCCTCTGGACACACTCAGTTTGATGTCTTTGTTACATTGTGGTTCCCTAAACTGCATATGGTCCTCTAGCAGCACTAGTGCAGTGTCGAGTGGGACAATCACTTCCCTCAACTGGCTGGCTGTGCTGTGCTTGATGAACCCCAGGACATGGTTTGCCCTTATGGCTGCCAGAACTTCCTGCTGACTCAAACACAACTGGCCATAAATTCAAATACCCAGATCTCATTCCCTGTGAGTGCTCTCCAGAAAGTGTCTGCTTTATTTATTTTTCAGAAGTCAGAGAATTGAAGAAACTAATAATTTTTTATGAGGTTTACACTGGGTCTGATTCAGTTGTTCCCCAAAAATACACAAGCTGAATACATGAGCCCTTTATCTTACTCAAATTTGTTGTGACACAGGCCTGATTTTTGTGTTTGCTTTATTTATAAGGATCAGATTAATAGTCTGGATGGACTATTTAAAAATCAATGGAGAATTTAGACACCTTACTTGCTGTTCTTTATTTGCAATCTGTGATTAATTACCTGAATGTTCAAGTATTGTTTCTGTATTCTGATTGGGTGCCTGAAACTTCTGAGAACAGGAAAAGAATGAGTTAGAAACAGTAATTAGTACATAGTCAAAGTGAATGCACTTGTTAACACATGAATGATTTGGTATTAATGTGAAAACAGATGTTAATATGAAAAAATATCTTGATAATTAGTGCAATTAAAAAACTGCTTGTGTAAAATCCATAAAACAGTATTTTTTGCCATATTCAGCCTACTCTAGTTAGTACCACATATCCATTACCAAATGACTGCAAAGCAGTAGAAGTGTCACACTAATGAAATGAGAAAACTCTAATTCTTACAGTGAAGCAGGTTACTAAGCATTTTATGTTGTAGGAATAGCATGGAAGCAAAAGTACAGCTTCTTAAGCTGTAGTTAATATTACTGACAGAGGATTTCACAGAACACTTTCAGAAGATACCCTTATAGTTCTAACTATGTAGGTCATTAAGTAAAAAGGAGTTGTAATGACAGTATCTTAGATGATTACCTGAGCCTCCTTTCTCATACCCTGGTGACAAGGCCTATAAAAAAATATAAAGCTATAACAATAAAAACATTTAGCTGTCCTTAAAATAGAAATGGTAAAGATTTTGCACACTGCCTAGGGTGAAAACAGCAGCTCTACACAGCAGCAAGAATGCAGATGCCATCTGAGCATGAGGATAGTTGAACTATGAGCACTTCGTGTTCTTTATTTGGATAACCACAGTATAAGAAGGAGCCCAAGAGAGAAAAGAAATCCTTCAGGTGCAAAAGAATGGCATGAAAAAAAAAATCAAGGTGACACAGCTGTGATCAAGGGGACATAGGTATGGACCCAGTTTTCCCTGGAAGTCTGTTTCAGACCCTTGTCTGAAGTGGTTCAATGGCATCTCACTAGTTCCTGGGAAAAAAGCCCACACTGTTGTGTGAGTTTGGAGACCAAACTTGCTAACCTCTGGGAAGGGTGATCTTTTCTGCAAGGCTTAACCTGGCATCTATTTGACTTGTACCAGCCCCAGGGAGGAGAAGGAAATGCTTTAATATCAGGCATACTGCTGCTTTTACCTTCCAGGATAAATAGTTTTCATTCCCTCTCATCCTCTGAAATCCCCAGAATTTCAGAATGACTTTTTATGTCCAACTGATAGGTAAGAGGTGTGCTGCCAAGCCTGGCAGGTCTGAATGGAGAAGCAGTGAGGTGGTTGTGGGAGGCAACTGACAGCTGCGTGGTGCTGGGCATGTATTTTATGTATTGAATGGAAATTCAGAGTTGTGAGCGAAGGAAACATGAAGAGGGGCACCCTCCAGCAGTTGGAGGCATGCTACTGAGGTAAGAGCTAAAATGGAGGGAGGAGAGTCTTGGACCACCCCTCATGGCAAACGTGTCCTGCAAGGAAAGGGACACCCATGATGGATAATAGCTATAAAGGGACCCACAGCGGGGCAGGGACAATCCTGAGGGGACTGCAGCCTGCAGGGTCACCCACGCTGGAGCAGGGGAAAAGCAGCAAAAAAATAAGGAGGGGCTGCAAAAGACTAGTATGCTTGGAGTTGGACAGAGGAACCCTCACACACTTGACTTCAACCCATGGTGCTGCCCCTCGCTAGGCTGGGGAATTAGGATGGGGATGTGGGGAGGTGCTTGGCCTAAACCTTTTCCTCCACCTTCCCCAGAGGTCAATTAAGTGTTGGTTTACTTGTTGACATTTTTTTTGATGTCTGAATCAGTTACTAGAAATTTCTGGCAATGGGCATTAAACTAAATTTAGTAAAAATTCTTCAAGATGAGAATATTTTGCCTAGGACATGAAGGGAAGATGTGTAACAGAAAAATCCTGATGCCCACTCTCTCACTGGCCACCTCACAACACTCAGTAACAGCATAGGCTCCTCTACAAGGTCATAGTGAACCTGTTCAAGAGACTGACAATTTGTATCTTCTAATGGGTAGACTGAAGCTCTGATTCAGCTAAATATCTTGTAACATCCTCTTTTCCTAATAAAAAGTGAGGAGGTTGTAAGTAACAGTCTGATCAAGTTTTCCAGCTATGGTTTTTAAATGAACACACTGCTAGATAGCATTGAATATGGCAACAGAAAGATAGCGTATTTATATTACACTCACTATTTCCACAGTGTGTCCTCCAATGCTTCTGTTGCACTACAATCATTGGTGCCTCATGCTTCCATGTGTGAAATCACATGATATCATGACCCACAGTAAAGCACAGATCCTGATTCCATGGGGAGGACTCAGTCCTGATCTGCATGACAGGCAGAAGATGTGAAATGGGGGGTTTCTGTGATGCCTGCAGTTAAGTTAAAAAGTGCCCTCCCAACGAAATGATTCTAGGATAAACACATTCTCTTTCCTCTATCAGAATTTGAGGGTATAGAGAAACAATATATAGTTATGCAAAACCACAGTGTGATCAAGCATGAGGAAGAAACTAGATGTTTAAGCCACAGACTCGTGTAAATTAAATAATGTCTCTCCATTGTCAGATTTCCATTGAACACATTGGTGTCTATCTCTGTATAATCTCAAAAATTTGCATGGCTGTTAATATTAGGTTGCTTTAGACACAGATAACCTATACTATATAGTCCCCCTGTCTCATCTGTTATAAATACTGGTCTGCACTGACTAATTCCTTGGGTATTTATTTAGGAAAGCTTGCATAAAACAGAGATGGGAAAGCATGAGGTATTTGGTGTCTTAACAGTCATAGAGGTGATCTTTCACTAGACAAGAACAGAGTACAGTTAGTAAATTTTCTTTCACTGTTCCTAAACAGACACAGACAGAGGAAATCCAGTGTTTGGACTGTTAAATGATTATGCTGAGAAGCACTTGTTTATTCAAAGATTACTATAGAACTTTTTAGTCTTAGGTGGTCTTTTTTGTAATCATTATAGCTTTAATGAAATGCACCTTCTAAGTGTTTTACATCATCAGGAAATGGCAAGGGATTCAACGTAGATTTTTCTCATACTAATAAAAACAAGAACCATCAGTCAAAACCAGGACCATGTTCCCTATCAAATACACAGACATTGAGATGAACTTTTGTCATAACTGAGAGCAGAATTTGAAGCTGAAAAATTATTGCTTAAGTGCTGCCTATTATTTAAAGGATTTTTTTAAAAATAAATGTTTTTTATACAAATTTAGGAACTGAATTATATGCAAATATCCCTTTAACTGGTGAAAATTAAATTCTTTTGGCTAGACATTACAGCCAGTTTTAAAAAAATGTAATATAAAAGAACATCTAACATATATTGAATATTATGATTAGGGAAGAAAACAACCTGCTGCACCTGTATTCTTCTGTATCCCAACATTTAACTTCTAATAGTCTTAAAAAAACCCAGATATTCACATGGGCTGATGAATTTTGAAGTGAGCTTGTGACTGTACTTAAGAAATTGTTGGCACATTAGCTGATGTACTGTTTTGGCATTTTAGTTGTTAAGAAGGGTTTGTTTGTAAAGGAATTTGAAGTATTCCACGGAAGTGTATTTTAAATGAGAGCTTATCCAGTTAATAAGCTTGATAGGAAACTGGTTTTCCCTTGAACCAAAATATAATTTTGGAGCCATTAAATTGTGGAACAGAAGTTTACTATTTAATTCTTTTCTAGGTGACAAATTATAATGCATTTTAACACTTAATGGGGATTTTTCGTAATTCACGTTTCCAGTGTTTTCTAAGACTACTCTTTTCAGAATTTTAATACAGATGATTCATTTTTTATCTGAAAAGCTCTCCCACATTTGGCTTATGAACAATCAATGTATTTTAAAGTGTCTTGGACATTGTTTTGGAGCTCTGACATATCCTGTTAAGGTTCCGCCATGTATTACACAGAAGGGTTTCAACTACAAGTGCATGGTGAACAACAAATCTTCATTTACATTTTATCATTATGTTTAACTTATGTTTTGCTGTGATTTTTAGCATGCATCAAATACTTTATTTTCCATCTTTAATAAATACACAAACAATGAATTTAGGTATCTCAGATTTTTGACATGTTATTCTACATGCTAAGTGTCAGAAGTCTACATCTGGTTGAACAAAACTTAGGAATTTAACAAGACTGAGCTCAAATTCAGATGAAACTACTCTGAAAAGTAAAATCCAAGCTAAATCATTTACAGAAGCTTTGTAAAGGCTGAGAGATGAAATGCAAATTCTCTCTGGTGTTAAATAAAATACGCTTAAACCATGCAATATATTATAAAGGTCTCTGTTGGTAGACGGTCATTTTATTAAAGCATAGATATCTGTCAATAGGATATCGATATGTAATGCTGGATTCTAAACTTAAATTGCTGGGAAAATGCAGATAGTAATTACATAGGGAGTTTCATGATTATACCCTTTGTCATATATGGTGTAATTTTAACCATGCAGCATAAAGTAATATTTCTTAATCTTTAATTATATTCTGTGATTCTAATAGTTAGATGACAGACTATCCATGGAACAATTACTGTCAGATGTTTTCCTTTAAACTTCAGAAAACAATGTTCTGTTGAATATACATCAAGCCTTTATTGCTCCCAAATAAGATTTTCCCATGTTCAGATTATTTTCTTTTTGCAGTCATCATACAAAACAGCGCTACAGCTGCTGTAGTTCTTTTATTGTTCATCTCTTTATATAAAATTTTTCATCTGCACAGAGTATTTCCATTTTACCGAGTCTCTGATTCTTTTCTTTCTCAGCATGGAAATAACGCTCATCTGTAAATGGCACTTTTGCTGAGCACAGTAATGTGAGAATTCATGTGGTGAAAATCACTTGTTAGGTGTAGTGCTGCATGCAGACTTGTGATGCTGTGACTAAGTCCTTCTCGACAATGCCAGTTTTATGTCAGAGTTTCTATTGTAAATATTTTAATAGGACCTAATGGGAAGAATGGAGAACCAATAGTGGGAACCACTGCATCCTATTCTGGTCTGTGCCACTGTGAAAACTTAGGCTAATCACTAAATGTTTTACTTGTTTAGTCTGCTCTTCTTCAAGAAGGGACTATATCCTTAACTCACAAAGACTGTATTTTAGCATCACCACCAGCTTTCTTGATGGTCAGGAGTTGCTAGTGTTAGTGTCATCAGCATAGTACTACACCCGAGCTAACAGTACATGCCAAGAGAGAGGACTTAGCAGCACACACAGTGCAGAGACAATTTAGGATTATTGCACCCATGTCTGAGCTAAAATCTCTGGATGGGCTGCTTTGCCTCTCATAGGTGTGTCTGCTCTTGCTGAACTTGAACTTGGGCATTTTTGAAACACATTTTGTTAAATGCCATCTAGCATACCTTTGGTCAGGATCTCCTAAGCGGAAGCTTGATTGGAGATGACTTCATAGAGACAACAATTAAATCTGCATAACTGGGTTTTTAGTTCCCCTTTGTAAGGAAGCTACCACCTTTAGACTTCAGACATCCTGTCTGCAAAAACTTGGAATATCTGCAAACCAACTACTGAGACATTTGTTTTCTAAGTGATTTCTTGGAGGAATATCTGAGATCTGTAGCATATTCTCTAAGACAGTTCTTCATTAATTAATCATTCACAAAGTGATCGGAGAGGTTTTTATCATGCCTTTGTCCATGACATTGCACTGCTTACATCAAGTTCCACTTAAAGGGTTTATTGTAGGAGCCAGACTTCTGTTGTGCAATATTCCAAATGCCTTTCTACTAAAAAAACCTACCCAGTTGTTGCAATAATCTTATCCCATTTCTTCGTTATTCTGTAATTCCAGTCAGGTTTGTCACAAGTTTGATTACCCCCATACAGTTGCTTCTGTCAAATAATGTCTCTCTCACTGCTTTTTATGTAACTTCAACTAATGCAAAACAAAAACTGTGAAACTAGAAACAAAATCAAAATTGTTAATTGTAAAATGAATTTTATCTTGTTTGTCATTTGACTGATCTGGGGATTCAAAGTAGCCAGGAAATGATGTCTGTTTCAAATGCTATGTCACATCAGGCAGAAATTCTTTTGCTGTTGGGGACTGAAAATAAGGAAAAGTGTCCATTCAGAGCTTCAATTCCAAACAAATGAAACAATAAAAAAGGCACAAAGTTCCTACAATACAGAAAGCTGGTTATAGCTGTTACACAGCTGTATATTCAAACCCTGAGCATATACATATGTGTGTATATATATATATATACATATGTGTATATATATATATATATATGTATATATATATATACATATGTGTGTGTGTGTATATATATATATGTATATATATAATTACATTTTTAATACAGTGGTTGATCCATAATACACACCATAACCAAAGACAGGCCTCATCCCAGCCATCTTACACATTTTCCACTTGAACTACTGTCTTGATTCTGACCTCACGTGTCGGTGTAAACCTGAAATAGTTTCACTGAAGTCAGCAGAGACACACCACTTTGGCAAAGTCAGAATCAGACCTTGCTTGGGAGTCATTCCAAGTCTAATACCAAAAGGTAATAGGTATATCACATTCAGTACTCGGCACAATGTTGTAAATACAGGGTCGAAAGATATTTTATGTTGTTATCACACATGTACACTGCTCTTTCTGAAGGAAAATGTTCTAATTGACTTCAAAATACCTTTCAGAAGCAGGTGCCAAGTTCCTTTTAATGGAGATTGTGAAAGAATTTTGTTTTCTGACATTCTTTTAATAAAAGCAGATAAGAGGTGGATCAGAGAAAGCATAGCCAGCCTTTAAAACTTCTTTTTCTTTCACTCTAGTGCACCTGCTTTGACATCTACAATACATCCTTGATAAAATTAAGAGGCAACTTAGTCCAAAGAATTGATTAAGAAAATCCATGTTTTGTATGTTAACACACCACACATTTTCCTATTTGCCCTGAAACTTTCACAAATACCTGATGCAAAAAAGTGACCATGGAGAATAGCATCCCAAACTACAAAAGTAAGTATTTGGCTCTTGTTATTCTGTGTTATGATCTTTAGATGAAGTGGAGAGATGTATAAGCTGCTGGAAAAGCTCAGGGTACTCTGATACCCAGAAGCATTCACTTAGTACAACAACCATACAGTAAAGAGTCACCTAGTTTGTTAAAGCATCATTAAGGTATTAAGTGGGTGCATGATGCCATTCCCATTTCAACCATTTCCTCTTCCCAGAAGTCTTTGCTGTCTGTGTGGGGCAGAATCGCATGGCTAAAGGCACTTGCTGCACCTTTGGTGTATATTGGACCACTGACAGCCGAAAACTCCAACTTCTGTGAGATCAGGAAGAGAAAGAAAAAGGCCCTTCCTGGCTAACTCTTGAAGACAAGCTCTCATATCAAATGAATTCTACCTTCACTGTTGTAGTTTTGCATGGCTGGGTTCTGTAGAGAAGGGGGGCTGCAGGGGTGGCTTCTGCAGGGAGCAGCGAGAAGCTCTCTGCAGGCCCCACAGAGCAAACACCAGCTGGCTCAAGGCTGGAGTTGTTGCTGACCAAGGCCGAGCCCATCAACCATGGTCACAGCGCCTCTGGGAATCACATTTAGGAGAAAAAACCCCTGTAAGCAGCTGCTTTTTGCCACCAGAGAAGGAAGATGAAAGAAACTGTGCAGACACCAAGGCCAGGGAAGGGGGGAGGAGGCGCCCCAGGTGCCAGAGAGAAAGATGTCCCTGCAGCCTGTGAAGAAACCCATGGTGGAGTGGGAGTCCTCCCTGCAGCCCATAGAAAAGGCTGAGACCCCACCTGCAGCCTGTGGAGAGGCCCCACGCTGGAGCAGGTGGAGACATAGAGAGGACACTGTGACCCACATTGGAGTAAACCCCTGCCAGCACTTGCAGACTGTGGGACCCACATTGGAGCAGGTTTGCTGGCGGTGGGGGGGGTGGGGATGGAGCTTGTGACCTCATGTAGGACCAGGCTGGAAGAGTCTGGGCTTGGGAGACTGAGAGACATTCTATGATTATATGACTGCACCCCATAGAAGTGACCCACGCTGGGGCAGCTAGTGAAGAGCTGAAGCGCCATGGGAAAGGACTCATGTTGGAGAAGTTCATGGAGGACTGTCTCTTGTGGGCGGGACCCCACAGTGCAGCAGGGAAAGGGTGTGAGGAATGCCTACCCATCTAAGAAGGAAAACAACTCATGAGGAACTGACCAAAACCCCCATTCCCTGCCCCTCCCTGTGCCACAATGAGGGGGAAGAAGGGAGCAAAATCATGACTAAAGTGGTATCTGCTAAGAAGGGAGAGGTGAGGGGAGGTGGTTTAATTCTGATCACACTTCTCTGACTCTGGTGTCACTGGGTGTGCAGTGCAGTGTAATAAATGAGAGAGTTTTCTTTCTTTTATTCTGTGTTGACTCTGTTTTGCCTGTGACGCTGATTGGAGAATGATCTCTCCCTGTCCTTATCTTGACTCCTAAGCCTCTCAATATATGTTTTGTCTCCCCTGTCCAGCTGAAAAGGGGAGTGATAGAGTGACTTTGGTGGGTGTCTGGCCTCCAGCCAGGGTCAAAACACCACAATGACTCAAATGAAAAGCTTTTGTAAGCACTGGTCCAAGACTTGGCTTACCTGTGCCCAAAGTCCGGAGATTCAGCAGCTTACTAGGTGACCTGACGCAAGTTACTTATCTTGTCGAGCAACATCACCCCAGATGTACAGTGTGGTAAATGGTACTTCCATGTCACTCAGCCTGGTGATGAGAATAACTATAATGGGGATCATGAAGCACTCACATTCTGTGGTAATAAAGATCATAATAACATCATGGGAATACATCCTCACAATGTAAACAACATGCAAAGCAGGGAGAACCCTTCTTGCATAGCTTCATCTGCTGTTTTTCACTTCACAACAATGAACACAATTGCTACTAAAATGCTTTGGCTTACACGTCTGCAAATATTTTGTCACAAACCTGGACTAAAAAGTATTGAAACTGCACTAGCAATCTCAGTGATCAGTAGCAAGGCAAATGCAGTTTGGAGCTTTGTACACAAAAATCTGCAGGGAAATTTGCATCAGCTTCTATACATATGAGATCCCTATATTGAGGCTATTGCTTTGTTAGTATTGATAATATGCTGTTGAAAGAAACAGCAGCTGTAGGGAGTTCTATTCTTTTCCATGTAAAATGTACACCTAATTAAATGGAACTACTTGTGGTTTCATTTTACTTCAAGCCTTCATTTGGCAGACAGAAACTAAAAATAGGATCTTGTACCATGACAGTCCTTTGTGCAACAAGGTCGTAAAAAAAAAACCCCAAACCTAATCAACAATTCAGGTGTTAATAGTCACTATTACCCAGGAAATCCACTTGAAAATGTGTGGTTCTGGTTAATAAAATGAAAGAATTTAATATTAATTGTTGCAGATATTCAACCTGAGGTTCTATTCTAAAAGAGTACAGAGACAGTGTAGCATCTTTTAGTACTAAATACTTTCTTGCATTCTGATAAGATCTTAAGTCGTTATATATAAAGTTTATTTCCTGCCGTGGCTACAATTTACTTTTTCATAGTGTTAGTAGATTTCCAGCTGTGATTTTCCATATCTGTTGCAAATGTTCAACAATTTACAAGAGAAATTTTAGGTAATTTTTTTTAAACTTTAAACATATAAAGATTAAAGAATGAATGTGCAATCAGCATATAGAGAAACCGTTTTTTGCAAGAATGAAATAGATGGTTCAGCTTCTTAAACCCCAGAGGAATTCATAACATCTATATTCACTGCTACCTTTCTTTTGTGTACTTCCTTCTACTAAATAGGTTCCCTAGAGAGATGGTTTGGTAAACTAGAACGTAGAGTGGTAAAACATTACTTTCCTTTCTGGCATGACATGGATAATGTCCAAGCACTTGTTTCCAATTACAAATTTAACACTTTCTATTGTGGCTAAATTTTTATGTTTGCTATTCCTAAAGGTATAAACACTTACCTTCTTTGGCTTAAAGCAGGAGGCACATCTAAGCTCTGCTGCTGAGAAGGGAGACATTAGAAAGGAATGGATGGTGCCTTCACAGATAAAAACCGTTTATTTTGTGCTTTCAGTTGCAGTTTGCAGACTTGTCCATGACTGTGTTGGTATACAGACTGTGGCAATGGAGCAGTTTTAAATCCCACTTTGCTTTATTCATCCATAAGCCTTCACCCTTGTGCCAGCATGTGCCACTGAGTCAAACAGTTGCAACTTTGCAAACTCACAACCCACTTTCCTTCCTATGCCTATATACCCCCGACATATAGGATCCATTACCATCGAGTACACTTGCAGACAAAGTCCTGAATAGCATTCAATTCACATAGGTAGTAAAATAAAACAATACAAACGGTGATTT
Source organism: Laterallus jamaicensis coturniculus (assembly GCA_022605575.1). NCBI lineage: Eukaryota > Metazoa > Chordata > Aves > Gruiformes > Rallidae > Laterallus > Laterallus jamaicensis. The sequence goes on from JAKCOX010000010.1 coordinate 21,310,566, forward strand.
GGTTTTGGTATCTCAGGTGTATAAAGACTTCTATGCATGTCCTGTGGTTCTATAGCAGCCTAGCTGTTGTAGTCTATTTTAATTCTCTATAAACATAAACCATTGAATAGAAAAAAGATAAAAACATGTAGGTTTTGATGCAAACAGACCTCCTAATGTTATAATGGGGTGAAAGTGCTAAGATTTTTTACTGAAATCTTGAATTAAAAAATATGTTAGAACAATTTAAATTCATGCATATGCATGGTTGTGTGTAGTTTTGTTTATCAGCCTCTTTCTTCCTACTTTTACAAGTCATAAGATATACACATATTTTATAATCAAATAAAAACATGTTCTTTGTTTAATTAACAATGAGGTTTATCCAGATTATGTAAAATAGACATGAAGTATACTCCCAAATCCATGTTTTCTACCCCTGCACTTTATGTATGTCACTTAAAGTCACATATTCTTTGAAATAACTTTGCAATACCAAAGGAAGACTTATAAAGCAATTGTTGGAAAAAGAAATATTCTGTGGTATCAGATATCATAAACAGTTGATCCATTCCAAAGATACTGTCTTGCTAGGTTTGCTGAGATTTTAATGTCTTTATAGAAGAAAACTAATTCAAAAATCACTGTCCTTATAAATTAATGCTAATGACTTTATAAAATATAGAAAAGAAACAAATACAGCTGATTAACGTCTGTTAGTCATATAACTATTGAGAGAGACCAGCAGTTGCAGCAGGAGGTAACCCATGGACTTCTAAATGCTTTATGAAATGCAAGGTATTCTTTCAATAATAAACATTACCATGTAATACTGCATGATTATGTTAGACCATTTGATTGAAAAGGATAGGGAAATAGTAGATAAATATAAGTTCAGAGTTGGAGACACCGTTTCAAATGAACTGCCTGGAGTTCAATTAATAAACCTTAGGATTTTCTGCTATGTTCTTGTGTTTGTGGCTATCTAAAATTATAAAGCGTGTTCAAGAACAAGAAGAAAGAATAAGGAGAGTAGGATCACCAAATAATTACAAAGCAGGCCCTCCTATCTAGGACACACACACATGCACTGCAGTGCTATCTCATCAGGGAACCAATTGCATTCAGGAGCCTTTTAGAAGGAAGATGTAGGAATATTGAGGAATGATACGAGGGGTTATTTTTGAATGATTAATTAAAGGGAATCAATCTTCATTGCATTGCCATTGACATGAAAAGCACCATAGCTGTGCAATAATCGCATGCAATTATTCAACTACCCCTTTGGCAAGGACAACGTAATTAGTCCTGGTAATGTCGAGAGATTTCTTTATACCCAACAAATTGGCAGTTTTAATCAAGTGTTGCTGAAAATTTATCATAACACAGGGAAAACAATAGGTGAAGGTACAAGGCCCCAAGCTGTGTGACTCCTACCAACGACAGCACAGATCTACAATACCAACAACATGATGAATACTACAATCCCCAAATAAGCTGATTATAATTGTGTATCAGTACCAGGCACAATAGTGCTTGTTTGTTTAGAATTATGGACACAACCTTTTTCATGCCTCATTACGAAGGCTGCTTCAAGCCTTCATACCTGTTCTTATGGTCACCTGTTAACACAGCTATCATGGGTGAACCTGGATACATCTCTCATAGAGCTGATGAGCTGTCATGAAATGTCACATAGGTCCAAGCCTTAGGCCTATTGAAAACAAATACTATTAAAAGGGGGATCACTCAACTTTCTTTAGTCCCTGAGCTCTGAACTGCTGCAAGTTGCAGGAGACATTCACAAGCAACAGAGCACTGGAATCTCCCAGAGGGTGGCAAAAAGAAACCAGTCTTCTATGAACTTAGTGAATTTACGTTCTGTATCCAGATTCCGGGCAGACATTTAAAGGGGGCTGCTGTCTTAAGCACTCTTGAGACCCTACAATATACCACATTTTGTCAGATTGGCTTGTTCCTGCTGTCTGTATCCTGGTACTCACATCCAACTTCTAGGCTGGTCATGTTCTTGCTACCTACAACATGTTTGTGCCAGTACTGAATTTGGTAGCAGCTCTTTCATTAGTGTAACTGGAGGAACTGCCTTTCAGTTGCCATTTTACAGATGATGGGTTCAATGTGTGCAGAGTGTTGACATGAGAGAAATAAGACTTAACAGAGGTAGCCATTAGAAAAGACAACACATACTAAAAATTATTATACATCTGAGATAGTATCTGTTCCAAGCACAGAGGGATTCAGCTGCATCTCACACACTGTTCTATGCTGTAAAAGTGTACTTGTTTCTTTGCTAAATCTTTAAAGACATTGCATATTTATTTTTATATCACATTCAGAATAAATATTTCACTGGTAGGAATTAGACAGGCTAATGTGGGTAATCCTCCTAGTAAATCTGTGGAATACAAGATTGTTTTTATGGCTATTACTCTTGCAGTGGTTGTTCAAATACTAATTTTTTAATGGGCCTGTGAAAGAAAAATATACCTTACCAGTAGTTTACAAAAGTTCATTATAGAAACAGCCCTATTCAGCAAACTGAAATCTAGAAAAGTAATATTTAGCCAACTGTTTTCTGCCCATTTTGGAAATGAATATTTAAGGTGGAAAATTTAACAAAGAACTATGATATCTTCCCCACAGAGCAGGTCTGGAGAACTGTTAATTTAGGTTACATAAATGTGTACTACTCAGGCCTAGAATAAGGGAAAGAATATCACTCCTTTCCCCATATCTGTGGTCTGTTTTTTCACCTCTTTTCAGACTAAAAAGATGAGAAAAATGGTATTTTCTGTTCTTTCTTCTTTTTTTTTTTTTTTAACAGCTCTAAACACAACTATAACAAATGCTGCTGGCCTGTATCACAACACAAAGAAATCAGTAAGATAATGGCAACAGCATTGCTCTTTCTGCCTTCAAGCATTATGTTCAGCTTTTTAACCTACCTATTTCTGCTAGATCGGTTGCCCAGTGGCTTCATGCCTTATACTTTTGCTTGTCTTTTTCTAAAGGAAGAAGTAGTACGCTGTCTTTTTAATATCCACTGTCTCTGAGATTACTTTTGAGCTTAGAATGCTAAACTTTTCCTTAGGCTACGTTTCCATTTTCAGTGTTTTATAACCCCGTGAGTGGAACTGCATTGCACACTGACAGAGGCATACATTACTTGTGGCAATGTGTTGGTGTGTTGCATGATATTGCATTTATTGAAGGAACACCTCCCTCCACCTCTCCACACCCCCGCCTCCTTCACACCAAAAAAAAAAAAAAAAAAAAAAAAGCATGGAAATGAAAGGAAGGGAAGACAGAGAGTAGAGAAAAATCATGGTGCACATACACAAGAGATTTTGTATATAGTCTGAATAACTTCTACTCCTGCAGAGTTCTCTTATCTTAGTGACTTTGCTAAAGAAGTTATCTTGTCAAATGTATTTAAAAGCTTTTGCATCATATGAGTAAGTTACAAATGGAAGCAATTTGTTAACAGCATAGCACAAGGTAAAGAAACTCGTCAGTAGGGCAGAAGCATGCAAATGTTGAATAAATATAAAGCATGCAAATGTTGAATAAATATAAAGTTACCACCTATCAAAGAAATTTGATAGCATTACATTTCCTGAGTGCAGTCCATTCCAGTGAGTGCTGCAACAGCTATATAACTGACAAAGCCTAATGAATCACAGAATCACAGAACTGTAGGGGTTGGAAGGAACCTCAAGAGATCATCAGGTCATACCCCACATGAAGGTATGTGCTACTCTTTTCTGCATCCCGTAGTATAAATACCGCATTGGAACTAGTCTAAGAAGTTGTTTTCCCCAGAGAGATAGAAAACATACAGAATAAATCTTGAAGCACATCAATTGATTATATATAGTCAGGCAATGCAAATATATATCTATATATGTATATATCTTCCATTAAGTTTTGTCATTCATTCTTTCACTGTCTCTTCAGTATTTCAGGAAGATGGGTGGTCACAGAAATCAGGAAGCAGAGAGAAAAATTAAAGAACACATTATGTTGGAAAAAAGAGAAGTGGGAGGAAACAGTACTGTGAGGGAAGATGTGATGGGATGTAGAAGAAGGGAGGTAGGCAGGAAGGAAGTTAAGTAAGGAAGGAACCTCTCTAAAGGAATCAGGAAAGAGTAGCTGACTGGACTTTGCAGCTGGGATCTGTCCTGATGGGGCTAATGGTATTAAATGAGCACAGAATAAACTTGTGAAGAACTAAACTGAAAATAGTGCCAAAAAATGTAATAAAAAAAGATTGGAAATGTGAGAATGCAAAGAAGAAGGAGAAGCTATCACTGGAGAGGTAGAAAAGAAAAAGAAATAGAAAAAGTGGATTGAAAAAGCCGAAAAGTTCAAAATTTCAAATTAACTATATATACTATGTGCACTTATTTGTGGTATTGGGGGTTTTCTTTTTATACCTGAGATGAAGATCTGTAGAGAAATTGAAAGTCCAGGGTGGGTATAGATCCCCACAGGACTTCTTTGATGGGGTGAATGTAAGAAAAAGGGAAAAGTGCTTGTTCATTGATGAAAAGAGAAAAATGGATAAAACTTAAACCACACAAAAGGTAGAACTGACATAACAGGGAGATTTGCGAAATCAAACTTTGATATGAAAGGTTCAGTTTATCTTTTGGTAACTTCAGCCTACATTTTTCTTTAAAATAACAACAACAACAGTAATAATCATAATAGTAATGTATGAGACTTTAGTAGAAATTTTTGATTGAGTACATCTAAGTGCATGAGAAAGAACATTTAGCCGTGAACTTCATATTTATCAGACAATCAAATATACAGATGCTGAAAGTGCCTACCTGGCCATTCTATATTTAGGGTGGCCAATTCCTCATTGGAAATGTGACAAGGGAAAATTGAAAGTAAAGTCTGCTAGACAACCAATAAATCATGCTTATATCTTCCTCTCTCTCTCAGCCTGTAAGGAACCCCAGTATTTTAAAACTAGATTCCAGGAAACAAGCCAACAGGAAGACTGGAAAAGAATACAAGAAAATATTTTCTTGCCATTTTTTCCACCTGATTTTTTTTAAATGTGTCTCTCTTTTTGTCAAATGATGTAGGAGTAGCAAGTGAGACTCTCAAAGTCATACCAAATATAAACAGTTCATAACACCCTCTCCAATTTTATAGGTATCAAAGGCATGGACTGTCAATAAATTATGAAAAGTAGATGATGTAAAAGCCCAGGGAAGAGGGGGGAGGTGCTTCAGGTGCCAGAGAGAAAGAAACACCTGCAGCCTGTGGAGAAACCCATGGTCAAGCAGGTGTCCTCCCCCGCAGCCCCTAAATGGTGACAGGGAGCAAAGATCCCATCTACAGCCCATGCAAGACCCCACGCCAGAGTGGGTGGAGACACCTGAAGGACGCTGTGAACCCATAGGAAGCTTGTGTTGTAGCAAGCTCCTGGCAGCAAAACCTGCAGCTTATTCAGAGACAGACCCATGCCAGAGCATGTTTGCTGGGGAACTTGTGACTCTCTGTGGGACCAGGCTGGAGCGGTCTGGGTCTGAAGGTCAGCACCCCGTGGAAGGAAGCCATGCTGAGGCATTAAGTGAGGAGATGATGCCCTGTGGGAAAGGACTCACATTGGAGAAGTTCATGGAGGACTGTCTCCCGTGGGTGTGACCCCACAGTGTAGCAGGGAAAGGGTGTGACAAATGCCACCCTGCCCCCATCCACCACTAGGAAGGAAAACAATTCATGAGCAACTGTCAAGACCCCCCATTTCCCCATTCCCTGCCCCTCCCTGTGCCACAGTATTGAGGGGGAAGAAGGGAGTAAAATCATGACTAAAGTGAAGTCTGATAAGGGAGGGGTAGGGAGAGGTGCTTTAAATCTAGTTACACTTCTCATTATCTGACTCTGGTGTCACTGGGTGTGTAGTGCAGTGTAATAAATGAGAGAGTTTTCTTTCCTTTATTCTGTGTTGACTCTGTTTTGCCTGTGACGCTTATTGGAGAATGATCTCTCCCTGTCCTTATCTTGACTCCTAAGCCTTTCAATATATGTTTTGTCTCCCCTGTCCAGCTGAAAAGGGGAGTGATAGAGTGACTGGTGGGTGTCTGGCCTCCAGCCAGGGTCAAAACACCACAGCAGAAAAATTAATAAAAACAATGCAATGCATTGATTGATTATATATAGTCAAGTGCTTCCATGTAAAACAAGATGGGGTAAATGTGTAAGTCCTGCTTCTAAATGTGACTTGAGTACTTAGAAACCAGAGTCACAAGGTCCTGAATTAGATTCGTAAATGGTTGGGTCACTTTTAGAAAATGCTCTCTGACTTCTGAGTCACTGAATTCTGAAAAATATCCCCTCAGCAGATCTGATAAATTGCTTGTGATGAGTAGTTCAGTCAGCTCCAGATATGACTGAAGGAGCAGGTGCGACAAGAGAGATTAAAGAGCATGGGTGCATTCCTGAATTGAGGTCAGGAGAAACAGAGGACGTGATTATATAGGAATGTAGGCTGGGATTAAAGCTGTTTATATGCTCCTTCTGTCTAACCTCCCATATCAGTGTGTGGTTTGAAATTCTTGCTGTTAATATGGGGGTTCTGCCATTAAAATGTTGAGCTTCATGTCACAAAAAACCCAGGGGGCATCTTCGCATTCCCTATTTCTCATATTCCACAAAAGACCATCCTGCATCAAGTAGAGAAGTCTCAGTTAATCACAAATGAAATTGTATTTTACCCACGGTTATATCTTAGAATTGGTTTTATTGCTGGAATTCAACTTCACTGTATTGTGCTTTGTCCTGTTTTGTTATTCTGGAGTCACTGGGCCTCAAGCAATGCAGTGCGAAGACACAAACACGAAAGCTTGAGCTGTGCAATTTAGGTAAGTGCATGCAGGGAAATCCACTGGGGTCCTCTGAAAATTTTGTAGTCAGGTTAGCATTAAAAGAAAAACACTGAGTTGCAGCCCATCCCTGCTCACTTGCAAAGTAATCAAAGGTTCTGCAATGACATCAGCTGGAGCAGGTTTAGATCCTTTTAAAACATTAATCCTAGCTGTTTTATGGCAGGTGGTTTATCAATCATCTCAATGCCAGTTCTGTAAATAAACATTCAGAAAATTAGAATTTATAAAGTCATTTTATCATTCACTGTGGGGTTTGTTATTATGTGTTACTGTTACAAACAAATGCCTCTAGGAAAAGTAAAATCTCATCCTCTCTCAAAATATTAACATTAACAAATTTTTGATTCAGTTCTTTAGAGATGATAGTATTCTTCAGCTGTTATCTTTTGACATAGTTATAGATATGGGAAAAGTATTCATGACCTGATCTCTTCCTTCTCACATTGTTATGGATTAGGAATAGCTTCAAGAAGTCAAAGCATTTACACCAGAGTAAAACTGAATAGCAAGAGAACTGAGGCCTTAGTTATACTACAAGACTCATACAGAAGTGCAATCTGCAACTAACAATAAATGTGTTTAATGTAACCTTCACAAGTCATCGGCACAGATTCCTTTCATTTTGTTCTCTGTTTATTAGTATTGCAAAATGCCTTTGTTTAAATATTTCACTAGCCTCGTTTAACAAAAAAGCACATCAATAATGCAAAACTGAACAAGTGAGCTGATACATTTTGTTTGTAAAAGTGGAATGTTAAAACAAATCGAACTGGATAGACAAATTAAAATGCTTTCTTCCCAGAGCAGGAAAAGTAGCTTATGCTATATATTTGTATTATTTATATTTGGTTTTATGTCTTTTATTTTACCTCCCCCTTTCTTCTCTCTTCTTCTGTGCTGCCCAGAAAATACTGCATTTTCTGTTTTTATTTTTCCATTGTGTTTAAGGAAAAGTTGAGCTGGACAACAAAACAATTGCAAAGGCAGGTAATTTTTGACTTATATTGATTATTTTATTCTGAAAAACATATGAATCAGAGTATGACATGAGGTACATTTTATCATCCCTTTTATTATCTATTTATTTGAACTAACACAAAAGAGCACCAATGTAAATGGTTATTCATTTAACTCATCATTGTATAGAGATGTAAGAAGCAGAATCTAACTAGAAGAGCTTTCCACTTAAACAGAGAAGACAGATGGAAAGCCTTGGAAGTAATAAATAGGTTTGTCTTTATAATTTCTCAATGTTCTTAGAGAAATATGAGTAGTACTCAGAGTTTATTCAGAAAGAGTATGGCATAGCCAGGAGGTGCATCTGTAGCCCACTCCACAAGCACCCACCTCAGGACTTGTCAGAGCTGTGCCCACCCATCAAAGCCTTCATACTCTTCTTGCAAATATGGAACCTCCAACATATGCAGTAGGAAATCAAACAGCAATGAGTTAAAGAAACAGGTTCTTACTGGTATTCATCTAAATGTCTTACCTGTTTAGGCAGTGGATAATCCTAGAGAATAAATCAAGTTCTTGCCAGAGCTATGGGTCTTGGAGTCTGTAGATTCTTTTTTGCTGACAATTAACAGGCAAGGACCATCACTAAATTCTTACTGTATGCTAGAAACTATTTTTTTTTTCTGTTTAATTTCTAAACATTATCGAAATACATGCAACCACCATGTGAAAGCTTCCATGGAATTTACTTTACACAAATACAAATAAATGTTCATTCTTTCTGCGAACTTAAAAATTTAAAATCTTACATTTTTTAACTCTATTAAAAAATGAATTTGAAAACATTTTCTTTTCCCTGGCAGTATCCCAGCATTTCTTGTGGTGTTATATATTTGGCCCTAATCTTAAAAAAAACCCCAGTATTAACAATGTCTCGCTACTGGTTTTTAATTTGATAAACCCAGATTATTTCAAAAAACCCTTAAACAGTGTCCTTAAAATAACCAGCACTGACTTTTAGTACTGGTTTTTGTTATTTTGGTTTTATTTTCTCCCAATTTGAAGACATTATGTAAATCCAAAAAGCATTTTGTTCACACCCTTTATCACAGCCAGTCATAGACCGAAGGTCTGGACTGATATTTAGTCTGGAGTTATTACATTACGCATCATTACTCATTAATTAAAATTAATAGAGCCATTTGCTTTAATATGCTACAAATTAGCTTTAGAAATGCCATATTAGGGAGATAGCTTCTCACTCTATTCCAGGCTTACTGGCTAAAGAAAGGAAGGGATTTTCGAGTATTTTGTTAGCTTAAATCAAGTGGAAGAACACTGGAGAAATGTGCTTGTTACCTATAACACATGTAACCACCACTGGAAGTTATGGCCAACTTTTTCCACATATAAACTTTATGATCACAGCAACATTTTTTTCTATGGAGGAAAAAAAAAGGTCTTCCCCAAATTCATATTGCAAATTATTGATAGAGCCAAATGAAGGACCAGGGATCATCACAAGACACCTGTTACCTTCATCTCCTTCTAGCATCCAGGCTTATTAAAAAAGCACTAGTCATACAACACTGAAAATTTATGAAATTACATTTTTAGTGCGATTCGAGTATGGAATTTTTGTTTAAAGCCAGGTTTAACATCAGCTTTCTTCTACACCACAACAAAATACAGTTTTGGGGTGGGTGTGTGTGCGCATGCATCCATACAGATGGAAAATATTCCATATATTCCAATTTTTTTTAAAAATGAAAGTCATCTGGTTGCAATGGTTGTATCCCAGCAGAAGACTTGGTCTTTTCCTCCCATTCCCTCAAAATGCATGGAATCAAGACATGACTGTGCAATAAAATTAAATACAGAATATGACAACCCCCTCAAATTCTACTTACTTTAGTACTTTACCTTTGATCATATTAAGTCCTAAAATTTCAAACTTGGGTCCCCATACTAAACATGAACTAGCTGGTTTAATAAAGGTACAAGCAGTAGGAAGCTAACTCCAAACCCTGTGTATTTTTAGAACATTGTCTGCTAAATCTGTTGGAAAAGTAGCCCCATTCTGTCTGCTCTTTGTATGGAGCTCTGTCTGGAAGCTAGCATTGTTAGTGAAGAGTATCACGGGGTCTCTCACAGGCCGTGGATTCCTGAATCCAGAACAGGTGCAGTCACACCCTCTCTGCAAACAAAGATAGTTTGTTTGAATAAGCACAGCAGAGGAGAATGGGTTGTATTAATAGCTAAATAGTGTCTTTATTAACAGTGAAACAGCTGGCAGTTCTGTATGACAGCACTCATTCCAATCTATTTTATCCAATTGCAAAACTATAAGCGCACCACATCAGGGAACCGAGGGGACCACACACAAGCAATCAGCCATTCAGCAGCACTATAATTGCTTCACAGTTGGAAGTTTGTTCTGCTCAGCCACTGTTATTCTTTTAGTTTGAATTGTTGGTGCACTGCAACTATCTAGAATCAAGAGCTGCTAATGCAGATAAGCTTGCTCTAGAGAAACTCCTTTTGTTTTACAAGCCATGTGAGCTACCCTGCTGCAGGAACTGCTGCCAGCCCTCCAAGGATCACAGGTGCCCCAAGTGCTGGGTACCAGAACAAAGCCAGAGGCAGGCTGTCTTGAGATCTTGGAAAAATCTTCCACAAAATGGATGCCCCGACTTGGAAAAAAAATAAACTCCCCACAAAATCTTAGGATGCTGTCAGACCCTGCATGAGAACCTTTCCTGTAGACTTCCTACTGAGCAAAAGAGTAGGCTCAGTGAGTCCACCTGAGATGGTGGATGGCTGAAGCTGTACTAGTAGCCTCGATGCAGCAGGGAAGCTGTTCAAGATGGAATTGGTTTTGAGAACCTTCAGATTACACAGGTAGAAGATATAGATGTGTGTGCACACATACCTTAGTGTGGGTGTAGAAAAGAGCCAGCAGGCTGTGGTTTCAAGTAGTGCTGTTGATTTCTGTCTGATCTCCTAGTTGTTTATAATATGCATGCATGCTAAAGCTAACACTGTTCATGGTAGTTATATTCTCAAATCTCTTTCTTCCACCTGCCCACTCTCAGCCCCCCATACACAAACACTTTTTTCACAATGACCATAGCAAAATGCTCATTTGGTATGTTTTCAAAGTGCCCTTTGGGGAGAAGATTAAAAAGCTCGTGGCTGTAGCTAGCCTAGCAGAATACTTACAGATATGAAATTATAAAATCCTTCTAATTTGCAGAGTTTTTTTCTTTCTGTTTTCTATCATCTTTTGAGATTAAATCCTCAGAGGACTAACTCTTATTATTCAAGCTTTGCAATTCAATAGATCTCTCTCAAACTCTATATACAATAGCACTTCAATATATTGTTGTGATTTCTTTGTTACTCCTTGACATATGGCTCTAGGTAATAAAATAATGGGCTGTCCTAACTTGTTATCTGTTGCTGCTGTTTCAGGATGACTTTCAGGTTGTCCTTTTTTGCTCCATCTCTACTGATGGCACCTTATGAATAAATGAACAGTTCTTATAGGTAAGACAATAGATTTGTATGAACTGAAGATCACTGTTAAAACTAAAGATAGACTCAGGAGAGCTTGGAAAATTCTGACTAGTGAAGAAAATGACATTTAAAGAACTCACCAACCTTATGAGTGAAAAGAAGTTTTAATTAAAGGTGTGTTGTAAACTGGAATTTGTATGTGAGTGGTCAATAAATATGAAAAAAAACCCCAAAAAACCCAAACCAAACCACCACATGCCACAAAGGAAAATTAAGCAGGGAATCATCTAGTGTATTCTTATTAAAAAATCATTGCCAAATCATAATATGAAGGTAAAAGCTCTAATTATGTGTGTAAAATGGATTGGAAGCAAAGCCATTAATAAACAATACTATTTTATTTACCATTGTCAGAACTATTATCTTAGTAGCCAAGAATGCAATTAAAACTAACTACTCATCTTGCCTGTGTCGCTAGACTTCTTGCCATCTGTTCCAGGGAAATCAGATTTGCACTCTCTTCTAGCTCACAGTGCTTCAGGCCATGTCTACCTTAGCAAGGGGTGAAGCACCTTAGAAGATGATACATAGAATTTAGGTGCTTCTGAGAAGACATATAGAACTTCACACTCAGTTTATGAGTAGTGGCTCCAGTAAGGTCTCGTTTATTTAATGTCCATTAGCAACGGGAATGCATTAGACACATGAGTCATAATCCACTTCATACACTAAAACACTGCTTTGTCATGTGAGCCATCACCTGGTGAACAACGATCCAGTCCCTCAAAATTAGCCATTAAAGAAATGACTATTTGGCTTAGAATACTTTACAGGTAATGGTGTGAGGTAAAAAATAAAACTCAACATATCATATGAAAGGTAGAGTTGAGAGGATTCAGGGTATTTCATTCTTTTAGGCACCTGCTTCTAACACTAAGATTTTACAATGCAATTCAAATCACCTAATTTATACCTTAAGAAAGGTAATATCTCTGCAAATTTAACAGACTCAGCAGATACATGAAAAACTACTTTTCAACCTGTATTGCACTGAGTTTTCTCTTGCATGAATTTTTCACTACTACCAAACCACAAAGGCAGGCAAAGACCTATAGCTATCACAAGTAAAAAATTAAACCGTGCCAAGAAGAAAGGGACTGTTATTTCTTAATTAATCTTGGGGGGAAAAAACCAAAGCATCTTTAGTAATGATATTCCCAAGAATATCCCTCTAACAATCTGTATGGTTAGAATAGTGAAGCATTACCTCCAGAGCACTTGAAGCATTATGATACACAAACTGCATGTATCTGTTCTTCTGTTTAAGGGGCAGACACAGTGTGCACAGAGACACTATCTCCCTGTGCACGTACTGTTCAGGCAAAATTGTTTGATAAAATATTTCAATATCATGCTGGGCACTCTCTCTTATTTTTCATTCTTATCTCTGCTCTTGGATTTCTAATAGTTCACAGAGTTAAAAAAAAAAAAAGCTCAGAGTTCATGCCTGTTGAAAAGGAATCATTGCCGTTGGCAGGCAGCAGCATATTGATGTGGATGTACTCCTTACGGAGGGTACCCAGTGTAAACGTATGCTTGTGAGCGACAGGCTTCTTACAGCTTCTATTTAAGTAGCAAGACAGATAAAAGATACAGTATCTCCTCACAAGAGATTAAAAAACCCCAAAAAAAATGACCTAGCAAAGCCCAAAACAACAAATCCAAATAACCCTTTTTCTCATTTCCTGGCTACACTGAGAAAATGTACTTCTGTTTCAAGGACATGATTAGGTTTAGTGGCAAGAGTTCAATATTGCCTGCTAATTAACTGAGTTAATTTACATAAAATCTAGGTTCAGAAGAGGTGTGTGAATGCTAAACGGCTGGAGTATATTCAGAAAACTAAAGCATGGTTTGCAATACATCTGCTTACAAATAAAGAAGCAATCAGTCACATAAATACATTTTGTAGCACCTTGAATACTCCCCTTCTTTCAGATTTTAATTGGAAATGGTTTATCGGCTTTTTTAGCCACCTCTAGCTTTCCAAAACATCCAGCAAGCTGCATGTTCCTTTTTCCTTGGACTGTTCAGTTTGAGACAGCTTGCAAGTGTACATGTGGGATTTCTGCAGTGCAACTGAATTCAGTGCCCACTAGAGCTGTCGCTATTGCTATTATATTTGGTGATAAATCCACATGTCTTGGGCTGGTTTGAACCGAAACTTGTGACCGTGGTGTAAGGTTTTGCTACTGAAGACTAATAAAAAAATTGTCATTTGATTGCTAAATCAGAGGAATAGGTGTTAGTGACACCCATCTGTGACTGTGTCCAGTGTAGTTTTCCAGTTCTCTTTTCTTTTTCCTGTTCACTTCACCTGAGATGGATTTTTAGAAAGAACTTCTAGTACTTAGTAGCCTCTGACAGCAGGTAAATGGCCTGGAGCTACTGTCAGAAATAGGGTACATGCTACTCAAGCTGCAAGAAAATGGATAAGAAATTTAAAAGACACGCAGCATGTGCTTTGTACAGCTGTAGATTTTCTTCAGGTTATAACTGCATCTTTTGCAATCATCACATCATCCCATTTCATGGGGTGGACTGGATTCAGAGCCCCATGGTCTGACCCCTAGCTCTGCAAAAAAAGCACTACAAAACCAGATTAGATTCTGTTCTTGTTCACATAAGTGTCACCCCACTATAACTCTTGTTAGTGTATTGGCTCAAATATTATCATTCAGAGAATTTCTCGCACCAGATATGATGAAATACCAATTTAATAATTGAACCTCTTGAAAGTATTTATTGTGGAGCAGTTCAGGCTTTCTTTTGTGGGTTTTTGGTTTAATTTTGGGGTTTTTTTTCCTGAACTTCTATCAGCAGGCTGAGTTATATCTGTCTTAGTAGAAAAGATGAACCTGCTCTGGAATGCAGCTGCAAGACCACTCCTTTCCTTTACTACTTTTTGCAAGAAATGGAAAGATAATTACTTGACTTCAGGGTTTCATGGATGTTATGTGGCAATTTAAGTGAAAACCTCCCAATTTTTTCATGAACTTCAAGTAATATGGGCAGGCATTCTATGCAACTATTAGCCACCATGATATGTTGAGGAGAACAAGGGACAGCCTAGGTTTGAACAGGTCCTATGTCCATATTGAATAGGAAAGGCCAAACAGAAAATTCCACACCTGTGCTTCTTCATAAACTCGGGGCATGGAAAAGGTCCGATATTTTTCATTTTTTAATCCTTCTGACATCAACTAATTATCTGTCATTTTTTAACCATCTTGTCCTGGACATAATATTTAAAAAAATCTTCCAAAATATTCACAGTTCTTTCTTCTACCCCTAGATAGTCTGGATTCCAGCCTTTTACAGAACAGCAGCAATACTCTGCTGGTCCATATTCTCTTGAACGGAAGGAAGATCAAGTATTAACTGTGATTTTTAAATTTATCAGCTGCTTTCTGTACTGTTGATGATGTCGTATTAAATCAATGGCGTTAGACCAAGATGAACTTGGCCCATTTTCTTAAGCATAACATACATATTCAGCTTTATTTCTGGAGTAGTTACATGCCTTAAAATTCATCAGCTTCCCCTATCAGCCATTTGAATTGTGGTAAACGGATTTCTCTTCTTTGACTTTGAGCCATAGATTTATTCTCATGAGCACTGCAAAAAGTTTGAGGGATCTTTGTGGAGACCTGTAACTCTGAGAGAGGAACCTTCGGTGAAGCTCTGCAGCACTAATCAGAAGGTTAATGTGTTGCACTGAATCTGGCTTTCACTGAAGGATGCTGTGTGTAATGTTCTGTGTAACAACTCTGAACTCTGAGATTGTATTCATGCAAAAATGAAGCAATATTACAAAAATCTTACAGTTTAGGAAGAAACAAGCTAAAACATATTGCTCAAAACCTGTTTTACATGGAGCAGGGTTGATAAAGGTATAAACACACAAGCTTCTTTGCAGCTATTTTGTAAGAGAAAAGAACTATCCCATTTAGGGGACTTAAGTTTGGGCTTTTTTATTTCAATTTTAAATAAAAATCTATACATTTCACAAAGACAAATAATAATGAAAAAAGAAATCTATAGCTGCCCCAAATAACAGGAGCTGAAAAAGGAGAGTTAGGTTTGACACAAATTTTACTATGCTGTCTAGGTATTTCCCAAGATGTATGCATATAATATTAGAACTGCATTTAGTTTAATACTACATTTGGCATCTAAACATAGCAGACAGGCACTCTTTTAAGCTGTGTAAATATAGATCCCATGTGCTGAAGAAATAACTATGGAAAAAGCATAGTCTTTTCAAATAAGGCCAGAAATAGTGGGCTAACCCTGTGTTTTTAGGCATGTGACCTTTGTCTCATTAGGTGTACCTTTAACTGTGATAAACATCCATTTAAATGAATATCATTTCCTTACAATTACAGAAGGGTCATACATAATACACTAAGTTCCCCTGGCAGCATATGTGTTAGTCATGCATATTTCATGAGAAGTTTTATTCCCCCAGTCAGCTTCAAGTGATGCTCAAGCTCATGGCTTTGGTGTGTAGGAAATGAAGGTCTGCCCCATAAAAAGATTCCAAGGCAATGATTGCAACTCTGCACTTTATCAAGATGAGCAACAGAATGACCTCCTTGTAACACCTGATGGGTAGTGATATCAAGTTTCTTTGTAATATACATTAATTCCCCTTATTTGTCTGTTGCTATGGAAAACGCATAATTTACACACATGCTTGAATGTAAAAATCATGAGTGATACTCAGCACTGAAGGGCAGTGAGGAATGTTGCAGTATCGTGAGAAACTGTGGAAGAAAAGAGAAAAAGATACATGGAGGACTGAAAAAAAACAGCCAAATAGGCTATATGCTCAACATATATAGGGCAAGTTGCAAAACCTTTATGATAATCCAACATATGAACTGGGTAGCTAAAGCAACATCTGTTTGTACACTATGATGGCTTTTCCTGACGCAAAAGGGGAAGGGTATAAAGGGCTGGAGGAGTAACAAGAATAAAAAAAGTCTACAGTAATGAAACTCAAAACTTTTTAGAAATTCTCAATACCACCAGCAGCAATTTCCCCCTTTTTTCTTTTCAAGAAAATCAATTTTATCAAGGCAGCTACATCTACTTCATATTTTTCACCATGGTAAAGGCAGTGTTTGGAGGCGCATATGTCACAGATGTCAGCTCAGGCAGTGAACACATTCTGCTTTTGTAGCAGGTCAGTTTGGTCTCAAGTCAAAAGGAAAGGTTATTCTCTGATAATCTTTTAAACAGTGCACGGCCATGCAAAATCAAATCCAGCAGAAGTCCCCTCCCCTTCGAAGTGTGGCTAATTATCAGATATTGTGATAACATCTTTGATGCCCCATGTTTTTAGGAGGGATTTTTTTTTTTTTTAGCAATTGCAGTGAAAAAAGCTTGCTCTCCTTGATGTGTTAAATTAATATTTATGTTGTTAAAATATCAGAGAGGCTACAGAAAAATATTAATATAAAAAGGTTATAATTATCTTTAAAAATGTGGCAGCAATTGAAATGTAAATCCTAGTGAGCTGGGAGAGAGACTTGTTTGCATTGTGCCTGGGGCACCCTGCCTGCCTGCCGCAGCTGCCATTGATCATTTCAAATCAAAGGAAGCTGGAGATGTCTCTGGTGGCTCGACTGGGAAAAAAGCAAGCAGAGATAGATGCTCTGTTCTGCAGGACTGTTACAAAAAAAATGAGCTGGAATGTGTTTCAAATCTTGCTTCTGTTGAATATGGAGCCCTTCAAAGCTTTGCCACAATAAATAAAGTTTTCAAAACACATAGAATCTAAAAGATACATTTAAAGTCCCTCTGAACTAAAGCATTTTCCCTTTTCTTGTCGTTATTAGAAGACAGCAGTATGAAAATAATGTGCGTGCAGTGATTAAATCAGAAGTCTGCAAACAATCAGAAACCACCATTTTAGAGTGGAGGGCTTTTTTGTTATAAATTCCTGTAGGTACAGAATAAAATTTTCAGAGGAAGTGGCACACAACATAGGGAAGGAGAAATGCAAATTTATATGACCATTATTTCCACCCGTAATGTCTCTATACTGTACTGGGCAACGACAAGCAATATGCCTTCAGCTGTCTACACTTCAATAATAGGAGATAAAATGCATCTTCACTAAACCCTGAATATTACTGACTATGTAGACATTTCTTGAGGTCCATTAAATTCTATTTGACATACATTAAAAAGATTTAATCACAGATGCCAGTCAGCTAACCAACCCATTAATCTAGCTGTTTTTCCTATGAAAATTGTATTTAAAAAGGTCTTTTTTCCCCCCTTCAATTTAATTTAGTCATCCATTTAAATTTCATGTATTTATCATGTAAATGTGCCTTATTTGCAAAAGAAAAGCTCAGGACTCAGTGAAATAAATAGTTATTTCATTAAAATGGATACAAAAAACCCTGTGATTAGGGTAATTAATTTGCACACTAAAAGCTATCTTCCTAGTTCAGATCATTAATATTGATGGTGTTCGATTTTGTTCTCAGTAATGTTCCTTGAAATACACTCAGAACTGGCAAGCAAGGATGAAGAAGCAGCCGCTCAAACTAGAAATGAGAATTCAGTAAGCACTTGGCTACTTTCCCTCTTCCACCATTCATAATTAATAACATACAATCATGATGCCTGTGTCCCAGAGTGAACTGGATTACTTGGATTGCATGGGATTACGCGGTTTGTGACAAGTGAATCTTATTTACATATACGATTCTCACTGCATTTTTCTGACTTTTTTTTTTTCTTGTTGTTGCAAAATAACATTAGAAGAGATTATGTCTAGGTACTCCATGCTGCTATATGCATCATTGCCAGATAACAAGGAAGAATTTGCCAATACACTCTTTTGTCATTAGGTTTTCATCTGCATAATATGCAAATTGTGTTGAACAGTTTCCCAGTTTGAGTCCTTTCTACTGCAAGATTCAGTCAAGACTCATATTTTGTCTTCCCACTGTACAGCAGATGTATTCCATAAAAGACCTCACAGGAAAGGTGTCACATCACTACGGTGCACTGTCAATTGCAGCTCTAGAGGTAGTGTTGTGAAACGCAAGTTCAGGAAGAATCTCAGGCACATTGTGCTCTCTGTGTCTGCACACTCAGATGTACTTTGTGGTGGTGAAGTAAGTCTCATACTTTGGTCCAGGTGCTGTGTGTTTTAGGTGTACTAACAAATTCTGTGAATACATGATATATGGCAGTGCAATATCTATGTGAAATATTTACTGACCTTTCCCCTTGACTGCATGGATTGCTCTCCTCTCATTACTCTTCCCTAACATCTATTTGAAATCTCCAAGAAGCATCAGAAAGTTTCAAATTTTTGAAAACCAACTAGTAAAACCATTTTTTCCTCTCTTTTCCCAAATGTGGAACATTTTGTAGACTGTTATCCACCTCCAAGATCACCTTTGGATAACTTCTTCCTAGGTCAAAGGCAGTTTGATGCAATGACAGTTTAAATATCAACATTTTTCACTCATGAAGAATTAGAAACATGCATCTTATTAGAGATAGCATTTGATTCTCATCTGGGAATCTTAAACAGTCAATAGGATACAGGCTTCACAATTATTTTATTAATTTTGCATATATTCTATATAAAAATGTACATTTATAAAGGTTTTTCAGACAAGGTTACAGAGGTATTAAAATTATCTCAAATTTATTTTACAGTTGTTAATTCATAGTATAATTTAGTATAATTGCATAATTAAATAATTTCCTCTTTCTTGGTCCTTTCTCAAACACCATATCCAAACTCTTGATTTTCCAGGCAATTGGATACAAAATCCCATGAAGTGATTTCAATGTCATAAGATGGATAATTTTTCTGCAAGGTACATGACATATATAAATAATATGTTAGAATATAAAAGGACTTAGAAGCATTTAATTACTCACAGTTTTTAAATTCAACCAGGGCCTCACTATCAATGAGTATGAATTAGTTCTTAACTAAACTAATACAGTTTCTTCCTTTATGTTTGAACAAAGTGTCCAAAAGCAGTGTGTGGTTTGGCAACCTGAACATTGCTCTCCAAGAGACCAGAGCAGTACAGTCTGAAAATCCAGCCCCTTCAAAAAGACAGTATGCAGAATTACTAGCTACATGTAAAAGAAATCCATATGTCTGCATACACATAACTATGTGTAAATATAAATATTTATATTAATATTATTAAATGTATATAAAAATACCCAGCATCGTTTTACACTCAGTTATACTACGTAGAAGTGAGAGGGTGTGTTCGCTCTTTTAATTCCTACATTTTATGAATGACTGCAAATATGTATGTCTCAAGAAAACACTATGGCCTGCTGGACTTCAGTTTGGTATTTGCCTAACTGTTCGTCATACTCATCTGATGCTTTTTAAGATGTGATTTACCAATGTCTCTCATTTAAAGAGGTAAAAAGGGAAAGAAAAAAAAAAGGGGAAAAAAGGAAAAAGAAAAAAGCGTCACAACTGTGAATAATATAGCAAATACCCCCTCATTCTTCTGCAGTGGAACTTGTCAAAGACCAGTAAGTCACTTCCAAAATTAGGAATTACAAAACAAACTACTGTATATGTGTCTACTATAATTTTGTATTATTTATTTCAAAACTATTTGTATTAACATTTAATCATGATTTAGCGAGTGAAGTTCATAAGAGCTCCTTTCTCTTCTCTCTGGGAGGTGTCCTGCACACTGTAGGTATTTGAACAGTCCTGGTTATTTTCATAGGAAAGTGGTTTCTCCTTTGATTGGCATCAATCATAACCAGGAGGTTCCATTTCTTGTCCAGCAATGGAGAGGCTTTATGGACCTTTCTAGTGAGGATCTACTCTTCACAGAAATGTGAAACCAACAGCAACCATTTGCATGTCTGTTATCCTGGTTTCAGTCAAGCCTGTATGGACACTCACCTACTCTTACCTTGCACGGGACATGGCAGAGAGGATTCCTGGGGTGAATTACCACAGAGGTGACAGATGTCCTCTACACCTATGTGGAAAAACACCAGGAGAAATGTTTTAATTTCCCTTATGTGAAGGAGACTTCATTAATAAAATTGGGTAGAAGTTTCTAAGTGGAAGACTTCTGAAATTTGTAGCAGGAGAAGACATTTACAATTGATTTAGCCTTTATATTTTATTCTTTGATATTTTTAATGAGTTGTTTGTCTAATAAGCATGGCATGTGTTATCCTGCAGAGGATATTTTCATGAATTGTCAGAAGTCTCCAATAAAAGTCAAGCTGCAGTCATGAAATACGAGTTCTCTTTTGCCAAATCTTTATATATATATGTATATATATTTATTCCCTGAAAGTTCTGACACAACTTCTGGTTAGTTTCCATTTTTCCTTTCATTCAACTATTGTCTTAATATTTTTCTACTTTAATATTACTTAAAAATTCTGCTCTGTCTGAAACAGCTGTGAGAATTTTGCAAAGCATTTAAAATATTACATCAGATATATTTATAAAAAGTGTGATTTTAAAAACCTATATTTTCCATCTTCTTCAATTATAAAACCCTAAAATTTCATTATATTTAAGGCATATAGAACTGGTTTGTAGCAAGAGAACTCAATCTAACAATGCTTTTGTTTTTAAAACAGCATATACACAAACACACACACATATATATAAATATATATATATATCTATTCCACCTCTGGATAATAAACCTTTCCCAACTACGTTTACAAAAATCTATTTTCAAGTTATTTTTATACAACACAATACTTACAATTGGATTTACTCAGAGCTTTAACAGCCAATTCTTTCAATAAAAAAATGAGTAAAATTTTGAAGTATTTCAAACTGATCCAAAGAATACTCTACGGTATTTTTTTTCTAACTTGTTTCATGAACTGCCTCAAGTAGTATCCTCTAGACACACTGTAATAAGACAGTACTCATCCATACAGCAACAGCAGTCACGTTATAGCAATGTGCTAATTAAAAAGAGGAACACACCACAAATCTACTCGTTACTATTCATGGCAAGTGTACAGCAAATCACTTAGCTGTTTGCTTTTAAAATAAAAGCTTTTGTCTGTCTTGTTTAGAAAGACATGCATGGGCTAAAAAGGCTTTTACTAAAGCATGACATTGAAAAGACATTGCCCTAAGGTTTGATAGAGCAAAAGGCTGAAACATTTATATTGTTTAATGTTAGACCTTATTTTTTTCCCTAGCTATTCACCTTTCACAATATGTTTCCTTTAATTCACTCCAAATCAACAGCTAGGGGAGCAGTGTAAGGAATCTTCCAGGATACATTTTGTTCCAAGGAAAATGATAGGAAAAAGCACCCTTGTTAATTAAAATAAAGAGATCTCTGATGCCTGGCAGTTAAATACTGTTCATCTTTATTAAGGCACTAGGAGAACAGCATTGCAAATAGTCAGAAAAAACATTACTCTCTTGGGTTGCACTGTAAATAACTGATTCATTGAAAACAATACAGTATGGGAAGAACAGGCAAGCTTTGTTCCAAGAAATGCCTAACACAGAATGTTTCATGTTATTTAGAAAGTAAAAAGAGAGAGGACTGAGCAATGATGTATTATTTTATAATTTTTTATAATATTCCCTCACCAAGATTAGTAAAAAAATGTACCATATCAAAATGCTCCATTAATCAACATTGAACAATTTAAAAAAAAAAAAAAAAGGCAAGATTACTGTTTCTCTTAGAATTTCTTTTCAAGTAGAACAACAAACAGATGTTATTATCCTCCTAAGACACAAACAAAACCAAAAACCCAAAGAGGCCAAAGATAAGATTTCTACTGTTCTCACTATTCTCAGAGTTGGCCTAAATTTCTGGCACTGTCAGAAGCAGTTTTCCTTTGATGGGTGTGTATTTAGGATAATCCCTACCACATCTGAAAAATCCCATTCTGCACACTTTGTGGAAAAGACGGTGTTCACTGGCATATAGAAAGAGAGGAAGAATGCCCATGCCATGTGAGAGGATCTTGTGGGTTGTGCATCCTTTTCTTTAATAGAAGGTATGTTTTTTCTGCTGTCTCTCTGTAGCCTGGCATAGATTTACAGGAAGGTATGGAGGAAAAAAGTTCTAGCCTTTCCATTCATTCTTCACTCTTATCCTCGCAAAGGCACTACCTGGTATGACTCACATTTTCCTGGGACACCAACCATGTTAGTGCCCTGGCAGGAGAGCAGTAGACAAAGGCTGGTGTCTTTCTACAAGGAGGAAAGTGCAGAGGGGCCATAATGCCAGTCCTGCCATTCCCCCACAGGTGTATCAAGGGATGCCTGCTGCTGGCAAGCTGAACAAGGGACCTCAGTCCCATCATACATCTGTTTATACAGCAGGTGGGCTCAGCACACTGATTTCTTATTAACATTGCACCTCCTCATGCACAGACCCAAACAGGACATCTATTTCACCTTTTAAATCTGTACCACACAGAATGTAAATACCGTCCTTTACTTATGGATGCATTGATTAAAAGCCATGAGAAAAGCAGAACAGCGCAGATTAGATGTGGAAATAGCAGAGTGATAGACTTTTTTAGGCTATGGGAAATGCTCTTAGTGAATAAGTCACACTTAAAAGGATTGGATGGACTACTCTGCAGTGACTAAGAGAAGAGCAAGGACAAAGCATTTAAAAATAGCCATCAACATCGATATGAATCATTTAACTATGGGTAGAAAAATTAACTTAAAAATTAATTAAATTCTGGGCTTTTTTTTCTTGCTTCTTGAGGAGAAAGTGTGTAACTGGTGGAAGCAAAGAGTGCGGAGAGCAAGAAATATTAATTCTGTAGGGTGGCAGCTTAACAGCACTTGGCACAGTAGGTGAAAGGGCAGTGGTTGTATCATTTACAACGCAGGACAATGAGTCTTGACACTGAGGACCATATATTACTGTGCACATCTCCTTCCTTTTTGTTTTAGCATCATCACAAGAGGGGAACACAGGGTCTTTAAACAAAGGACAAATCAGTGCAGGGGCAGGGAACAGGCTGCAAATTGCTATTTGCACTGGGAAAGAGAAAGTTTTTGGAAGATAGCAAAGCAAAGGCAGCGCCTTATGCAACTTCCTGCAATATTTTTTTTTAGAGGATGTTTAGATACACGTTAGATAAAAGGACAGGAGATGGATTTCTATCATATTAACATTTAGTACTTTCCACCAAACCTTTAAATAATAAAAGTCATCAAAGAAACATCCTCCATAATATTAATGACTCTCTGTATCCAGGGCCTGTGCTGAACAAAATGCCAAGAGGTTTGGAAATCAGTGGCGGTGCTGTGGTGTGCAGTAATAAATATGAACAGAAATAAACAAGTTGGCTGGCTGCCTGCTGTCTACACGTCACTTTAAATAAACCAGGATGCTTCTTGCTCACATTTCCAGCCATGTCTCTGAACCTACCTAAAGGTTTTGTTATTCACAGCAATGAATTGAACAAAGAATACAATACTAGCTGCTATTGTACCCACTGCACCCCCGAAAGCACAGCTTTGTGTTGTGACAGGGAAGCAGAAAAATCACCCTATTTGAACATAAAGGAAACTTGGAATAGGCAGAATTTGTTGAGTATGCTGATGTTATCACAGCGGTTTTTAAAAGTTTCAAAAACTTCTAACTGAACCAGAGTAGTTCAACCTAATTTTAAGAAATGCTACTGGCTACTGTGTGTATCCCATGAAGGTTAGCAGGAATAGAAGCAGTTACCCTTCCTTGTAGACCTCTGTTCTTGAATCATTGAATAGCAACACATGAGCAGCCACAAAGCAAAATAGTAAACTGCACGTCACACTGCAAGCCGTTTATGAAGAGCAAAGAAAAAAATATTTGTTCAGTTCTCTACAAACAAAAAGACAGACAAGTGGCTTTTAGATCACAGTGAATAACAAATAAAGAATTAAACTAAAACTGCCAGTGAATTGGTGATCAACACTTTGATAGTCTCACAGACTGAGGGAGCATGTGCTAATAAAACAGGATTTTCTATCAAATACAAGCTGTGAAACCACACTGCACACTGGCAGAAATACATTTTACTATTGTCCCTTAACAGATCTAGCTGAAGGACACCATGCTAATTTTCCTTTACATGCAAAACCTTTTCCATAAATGACGCAGGGAATGAAGCCTACTTGTAATATATTATATTTTTTCCCCCAAATTGCTTTTATATTGATCTCAGCCAGTGTACACACTCAGTGGAAGGATCAACAGGCTGTGTCTGCATATGAAAAAGTGTAAGAGAAAGAAATGTCAAAGAGCTATGGCAGATTTTTTTAAATGTATCTGAGTCCCTGCATCTGTGTAGGAGTTTTCTATGTAGCTGTATCTTTACAGTTATCTCTGAGGCAAAATTTTTTAAAAATCTGTGATTTTCAATAGTCTATGACTGTTTAGAAACTGCTGCAAGGTAAGCAAGTATGAAAAACTGTGTAACTAGAATGGCAATATATGCAGAAAGAATTTTAAAACAAGGCACTTATTTGAAAGCTGAAGATAGTTCTGTTAGATACGGAAAAATCGAGGCTGTGCAACATCAAAGCTTCCTTTCTGTAAATTTTTACTTTTGTAATTATTTTATCGTTCTATTCTACTCCAAGTTAATCTACTAGTTTAATAAGGATCATTGACCACAATATTCACACAAACTCTCTAAATTCTGTATAAAAAAAGAATTACACTGACTGCATGGCAAAACCACAACTTTAAGTTAAGAAACAGAAGATGTCAGGGCTACAAATCTTAATATCACTCCCAACAGCACACTTTGCAGCATCATCTTGCTTAAAGAGAGCACGTGTTCCAGGTGACAGTATATCTATCAATTCAGAATATTAAATTGTAAAAAGTAAAGCTGTAGAAACGGGATTAATTTTGTATTGTCATTCTTATTCAGAGCACATGCTCCCCTGGCACCCTCAGCAGTAGAAGAGCTAACCTAGAACTCACTTCCCAAGCTACACTTAAGACTTGCTTCTAGAAAAAAGATAGGCTTATCTGTCATAAGAAAAACAGGAGGAAGGCTACTACGTAAGGAATTTCAAAAGTCTCTCTTTTTTTGTTTTTTTTTTTTCTTTTTTTTTAAATCCTGCCACAGACCTTCTGTTTGTCATGAGGAAAGAGATGTCCTTCGGGTTCCCCGGGCTTCCAAGACACATCCACATTCAATGCTCATTCTCTTTTTAAAAAAAAAAATCATAACACTGGGCAGAAATATTGTGATATGATACCAATCAAATTTGAAAGTTACTGGGCACAAGTAAATCATACATTCACCCTTATATGCATACATAATGAAATAATATCATATTTCAGTTGAAAAAAGGCAGACATGCAATTACCTATAGGCAACAGATGGCCGTGTTCCAGATTCTCAACATGAAAGTAAATTCATGTTTCAGAAATTGCCACCCACATGTTAAGAGGAACTAAACATAGGTTTAAAGCCACTTCTGAATTCGCCTATGCTTCTGCTGCCGTGGGTAAAGAAAGATCCCTTACATTAGTTAGACAAGTCCTATAGATTTACAATTTGTCCCATGGATAAGAGTGTGAGTAGAGATATATTTCACTTAAGAAGAAGAAAAAGATAAAGAGGACAGCACCCACTGACTGAACAAAGTGGCTCTTCTATATGTGAGCTTCAGTTATGTTGTACTTTAATTCTAGTAAGATCTTTTTGAGAGCTCTCCACATAGGAGCTTATCTGGGTAGGCTTGATTGCCATGATCTGCAAAAGCATGAAATAGATGAAGTGACAAAGATGACATCTTGCAGGATCTGGTGAACAATTAAGTAACAGTGAATCAAAAACCTGTCAGAGAAGACTAATGGAAAAATAATTAGGATTATGTCACATAATAAGCAAAAATGTAAAAACTGGCAAGGTTAAATAATTTTTAAAAAGGTGTAAGAGGAGGCTCTGTAGAAATTATTCTGGGCAATCTCTTTCAATATACAGGATACGAGACAACATCAGTTTTGGAGCATTTAAGGTATTTCTACACAACAACACATTGTCCAGTGCGGGTATACATCTTGTTTGGCCGCCTGTAGTTCACAAAACCACTATGGGCACTTCAGAAGTATTTTTCAAATGTCAGTTACCTGTAAGGAATAGCTTCAGTGAGACCAATATGCTCACAGCCTTCTAGTGTGCAAATGTGTTGGTAACTCAGGTTTTACAGCTCTGTGGCACCTCCTGTGCAGTTGCAACTCAACACTGTGAAATCCAGGCATGGTCACACTTAAATAGGTATCATTTCATGACCCAAGTGCAATATTCTTCATTCTGCATTTTCCCTTTCTTCCTCTTTCTGCCTGACCCCGCCTGGTTGTCTCTTCTGGCCTCTCTTAGCCAAAGTGAGTGGAAGATAGTAGGGTTCAATCTAACCTACAGTGAGATGGTATAAATTGCTATGGAAAGCAAAGCAGAAACCCAAACCAACCCTAAATTCCAGAAAGCTAAACAAGCCAAATATACTGGAGTAAAGATCCAGGTGGAGTGGCATTTCTGAAACTGCATGTGATGGACTTAGATTTTTGAAACATCAGGCAAAATCCCGTGTTTTGATGGCAGCAAGAAAAATTATCTTGAGGCAACAAGGATACATGTAATGAGCATCTGTTAGTTGCTTAATTAAATAAGTCTCAAAAGGTGAGGAAATATCTGTCCTAGACAATTCATTTTTAGAGAACTGACCACTTTCTTATGAATGGTAAAAATGTTACTAAAATACTCAAAATGTCTAAAATCATGTGGTTAGAAAGAGCACAAGAAGATGCAAAACTGTACAGCAAAAAATGATGATTTGGATGAAAGTGTAGAGCCTGTAAACAACTAAAATTGTCAACAACTACCTAAAATTAAATTTTTCAAATAGGAATTGAAAGCATTACATTGATAAACTTCAGTGCTGGGTCCCTACTGTTCTTCCTCTGAGTAGATGCTACACCACCCACTTCTCTTTTCTCTGCTGAAATTTCTTACAAGTTCTTTACCTTGCTATTTTGTGAAGTCAGAACAATATCTACATATTTTATGAAGTTTCACCAGAGAGTTAATGGCTGTGGAGACACACATTAATGTTCTACATTTCCTCAAGTGCACCCTCTCTCAGTAGTTAACTCATAGTCCCAGATAACCTCTGCAAGGCAAGGAAGAAAAAATACTAAGAAAAATATTTAGATTTCTGAGTTAGGTTAGTTTTTTGCATACTTTTGCAAATAACATAAATCCCCAAAATGCAATTCTGGAAACCACAGTCATGGAAAAGGTGTTAGGAACACAGGAAACTCATGTTTTGTCTCTTGACCAGATCCAGTGCATGTGTGTGTGTGTGTGTGTGTGTGTGTGTGTGTGTGTGTGCGCGTGTGTGTGTGATAACTACCCAAATACCAATATACCAGTCAAAAAACCTTATTTATTCCAAAATGCATCTGCATTTTTGCTTCATTTTCTTTTCTGTACTTATATACATATAATAGATAGATCTGTATTTATAAGGTGAGCTGGTAAAATTATTCACATAAACAAATTTTATTTTCACAAGAGGAGCATGTTGGTAGTGTTTATTTGTGCTGCAGCTGTGTGGTCTCCTCATTTACTGTATATCTCTCAATAAATCCCTGCTTATTCTCCCTAATTAATTGCTGAAGGTGTTATTGAAATTTTATTTTTAGAGAGAAAAAATTTCTGTTAAAGATATAGAGACCTGTGTTTAACTTGATGAGAACCCAAAAGGATCTTTTTGCATTTGACCTTCATAATACAACTAGAATAATATCATTAAGATTAATGAGCCAATTACTTTTTACAAGATAGCAAGCACATAATATTGTTTGCCTCACATTTCTTTTTTATGTGACTAACAAATAACTAGCATTTCCACCACAGATTGGTGTTTACATCCATAATCTGTTCCCAAGGAGTTAATATTTTGAAATTTCCGTCTAAATTCTGGGGTCAAAAGATATGTCAAATTAATTACAAAAGATATGGAAGGGCCCAATGTGCATTTTTTCATAGGAAAAGTGATTTTAATAAACAAAAGCAAAAAAACCCCAGGTCTCTGGGGACTCCCAAAGGCACAGATAAAACTGCAAGAGGAGGTTTTGGGAACCAGACACACAGAACCGGTGTGCTTGGGGCTGCTTTACCCTTAGCCTGTTGCTCTTCTGGGTCACATCTCCTGAAAGAGGGCAGGTAAGGAGGAAGCTGATCAACTTGCAGGTTTTGTGTCCATCGCAGGTTCACTATGGGGCTGCTGTCCTCTACCTCTCACTTGCTAAGAGCATCTTACCCCAACCCCCCAGGTAACACTGCTGTAAAAATCTTGCTTTCTGTAGGGCAATGTGAGTTTCAGTGAACTGTAACACCGGAGCTGAATGAGGGAAAACATCCTGCAGGAAGGTGAAAATAAACTAGGCAAAGATACTGCTGGATTGACCTTTGCACATTTACATTTACTGAACACTACAAACTGCAGGAGAAGGGGAGAAAGCCTTGTAGGGACAGGCAGGATGCTTGCAGGCAGGGGGAGTGAAGCTAGACTGCAGCAATCTCGACTCTATTCAACATTATTAATGCCATTCAAAATCAGTTTCAGGTGGATAGGATGCCCATGGACTTGACATGAAAAACTATGTCTAAGACTAAACTGAGGATAGGTAAGAGACTTTTTACTCTACATTAGGATGGATTTCAAAGCCTTATAATATTTTAAGATAGTGCATAGAAAACACTATCAATTTAATAAGGGAAAATAACAGTTTATGAAAGTAAAATTAGTCTGGGCATGATTTAATTAAATGCCAGGCAGTTTAATAAAAGGACAGCAAATGTCACAAAGTGATGATGAATGCCAAGATGGCATTTTCTCAAGCTAGATTTATTTGTGTTTCCTCCCTCAATTTTGTTTTACACATCAGTATTTAACAAATAATTGGAAGGGAAAAAAATGGGAAAATATCTGTTCAGACCTACAAGTAACACCTTGCATTTGATATGCTCCATGAACAAGAAAATGAAAGTCAGATAGTGTACTGCATATGAAGCTCATAAATTATTAACCAGCACTCTCTAAATCTCTAACTAGCAGTAGCTTGTCATTTGTGGACAATTCCCATCTATTTTTGTATGGCTTGCATTATTATTATTATTTATTTTTTGGCTCAAATTGGAGTATAAGCATCCAAGCAAACCTGTCAGCAGATTTTTTCAGCAGCTAAACAACTACAGGCAAAACTTCCTATCCTTGAATTGTGCTCAATTTTCTGCCTCTTACAGTTAGAGACAAAAATGCTCAATTACTCTATGTACAACATACCTGGTGATTCTATCAATTATAGGGCATGATCAAGCAAGCTAAAGCAGTAGGTTAATCAATAATCGGCCTTGTGATTCAGAATCAAATCTCTGGGAAAAAAAATCCAAACAAACAAATTCAACATAGAAAAAACCCATCATTTTATTAGATCTATTTTAACACATTCAGAAATAAGTAACTGACAACTCTTTGTCTTTACAAAGACACAGCTTTCAAACATCTCATCTCAGGTGAGGCTAAGAATATGTAATTCCAAATAAAGTGTTTTCAGTACCCTGAGAAATCCTTTTAGCTCAAAACTAATATTTTTTTTACTTGTGCATGAAAGTAAAATAGTTTGTCAAATTCTCTGCAGAAATCCTTTTAGCTATCACAAAAACAGTGTATTTGGTACAGACCTACTTGATTTCTCATTTTTGAGCAAAAATTCACTTTGTCAAATTATATTCTTCAAAAAAGTCTTTCAGCTGAGTTGAATACCAGTTTTTGTGCAAAACAATGAACATGCATCAGCTTAGAGTGATTGCACAGTAGTTACTTAGCCTGGCAAATGGCAGCAAAATGTCAGCTGAAATGAAAGACACACAGCCCTGGGCTTATCACAGAAAGTGCAGATGATTCATGTAACACTGTAAATAAATAACACAGACTTTGTGTTAAGGTAGGTTTAACAGTAGAGGTTCTCTTTTCACCACCAGCTCATTTCAAAGCACCCATAATAGAAGCTTTATTTGGTGACAGTGACATGCAGCAAGATAAGGGATTCTGCCTTTAATGCTCATATTTCAAGGTCATAGAGTGTTACATTCCAAGTGAACGAGCAGAAAACTCAATCAGATAGAACCTTCATAAATGGATCATCAAAATATTGATAGCAGATTCTCTTCCCTGCCTGCAGGGAGTGTTTAGCCTGGTTGGTAATTTTGCAGGGAGAGAGAGAAAGAAGGAGGGGGAGGCATGGAGAGAGGTGTCAATCTTGATTTGTCTACATTTGTCACAAAAATTATTGGCAATTATTTTCAATGGGGTTTGAACCCAGGATTTGTATGTAAGTAGAAGCTCTTACTGACTGATCTCAGAGATCAAGACTATCAGATTACAGCGTATCCCCAACAAATAAACAGTTTTCTGCTCCTACAAGGGATGTGAGACTTACATCCACTTCTGTTGCTAATGGACTCTATTTTTTGCCCAACAGACTCCAGATACATTTTTCTGTTTCTTCTAAATTTGGTACTAAAACTCAGGTTTTAATCCTAAATGTATCCTGGTTGCTCAGAATGATAAACTGGTCAAAAGAGAATGCTGCGATGAAATACTCAGACAAACAAAAAGATATGTTGGTGAAAACCCCACAAGAAACGCTAGAAGAGGCAGACTCTCTTACCAGTTCATGAATACTACTATTTCCCAAGTTCATCATTATTCTAAAAGCAAGTTAATCGATGAACTTTCTACCAGTTCAGACTGATGATCTATCTGCTGAAGCGGGAGACTCTGTCGAGGGACGCCTTTCTGCAAGCAGCAACCCCTGGGCATAGATCCACGAGGGCAGCTAACTGAAAGCCCCAAAGATCAAAAGGAGAGAGGCAGCGGGTGCACCCATCAGCGGCCATTAGCACCCATCAAGAGCCATTGCTGGTCCCCTGCACTGCCTGGAGCCGTGACTCATCGGGGGGCGGAGCCAGGGGCAACAGCACTTATCCCTCTCCATGCAAGAGGGGCCTCTGGGAGCGCTAGCGACCAGGAGCGCTGCAAACAGGACGGGCAAACGGCGTGGCACGTCAGTTCGCACAGGCAGGGCAAGCAGGCAGGGTAAGCCCACCCTTATGGCTCACAGGGTAAACTGAGCGGATCGGCTAGTGCTCACAGGGGACGCAGGTTGAGCCGAGGGATTCCTGTCTGCGTTCAGACTGTTGAACCATGGTCTCAACCAGGCGGAGAGGTTCCCCCTACAAATCTGGGAGAACCCCAACGGGGGGCCTGCCTAGGGATGCTGCGGTCCAGGTCTCAGGCTGCAGGGAATTCCAGAGTCTTCAGTTGCTAGAGAAACGAGTCAAGCACCTAACCTGTGTGAGGTGTGAGCAGGTTGATGATCTGCTAGCTTTGGTAGCGGAACTAAAGGAAGAGAATGAAAGACTGAGAGCAATCAGGGACTGTGAGCGAGAGATTGACTGGTGGAGTAGCTCCCTGGCGTCCCAAAAGGAAGAGAGTCAGGAAGACACCTCGCACCTGAAGACAGTCCCCTCTTTCTGTCCTAGCCAGGTAAATGGGAGTGAGGATGCCTGGAAAACAGTCCCGACTCGCCATTGTAGGCACTCCCCCTGCCTACCTACCCCACTCCCCAAGGTTTCCCTAAGCAACAGGTTTGAGGCGCTGGTAGTAGAGGAGAAGGTATGTGAGGAGATGAATGGAGCCCCTTTGCCTCAGAGAAAGCGGAAGCCTAGAGTGAGGCGACCATCTGCACACCTCGAGACTGCCTTTGTCAGGCAAGAGAGAAAGGTAGTTGTAGTAGGGGATTCCCTTCTCAGAGGGACAGAAGGTCCTATATGTAGACCAGACCCTACACGCAGGGACGTGTGTTGCCTCCCTGGAGCCCGGGTCAGGGACGTCACCAGAAGGCTACCAGGGCTGGTAAGATCCACTGACTATTATCCGACACTGATAGTTCAAGCAGGCAGGGACGCAATCACAAAGTGCAGCCTGCAAGCTGTCAAAAGGGAATTCCGGGACCTGGGGCGCTTTGTCGAGGGGGGGTTAGCCCAAGTAATATTCTCATCTATCCCCACTTGTGGGAGGAGGGGCTCAGAGCTGGACAGGAGAACCCACGAGTTGAATGTGTGGCTGAAAGGCTGGTGCTGGCACAAGAACTTTGGGTTTTTTGACCAGGGGATGGTGTACTCTGCTCCTGGCATGATGACTGCTGAGGGGGCTCACCTGTCCCATAAAGGAAAGTGGATCCTTGCCCAGGAGATGGCAGGGCTCATCGATTGAGCTTTAAACTAGTTAGGAAGGGTGAAGGGGATATTAAGAAGGCTGCTGGGGTTAGGCAAGTACCTTGGGAGTCACAGCAGGAGTTGATGGTGGAAAAAGGTAAATACCAAAAGCACAGTGGTGGACTTGGGGACGTTTTTCCACATGACAGTAGGGAAAATTCTGTGGATTCCTCTGAATACTCCTCAGTGGAGCCACTTTTGCCAGTCCCCTGTCAGAAATCTCGCTGTGGGCTGTTGAGGATACCTGCATCTGCTGCCCCACTAAAATGCCTTTATGCGAATGCACGTAGCATGGGGAACAAACAAGAAGAATTAGAGATCTTTGTGCGGTCGCAGGGCCACGATCTCATTGCAATCACAGAGACGTGGTGGGACAACCTGGACAACTGGCATGTTGTCATGGATAGCTATGTGCTTTTTAGGAAAGACAGGCTAGGGAGGCGAGGTGAAGGAGTTGCTCTTTATGTGAGAGAGCAGCTGGAATGTATTGAGCTCCACCTGGGGAAGGATGAACCATCCGTCAAGTACTTGTGGGTTAAAATCAAAGGGCAAACTGCTATGTGTGACATTGTTGTGGGAGTGTACTATAGGCCCCCCGATCAAGAGGAGTGGGTTGATAGTGCATTCTATAAGCAGTTAGAAAAAGCCTCAAGATCCCGGGCACTGATCCTTATGGGGGACTTCAACTATCCAGATATTTGCTGGGCAAGCAACACGGCCAGTCATATGCAGTCCGGGCAATTTCTGCAGTGTGTTGAAGACAATTTCCTGCTACAGATGGTGCAAGAGCCTACAAGGGGAGGGTGGGTGCTGGACCTTGTTTTCACTAACAAGGATGGGCTCGTTAGGGAAGTGAAGGTCGGGGACAGCGTAGGACAAAGCGACCATGAAATGGTTGAATTCAAGATCCTGGGTGGAAGAAACAAGCCAAAAAGTAGGATAGCTACCCTTTGAGTAAAAAATCAGGAAAGAAAGGCAGAAGACCTGCATTGATGAACACAGAGCTATTGAGTAAACTGAAAGAGAAGCAGAAGGTCTATGAATTGTGGAAAAAGGGTCTGAGCACCTTGGGAGAATACAGGAATGTGGTCAGGGCCTGTAGGGATGCAACTAGGAAGGCTAAAGCCCTCTTGGAAATGAAGCTGGCAAGGGACATAAAGGATAATAAAAAGGGTTTTTTTAGATATGTGAATAGTAAGAGGATGACCAGGGATAATGTAGGTCCCTTACTGAATGAGGAGGGTGTCCTGGTAATGGGAGATGCTGAGAAGGTGGAGATACTGAATGCTGCCTTTGCTTCGGTCTTCACTTCAAGGGGACCCACAGATCCTGTATGAAAGTTGGAGTGTTTGGGAAACAAAGAATTTCCCTCTGGTTGAGGTAGGGGAGGTCCAGGAGCGGCTCAAAGGGATTAATGCACACAAATCTATGGGCCCTGATGGGTTACATCCACGTGTGCTGAGGGAGCTGGTGGAGGTGATTGCTGAGCCGTTCTCTATCATCTTCAACAGGTCTTGGAGAACAGGAGAAGTGCCTGAAGACTAGAGGATAGACAATGTCACTCCAGTCTTTAAAAAGGGCAAGAAAGAGGAACCTAGTAACTATAGACCAGTCAGTCTCACCTCTGTCCCGGGAAAGGTAATGGAACAGCTTGTTCTGGATGCCATCTCCAAGCAACTGGAAGAGTCATGAGGAGTAGTCAGCATGTATTCACCAAGGGGAAATTGTGCTTGACCAATCTCATAGCCTTCTACGATCTCATCACCGGCTGGGTAGATGGAGGGAGAGCAGTGGATGTCATCTACCTTGACTTCAACAAGGCCTTTGATACTGTCTCCCATGACATCCTGAAAACAAAGCTGAGAAAGCATGGGATAGATGAGTGGACAGTGAGGTGGGTTGAGAATTGGCTGTCGGACCGAGCCCAGAGGGTTGTGATTCGAGGAGCAGAATCTGCATGGAGGCCTGTGACTAGCGGTGTTCCCCAGGGCTCGGTGTTGGGTCCGGTCCTGTTTAATATTTTCATTGACGACCTTGATGAGGGAATAGAATCCACCCTCAGCAAGTGCTGATGATACAAAGCTGGGAGGAGTGGCTGACACGCAGGAACACTGCGCTGCCATCCAGCAAGACCTGGACAGGCTGGAAAGCTGGGCAGGGAGAAACCTAATGAGGTTTAACAAAAGCAAGTGTAAAGTCTTGCACCTGGGAAGGAACAACCGCATGTATCACTACAGGCTGGGGGATGACCTGCTGGAGAAGAGCTCGGTGGAGAAGGACCTCAGGGTCCTAGTGGGTAACAGGTTGGCCATGAGCCAGCAGTGTGCCCTGGTGGTTAAGAGGGCCAATGGGATCCTGGGGTGCATCAGGAGGAGTGTAGCCAGCAGGTCGAAGGAGGTGATCCTCCCCCTCTGCTCTGTCCTGGTCAGGCCCCACCTGGAGTATTGTGTCCAGTTCTGGGCTCCCTGGTATAAAAAGGACAGGGATCTCCTGGAGAGAGTCCAGAGAAGAGCTACGAAGATGATTAGGGGCCTGGAGCATCTCCCCTATGAGGATAGGCTGAGTAAGTTGGGACTCTTCAGCCTTGAGAAGAGAAGACTAAGAGGGGACCTAATTAATGTCTATAATTATCTGAAGCAGGGGATACAGGGGGAATCAGCCAGCCCCTTTTCAGTGGTCTGTGGGGATAGGACTAGGGGCAATGGCTGTAAGTTGGAGCATAGGAAGTTCTGCACCACCAAATATAAGAACTTTTTCACAGTGAGGGTGACAGAGCACTGGAATAGGCTGCCCAGGAAGGTGGTGCAGTCTCCTTCTCTGGAGATATTCAAGACCCGTCTGGACACCTATCTGAGTGATATGTCCTAGGGAGCCTGCTTTGTCAGGGGGGGTGGACCCGATGATCTCTCGAGGTCCCTTCCAACCCCTACAATTCTATGATTCTCTGATTCTATGATCTACTTGCTCCAGGACAGGTCCTGATTTATTATTTAGGGTGTGATATGCCCAGGTGAGAGAATGCAACAGATACAGTCAGAACATGCTAATGGAAAAAAATTTAACTTTTGTATTTCAGTTATTTTTGGCAATTTTTTCTTTAAAATAAAAATGTGTTATATGAGAGTATGTTAAAAAATATTACTACCCATTCAGATTCAGTATTCTCTGAAAATTTATCTCACAGTAAGTGCAAAATAAGTGCTTAGTAATGCAAGCACTGATGAAAATTTTTGCTTTAAGAGTGGTCACACTATGTTGGGAAAAATAAATGAATTTCCAGTTAATCTGGCATGTACTAAAATCCTGAAGTCTCTTCATGTTCACAAAAAGCATTTGGTCATGTGGAGTTTAATTTTTTTTTCTCATTCCCAATTTGGCAAGAACCTTTGTATAACCTTGTCATCCTTTAAACAGCTAGTTTGGAAAGCTGGATTCCAGCCATCTTTGAGGTTTCAAAACAGAAAAACAATAGGCTGTCTCCAGGTAGCAATTTCCTCTCATGCTTCCAGAAATATCTCAGATATGTAACACCGAAAAGACTTCAGAAACTTTCCTCTGTGACACAGAAGAATATGGTAAGTCAGCTTTTTTTCATTGTTGTAAAAGGCTTGAATCACTTTTAAATTTAAACCAGCAAAGCAGGTTTAACTATGTAAAACTTCCAAAAAGCCTGACAAAATATCCAGATGATTTTCTGCAGGGCAAACTGTCTTAACTGAAGTTTTCCTTCCTTAGTCTGTATAATCACAACTTTTATCAGCAATAAAGCTTCTATCAAAAATCAATTACTTTTTTCAGTTAGGATAATGTCACAAACGTACTATTCTTTCAGTACTGTTTGTCTGATGATAATCTTCTTTCACTCTATCATTGCAGTGGATAAGACACTGGGATATTAAATTCCAAAGTTTATCATTAATCTTCTATATTCTCCTAGTAGGACCTTACGAAGACTTCAGTATAAGTGAGTCTGTCTTCAATTTATGAGTTGTCAACTGCCTTGAATCAGAAAGTAAAAATTTCCTTTAAAACTTGTATCCTTAAAAATCTATACTGAACTACCTATCCTGAAACTATGTATTTAAGATCCTGAATTATAGACTATTGATGATTGTCTTGGGAGTATCTTAAAAATTTAGCCTGACAGTAAGTTTGAAACCTGCAGATGGTCAGCAGGGCCTTGTCATCTGACATTAGAACTGCTCGCCTGATGTGAGAAACAAATTCAAGATCGAAGGCACTCAAGAAAATCATGGACATTCAGCAATAAAACTACAGCTGAAACAAGAAAGTTCTGTTTTTTAATCTCAGAATAAAAACAAGAATGAAATGGTCATGACTGCTGGGAACAGAATTATCTAAATACAAATCTTGAGGTCTGTAACAATATTGTTACTTGGGGAAAAAACCTGAGTGAGTGAAAACAAGAATAAATTGACAACAGAGACATCTGGGAAAGGGGAATGTTAAGAAAAGAACTGTAAGCACAGCTGGAGTACAAGGGAAATCAGGCCTGAAAGAAAGATCTTATCATAAATGTTGTAGAAAGATAAGGGAAGCATGTAAGGTAAGGATGGAAAAGTCATATTAAAACAGTTACTCTTTACTCTTAGAATTAGAAAACAAAAGTGACATGACATGGAAAGTCTGTGATCTGAGACTGTCCCAGCAAGATATTAGAACCTTTCACCAACTTCACTCAAAGTTATTGACACACCACAGAACCGGAATCAATTCTGGAGCCATAATCAGATCAGTACTGTTTTAAATAGGAGTTACTTGATTCACATGGCTGCAAATTCAGGTCAGAGCTATATTGGGTGAAGGGTCTGAAAATGTAGAGATTTGAAAGGTTTTGAAATTTTCCTTTGTCTCTTTTTTTTCTGCACCATATAAATAATTTTAAGAAATTATAAGTAGAACTTTATTTTCTCATATTACTCTTCTTTAAAAAATATTTTGTCCACAAACACCCCCACCCCCTCCATAACCACCACTTCATACACTATCCTACAGGCTTTTCTAGTGCCTTAAAACCCTAACCTTTTCCATAAATAAGAACTATGTAAAGCTTGGATCAGCTCATTAGTTGATACAAATTCTTGCAGCTTCACTGACTTCACCAAAGACAGATATACAATACAATAATATATTAATGAAATGTAATGAATACTAGAGTCCTTATGTTTCATGAGTGCTCTGCTATAAAGAAAATAATCTGAAAACAAGAATAATTAGAGAAACCCACAGAGAAAAGCTTAGTCAAGTGGGCCATTGGTCATATAACGCAGCACAAGTAACAGTTTGGACATCATCTTTGAGGTATAAAATAAGATAAACACAAATCAATTTATTAATTAAGAAAAGTTCCATGTTAGGAATTTACATATGTAAAGTTTTACAAGAAAATTCCAGATGATAAAATAAATGCTCAAGAACTTAGGGGTTACAGGTGAGAAACTTTTAGCTTCCTTGGTTTCCTTTCAGAATTTCCATCCTAATCATGCAGACTCAATACTTTGCTTTGCCACAAATCAAAGACCTTACACAGATACAACCTGATGCTCTTACTTCGGTAGACAATTTATTCACATCATTCTGCTTTCCATATTCTTGTAAAATGTCCTTTTTGCTATTGTTCTTGACATTCATAACTATAAGAGACATATCACACTGCATTCAACTATTAAATTTTCTGAAAACATTTGAGATTCTTAAGGTTAAGATCTTCAAAACTTAAAAAGAACACACAACTACCCAAGTTCTGCAGTCCATTGCAGTTTATTATTCCCTGTTCTATGTAAAATATATTTCACAGTTAAACTCAAACCACAGCCCCACTCCTGGTTTGTTGGGTTTTTTTCAGATCCCACTACTTCATGGTTATGCTTCAATGCTTTGAACTTTTTTCTCCCAATCCTATCATGGGAGATATGGTAATAAACACACATCATCAGCAGCAGTAAAAGATTAAAATATATAACTAAATGAAGAACAATTAGTTGTGCATAGCTTTATGCAAGCTATGGCACAGTATTTCAATCCTACTGATACTCTAATGCAGCAGAAGAGAAATACACATTTAGCGGTGTTTGACTTTATCAGATGGTGAAGTAATAAAACTTAAAAAAACTTTGAAGTTAAAAGAAACTTCTAAATGGCCTGCAGCTAGGATGTAATCTGAAGCCACTTTGCAAACAAGCTCAATGAATAAAATATTCTCAAGCACAAGGTCAAGTAAACAAGCAGACAGAAAAAAACCCTTCTCGTAGGAAAGTGCTCCCCAAACTCATTCCAAACAGTTAGCAATTGCAATCAACACTTCTGAAAGCCTTGCACAATTTCCGTCTGCTTTTCACTGGAGAAATAAGAAAGAAGTGTTGGGGTTTGTAAAAACAAAAGGATATAAAAAATATTAACCTGAGGGATATACGGTAATAAGAAAGGAATGCTCCAAGGTGA
Organism: Laterallus jamaicensis coturniculus; assembly: GCA_022605575.1. Classification (NCBI taxonomy): domain Eukaryota; kingdom Metazoa; phylum Chordata; class Aves; order Gruiformes; family Rallidae; genus Laterallus; species Laterallus jamaicensis. Next base: position 21,349,817 of record JAKCOX010000010.1, read on the forward strand.
AATGTGATTGTCTTTTTCTTGGCTAAGAATTCTTCTGGTTCACATTTCTGTTATAATGCTGCTACATTGTGTTTTCTCTTGCTGAAATATTACATACACAGTAGGAAGGAAGAGACCTTGGGACTTGGACAATTTGCCTACATTTAGTTCTATTAATATCATTAGACAGGAGAATCGGTGACACTGCTGCTAAAAGCTAGAGATGAACTAACCAGCTCTTTATCTTCTGTTGCCATGGACTACATGATGAACTCTGCAGTGACCTAAATTTATTACAGAATAGTGCTCGTTGCTGCTGTACCAAGCACTCTGTTGCAATTACAGCACATAAGGCAGAGGAGTGAATCTCAAGGGGAAGTGTCTAGTCTTTTAATCAAGCAGTAGAAAAGTCATAGTGGGCAAAAATTACACTGCTGTATATATCTGCAGTCAATCTGTACATGTACATCTAACAGCAATCTTAATTTTGCCGAGAAAAGTTTTTTTATTATATACAGGGGTCATGATCGTACAGTTCACTCACTTAATCTTTTCTGTATTTCAGTCCATTTTTCCTGTATTATATTCTCATCCTTCCTCAACTTTGTTGGGAACACCAGAAAGTTAAAATAACCAGTCTTCATATTTCAACTTTAGACTGACCTATTTCAAATTAGGATAAGCCTTTTTCTCTATTTTGTTGGTGTATCTCACAAATCTGAAGATTGGGGAAAGCACACTGTGAGCTGAATGCTGGAAGACAGACACATCATTCTTGCAAACTGCTTTTAACATTTAATGGGATCTGTAAAGCTCACCTTACAAGTATTCTGAAATCTGATAAGTCATTCATTTGTTTTAATGGATAAGAGGAAAGCTTTTGTAAACACAGTGTTTCAAAACATTACTAATGAGTTTTCAAAAAAGAAACACTGTCATTTCTGTAGCAATAGCTGAAAGTGCTGAGCTTTAAAAAAAGGCTAATTTGAATTGCAGAAAAAAATAGGTCATGAAATTCAAGGTATATTGTAAACTCTGCTTATGGGCTGGAGAAAGAGAGAGAGAGCTCTTTTTACTTCTCTTCAAATGAACAAAAGGATTCCTAATGCTTTCAGGTAAGGCAGGAACAGACACAAAGAGGCAATTCATATAACCCAACTTTAGGTGCCTGAGACACCAAAGCCAGGAACTTCACTCTCTCTGGGCTACCTGTAATGAGACTGCATAGGGTTGGTCACTCCAAAGGGCTAATCAGCACCTTGCAGCTATGAAACACAGTCTGAATGTGCCTCCTTCCTTTCTTTTTCCTAAATAAGGTACTATTTATGGGTAATTAGGGTTCTTGCCTAATATTATGTGCTTGAGGTGGCTAGTGCAAACCCTCCCTGTGCCCAATGAACAAAAGAGAAATCAAAATAATGAGTCACTCACATGGCAACATAAGAATATGATTTTAAGAACAACATTGCAAAGCAGGTTTCTTGGTCACTCAGTGGGCTAAAGGGGTGTACGTCACTCAGCTGAGTAAAGTTTTGCATTTGTATGGTTGCAGAATCAAAGGGCTTATTTTCCTCATACTCCTCTTTCAAATGCACATGACAACATGCTTTAAATGCAGTAGTAAAACAATGTGGATGCAGAACAAAGTAGTTTATCTGCCAACACCTTTTCTGGTTTTGTTTTCAATGTGATTTCAGAACTATGGCCACCCCCCTGGGAACAGCCAAGTTACATACCTCTGTGACTCCCACAAATCAATGATTTACTTTTTCTGAAGCAGCAGAAATATGTATTACAGTTCCACGAAAGTAGTGGAACTACTAGAGTAGTGGAATCACAGAATCACGGAATTGTAGGGATTGGAAGGGACCTCAAGAGATCATCTGGTCCAGCCCCCCCGCCAAAGCAGACTCCCTAGCTCATATTATACAGATAGGCATTCAGACGGGTCTTGAATATCTCCAGAGGAGACTACACCACCTCCCTGAGCAGCCTGTCCCAGGGCTTTGTCACCCTCACTGTGAAAAAGCTTTTCTGCATGTTGGTGAAGAACTTCCTGTGTTCCAACTTACAGCCATTGCCCCTTGTCTTGTCTCCGCTAACCACTGAAAAGGGGCTGGCTAATTCCCCCTGCATCCCATGGTTAAGATAATTGTAAACACCAATTAGGTCTCCCCTTAATCTTCTTTTCTCTAGACTGAACAGTCCCAGCTTATTCAGACTCTGCTCATAGGGGAGATGCTCCAGGCCCTTAATCATCTTCGTAGCCCTTCTCTGGACTCTCTTCAGGAGATCCCCATCCTTTTTAAACCAGGGAGCCCAGAACTGGACACAATTCTCCAGGTGGGGCCTGACCAGGGCAGAGTAGAGGGGGAGGATCACCTCCTTCGACCTGCTGGCTACACTCCTCCTGATGCACCCCAGGATCCCATTGGCTCTCTTAGCCACCAGGGCACACTGCTGGCTCATGGCCAACCTGTTACCCACTAGGACCCTGAGGTCCTTCTCCACCGAGCTCTTCTCCAGTAGGACATCCTCCAGCCTGTACTGAAATGAACGGTTGTTCCTTCCCAGGTGCAAGACTTTACACTTGCTTTTGTTAAACCTCATTAGGTTTCTCCCTGCCCAGCTCTCCAGCCTGTCCAGGTCTTGCTGGATGGCAGCGCAGTGTTCCTGCGTGTCAGCCACTCCTCCCAGCTTTGTATCATCGGCGTACTTGCTGAGGGTGGATGCTATCCTCTCATCAAGGTCATCAATGAAGATATTAAACAGGACTGGACCCAACACCGAGCCCTGGGGAACACCGCTAATCACAGGCCTCCATTCAGATTCTGCTCCTCGAATCACAACCCTCTGGGCTCGGTCCGACAGCCAATTCTCAACCCGCCTCACTGTCCACTCATCTATCCCATGCTTTCTCAGCTTTGTTTTCAGGATGTCATGGGAGACAGTATCGAAAGCCTTGCTGAAGTTAAGGAAGATGACATCTACTGTTCTCCCTCCATCTACCCAGCCGGTGATGAGATCGTAGAAGGCTATGAGACTGGTCAAGCATGATCTCCCTTTGGTGAATCCATGCCGACTACTCCTCATGACCTTCACTCACATAACACTTACCACATTTAGGTAATTTCTCTTCTTTAACGAGAGTCAAAATTCTATTTTCAGTTTAACTGCGTGTCTGTGAAGTAAAATCATACAATCCCATTTAACAAGGCAAAGAAGAGGAAGATGGTTTGGTACACTAACTCAGTAACTACAAGTATCACATGGAACGTTTAACATCCTAACATCCTCTACAAAATGAAACATTTCTGCCTGGAACTGCATTGGGAGGAGCAGTGACAATAAAGAGAAAGGCTGAAGCAGATGTTCGTTTCTTGTTACGTCACGTTTTCACCTCAAAGAATAGCCAAAAGATAGAACTGAAAGAGAAAACATGGAAATATTTGAACCTTTAAAAAAATATCTCCGGTTGTGGAGCTGAACATGTACACACATATACATGTATGTATGTATATGTGCATGTCACAACATGGGTGCATTTTTTTTTTTTTCTGGCACACTTTACTGATCCTTATTTATAGTTCAAAGCTCCTTTACTCTTTGGGGAAAATCTTAAGAAATTTCAGAGGAGCTGAGCTAGCTGGTTTAGCTACATTTAACATCTCAAAATGATTATAATGATGACTACACTCTAGCTGCTTGATGGGAACCTTTTGGCAGCATAGTAATTCCCCTGCTGTTATTATTTGATGTTGTTTCATGATTATTTGTATGAGGACAAAGCACTATAAAGGGTTAGACATAAGGAGGCACCTACATCAGCCCACACAGAAAAAAAATGTCTTAAGATGCTAGTAAAAGAAAGCAAATATGTAAAGGTTTATATAGCTTCTCAGTCTAATCTATTTTTTTCTGTCTTTATTACGGCATGTAAAAGAGCAATCTGGGGTGAGATGGAGGCCAATGTATAGAAAATAATTGTGTATTTGGCACTCATTTGCAAGTGCTGCTTAATGTTTTGGAATCACTTTGAGTCTGCAGTGTTATTTCAGAGATATATTAGAAGGAAACTGCTACTACATATCAGTAATACTAACAAGGACCAGATTTTTGTGTGGGTTCCTTTTCTCTGAATTCCCTTTTAGGGTTTTTCTCATTATTCTGGCTCAAATTTGAAGATAATTTTGATGATTATGCTGGCAATTTTCTCCCCTCTTGCAATTAAACATAGCAATCTTGTTAAGTGGAAATAAGACCAATAGTTTTGTGAAGGAATCAGACAAGAAAGTTAGACTGCTGGTGGAGAACTGTGGAAGTTTTGTTCCTTCCCATGCCATCAGATAAAAATTCTGGCCATTGCCACTTTGGTCAGGAGGATTAAGATCATCCAGACTGGTTTATATTATTTCAACTAATTTAGCTGAAGCTGCAATCTGTGTCTCTGGAAGAGACATGAAAGCACTGCATCACATTTGGGCATGGGATATCTCTTGGGAACAAAGTCACAGGCAATGCTGGTTTAAAGACCACACCTATGTCTTTAATGAGGTCCAGTGAAGAATAGCTGCTGAACATCAAGTTCAGCTAGGATAACACTGCCCATGTCTTCACCAGTAAGGTCTCCTGTTTTTAGAGGAAGACAAGGCAAGATTACCTACTTGTGTGGACCACAGAACAAGCTAGCTTCTGAAACGTGCTCGGTTGTTTTTTATCAGGCTATATTCCATGAGTTAAAAGTTCAGTAACATCTTTGTGGTATCAACAGTGCTCCATCAGAACCTGCTACACTTCCAGGCACCAATCAGAGCAGTTGTGTACCGGTGCCTTGGAGGATCCTTGTTGGGGTGGACCTCAGATTAGTGTATGTAATCAGATGGCTGAAGGATAGGCAGTGGTGTTGCCATCACCATTCAGCAATCGGAACACTTTGACCAACCACTGCATATCCTTACTTACTTACCAAAATTCCCATCAGCCCTGGCACCTTAGTACCAGCAGCTAACAACAGAATTTACCTTTTGATGCCTCTGGGATGTATGTAGGAACCAAAATAGATAGAAAAGGGAGGCATAAAATAATTCAATTATTTCTGCAAAGCTACCATCTGTATCCTACATCTTCTTCACTAGTCTATTCCTCATTCTTTGTGGAAGTGATCAAGAGCTAAACCCTGGAAGTTGCCTGGATTCCACACAGGAAATACTTCCAGAGATAATCTCCTTGCAAGACTTAGCATGTGAGAGGACCACAGCCTAAGTAATCACACAATGACTCTTTCCTCCTTGTATTCAAAATTTTGTGGATAATTTCCTATTTAAAAGATCACAGACCTTTCTCTGCCATACTGCTTTCCATATTAACTGACCAATACTTCAATTTTCCTACAGTTATCACACTGTTCAATCCCTAAGTAAAACAATTTACTCCAGCTTCCATTCCAGACTAGCCTCATAACTGTTGGGCACACAGAGACTCCCTGTAGTCCTCGTGGGGATTTACTAGAGCACAAAAAGGAAGTAGTGGCATCAATATTGTGAAAAGAATAATCATTCCTGCTTTGTTTTCCTGGAAAGAGATTTCATTCCTGTAGCTGGATTGATATGCATTGAAAAGGTAAAAACTTGTTACATAGGATTCGGCCATTCATTGAAGCATCCACACCATCAGCTTAACTTGGACCAGACTTTTTTCTAACAATTCAAATTAAAGTTTCTGAGCTGTTTTCTGAAAACAGACTGAACTGTGAAATTTTTGATGACTGTATTCTTTTTTACTTCATGCAGTTTGCTGAACCGCTGAACATCAGTACATTCTCAATCCAAGCTTGTTAAGGCCTCAGCATGTGCATAATATGACAGACAGTAGCCCAAATGTCAGTTTTTTACAAAACACTTCTTCAAAATATGTAGAATTAATTTTGTGCTTCTACATTTCTATCATATAATCATTACACCAGTACATAATACAAAAGACTGTAAATATTGAAGCAATAGGCATCGTATTATGCTAAAAAGCAGAGACATTAAATTCATCATGGATTAAGGCTGGTGATGGCATAAAGTTATGTCGTCATTTACTGTTACTGAGATACCTAAGATATGAATAGCTCTCCGTGATTTATTCAATGCACCTTTTCCATTCAAGGTCAATGCTGGGAGGAACGGGAGAGGAAAAAAAAAGAACCATCTCATTTCTCCTTTTCATACCTCCTATGTCTTTTGAGAGGCTGGTGCATTTTCTAACCACATTACGATGAGTTAAGTTTGCTTTCTAAATGAATCTCCAACAGAGAATTCATTCAGACTTATCAGTCTGGCATCTTTCAGAAGCAGGCTCAGAATTTTATGCTTTTGAAAATATTCAATGCTAATAAAGTTGCTATTTTACTATTGGACCACCTCTGTCTCACGTATTATTTTGAAATCTCTTCCCTTACCTATATATCCAACCTTTTCAAAGACAGAATAGGTGCCCGCTGCCCTCCAAACCAGATGATTCTTGGAGGTCATCTTTCAAATAGCCCTTTTCTGCAACTCACAAACTTGGTTATCTTCGACTTTCTTTGCTAACACTGACTTAGTAGTGATTGAACCAGTTATCACTAGGTTTTTTCAATAGTTTACCCATAATACATAGTTCACAGATAAAAGCAAGCACGATACTTCATTCCATATGATATGAATTGATATGTTGAGTTTTGAAGTCTACTGGTCTCTTTTATACTGTACATATGTTGACCTACTATATAGGTCAATAACTTCCAAATATGATAGTAAGAACTGGGTACTAGAAATGAGGGCAAGGACACCAACTCCTTACTTCTTCCCTATCATGCCTTCAGGCAAGGTGAGGTTTAGTTGCTGCAGATAAAGATTAAAGACTCAAGAATCTTACCCTGTCTCACTGTAGGTGAACAGCTTACAGGGTTTTCACGTCTATTTGCTCACCCTCAAAACAGAAATTCCCAGCACAGTCCTGAAAATGTGGCTTTAACTGAAGGAGGTATGATCACATATAGAAGAAAAATGGCTTTCTGGCCATTTTATTTTATGTTTTTCTGATGAAGGGCTTCATCCTTTGTCACAGAGAGCACTACACCATGTCAATGATGATACTATTGTTTTGAAACATGAATGTTTGTCCAGTGTGACTTTAGAGTGATACTACTAACGTTACAGTTTGAGCTGAACCTTACTCATTCCCAAGAGAGAAATTGATTTTTATAGCTATTGAAATAAAACATTTGTTAAATATATTAAGTATAGTTTTGGTTTGAATTTATGTATTATATGGAAAGAATAATTTTGTTAGCATCTATTGTAGGTCTTCAAAAGCATTTGTTATTGATATCCCATTGCTTAACAAAATTGTTATACGTACTCTGAAATAAGCTATCACAAGCGCATTTCTTCATGACATGGAATTCATTAGAACTGGATATTCTCTTAGCTGAAAATGACACCTTACCATCTAGTCATTTTTCTAAAATAAAATATACTTTATAATATGGTCCTAACAAGACAATAGAAGCAAATCAGTCATCTTCTGTGGTTTCAAAATGTGGACCAAACAGACCATACAGAAAGAAAATGTCATTTAAATGGATGCTGACTGCAGTTAGTACATATTGCCATCCAGATTCACACCCTATATTCTTACTATTCATATGCTGAAGGTCCTTCCCTGAGCTGTTTTCTCAAATATTGATTTAGAACATAAAATGATTAACATAGAAGTAACCAGCAGAACACACATCATATAAATGCCTCTATCCATGGATATGATGCCTTTAAAGGAGTTACTGACAGAAGCACACTAGGGACAGACCAACAGGTTGAAACATGACTTCAAATGTATGTAGCAGATGCTCAGCTGGTATGAAAAGGATCACATCTCCTTCACATCAGTTGCACAGCACTGTATCAGGTGTGGGTATTGCACATAAGAGGTTAAAACCACCAGTGTCTTCTTATCTCTTATACAAACATTGTGGATGGAGATCTGCAAGGCTGTTGTGAGAAACAGCTGAAGGAGGGAGGATTTTAGCCATAGGACGGCCCTGTTTTGGCTAAAGAATTCAGAATAAGAATAGATGGTAGCTACACAGAATCTTGAGGGCCGTGGTGCCTGGAGCGAAAGCTTTTCCTTAATTAATAATATTAGTAAACAATCCTGATTAATAAAAATAATATTAATCAAATTTAATATTAAAGTTTATACCCTTAAGTATGATAAAAGAAGTTCATGCTAAACATACATGACTATAGTACATGACTGTCCACCCAAATCATGTTAAACATTTCCCCTGGGATGGAACAACTAAGATTCTGATATAAAAGATATTGAGAAAGTTACCTCAGGTCTGGAAGAGATGGGGAGAGGGGAGAGAAGAAATTTAAGACCCCAAAGAGGCAGTAAATGGATTATGCTCTTTTTTTTCCACCCAAGACAAGGATGCCGCCTTGTAAGAATTGCAACTTCATCTTTTGGAGTAGAGTACCTGCTATAGTATTTTGCTTGTCTTAACATCATACATTAGTGCTACTGAAGTAAATTTATGGCATTTCTAGCAATTCTCTACTTGTTATATCTGTTGCTGTGTTAAACTTGCCATTACTTTCAACTTTGTGAAACTGTCTCAGTGAAAGTCCTTCAGGGGGCTCTATCCAGCAAACGTCTCTGGTGTGTGGCTACACATAGTCCCTTAGACATAAAATATTGACCTAGTCTGGGACTAAGATAGGACATAGCTGCACCTGAGAAGGAGTTTAGAAAGCAAAGGGGTCCTTTCTGAACCTTGGTACTCAATGGGAGGGCTGTCCTCAGCCATGCATCAGACTCATATGCCACACCATGTAAACTTCAGTCCCAGTGTTTGTATTCTGCAACACAGGACTAGCAAAGGCTTATCAGTCTGTATGAAGCAGTATGACAAAAATATATGTAGATGAGGTTACACTATCGGGAGTTTGATTGATCTTCAGGCCATATCCATGATGTGTTAGGCATGGGTTTACTGCAGGATGGCATAAAGACTTACTGTTGGCTGGGAAAGCTTGACTCTCCTCTCATTTGCATGTTGCCATGGCTGAGTCCAGCACTCTCTATTAAGGATGCAGGGAAAAGACAAAAGGAACTGTGTTTTGATTTTTAATTTTGCTTAGGCACTGCTTTCAGAGAACAGTTGCAGCACAACAAGCAACTCATTTTTGGATGGACACAGCATGAAAACATGTAAGCAGCTTGTTTTATGTAGATAATCACCTGCTTAAGCCAAGCTGCCATTCTGCCAGATGTTTCTTGCTTTGCAAAGCAGAACTGAGTTTTATTAGTTAGTAAAAAATTTCCTAATCAGGTATCTGTCTGTGGTTTTCCTTGCTATACCATTGCATACTGTACGAAAGGTCCAAATTTAATTGTCTTTTGAATGTTAAAGTACTATATGACTAATGGCTGTTTAGGTGGCAACCTGCTGTGATAAATGCTACTACCACATTCTTTCTTTAGTCACACCACTAAAAAGTAGCATCCTTGAAAGCTCCAAACTTTCTGTTCCAGGACACTGTGTGGCTCAGTGACTGTGCCTTTTGTTATACGGAAGGATATTCTAAAAATTATCATCACTGCAAACACATAGTGTGGTAATAAAAATCAGGGAAGAAAACTTGTAAGGGAAAACCTGCAAAGGGAGAGTAAGTAAGAAAGGAACTGCATTCAAAAGAAAAGGTCTTTTCATTTTTTATGATGAAATGTGATATTTCGGAAGTGAGGAAAATGCTTATACATTTGTGGAGAAGTTTTATAGGTTTTAGAAGCCGTAAAGGACAATGTGATGGTTAAAGTTATACATTTAGTTTAATTTAATTTAATGTAGTCTCCATGAATGCTATCTTAATATGGTGCATTAGCAACTGCACAGCTCCCCAACTCACTTTGTTGATGCTTGTACCCCTGCAAATTTACACAAAATCTGTAATTCAGCATAATTTCTTTGTTATCCTGTCTGTTCTTCCTTGTAACTGCTCTTTCCTGGATTTCCCGGAAGACTGATACTATTGAGCAAAAAATTTTATTTAAAAATAAAAAGAAAAGCTCCAGACCACCTGAAGAATTTAATGAATTTTGCAATGTTTGCATGATTTCGACAATGAAAATGTTACAAATATGGCAAGAATTAAAAATTTTCATTCTGATAATTGTTAAATAATATTTTAGTACTTCAGTTTATGAAGTTACTTAATTTCTTCAGCAAAAATGTGATCTAGCTAAATTCCAATTTCATGAGGGAAAAAAATTATCTGCTTTGGATCAGTTTGAAACTATATATTACTATTTTCCAGTTTGGGATAATAATTTATTTGTGCCTCTGTGACGGCAAAAAAATAAAGCAAGGGGAATTTGGAATGTGAAGGAAAAGCATCCTATAATTCCAGAACCGAACACATAATTGTGACAAAATCTTGGGAAGGATGTAATTTCTTTTGAGTCTCAATTCAGAAAGTCTGAAGGGCGGTTATTCAGTTCCCTGAGGTGCTGGGTCCTACCTATTGCATGTAAAGTTTAGTGTATGGACAGATTTTAACTGGATTTCAGTACAACAACCATTTTAGCAGACCTTTCTTCTGACTGTTACACAGTAAGGCTGCTTTTACTTGTAAACTATGTTTTAGCACTGAAGGGAAATAACATGGTTGGTTAACCACAGTTTAAAAATAAAGATGAAGTCGTTGAAAATAACCAACATACACAGAGAACCATGGGAACCTCAAGACATCATTTAGTCTTCTTCCTGCCCAAAGGCGGGATCAATTATACTATTGTCAGCTTTGACAGATGTTAGTCTGACTCGTTCTTAAAGGCTTCCAGTGCAGTGGGAGGGGGGTGGGAGGAGATGGGTTCCCAGGCACTCTTTTCCCATGCTTTGCTGTCTTATTCTTTGAAATGTGACTTTTTCCACTTACAGTTTAAGGCTACTGTGTCTGACTGCCACGGGCAGAGAGGTGAGGTGTGAGTATGGTCTGGCTCATATCTCTGGACTCTGGATTTGTACCCCTGTCTGTTCCTTAGCTAGTACACCCACACATGTCCCATACTTAAGGTCTCTTGCCATCTGCTCCTGAATCTCTAGTGCAAGGAAAGTGGTCAGAGTAAAAAACATGCAGTCTAATTTGCCAGAAATTTTATTTTATTATGATGTCTGAATACTACAATTAAATATTCCAGTTCAAACATTTCTGCATTGAAAGTCATGGTGACTGAGGTCACAGTACAATAGAACAGAAAGAGAGGTTTTAAATATATTTACTTCTATTTGCACATATTTATTGCTTCCCTATTTACATACTTGAATGTGTATAAAACATATTATTGCATGCATGAAGTTAGGCCAACACCACTTTCTTTTTTCACCGGCACCATGGCTTCTCAAATATCAACTCTCCCCCCTGCAAAAAGCCTCAACAGCTGAAAGCATAAATCTTGGAGTCAGCGAAATAAAAGATAGTCACTTTATTACACCACAGCATTTCCCTCCACTTTCTCTGTGGTATCATTTGAAGCTGGCTTTCTAAAACAGAAGTTGAACAAATGAATCCTTCTGTCCTCACTTTCAGTTGTCAGCAGTGCTTCAGCGTGAGATGAAATAAATTGCCAGGCTCTTTCATCTTCTATAATCAGCTCTGCACAGCTGAGTACACCCACAGCCCAGCGAGCTGCCTCTGCCAGCACTAATTCTGTGTGGAATGGGAAGTCTTTGTTAGTGCCACGTTTCTAATGTTCTACACAGGAGTGGGTTTTATTATTTTTATTTCTCCTTTTTTTCCCATGCACTCTTCTCCGGCTGATAAACTATTGTACAATCCATTTCCTGCAGGAGAGAAGCTTTTAGGTGGTAACATTTTCAAAATGTGCTTGATGTAGGGTACTTCTATTCCAATGGCTGCCACTATCACTGATGGTATCAGTGCTTTTGCAACGTAATACTTATAAATTGGAGTTGGTTTGAAGAAGCCTTAAACCAGTCTAACAGTAGGTCAAAACATTTTATTTTTAGAAGCATGGAAGCTCTAACGTCATTGCTGTTGTATCGATGTGGGGCATTGTGGAGATTTATTTATTATAGGATTATTTTTTTCTCTCTCTACCAAAGTCATCCTGCTCAAGAACAGTGTAGAAGACATCAGGCAAGGGAGGACCGGTGTTTCCTAAGACTGGCAGGTAGTCTGAAGTCCCATGGTGGTATCTTGTATCGCATAAATCCTTGCAGAGTGAGAGGTAATCAGATGAGAATCTGACAGTGTACATATGGAATGCACTTACTGGGCCAGGTGATGGGTAATGCAACTCAGGCACTCCTAGAATCCAGGTCATCAGCTCAAAACAAGAGCAGGTCAGCAGAGTGAAACGTGTATACAAGAAGGGTTGGAAGGAGGATCCGGGGAATTTCCGGCCTGTCAGTCCGATCTCAGTCCCAGGGAAGATCATGGAGAGGGTCATCTTGGGTGCTATCATGCAGCACATACGTGATGGTCAGGGGATCAAGCCTAGTCAACATGGGTTTACAAAAGGTAGATCCTGTCAAACTAACCTGATCACTTTATATGACAAGGTGAATGGCTTAACGGAAAAGGGTAAGGCTGTGGATGTGGTCTACCTGGACTTCAGCAAAGCCTTTGACACAGTTTCTCACAGCATTCTGATAAGAAGCTGGCTGCTTCTAGCCTAGACAGGTGGCTCCTCTGCTGGGTTAAAAACTGGCTGGATGGCTGGGCCCAAAGGGTGATGGTAAATGGAACAAAATCCAGCTGGAGGCCGGTCATGAGTGGCATCCCCCAGTGCTCAGTCCTGGGTCCGGTTTTATTCAACACCTTTATCAATGACCTCAATGAAGGGACTAAGTTTGCAGATGACTCTAAACCAGGAGGAAGTGTTGATCTGCCTGAGGGTAGGGAGGCTCTTCAGAAGGATCTGAACAGACTGAACCAATGGGCTGAGACCAATGAGATGAGGTTCAACAAGGCCAAGTGTAGAGTACTGCCCATGGGACATAACAACCCAATGCAGCGCTACAGGCTTGGGGGAGACTGGCTGGAGAGCTGTCAGACAGAGAAGGACCTGAGCGTGTTGGTTGACTGCAGGCTGAATATGAGTCAGCAGTGTGCCCAGGTGGCCAGGAAAGCCAATGTCATCCTGGTTAATATCAAAAATAGTGTGGCCAGTAGACCTAGGGAAGTGATTGTGCCCCTGTACTTGGCATTGGTGAAGCCACACCTTGGGTACTGTGTCCAGTTCTGTGCTCTTCACCATAAGAAGGGTATTGAGGCCCTCAAGTGATTCCAGAGAAAGGCAACCAGGCTCGTGAAGGGGCTGGAGTGCAAATCATATGAGAAGTGGCTGTGGGAGCTGGGGATGTTTAACTTGGAGAAGCGGAGGCTGAGGGGAAGCCTTATCACCACCTACAACTACCTGAAGGGTGGTTGTAGAGAGGTGGGCGATGGTCTCTTCAGCCAGGTGACAGACGATAGGACAAGGAGAAATGACACAAAGCTGCACCAGGGCAGGTTCAGATTAGATGTCAGAAAAAATTTTTTTACTGAAAGAGTTGTCCGAGCCTGGAACAGGCTGCCCAAGGAGGGGGTTGAGTCCCCTTCCCTGGATGTGTTTAAAAGTAGTCTAGATGAGGTACTTAGGGCTATGGTTTAGAACAGGATGGGAACAGTTGGTCATGATGATCTTAAAGGTCTTTTCCAACCGATTCTGTGATTCTGTGATTCTGTGTTGTGGGCAACTATGAAAATCCCAGCAGCTACAGCAAGAGCATCATTCGTAGAATCATAGAATGGCAAGGGTTGGAAGGGACCCCAAGGATCATAGAGCTCCCACCCCCCTGCCACAGGCAGAGCCATCAACCTCAGGCCTGGATCTACACAAGGCTGCCCAGGGCCCCATCCAACCTGGCCTTGAACACTTTCAGGGATGGGGCATCCACTACTTCTCTGGGCAGCTTGTTCCAGGACCTCACCACTCTTTCTGTAAAAAACTTCCCCCTAATATCCGATCTAAACCTTCCCTCAGCCTCCCTTTGTAGGGCAGGTACTCCAGCACTCTAATCATCTTTGTGGCCCTCCTCTAAACCTCTCCAACAGTTCCACATCTTTCTTGTATTGGGGGCCCCAGATCTGGACACAGGACTCCAGATGGAGCCTCAGGAGGGCAGAGTAGAGAGGGACAATCACCGCCCTGTCCCTGCTGGCCACCCCTCTTCTGATGGAGCCCAGGATACCATTGGCCTTGCAAGCTGCAAGAGCACACTGCTGGCTCATGTTAAGTTTCTCATCGACTATGACACCCAAGTTCTTCTCAGCAGGGCTACTCTCAAGATGCCCTTCTCCCAGTCTGTATCTATGTCTGGGATTCTTCCGGCCCAAGTGCAACACCTTACACTTGGCAGTGTTGAACATCATTAGGTTCACCCGGGCCCATCTTTCCAGCCTGTCAAGATCCCTCTGGGTGGCTTCCTTTCCTTCCAGGGTGTCGACCACACCACTCAGCTTGGTGTCATAACCATCATTCTACACACCACTCTCACTGGCAGCCTCTGAGAGTGTAGCAAAGACAAACTTGCCACTGAAACTGAACTATGATACTCTCATTCCTTCTTAGAGGTAGCCCTTGAAGGCTAGAACTGTTCAGACTTTGACAGTTGAATGCTGCCTTCTACATCCAGGCTAAGGACTGATGTGTTCAGACTATTGCCCTATTCTGTTATGCATTAGATACAGTTAAGTAAAAACGCTGCACTTCAGTAATCAATGAGCAGAAACTGCCCAACAAAAGGGAAATAAGACAAACCAGAATACCAACTTTCTCCAACCGTTTTACTTCAGGAACAGAAAACATGTTCAATGATGTCAGTACAAGCCTAAGATTTGGCTACAGCCTGGTTTCTCATGGGCTGGTAAGTTCTTTGAAAAGGAGTACATTAATTAAGCAGTGCAACTTAGCAGGAGGTGCAGTTTTATCATAAAATAATCACAATCCTGGCCAATTAGGAAGCAGAAGCAAAACACCTCACTACCCCTGAGAATTTGATTATTCCAAGACATCCACAACCAACAGATTTGGTTTATTAAGGCTTGTATAATTAAGTAGTGTTATTCTTCAGAAAATTAATATTTTAGAATCTGATTAAAAGAAAGCTGAGCATGAAGGATACAGCATAGCAGAGCAAGCCTTATATATTACTCCATCTTTTAAAAATGTTTTAACAGCCAATAAAATTGCTCCCTGTCCAAGTAGTTCTCAGTCTTGAAGCCACAGCTGAAAGCGCTATTAATACATTTTAAATTACCACATATTCAACGTTGACCTCTAAATCGCCTGGTTGATCTTTGGGCACAAGAAAAAAATGATATGCATTTTTTCCAAGATGTGTGTATCTTCACCGCACAAAACTGGATTCCACTCTTGTCAGGGCTGAGAGGGGCAGCAGGTGATCACTGTACTCTTACTGCTACAAGAAGAGGGGAAGGCAGGTTTCTGGGAGGTCTTGTTCTCTACCTGGTTCTCACTGATAAATTCTTTAATGAGGGCTTCCTGGAGTAGCCTTTTCACCGCCTGGTTCTGATGATTTTATGATATGCCCAATCCCACCTAGCTATATTGAACAACCCTAAGGAAGCTGTACTTCTACAAGCACACTTGCAGGAGACTTTCCTCTGTAGAAATGCTGCAAGCTTGGCTTTCAAAAGCTGAAAGGACATACCATGGCAAAAATAAAATGGTTGAAAGGTAACCATGCCTTCACAAAGGCTACCAAACATATACAAGTATCATACAAACATAAAATGTAGATACGATGTGTCCCCTCCCCTTGCACAATCACTTAGAGATCAGAACAGTAACTTCTTGTAAATACTAGGTAGTCATAAGTATACAGAGTTCTGGAGGTGCAAGCCCTTTAGCTACACCATAAACAAAAAAAGGATCTGGGTCAAAAGTAATTCTTAACTACTAGGCATTTCTGAACTTAAAGCCAGGTCTGAATTTTGTTCTTTGTAAGATGTTAAACAGCCCTGCCAGAGTTGAGCTTCCTTGAAATTTGAGGTGTTGCAAATCTGAACTTAAAATGGGGATGCTGAGTCCATTTCTAATGTCAAGAAAACTTAAATAAAATTAAATAAAGGAACAGGCTACCTTTTCCCAGCCACATGTATGGGAACTGAGCATGCAGGTGTGGGGGTTTCAGGACTTTCCTCCTGGTCACAGTTGCTGGTAGGGTATGACAATAACTCCCCAAGGGTCAGGGAGATCCAGCCAAGATGCAGGTACAAACTTGCTTGCAAAATTTTTCCTTCAGTCACTGTGGACCCACCTGTCCTGGTTTCAGCTGAGAGAATTAGTTTTTCTTCCTAGTAGCTGGTACAGTGATGTTGTTTGTATTTACTGTGGGAATAATATTGTTAACACACTCATGTTTTAGTTGTCACTAGGTGGTTGTAGTGTTTACACAAAGTCAATGACTTTTCAGCTTTCCACACGCTGCCAGGTGCACAAGAAGCTGGGAGAACACAACCATGACATCTGGACCAGGCTGGCCAAAGGGATGCTCCTGACCATAGGATGTCATGCTCCAGATACAGCTGGGGAAGCCAGTGAGGAGTCAGGATTGCTGCTCAGAGGCAGACTGGGCATTGGGTTGGTTTTTTTTCCTTCCACATGTAGTGAGCAATTATGCTTGTACATAATTGATATTATTGTTTGTTATTATCTTCCTTTGTTATGCAAATAAACTGTCTTTATTGCACTCCATGAGTTTGGTTGGGTTTTTTTCCCCCCACATTATTCTCTCCATCCCCTGCAGGGTCAGAAGGAATGAATGAGCAGCTGTGGTGCTCAACTGTTGGTTGGAGCAAAACCATGATACTGCCCAAGAAAAAAAAAAAAAAAGTACCTAATTTATGCCTATAAAAGATGGAATGGAGCACTTGTCCTATCAAGATTGGTTGAGAGAGTTGGGTTTGTTCAGCTTGGAGAAGAGAAGGCTCTGGGGGGACCTTATAGCAGCCATCCAATACCTGAAAGGTGCCTAAAAGCTGAGGAAGAACTGTTCACGAGGGCATGTAGCACTAGGATGAGGGGTAACAACTCTAAAATAGAAAAGGAGAGATTTAGGTGAGATATTAGGGAAAAAATAATTCAATATGAAATCGGTAGATCACGGGAACAGGTTGCCCAGAGATGTGGTGGAGGCCCCCATTCCTGGAGATATTCAAGGTCAGGCATGATGGCGCTCTGAGCGACCTGATCTGGTAAAGATGTCCCTGCTTAATGCAGGGGGTTGGACTAGGTAACCCCTAAAGGTCACTTCCATCCTTATACATTCTATGATTCTATGATTCCATAATGCTGATTCCATAAGAAATAACAACAAATAATTTCTATTTTTCATACCATGGTCTCATAAAGAACACCAACTTAACTTCTTTTGGCAAAGAAAACAAAGTACATTGTGATAGTGAGGCAGAAACTGGGTCATAAGTATATTATTTTTTTCAAAAAACCCAAATCAGTGCCAGCTGTACTTAATGAGAAAGTACATCTTTCCTTTAAGGAAAAGAAGGGTAATGCAAAAGTTACCTGAAAATGAATGAAATCAGTGCCTCCCTGCCAAAGCAGGGAATTTTCGGAAAGATATTAGGGCTAGTGGGCTATTTTCTCTCTCGCTTGCCAGCATCTGGGGGCAATGATAACCTTCTTTACACAGAAACCTAGATGCTGCAGGCTATCTACTGTAACAAATAAAAAATCAAATCCATGTCCATAAAACAGCATACAGACATGCATGCAGTAGCAACATTATTGCTTCTGTTGAAATATTAAAGAAACATACTACAAACTAGTACCTTTAAGCTTGACCACAGATGTATTTGAAAAGTTCAAAGCAAAATTAAGATGCAGTGTCATTATTGCTATTTATTGCAGCTAATACAAACCAGAACGTTAAATACTAACAGAGAATATTGCCCAGTGACAGAATTTGTTCTTTGTATAATACTAATTTCATCTAAGGCCTTTAAAAATAATTCTATTAGTTAAAATAAGCACATTTAAGGCTCACAAAATGGTTATGATCCAGGTGATTATTTTCTCAAATACCAGTCTGTCTCTTTCCCTCATATCTGTTGTCTGCAAAAAAGCTCTTTGTAAAATATGTTAATTGAGTTTAGCTTTTCAGCATGGTTTACTACAGAGTGATGTGCTTTGTATAAAAATAATATGCAGCTAAATTAACATAGAATAGCTGGAGTTGGAATATAAGTTGATGAAATGAAAGGAACATGACAAACAGGTGCACAGTTAGATTTTGGCGCATTAAATGTCAGTAAACATAATATTTGATTTATAATCTTTTCTATCTGTGTTTGTGTTTAGAAAGGAGGGTTTATTCTTGCAAAGCATGTTTCATAACCCTGTTAGCAACAGACTGATTGACAGAAGCTTCTTTCTTACCTTTCTTTGTATAATTAGCTGTTAGATCTTATTACTGTGTTTCCTGTATTTGACAGTGGTTTTCCTTTTGAAGTCAAAAGAAACTTTCTCATTAACTACAGCTGGCACAAGGCTAAGACCACTGAAAGAGAAACTTGCTTTCAATCATATATTCCCATTACGAGTAATACACAGCATATGGGTGAAAGAGACACAAGAGGCAACCGATACTTTTGGACAATGATGAGTATCACAACCTTACCATATTGCACAGTACATTTACATTATATCCAGCAGTCAAAGAGAACATTAAATATGTTGATATTACAAGTTCCTAGTATCCTTTCTCCTGAAGAGCTGGTAAGATTTTATAGTACAAGGATTTGTACAATTCTAGGCAGTACTATGACTTTATTACTGGTCACTTATTGAATTTCTGTGATTCCATGTCCTCTGCAAACCAGGGTTCACAGAGTGCGGCCAAATCCTGCTGGCTCTGGAGGGAGTTTATGGAACAAGGTGCACAGCACATTATTGCAGGGCAGGGCAGATTTTCCACAAAGTACTTCTTTGATTTTTTTTTTTTTTCTGTATTGGACCTGTGTTTTCACCACTGCAGTGTCAAGGGACCTTGTTATATTCACTAGGCTGCTAGTGAGGATAACAGCATTATAAGCACATTGATAATACCGTGTAGTGGGAAAACCACTTCCATAGCTGTGGGTTTCCTTCTCAGAGAAGTAAGAGTGTGCACCTGAATCCCAATCTGCACTTCCTCTAAGTTTAAGACTTTCTAGAATTAGCATTTTGGCATCACTTTTTACAGAAATGGGACCCAAGTCTAATGCTTGGACCTAGACCTACATATGGATCCAAGTTTTCCCTATTTGGTTCTTGAGGTAATTTCTGTTGAAGCCAGTGGGAGACTTTCCACTGACTTAACTCAAAATACATCAGGCCCTTGGCTGGGAAAATATTTAGACAGAGGAATTAATCCCATCACTAATTTTTATAAATATGTTTTAAAAGTTTGTTTACAATGTTTTTCCATTAAGAGGAAAAGGTAGCGAATTAAAATCTTTTTGAATATAATTTCTGTTTTGACAATATATTACAAAGATTTTTGTAATGACAAATTAAATGTTCATATGAAATACATATGCTTGTTTATTATACATATGTATACACACACACAGATTTACTGGGGACAAAATGTGTGTGGTTTAAAAAATGCAAAGAAAATTTGGTTATTCTATCTGAGTCTAAATGGCAATGCAATATTTGTAGGGTTTGGAGAAAAACAATTGGCATAAAGCCATATCTCATTAAGTAATAATTTTAAAGTTCTCAAATCTATATGGACCTGAGAGTGCAAAAGCTGTATCAATCTTTGTTGATTGTTTGCAAAAAGTGTGGTCTGCATTGCCAGGGTTCTGTGCATGCAGCAGGACCTTGTTTTGACTAAAAAATAGTGGAAATTTCCCTAGCATATTAAATAATAAAAGAGAGTCTTTAAAGAAAATAATAAAAAACCTACCATGAAAACAAACTATCCAAAAGTGCTGCCTTGCTAAAGCTAACAAGTTCCAACAACTGTTAATTTTGTCTGGTTCTTTGGTGGAAGGTTTATATTGCAAACACATTCCCAGTTATGCCATAACCCATCTCAAAGGTGGCATGATATTAACACTCCTGCAGCCAGGACCAAGTCTGTGGGTATGAGGATAAGAGAAAGGCATCAAAAAGAAACAAATCTTGATTACTGCAGCTCAAAGGCCTGTCCCATCAGAGCAGAGGAGCTTATTTTGATTTCATATTTTGGTAAGAAAAACTGTGTTGAGTTTATTTGTGTCTATTTGGGTTCTGCCAGATGGAAAGGTTTGCTCATCAGAGGCAGCTGTTTTAGCAAATTACCTCACTGTGGTATAATGATTGAGTTATAACAGGCCATTGAAGAAAATCCTTTCACTTCCCAGTGAGATCATGATAACTAGAAACAATTTCAATAAGATTTTTGATTTACTTTGGAAAGGATTCAGTTGGAAAGACTGGTGATACAATGATGTATTTCCTTTGTTTGTATTTCTTTTTTATATATATTAAGCATTTGGATTTGCTTTGAACGAATGTATTTATTATTTTCTCTGGAGTGATATATTTTATTATTTAAAAATATTACTACAATTGCACTGGGAAAGAATCTAGTCTATACACAGTACGCCTTACTGAAAAACCTTTTCCAAAAACACAGAGTGAATTCATTCTTTCCTTTTTATGCACCTACTTTGTGTGTTACATGATTAAAATGATCTCAGGGGAAAACGTAAAGGAGCACAGATAGCACAAGCTGCACACAGCCTGCATCCAGAAGGGTTGTTTGATGGAAAAAACCTTTTCTGGGAGTTTGAGTGAAGCTAGTGTTTTGTAGAGCTGAAGCAAAGAACTACATTTTCCCCTTTTTAATTCCATTGCTGTAACTTTTTCTAGAAAGAGAATTAGCATACCAGAGAGTAAAGTGCCACAGAAACTTGACTTTTGGCAAGAACTGGGTCTCCTTGTCACAGAAGTGCCTTTGGAGGTCTGGTAAAAATGGCCCATGATGACCTCTGGCAGAAGCTGTGCTTCCCATGGCCAACTCAACTGCAGCCACCCAGCATCTGCAGTCATAGAGACAGTGTCAGTTGTGTTGGTGTTTTTTCACCAGCTCCATTTTGAGGTATTTGTTACCAGCTGTATTCACAAAATGAGACCTGAACTGCATACACAAAAGGCTTTCCTCTTAATAGGCTTAAGTCTGCCTTATGTGTGAATGTGTGTGCAGTGAGCTTTGCCCATGCACTCCTCAGCAGCAATACTTTTATTGGAGCCCAGCCCCCATGACCAAAGAGCCTAAAAAGCAAAATTCTTGTGGCTTCTTCTCTGATCAAGAGCTTTTGTTCAGTCATCTTTGCTCTGACTGTTAAAGCAGAAGACAAACTTTTAATCTTGTTTTAAGGACACAGCTACAGAGCTTGTCCAGATGCTAATCCTTTATGAGCCCCTGGCCTCTCAAAGGGCAATTTCCCTGTGGCAGGCACTGGAAAGGCACTTGGTAAAAAAGAAACCCCTTGCAATTAGCTTAGGAAAATCTGTTCTCCATATATGGATTCTACAGATTAAACTGATCGGCAATAGTAGACACATCAGCATGAGAAATTTTATTGCAATACAGTTTGACACAGTTTATGACTTCTGGCCACAGGAGGGGCATTCCTTACACACAAGGGCATTATTTCAGACCTTTCTGGAAGGGTTACAATACTTCAGCTCAGTTCGTCAGTTCTATGATTGCGTAGTTCACTGTTCTTGGACAACCTCTGTGGGCTAGCAGCCACAGCAGCAAATTTAGTCTAGACAGAGCTCTTACTGACTACAAGTGTGTACTTTGCACGGACAACTTCACTGAGCTGCTCAGGGTGAAGCCCACACTGTCATTTCAGAAGTTGTGACCAATGCAGAACCCACCAGCAGGTTTAAGCACTCCTACCATCATACATAGTTGTCTTGCATTTAATTTGTTATTGGCTATTCTTTTTTGTTACTGTATTATGAACCTTCTACATTTTCCTTCAGTATTGAATCATTGCAGTATTTACGCAGTCTGAAGTGTGCATTTCCACCATAGAATTTACCATCTCTATGTCCTTATTAATAAAAAAACCTTAAGTGCCACCATTACTTTTTGCCAGTTGGGAATGAGTTATTATTCTGTTTCAGAGCTCACATCACTTGCACAATAGGACTTCAGTTAGCATGTACTGGATATCCAGCTGTGAAGTCTTTTTTTCGCTTAGAAAATTCACATGTTGTGAAACCTGGAGATTTTTACAAAAATGTGTATTTTTTAACAGAAAATGTCATAATCATATATAACAGGAGATGTACTTCAAGATTCTGTTACTCAGTTCCCAAATTATGGAAAACTTTCACGATTATCCTATTTCTAGTCCACCTGGGAAACCAGCTCAGTTTAATAGCTTGTTTTTCCCTAAGCATGCTTTAGGGATTTATTAACCTGCAGTGTTCCGTTCTTTATATCATCAGACATATTATTTGGGGAGGGATCTTTAGATAGTGGTGTCACTTGGGAAATCTGCTAGAGACTCACTCCTCGTAAACTCTCCTTTTTGCTGGCTGCCAAGAGAGGAGATGGGTGTGTGAGCATGAAAGATTGGAAGGTTACAGGCAGAAACGCAGGCTGATGCTAGAGTTGAGGAAAGCGCAGGGAGCAGGGGGAAAAACTACACCAGGCACTGCTCAGAAGAAACCTGGGAGCAGATACTGGAGCGTGGGACTGGCAGAGGCTGTTTGAGCTGCTGCATCCAGCCCCTCACAAAGGCAGACAGTCATGTAACCAGCCAGTCATCAGAAGGGTCCACAAAAGGCCATGCCTCACATCCCCCACATGCTCCGCCAGCCATAATAAACTTTTCAATACCCCACAGCAGAATTAAAACCTTTAGTACAAAACCGAAGCCACAAAAGCTATAAAGTGTCACAGGAAATGAAGCAGAAATGAACAAGGACACTTTTAATGTACTAAATCCATGAAGTAGCAGGAAATGTGGAAATTACCAGATGACTTTAGAAGATAGATTATGCCACAGAGGAAGACAAAATAACTGCAACAGGCCTGCCAGTATGACCTTGGGAAAATTTTTTTCCTGAAGACATATTTGGCAAACTATAAGCATGTGTGCAAGTGATACCAAGAAATACTCATAGGAGACGCAGGAAATTTTGTTCTTGACACTCTGCATTCAGACCTGATACGTTTCTTTCCCATAGTGCCTAGAATCAACAAATGCTTCATTAAATGGTGAAAAAGAGTCCTTGCACTCATTTAAAATGTTCATGTGTGCATAGACTTTACTTGGAAAGCCCCTTTCAGTCCTGGGATAAGGTCTGCCCAATGCTGAATGCATTCCCAGTTAATCCAGAAAACCCTGCTGATTGTGAAAGGAACTATGCTTTTTCAAGGTCTTACAGTCCTTGTTCACTGTTTACAGGGTTGGCAAAACATGCTATTCTCATGAAAAAGTCCACATATTAGTTTTGCCCTGTGACATGTGGAGTGCTCATTTCTCAGAGGGAATTTTAGTAGAATTAATTTAACACAGGCAAAACAACACTTTTTTTTATTATTTTCATTCCAAAAACTGACTAAACTATATTCTACAAAACTAGAGCTCCATCCAAAACAAACAAAGGTTTTCAGACTAAACTGGTACAATTAATTTTCATTTGCTTATTAATGTTTATTAGTGAGAAGGGAGAAGTGGGTTTAGAAATAGGGAATGCTCTCACCACAGTTTATTTATTACAGCATAGGGAATAAAGGAATATTAAACTGTGCACACACAGTGTTTGTGAAAAGATACCCTCTGCCTTCCAAGATATCTTAGACAGTATTTCACAGCACTGAGTGACAGACAAACTGGAAACAGCTGGATGAGACAAAGGACTTTCAAATATGCAAGGTTTTCATTTTATTAACCAAAGCACATGTAACTAATCTTGGAACCCAGATAACTATTCTTTCCACAGCAATTAGCCTTGCTTCATTAGTATGCTGCTTAACATTTGCTTGGGACTTTCTTTTGATTTTTTTTCCCTGTGAGTGAAATATATTTTGAATTTTGTAAAAAGATAATTAGAATAGATTGCATGCATTAAATCTGGGAACATCTACAGTCAGGCATTCCAGAAGGCCGGAGACTGACATTTGACTTTGAAGCATTAGAGAAGTCATAGGTATTTGGTCTGAAACACAGGCACAGCGATTCCACTTCTTTCATATTACAAAGAGGATGTAGATTTGGCATTAGACAAGCAGGAAAACATTAGCCAGGGCACTTATTAAATTTACACCTTTCTGCAGCTCTTTAATTTTGCAGAAAAGAGTAGGGAGACAGTAGCAGAAAATAGAATCAGGCATGGCTGCGGCACCATAATGTATAATTTGAAACATTCCTTGTTATTTAGGTATATAGCTGATATATAGCTATCAGAGATTATATAATTCCATCCTCATTAGAAGTTAATTAAACAGACATTCTCATTAGTCTTGATATCATGCAAGAATGTGAAAAACGTGGTTTTGAGGTGAAATTTAGTAGTTATCAGTCTCTCTTGACATTGATCCTCCTTGGAATCTGTTAGTGTATCCTGATATGACGAAAGACATGAAGGTGATGGCATTTCATATTGGCCAGTTGAAAAGCTCATAGATGTCAAGCTGTGGTGCATAAGCACCGATGAATCTTAGCTTCGCAACACCTAAAGCCAGAGGGTCTCTTCAGATCTCATCTGCGATGGTAACTAACTTTTAGCATGTCCAATGACATAATTTTAATCAAAGCTTTTCAATCCAAACCTCAGAAAACAGGAGGACTTGAGGTACCACTCCCAGGTTAAAGTCCTTCTGCAGTAGGGAACAGTGTCAGAGAGGCAAATCCAACAGTGAGTTGCAGTGTGTCCTTTTGTGCTACAAAAGTCACACATTGCCAATGCCTTTTCAAACCAGACTTCTTTCTCCTCACCTGAGTTTCAAGTGACCTTTGATTTCGCTCTGTGCTCATGACCCAAGCACACTGGAGTCTTCAGGGTCTACTCCCTTTGACATCAGAGAGAGGTGGTCTGCTTGGTTTCCATTTTTAGCAAGGAGCGATTTCAGAGCAAGGAGAAGATGAGGAGAAAACAGCAAAACTATCAAAATGCCAGATCAAGAGATTTTTCGCCTTAAACCTGCTTCTGTTTCACTGTGTCAAGCAGGAGTTGGATCCATTCCCTCTTTTTTCTATTCAGTGATAAACAGTCTTTACTGGTGAAGTCCAGAAGAATGTAATTCTATTACCATTTTTCCTGAAAATTCGGAGAAAATAGCTGCTTAACAGCAGGCTTGCTTCAGAATCAAAAGAGAAAAAATGTGGGCTCCGACTGTCTCTGCTGGATTCAGCTAAGGCATTTTCAGCTGATGTGGCTTGTGCTAGTATGTGGGCTTTGAATTGGGGCAGCTGGGGAACCAGTGCATATTCACATCTGCCATGCCCACTTCAGGGCAGTAACCTTTGGCACCTGCATAAAGGGAAAGCTGAGATAGATAACCTTGTAAATATACCCATTAAGGCCTGCCAGAGAACATGAGTCAGAGTTCTCCACATGAACATGTTATCAGCAAGATGATGGGAGATTTGTGATGCATTGTTTTCATGTCTTCACATCTTGTCCTTCTCCAGTCTGTGTGGCTCCTTGCTCCCACAGGCACACTGGTCCTCATCATCTCTCTCCTTCACGGCAACTAATTCACCTGGAGCAAAACTCTGCTGATTTTTGTTGCCGATCCAACTGATCATCATTGTGAAGTCTTGGGGTTATTTTCCTTTTACTGAAGTGTAGAAAACTGGATAAAATCTCTGCCAGTAGCATTACAACTGACAGCCATTTCTCTGAGATAGTCCTCCTCCCTCGGTCTGCTGAACCGTTACATAAGCTAAACTCATTGTCTGCAAGAGCCAGGCCAAAAACCAGAGTCCCAGGCTTCTTGCAGCACAAGCCAGTGTATCAAGCATCTAGGCACTCAGCCTGCCTTCCCTTTGCTGTAGCTACAGCAACGCTGTGACCATCTCATGGGGCTCGCTATAAATGAACTGCTACTTCTTACTGAAATGCCTTCCTACAGTATAATAATGAATCCATAACAATAGCTTTGTACAGTATATTACTATTCTAATCAGATATTTTATTGGCAGCAATACACTTCTTAAAGCTAGCATTTCATTTGCCTCCTTTGCCTTGTAGAAATCATGCTGCTGCAACAATGGATAGCTGTAAAGCTAATGGTCTTTCTTAAACTCCCCCTTCTGAGAGAGAGGGAGAGGGAGAGAAATCATAGTAATTTCCAGCCATTTGTGTTAAAATACAAAGAAAACAAGAATCATTCAAAAATGATGTGCTGGGCAGCCTGCATTAATATTTATGTTGTCATTAATATTGATAAGAATGCACCTTATGCTTTGTTGTCTACCCCTAGCATCCTTAAGTTCCCTGTTATTCAAGCTAGTAGCCATTAGCTCGCATCTTCCTCTGTACACAAAGCCTCAAAAAGCCTTGGCAGGGCTCCAGCTCACTTACGCTTAAATGGACACTCAAGCTTCGACGGACACACAGCTAAATAGAGGCCAATAATTCAATACAGTATGACTGTACTGGGGCTGCTAGTAAATCCATCAAGCAGTAAATATCATCTGAAGCCAATGCAAGCTTTTATCTTTCCAATTTCGTGTATGTCTGTGTGAAGCCCAGGCATTCAGCGAATCATGTAATTTATTCTGCAGTGCAGAGCCTGGGCTGTCTCAGACATCATATTGACTTTTTTTCCATCTGTCAGGGGCAGTCACTGTTCTGCTTTTGTGCAAACGCATCACATTGCATTTATTTATTTATTTAATCCCACTCTCTAGCACAATTGGGCAAGGACACATTTTCGCAGATCAACAAATACTAAGAAAAGCATCTGAATATCATTACAACAGCATGTTAAACATTTGTCCTAACCAGTTTGTTAAATCAGCAAATGCACTTCCAGCAAACGCTTGTAATGGCTCAGAAAGGACTCCCTACTGCAATGTTTTATTAAGCCTCAAATATGCCCTGTTATTTTCTTTTGCTCTTTAGGTCAGCAGAGATGCCAGTATAATGTAAATAACACCAAACAGCTGGGCTTATTGACTTGTGGTCTGTGTTTGGGTGGATATTCAGACGCAGTAGATGATACAGATATAAAAATAGATGGCAGAGATCAGGATAACATCCTCTCCAGGAGCTGGAGGGGACAAAATTTCCCTTACAGGGTGAGGAGATGTCATTCACACCCCATGAGGGCAGCTGGGCTGGCTACAGCCTTCCTCCCAGGGCTGGGCAGGTGGCATTGCTACTCACTTCATCTTCAGGGCTTCCCCACATACTGGCAGAGGTGGCAGGAGAAAAGCACTGAATCAGTGCATTTGTCAGCAGCCAAAGACTGTCATACCAGAGAGATACAGAGCTTGTCCAGGAGGCACAAGGTCAAAATGACGCAATGTGGAAAGTTTGTGTCTGCGTGGCGTATTTTAGTAGCTCGACCAAACATGCACGTCATTGTCAAATCAAGGAAATGAGTCATGGTCAAAACTGTGCTACTTCAATTCCTTGACATAAAAAGAGCTTTTATTTGGATGGAAGAGAGGTAAGATCTCACTAGCTGTCTACTTTAAAATATATGTCCTTTCTTGAAAAAAACCTCACGCATTCACTATATATTTTCTCAAATTGCCATCAACAACATTCAGGCCACGTCACATCAATATACAAAGTCTGGTTCAGAAATCCTCCCAGGATATATATACAAGGAACATGCAACTGTGGAGGCTCACCTAACCCAGAGCCCATACCCTTGTATTTCTACTGCCATTGGTGTGTGACTGATTTTAAGTTCAAACTCATGGGACTTAAGACAGTCACAGCCATGCTGGAGGCACAGTTACCTTTTGACTTTCACCAATGGTAATCAAATCGCAAGACCAAACTTGGGCATGCTAGTTATTTCATGCACCCTCTGCAACAAGAGATTGCAAGGGCAGGCCAAGTATGCTGTTTATTGCAATCCCATGAAGCAAGCCCTTCTGTTTAGGGGTGGGAATGCAGAGAGCCAATGACTACTGTGGTCTTTATCCTGCATGGTGCAATAGCAAACACCCGGGCCAGAATGTTGCCTCCTTTTTCATTTTCTTTGGCCCAGGAAAGCTGTCATGCTCCAACCTGCACCCCTCCTAAGCCTTGTCACTCAGCGAGCAATTAGATATTTTGTTCTACTCCTCTGTAGTCAGCATGGGAGGTATGTCCTACAACATCAGACATTTTCTTGACAACAATATTTTAGAGGTGCAGGAGACTGAGATTCATACTCCAATCTGACACCCACCCCAAGGGAAACATCCATAATCATGTATGCAGCAGCTGCTACTGAGTTATAAACCAGGACATGGTGGACCACTAGACCTCATTTATCAACACTAACATATAGCTGGTGTGTGACTCTTCAGGTATTTCAACATGCTTTTTTCTTGGGCTAAGCCAGCATCCTTTTCTAAGCCACAGGCAGGGAGATTGGTGGTTACAGGGAAATGAAAGCTCTAAGGAGTCCTGAAAAGTGTATAGATGGAGCAACAAGAAATTACAGACAACTTAAAGCCATGAAATATATTTATTCCTTCAGGAACACTGGAAAACAGGGCCATCTCATTGTGCTAGAATGACACAATAAGGAAACTGAAAGCCAAGAGTAGATTGTTTGCCAGCATAGAGAAATGAAAACAGTAGGTTAGCACTCGATCCTCTAGAAATCATGAAATATTTGCAAAGGTCAAGAGCCAACAAGGTCTCTCATAGAAAAGTGAACGATGATGTAAATTTCAATAGGTGTACTCAATATGCAATAACCCACATGGGAGTGCTTTCCTTGTCCTTGAGTGGTTCAGACAAAACTGAAAAACACCAAATCAGATTGTCTGGTGGGACAGGGCTTGAGTTTGAGCCATGCCCCACCTTCACTTGATTTTCACTGCCAGATAAAGCAGTTGGCTTATGTCACGCCAGACTCAACCAAAACACAAGGCTCTCTGGACTGTCAGGAAGTTTAGATGCAGTGGATGCTTAGGCCCAAGATAGTAACATAACACAGATGTAGCCATTTTAATGAAATAATGTCATGTAATTCCACTCACAAAGTGTACCTCTAGAACATTTTGAACCTCACTGGCATGTCAGTTATAAACTGTAGAAGCTCTGCATTTGCATATGAAAGGACACAATATAGAAGGAGAAAATAATGCTAATAGCAATGTTACTCTGTAGGCGTGATACCCGCAAAACAATTCTGCTTGAATTTCAGGTAGCCTGGGTTTGTAAATCTTATTTCTTTTTTCTGTCTGTACCAAAGCAAATACATTACACAATGGAATTAAACCTGCCTCTTAAGAAAATCAAAACTATACTATCTGTGATAGAGGTCCTTGCAGCTGTTGAATAATATCGGGAATACTGAAATCAACAACAGTTGAGTATTCTGTGCTTTCCTGGATCAGAGCCTTAAAGTACAACCTTAAATGTCAGGGGAACATAAATTATACTTTAAAATATCAGCACAGAGACATCTGAGGCTCTTGACTGTCTGCACTCCTCCACCTCACCCTCCTTTCTTCCTACACAGACAGAGAGGCAATAGCACTGAACATGCATTCAGTGCACTTTTATTAGCCTCCAGTTAGAAAGTACTGCCTGGAACACATTACTTACAGTATCCTGAAAAGCAGCATGCTGCTTTTCTAAAGAAACAAATTAAAAGGCAACTCACTGAGCAATTCTCCAACACCTGAGAGCAATTAATGTAAGCAGAAACAAGAAACATCATCAATTATTTAAAACAAAATGAATATGTAACATTGACCTTCTCCAGCACTCATCAGTTTTATACCTCCACCTGAATAAACTCAGGGGAGACAAAAACACAAGACAGGCATACACCACAGGCTGTAAAATACAGCAAATGCAGAAAGAGAGGTCTCTGTCTTTGTGGCTGTCCTCAGCATTGCTAATTTTGCAAGTGAGATTCAGCCTGTCGATCCCTCAGTTTTGATACGTGTGCCCTTGTCTCCTATATTTTTAAATCCTCTACTTCTTTCTGTGCATCTCAGTCTTGTCAAACGAAGCAGGACAGACCTTTCAGGTTGTGTGAGAGGGACCTCTCTAATTCTAATGTATAAAAAAGAAGTATCCGTAAGTCATGCTGATTTGGACAATAGATAGAATGGCTTTACAGGGCTCCAGAGCAGCTGGTTTCCAGATCTCTATGTGTTTTTTAAATGCAGAACTGAGGGTCTTGATGAAAATGTTACAGTCAAAATCATTGCAGACTTGGGCCTGGACAGACGGGATTTCAAGGGAACATGGAATTTATTAGCTAATGCAGTTGCTGAACATAACATATGGCAGAAGGAGAAGGATATTTGGCATACTCATGGCTAAAGATTTTCAGAGCAAAGCCTATTAGACACAAAGTACAATAAGTCCTTTGTGACTGTTCAAGCTAAACAAGGCTTGAAGTGCTGGTGTCTGTTGTTCCCCCAACTCCTATTAGCAGTTTCAAGGAAACTCTCGAGTGCTTCATGCAGAATAACACAAGCTTGCATGAGGTCATCAGCTTAAAATCCTCCTACAGATACCCAGAATCTTGACTAATTATCTCAGATGAAACACACTGTCATTACCATGGAGGTAAAGTACATTACTAGTCCTCAGGATCAGATTCATGTTATTATAACTGTTCGGGGGCTATTAAGGACATTTCAGGCTTTCCATTATTAATATTTTCTCCCAAGTTTTGGAAGAATAGACCTGCAAAAGTGGCAAGGAGCCAAAGAATGGCATACAGGATGTCAGCATGGAAGCTATTAAAAGAAGTGGTGTGTTAACAGCTGAGTTTTAAAAGAGAAATAAATAAATTATGTCATGTACCACTGGAGATTTAACTTACATATTTATTTACTGTAGCTCTGTAGCCCTAACGACTTCATTAATAAGAAGTTTTGAATACAAAATATCTTCAGTGTCACCTAATTACCTTTTGGAGGAGGAAGAAATCTGAATTATTTTTCTCTGAAGAAACCTGGTGTGGTTCACAGGTTTCACATTCAGCACTAGTAAAGTAAAATACTTTTTCCTTCAGCTCACAGAGGTCCTCACCAGGTTCCTGCAACCAGTGCAGAGGTATGACTACATAGAGGCAGCCCAGGGACCAGGGCAGGGGCAGCTCCAGCAAGGATGGGAGGCAGATGTGGAGAATGTCTCTCCAGGACAGCAGTGTTGGAGGCTAGGTTGGTTTGGCCTTTCCATAGTGAGGAATCCTCCTCCATCAGCTGGGGACCTGTGGTATCCCACAGCTCTCTATCATGCAGTACACTTGCGGATGTTTTTGTGTGAGTGAGCCCAGGAGCAGTGCTGTACCAGGAGATGTACCCCTCCATGTGAGAGAATGTGCTTCATGAAGCTGTGAGCTGGAATCAGTTCAGTGGGCTAGGTACAGCTGGGATCATACAGAGGTGAAGAGAGCTTTAGAAAAGATGTATTTAAGACTAAAAAGGTAAGAGTAATTTCCAAAAAGTTAGGCCCTTTTCTGACAGCGAGAGTCAGTCATGTCTAACTAAATATTTTTGTACTAAACATCTTTTTATCAATAACTTTAAAAACGGACCCAATTTATACAGTCTTGGCAAAGGTCAAGATCAAAACCACCTTTTTTTTTTCAGCTCCCAATGTAGGCGTCTACCACTGAAGAGCCTTCCCTAGGCACAGCCAGTCCATCACCCAGGCTCACTGCCACAACATACTGCTGGAGCAAACACTTCATCAGGATCCAGAAGCAGATTAGGTCTTCATATAGATATTAAAGCACAATGAGTTGAGAAAGACTGTACTAAAAGCATTAGAAGGAATGTGAACCCTCACATTTCAGGACTTAATTTGGTCTTCTCAGGGTTGGAAGCACCCACTTAGGACTTGGAGAAATCTTGTCTGAAGAACTGAAGAGTCCAAGGAACCAGAGAGAGAAGTGATACCAAGAGCAGAGTCTTTCAATGTGCAAAATGTGTTCATTCATGCCCGTCATGTGGCAGCCAAACAAATGGTGCCAAGAGTCCCTTGGAGGAGAACAAAATGGCTGTGACCTGCCTCTGACCACAAATTGAAAAGTTGTCCGATTGCTCCTCTTGGTGAATGTTGCAACCTCAACAAATCATTATAAACTGCTAAGCAATGGATTTTTTTTAAAATGCACATTTAAATTTTTAATCACAACAGTGTTATATATGTTAAATATCCTTGCAGTATATAATAGATCTACACTTTTTTTGCACATACGCAAACTATAATCCTGATACAGACCATATATGCAATCACTTTGTAGGAGCAATCCAATCCCTCAGTATCAGGAGCTGCTCGAAACAATTATAAAGGCTTGAGCTGTCAGGACTGTAAGACCTGCACAGCATCTTTGAAGGGTGCATGCATGAGCTCGGCCCAAGCTCTGACAAGCAGATGGACCTTTCTTGTCAGTCCAGCACTTTCTCCCTTAACTCAACTGCAGAAGAGCAAACCAAAGCCTGAGGCCACATACACAAGCAGAAGGGACACTGGTGATCCTACTGTTGTGTGCCAGGCCACTGTCAAAAAAGGCAGCTGACGGACTTTTGCTGACTTCAATATCAACCAGGACTTTCCAATCTAAAAGTGACCTTCAATTTCAAGAGCCAGAAATTCTTGTTTGTATGTGTGTATCACAGAATCACAGAATAACAGAGTTGTAGGGGTTGGAAGGGACCTCAAGAGATCATCAGGTCCAACCCCCCTGCCAAAGCAGGTCCCCTAGCTCATACTACACAAATAGGCATCCAGATGAGTCTTGAATATCTCCGGAGAAGGAGACTGCACCACCTCCCGGGGCAGCCTATTCCAGTGCTCTGTCACCCTGACTGTGAAAACGTTCCTCTGCATGTTGGTGTGGAACTTCCTGTGCTCCAATTTGCAGCCATTGCCCCTTGTCCTGTCTCCACTGACCAAAGAAAAGGGGCAGGCCAATTCTCCCTGCACCCCATACTTAAGATATTTATAAACATTGATTAAGTCCCCCCTCAGTCTTCTTCTCTCCAGGCTGAACAGTCCTCTTTTCTCCTCTCTCAGCCTTTCTTCATAGGATAGATGTTCCAGGCCCTTAATCATCATCATAGCCCTTCTCTGGACTCTCTCAAGAACAACCCTGTCCTTTTTACACCAGGGAGCCCAGAACTGGACACAATACTCCAGGTGGCGCCTGACCAGGGCAGAGTAGAGGGGGAGGATCACCTCAATCGACCTTCTGGCCACACTCCTCCTGATGCACCCCAGGATCCCATTGGCTCTCTTAGCCACCAGGGCACACTGCTGGCTCATAGCCAACCTGTCATCAACCAGGACCCCCAGGTCTTTCACCACCGAGCTCTTCTCCAGCAGGTCAACCCGCAGCCTGTACTGATACATGCAGTTGTTCCTCCCCAGGTGCAAGACTTTACACTTGCTTTTGTTGAATTTCATCTGGTTTCTCCCTGCCCAGCTTTCCAGCCTGTCCAGGTCACGCTGGATGGCAGCGCAGTGTTCCTGCATGTCAGCCACCCCTCCCAGCTTTGTATCATCAGCACTTGCTGAGGGTGGATGCTATTCCCTCATCAAGGTCATCAATGAAGATATTAAACAGGACTGGACCCAACACCGAGCCCTGGGGAACACCGCTAATCACAGGCCTCCAGTCAGATTCTGCTCCTCGAATCACAACCCTCTGGGCTCGGTCTGACAGCCAGTTCTCAACCCACCTCACTGTCCACTCATCTATCCCATACTCTCTCAGCTTTGTTTTCAGGATGTTATGGGAGACAGTATCGAAAGCCTTGCTGAAGTCAAGGCAGATGACATCCACTGCTCTCCTTCCATCCACCCAGCCGGTGATGAGATCATAGAAGGCTATGAGATCGGTCGAGCATGATATTCCCTTGGTGAATCCATGCTGACTACTCCTCATGACCTTCTTCTCTTCCAGTTGCTTGGTGATGGCATCCAGAACAAGCTGTTCCATAATTTTTCCAGGGACAGAAGTGAGGCTGACTGGTCTGTAATTGCTAGGATGCTC
The DNA here is from genome assembly GCA_022605575.1 of Laterallus jamaicensis coturniculus. NCBI lineage: Eukaryota > Metazoa > Chordata > Aves > Gruiformes > Rallidae > Laterallus > Laterallus jamaicensis. The sequence continues at coordinate 21,384,081 of JAKCOX010000010.1, forward strand.
CTTCTTGCCCTTTTTAAAGACTGGAGGGATATTTGCTATCCTCCAATCCTCAGGCACTTCTATTGTTCGCCAAGACCTGTCGAAGATGATAGAGAGCAGCTCAGCAATCACTTCCACCAGCTCCCTCAGCACACGTGGATGCATCCCATCCGGGCCCATGGATTTGTGTGCATTAATCCCTTTGAGCCGCTCCTGGACCTCCCCTACCTCAACCAGAGGGAAATTCTTTGCTCCCCAAATGCTCCTATTTTCATCCAGGACCTGTGGGTCCCAAGGGGCCTTTGGAGTGAAGCCCAAGGCAAAGAAGGTATTTAGTATCTCCACCTTCTCATCATCTCCCATTACCAGGACACCCACGTGCTCAGACCCTGTTTCCACAGTTCATAAACCTTTTGCTTCCCTTTGAGTTTACTCATGAGCTCCCTGCTCATCCACGCAGGTCTTCTGCCTCTCTTTCCCGATTTCTTACTCAAAGGGATGCACCTGTCCTGCACTTGGAAGAAGTGCTGTTTAAATGTTACCCAGCTCTCACAGGCCCTCTTTCCTTCTAACAGCATAGCCCACAGGATAGCTCCTAATAGGCTGCAGAGGAGATCAAAGTTATCTCTTCCAAAATTCAGGGTAGCTATCCTGCTTTTTGGCTTGCTTCTTCCACCCAGGATTTTGAACTCTATCATTTCGTGGTCACTTTGTCCTAAGCTGCCCCCGACCATCACTTCCTTAACGAGCCCATCCTTGTTAGTAAGAACAAGGTCCAGCACCCACCCTCCCCTTGTAGGTTCCTGCACCATTTGTAGCAGGAAATTGTCTTCTACACATTGTAGAAATTGTCTGGACTGCATACAACTGGCTGTATTGTTTGCCCAGCAAATATCTGGGTAATTGAAGTCCCCCATAAGGACAAGCGCCTGGGATCTCGAGGCTACATCTAGTTGCTTATAGAAAGCACTATCAGCCCACTCCTCTTGATCAGGGGGTCTATAGTACACACCCAGAACAGTGTCACTCATACTAGCATGACCCTTGATTCTTACCCACAAGCACTTAACTGATGGTTCATTTTCCCCAGGTGGAGCTCAATACATTCCAGCTGCTTTCTGACATAAAGAGCAACTCTTCCACCTCACCTCCCTAGCCTGTCTTTCCTGAAAAGCACATGGCAATCCACGACAGCGTGCCATTCATCCAAGCTGTCCCACCACATCTCCGTGATTGCAGTGAGATCGTGGCCGTGCAACTGCACGAAGATCTCTAATTCTTTCTGTTTGTTTCCCATGCTATGAGCATTTGTATAGAGGCATTTTAATGGGGCAGCAGATGCAGGTATCTTCAACAGATCACAGCGAGATTTCTGACAGGGGAAGGGCAATTGTGACTCCACTGAGGAGTCCTCAGGGCAATCCACAGAATTTTCCCTACTATCACATATAACAAAATCCCCAAGTCCGTCACTGTACTGCCGGCATTTACCTTCTTCCACTGCCAACTCCCATCGTGTCTCCCGAAGCACTTGCCTGACCCTATCAGCCTTCCTAATGCCCCCTTCCCAGCCTTCGTAATGCTCCCTTTCCCCTTCCTAATTTCCCCTTCCTAACTAGTTCAGAGCCCGATCAATAAGCCCTGACATCTCCTTGGCAAGGATTCGCTTTCCCCTTTGGGTCAGGTGAACCCCATCAGCAGTAATCATGCCAGGAGCAGAGTACACCATCCCTTGGTGAAAAACCCAAAAGTTTTTATGCCGACACCCGTCTTTCAGCCACTCATTCAACACATGGGTTCTCCTGACGTGCTATGCAGTATCTATGCATTATGCTATACTTCTTAGTGTGAGTTTAATTCTCCAGGTACACAGCTCTAGGAACAAGTCTAAGACTTGTAGTAGGGAATTTTTTTTTCCTTTGGGCGCAGTATGGGAAACAGTGTGCTTGCTTGGACAAATGGAAGACAAGAAGCCACGGCATTTGCCTTCAGACAACTGTTAGCTATATTGTCATCTTAGGTATTTATGTATATGCTATGAAGATCGGGCTGTGGTTTAAAGAGCTTATATAAGCCATGTGCTCTCTAGAGATGTAGCATTTAGCTCAACTTGCTGATTGTTTGGCCAAAATATCACTATAAGCAAAGTAAGCAAACATTGTTTGTTGAAGGATACATTTTTAGGTCCCTTTACATTTTAACTTTCCTTGCCTCTTACATAATTCCAGAACTTCACATTCCTGAAACAGAAGCTGTGTTTTGAATATAACTATATTTTGTACTTCTGATTTGTTTAGCTATATTCACAGTACATTTTATTTTACTTTAATTGCAACATAGCCCAGTATTATTGCTAATGACCAACAGTGTGTTCCTGGGAAATCATTTCAGCTTCATAATGGTAGATAGAAATAGGTACTGCCTGGCAAGATAATGAACAAATCCTCTACTCTGCAACCCACAAAATGAACAAAAAAAACCCCTCAGTGTTATGTCGTAGTTTTGTTGTTATGTGACATTATTGCATCACTGTTGTATATAGCACTTGAAAAAGTAGAAACTGCTTTGCAGTTAGAAATTGATTTAAAACATTTAAACAGATACACCAGTGTGAAAGTATTCTAAATATTTTTATGGTTAGCCTAAACATGAAAGGACTATTTCCACATTTTCATTTTTGAAAATTCAGTCTGGGGCAGATTAAATAAAACATGAGAATGTAAAATTCTGAATGTTTCTCTTTTTACAGAAATTTCTGCTTTAAAAATAAAATCCTTACAATTTATTCCACAGAACCCAGCATTTAATCTGACTTCAGCAATCCTGGTCTGTTATTATGTCAGTTAGTGCCCTAGACTTTTAGAAATGGCAGAAAATATATCAGTTCTACCAGACAAAAATTCAGAGAGCAATTTTGTCAGGCTTGTTGTTAAGGGTGTCTTGTCTTAATCAGGATGATAGCAGATGTCCATGCTGCTCCAATTAAAAGGATTCTATTGCATTCAGAACCTGTGCATAGTACGCTGAAAGTCAAAGGCAATAGCTTACAAAATTGTTATATATCAGAGTTGCAGAATATAACTCTAATATAGGTATTAAACTTCTCCTCAAAAGTCCATTCTGGACCTTAAATGTCTGCCTGTCTGACATGTCAATTTTTTTCTGACCTAATAATTTCTAACATGCCCTTTGCCCTAGATCCTTGAAATTAAACAAGGATGGCATTTGTCAGCAAGTTTCTCAAGTCTGCTACCTCTCATTCCATGAGCTGTCATTTGAAGAGGTACATTTTAACTTCTGAAAAGGTCATTTTTCTAAGAAGAAAACTGGATGGTTTAGATGCTTTGTGTCTTGATCTAAATTCTATTTGACTCTACAGAAATAGCTTGCACATGCATATATGTGTCACTCTCTATGTAAGTGTGAATACTTTTAGAAAAACACAGCGGGCTTTAGGAGAAGGATAAAGGCCATTTTAAAAAGGTTTTATATATTCATTGAAGTCAGCTCTCAAAAAGCCATAATGTGAAACACAAGAGCAATTGCGTGTTTTCGCTCTCCTACCTATGTCAGACAGTTCTACCATGTCATCATGGGTAGTTTGAGTGAGGTGTGTCACATTTGCCATTCAAGTGGGATCAACAACATATATAAATTATATGTGAATCGGAAAGCCTAGAAAACATAATTAAAATAATACCTTCAGTGTCATATTGTAGCTATAAACTATAATACCTGGTTCTAAAGTTCATTACCACATACTTCACAAGTCCATGGGACCTGATGAGGAGCATCCACCTATTGTGAAGGAACTGATGGATGAAGTGGCCAAGCCACTCTTCATCATATTTGAAAGGTCCTGGCAGTCCCCAGTGATTGGAAAAGGGGAGCTATAACCCCCATTTTTAAAAAGAGGAAAAAAATATATCCAGGGAATAACAGACCGGTCAGTCTCACCTCTGTGCCTGGTAAGATCATGGAGCAGATCCTCCTCAGGCACATGGAGAATAAGAAGGAAATTTGTGACAGCCATCACTAAGGGCAAATCACAAAATAACATAATCAGAGATTCTGACAGATCTAGTGGCCTTTTATGATGGAGTAACAGAGATGGTGGACAAGGGAATGATGACAGACATCATCTTCCTGGACTTGTGCAAGGTCATTGACACTGTCCAGCACAATTTCCTTGTCTCTAAATTGGAGAAAAGTGGATTTGACAGATGGACCACTCAGTGGATAAAGAACTGGCTGGATGGTTGCACCGAAAGGGTTGTGATCAACAGCTAAATGTCCAAGGGGAAGCCTGTGACGAGTCATGCCCCTCAGGGATCAGTACTGGGACCAGAACTGTTCAGTATCTTTGTTAAGGACATGGACAGTGGAATCAAGTGAACCCTCAATAAGTTTGGTGATGACACCAAGCTGTGTGGTGAGGTTGACACGTTGGAGGGAAGGGATGCCAGCCAGAGGGACCTTCACAGACTGGAGAGGTGGGCCCATGAGAACTGCATGAAGTTCAACAAGGCCAAGTGCAAGGTCCTGCATGTGGGTCAGCAAATTCCCAAGCACAGCTACAGGCTGGGCAGAGAATGGATACCCAAGAGGGTATCTCAAGCCCTGAGAGGAAGGATTTCGGGGAGTTGATCTATCACAAGCTCAACATGAGCTGGCAGTGTGCACTAGCAGCTCAGAAGGCCAACAGTGTGCTGGGCTGCACCAAGAACACTGTGGCCAGCAGATCGAGAGAGGAGATCCTGACCCTATACTCTGCTCTTATGAGACCCCACCTCAAGTACTGCCTCCAGCTCTGGGCTCCCCAGTACAGGAAGGATATAGAGCTGTTGAAGCAAGTCTAGAGGAAGACCGTGAAGATGATCAAGGGCATGGAGCATCTGCCCTGTGAACACAGACTGTGAGAGTTGGCTTGTTCAGCCTGGAGAAGAGGAGGCTCTGGGGTGACCTAATTGAGGTGTACCAATACTTAAGGGTCATAAAGGAAAGTGGGAGAGGGACTGTTCACCAGGGAGTATAGTGATAGGACAAGGGGCAATGGCTTTAAGCTGAAAGAGGGTAGGTTTAAGTTAGATGTTAGGGACAAATTATTTATTATGAGGGTAGTGAGGCACTGGCACAGGTTGCCCAAAGAGATTGTAGAAGCACCATTCCTGGAAGCATTTAAGGCCAGGACGGATGGGGTTCTGGGCAACCTGGTCTGGTGAAGGTGTCCCTGCCCATGGCAGGGGTTGGAACTACATGATTCTGTGACTCTAAGCATTCAGGAATATTATAACTTGACAAGTAGGTATTTCTAGACCTTGTTTTCAGCATGCTACCAACAGAAACATACCACAGATTTCTGTAATGCATCTTTCTTTGAATATCTGCTAGCCCAAGAAGTCTTTGGATTTTTTAGATATGTAGCTACTGTTCCTCAGTAGCTTCCAAAAGAAAATGATCCCGAGACACTAAAGAGCTAGCCAAGCTCTCATTTTCCTCTCCTGTTGGGGCAGTTAGGAAAAGAATGTTTACATTATTGAGGATGAAACTGGCAGGAAAAAAATACTCCTACAAGTAGTCTGAAAGACATGGATCTGGAGTCAATTTCTGTGAGTTTAAGTTAATGATGGATAAGAGTGAAATAAAGTTCAATAAAGTTCATTCTTGATCTATCTCAGATGTGAAGTCAATTGGGATTTGCCTGGTTGCATGTTATTCTAGACATGTCAGCTTCACTGTAAAGTGTAACACTTGTTACATCATGTGGTTGTCTGATGCTCCTTGTCCAAGTCTGTGCTACAAGCTTTTTACACAGTGAATTAAGAAGTAGACACAGCATTTTCTTCTGCATCTGAAAGAAACTTTCTCCAACATTGCTCATGCTTTCTAACAAAACCCAGTAACTCTTACCAACAGAGTAGCAGGCACTAATTTAAAAAAGGAACAGGAACTTTCTTCACCGTAAGCTGAAAAAACTTAGGAAAATGCCTTCAATAAAATTGTTTAAAACTTTAGACAAAAGTGAGCATAAATTTCTGTTTCTCTTGTCAACAGCTCATACAGTGATGCAGTATTCATGAGCTTTTTTATCAGGGTCACTTCAAAAGTCAAAAGCAAGGTCCTCACACATTTTGTGGACAACATCTGGGTAAAAAACCCAACATGTGTGAATTTGCATTGTGATAATAAGATCATCAACACTATATGGACTTAAAACAAACCACCTTCTGATTTTCCTGCATAACTTGAATCTTCTTTATTGCAACTGTATAGCATTTTGATTAGAAAAAAACCTTAAAAGTAGGGCAGTATCAAAGAAAAAGTACAGGTAATGCTGGTAATAAAATCTGCATGAGGAATTACTAAACTGTGTCATCCCATATGAAATTATTTCCTTTCCTTGGGATTTGAACATATACACATATAATCCTATGGCTTCCCACCAGGAGTCTATTTCTTTATTCTTTCCATATACAGTTCAATTTACCATTCCTTTGCATATCTACCATGCTTTCTGATTTTATGACCTTTTATAAAACAGACCAAGACAAAGAAATAGATATGTGGATTTTACAAAGCAAGGAAGAGAGCTTTAGTTCATCTGTTCAGTGTGTTTTCCTCTTTTTCAAAGTACTCTAGAAAGGTCTGGGGGACTTCTGTCCTTAGCAGCAGGCATGCAGGTAATCCATCAGAGTGGCAGAAAGAAGCAACACCACAGATCACCTGGAAGTGCTGCCTTAGTAATAAAATCATGGATTCACAGAACGTGTCAGAATGGAAGAGACCTTTAAAGGTCATCTAGTCGAACCCCTCTCCAGTAAGCAGGGACACCTTCAATTAGATCAGATTGCTCAGAGCTTCATCAAGCCTGACCTAGAATGTCTCCAGGGATGGGGCCTCCATCACCTCTCTGGCCAACCTGTTTCAGTGACTCACCACCTTCATAGTGGTGAACTCCTTCCTAATGTCAAATCTAAACCTATCCTGCTCTACTTTTAAACCATTGCCCCTTGTCCTACTGCTACATGCCCTTACAAACAGTCCCTATACATCTTTTCTGTACCCTTCAGGTACTGGAAAGCTGCTGTAAGGTCTCCCCTGGAGCTTTATCTTCTCCAGGCTGAACAAGCACAACTATCTCAGCCTATCTTTGTAGAAGTGCTCCAGCCCTCTGATCATCCACATGGCCCTCCTCTGGACTTGCTCCAAGAAGTCCATCTTGTGCTTCTTGTACTGAGGGCTCCAGAGCTAGACACAGCACTCCAGGTGGGGTCTCACCAGAGCAGAATAGAGGGGGAAGAATCACCTCTCTCAACCTGCTGACCATGCTTCATTTGATGAAGCCCAGAATGAGATTGGCCTTCTGGGCTGCAAGTGCCTATTGTTGGCTTATGTCCAGCTTTTTGTTCATCAGTATCCCCCAAGTTTTTTCTGCAGAGCTGCTCTCTATCACATTATCCCCCAGCCTGCATTGGTAATGAGGATTGTCCTGACCCAAATGCAGGACCTTGGACTTGTCCTTGTTGAACTTGAGGTTTTGCACAGGCCCACCTCTCTAGCTTGTCCAGGTTCCTCTGGATGACATCCTGGTCCTCTGGCATGTTGCCCACACCACTCAGCCATCCCTGGAGTATCAGTTGTATGCACCAGTAGAGTTACAGGTTTTGCAGCAGCCCGGTCCTCAGATGTCTGTTATGACATGCTGTATGGGCAATGCAAAGGTAAAGTCTGTAAACCAGCATCCTACTAATGCTGGCCACTGCCATCCTTGCCCTGAAAGAACATGGCCGCCTCCACAACCCAGTCATGGGCCTTCAAAGTCCCTCTATCCCGCAGAGGCACCAACTGCACAGCACAGTGGTGGCTGCACATGGCCTCCCCGTCTGGCAGCACATAGCATGAGCTATATGTTCTGCAAGAACAGACTTTACAGCAGCAAATTCTCCCTGCACCTTTGACTGATATTTGTATGAGTAAGACTGGGCCAATGAGTATCAGGTAACCACTGTTACCCATGAATTGGTCTTTACAGCACACAACTGTATTCCCTTCTAACAGCTGTCAAATATTTTCCTGGAGCAAGACTATGTAAGTAACGTAGCTTCAACGTAGCTCTTTAAAAGTGTTTGTATTTCATGAGGTGAAGAAAACTCTTTCTGGTTCAATGGAGACTTTTAACTGAGTGGATCATAAAAGATTTTTTTCCCCTTTCTTTCTCTTTTATATCATGTAGAAATGTAAAAGTAATGGTAATAGGTTTTCCTCCTTGCTGATAATATAGGGTGTTTCTGACAAGAAGGAAATTTAAGATGACACATTCCTGGCTCAGTTCAACTACTCTGACTGATGTGATCTGGTTACCTTTTCCCCCTATTTTCTTTTTAAAAATATATTATCACTGGGAAATCTGCACCTCAGAATGAGCCATGTATTTCTGTTCCAAAGGTCAGTCCATTATATAATTTTGCACATATGTCCAATACAAATCAATTCTGTTTGGCTCAAGTACACCTAAAGAGGCGCAGAGCACATTCAATCCAAATTTTATCACATTCTCCTCAATCAAATTCCCAAGAATTAGGGTTTTTTCCAGTCCACTGGTGTTAAATAGTGTTAAAATCCAGCTAAACTTTGAAGATAAAAACATTTCTCAGTGGATCAACTGGAACATTTGTAGATGAGATAGACACAAAGGCACCAAACTGAACCCTGGATTTTGACGACCTTCACAAAGGTGCTTGGTTAGTTTATGAAACAATCATTACACTGGTAATTAATATTTCATAATTTTAATACAATTGTTCTGCATTTATCACTGTTTTTAGTTATATAAAAATAAAAAATTAAACCACTTCATGCTATGGGAGTAACATTTATCAACCTCAGTAATATAAGTTTAAGAGCACAGGGTTAGGCATTTTGAAAGTGAAAAACTTCTGTAATATGTACATATCAGTTTTAGTCGAGAAATTCTTTAGTTTAAAAATTAGACAGCTTCTTTTTTCTGTTTGATAAGTATCCAAAGCAGTTTAGTCGATGTTTCTATTAACTAAAGAGGTTTCTGTCTTTCCCACTGCAAGTGGGAAAAGCTCCTTGGTCAAAGCAAAAAAGCGCTCCTGTTGCTACAGAACTGGACACCCTTACTATTATGTGGGCCAGAGCCACTGACTGGATGGGGCTTTTTTTAAATTAAGCACATATCATGTAGGGCACAGCCTTACTGTGTTTGCACAAAGTGCATCTTTGCTACTTGTTGTGCTCACTCTGATGACCATGTCTTCCAGCCTCAGACCAACACTGCCATCACGGATAGCACATTAGCAAGACTGAAGATGACTATTGTGAAGAGACAGATGCTCACTACCAGGTATAAATTATTCAGGAACAAAATGTTCAAGTAATATTAAGCTAAAGGTATCGTCATCCATTTTTCCCCAATGGATGAAATTGTCTAGTTAGTATTCAAGTGTAACTACCTATAAAACTGATTGATGTTAACTGAGCAGACTCTGAGAAAATTTTATCAGGATGCCCAAATTATTCTCCTTCTTGCTTAATCGATCACCTCTCTGCTGAGCTGTGTAGCATTTTGCTACATATTCTTAGCAGAGAAATCGGGCTACGGCAAAATTAATAAAACATTTTTTGCAGTGCTAGAGTAATGACCCTTAAGTGCTTTAGAAAAATGAGCGTGGTCTCCATCCTTTTACACAGAGACTGGGTCATACATTGGGAAATATCTATTCATAAGATAATGTTTAAGGGTGGGGATAAAGCAGAGTATGTATTGCCTACTTGTGGTGTCAGCCCAGTCCCTGCAGAAGCACCCATCTATGGGATCCCGAGTTGTCTTGGGTGAAGAGAGCTAGGCCGCCGGCAGGCCTGCTGTCTTCCCGACACCGAGTTACACATTTGTTTTTATGCCCTCACCTCTTTCCTGTTGCAGGCAGTATTTACATCGATGTTAATCACCTTTATCTCTTCTCTTGCTGTTTACACGGGACTTATTGTGTGACCATAAAAGGGTTGATCAAGTGGTGGCTGGTAGGACACAGCTACTTACTTTGAAGCAGTGGGAGGGTCTCAGGGAAGGGGACCATAGTGAAAATCTACATTGGCTGGCACTTACAATATCTGAACAATTTGTAAGTCTCCTTGAACAGGTCCCTAGAGGCAAAGAATAGTGGCTTAGATTTCCTTACAGAAATGTCATATTTATCTGTGGCATAAAGTTGTAAAGGAAGAAAAAAACCTATGTATTAAGGGTGCTTAAAAAGAAGCTTATTCAGTGATAATTACAGGGAAATGTAAAACCAATGACTGAATGGTGGAGGATTATTTACTGTCATTTTAAATTAACTTACTTTAAATCCATCTAAAGCACACCTGAAGTTAAGATGAGGCCTCTCTTCTGATTTCTTTTTTAAAAGTAGAAAGGGAGAAAGAAGAGAGACAACTGTTTTGGGGGGTGGTGGTACATGTAGTTCATTAGATAATATAATTGGTAGGCAGCTGCTTAAAACAAAATGCTTCTTTAAGAAAGCAGTGATATAAAAACTGGTCTGAGGTCATGTAACCTCATTCTTCTCCTTACATCTTCCATTAGGTCAAAATACCAATACCTATCGCAGTAGCTTTCATCTTAGGCAGCATAACCCAGTGCTTCACTTTCAACTCTGGCTTCTTTATTCTTTGGAAGGATTACAATCTGCAACACCACTGCTTCATTTTCATTACGTTGCTGTTCTATCTTTCAGGAGAAATCAGGTTCACATTGTGTTATTCTTATACTCCTTAACAAGGTTTAGAAAGAAAAAGAAAAGAGGGATCCTTTTAAATTAAGAGGTCCAGTTTGATAGCACTTCCCAAATAAAAAAAAAAAAAGAAAAAAAAAGAAAAAGGGGGAGGGTGGGAGAAAATAAAAGAAAGCTTTATTATCTGAATGGTTAGCTTGAAAAGGACACGCGGCAGTGGAACATTCAAATCCCAACTGTCTAAGCTGAAGTCATTGATGTGTATTATCTGCAGGCTGCTATCATTAATAAGATGACTTTAAAGTCTGGACAATTTCTTTGGGCTAAAACTCTGAGGATGCACTCTCTATCCTTTAGCTGAAGAAAGAAATTCTCTTGTGTATGAACACATATAAAATAAAGTTGTCCCCTTTTGCTGGACTTTCACAAAGTCTTTTTTAGAGTTTCTTTGCTTGACTCATAATTCCCTTTCTGTACAAAAAAGACCATTTATGAGCATTAACACTGAATAATAATAAAGTCCTCTGACTGATTAGTAGCATGACAACTGCTGCAAGGGCTTCCTTACAAATCTTGTTAGATATCTGTTACTACTTTGCTCTGACACCTTAGAAGGAAGATTTTATGTGAAGAGTAACGTATTCTATCTCGTAATTCACAGGAGTTAATTTAGGTGTATTACCTACAAATATACTAGTTTTATTTCACATAATATTGTGTTTTCTCCCAATTTTTTTTTTTTTAGGGTGAGGGCAAGTTAAGACTTTGTACTCTGACCCCCAGAATAGAACCTGAAAAATCAGGTGAGCTCATTACAATAATATAATAGTATTTTTCTTTTGCTCTCATTTGAATGGGCTTCCAACTTTTGGGAAAGGAAACTTGATGCAACAAATTGCAAACTATATAACATGAAGCAGAAGAAGTCTTAAAAAAAATGCAAAGACTGGTTTTAGTTTGCGCTTTTTCAGGTAAATGTTGGAACAAAGCATGCAATAATTTTTATAAATGTATTGAGATATCTATAATTGCCATTGACAGATGTTTATTTGATTGTAATTCTACTGTTGTCTGAATGGGAAAGTGATATTCTTTCTTGGGAGCAGAGGTATATCTTAAAGAGGAATCTCTGCCACAAACTTCTAATGAAAACCTTTTATTAAATGCCTATGTTACACAAATGACAGAATTGCTCCCCTTGCACAGTTAATAATACAACCTGAAATGCCAAAGGTTTTGCAACAAAAATAAAGTGACTTCATTCATTAAAAATTGATCCAATCAAGGGAACAAGGAATCAATGTCTCTGCTCTGCAGTGGAATCTGATAACTTTTAAAATACAAATCTCATATTACTGCAATTTTAAAATAGCCATAATATTCAAAGTTTTAAACATTTTTAGAAATAAATTACTTCCAGCACTGTTCTATGCTATTTTCAATCTACAGTGAATATTAATTGCTATAAATCAGTGAAAAAAAAATCTTGATAATATAATGGGAACCATCATCTTTAATGATACCACTCATGAGGCAGACAAAATTCCAAGTGGGAAGCACTGAATATAGCAGAGTTCTAGGAAGCACACTAGGAGGCAAAATTCACCTCCTGAGAAAGGTCTAGAATGACACCTCATTGTCTTCAGTCTGATTACGAAACTAAACATTAGGTAGATGCTGGTCACACGCTGCAACAGAACTTGATTGCTGCCTAAAGCTCAGCAACATGAAAGGGAACACATGAATCAATTTGGGCAAAAGGACAAACACTCTCCAGATCTAGCTCCCCAAATTAAATAAAGTTTTCTTAAGTTTATTTGTTTCTATGAAACGATGGTTTCATTCATATGATTTTCAACCTGTTTGTACATTGCCATGAGTTTTGTTTGTTTCTTCTCTGGTTTGGGTTAAGATGTGAGATGAACTCTTGCACCTGGTCACTCAGTGACAGCTTTCCCTCTGGACTTCAGAAAGCATAGATGTTTATTTTAAAATAAGTGAATAAAACCACTGTCTGAATTTTGCTAGCAGCCAATGGACTTTGAGTGCCCAGCATGGATTTACCAGCATAAATCACAGGCAAATACACAACAAAAAAACCCCCCAAAACAGACAAACAAACAAAAGTAGAAAAAAACCCCTACCTTTCCTTACACATGGAGAGCTCAACATTGCACTTCAGTCTGTAGAAATAAAGTAATTTCCAACAATGCCTCAAAGACTAACATTACCAGAATTATAATTTAGGAAAGGAACATATAAGAAGCCTGTTTTGATGTATTTTTGGCTGTGGACAATCTCAGTCAACACAATTGTGTCCTCTCTGTCCATGTCTAAACCTGACATAACTGATGCACACTTACATCAAGAATGTTTAACAAAGTCATTCTGTGAAATACAGTTTCTTAAAAAATGTTATTTGCCATAAAAAACTATTAAAGGGGAAGAATCTTGATAATATGCTTTATTCTGATTTGTTACACTGCCTTTGATTAGCACTTTCCAAATGTACAGTGAAGCGCCTGGCAAACCTGTATGTGACAAAGATGGCTCAAGAACATTTTCTCTGTGATAAACTGACACTACTTTTCTAGTCTGGGCTCACCTTCACAGTAAAGTGGTTCAATTATTTTCTCTAAGGATTAAGACAGTATGATTTGAATGCTTGCTAGATGACCAGCACCATTCAGAAACATAAATTATTTAAAAAATCTGCAAATATAGGGGGAAAGGAAATTAAGTTTTTATTAAAACAGATAACAGGATTGCTATCAGTACAGCAGTTTCCTATTGCCTGCTGAGCACAGTAATGAGTATTCAGGACTCTGTAAAAGATACACTGTCAGAGTAAGCCTCTGGATGCACAGCAAGAGCGATATAGCATCTTCGTTTTCCTGCATAACTTAATATTATGAAACATTTATTTAAGAAACGTCAAGCAATTAAAAATGTGTGTGTACGTAAGGGCATTTTTTTTTGAGATGCCTCAAATCTTAGAGCCAAATATACAAGTATCCTAGAATTAAGAGAAAACATCTTTGAAAATTTTGTTAGAACTATATATTAGTCTAGCCTCCAAAGAGAAATTTGTGCTCAAAATGATAAAACCCGTCAGTTCTAAGGTTAACTGTATGTGCAGAATTACTAAATCGTAATAGCCACTGCTGATCTCATTTAGCACACTCACTTTCTGCTTGTAGAGGGAACATTGACCAGGATTGTTGTAAACTGGCTAAATAAACAAAAAGGGCTGCTGTGCAGTTTGCATTATAGCACAGAGAGGGGAAGAGCTGGTAGAAGGCATTTGTCCATCAAAAATCATCCTGAACGTGAATTTCTTGCCTCCTGTATACTTTCACTGACATTCATAGAGTTCCTCTCAGTCATTCACTTGAGAGAAGAACAAGACTCACTGTTCCATTTAGCACCCCTTCATGCCCAGGCATTTTTTAGCATTGAGTCCAGAAGCCATATTGATTCTATCCACAGGCCTTCATTGCAAGTTGCTTCCTTCAAAACAAGTCTGAAACAGCTATACAGACTTCTTCTTCCTCACAAAAATGGAGAAAGTGGAAGTTAAATGTAACAATAATAATTTTCTTCAGTATCTTTCTTAATTGCTACCAGTGGGCTTTGGAGTTTTTTTAAGAATAATTCTTTCTTTTTGTGTTTTCGTAATATATTTTCATATATACCATTCATGCAGTAGCTCCCATCCTTCATCCTTCTGATAAGTATTAGGCAGGAAAAAAACAGGGTAAAGTGCTGCCCTTCTTTTAAACCTCTTCTACTAGAGATAAGACCATGTGTTTGGAAAGATTTAGAACATCAAGTTTATTGACACTGCAGACAGGAGAGGAAAGGTTGTGTCGCTGCCAGAGCAAGCTTATCAAAGCTTATCCCTTAAAAGAGCTGGTAGTTGAGGGCCCATGTAAATAGCATACATACTTTCTTTGGTGCAGCTTGGCATGTACCCGGTCGAGATGCCCTGCTTCTATTTCTATGAGACCAGGAATATAGGAGATGTTACACTAGTGACAGGAGAAATGCAGAGATACCAAATCTGGGCTTAGTCTAGTTGGAGCAAAAAAAGCTGAGCACAAGTGATCAGTCCAGCTGAGGACAACTTTTAACCTACATACAGAGGGAACAGTGGAACTTAAGTCTAAATAAAAAATGACCCAGGGTGTTTGCCTGAAGCAGCAGAAAAAACGTGTTTCTTCTAACAAATACTTTTTTTTCCAGTTCTACCTTCTTCCTGTGGACAGGTTTATAATTTTTATAATTTCACTCATTGGTCCTTGCATTTTCCCATTCCCTTTCATGGGAGTGTGTCATGGTTCAGCCACAGCTGAGCATCAGGCATCTGCTCACTCACCCGTCAAACCCCAGCAGGATGAGGAGGAGATTAGGAAAACAAAGGCAACCTTGTGGTTTGGGTTAAGAACAGTTTGCTGGGACAGCACAGTGAGGGGGTGGGGAAGAACAAATACAGCACTGAAAATAGGCAAAGCTGGTGGTAGGCAACATAGTTTCTCACCCAATGGCTGTATGATCCAGACCGTACAGTTCAGACCCATCCCAAAGTCTGACCACAGGGACCACACGTCCTGAATCCATGCGGCCCCTCCTTAATGAGTGACCTCTTGTACTGGGTCATGTGGTATGGAATATCCCCTTTGCTTAGTTTGGGACACCTGTTCTGGCTGCATCATGTGTGTCCCCCCAGCTTCTGGTAAAAATTAACTCCATCCTAGCCAAACCCAGGACAGGCTGCTTACAAACACTGCCACATGTGACCATACGAAGAAACACGGCTCTTTTTCTTGGTCATGTACCCACTTTTTTTCCCATTCTATGCATTTCTGAATGTTTTTTCCCCTTTGGATAAATCTCGTTCTCATTTTTTCTCCCCACCGTTCCCTGACAGATTTACATACCAACATGCGAACGTAGACAAAAATGAGCATTACATTATGAGACCTGACTTCTGCAAACCATCAAGAGCTGACTGCACCACCCAGGATTCCCCTTATCAGCTTGCAGGGATAGCAGATTTAGCTTCATGGAGGAGTGTAACAGACCACAAGCAAAGTAGATAAACTTTTAAGGTTTTATTTAAAATTCAGAGTACTCAGGGGTTATGACAGAGCCATGCATTCAGAATGAGACAAAGCAGTAAGCATGAAGAATGTAAAATATATTAGTCTTCATTTAAAACCAGGGAAGTCACTATTCTCTTTCATATACTTGATTGGTAATTTTGTGTGCATTCGTTTCAGAAAGTAATGTTTTGTATGAGTAGATTTTGCCAATAAAATGTCACACTGACTAAGATGAGGACAGTAAAATATCTCTAGCTACTGCTTTCACATAAAATAGCAATAGATTCAGTATTACGTAATTACAGAGAGTAAGAGAAATAGTGTCATGAATGTTAATATTCTTTGTGCCATAATACTAAGAGGCATTAAACGTTTTATTCATTTCATTGCACCGCAAATGTTCATATGCAGAGCAACACTTTCAAGGCCTTAAATAGTAGGAATGTACAGAATGGTGGGGGCATACAAGAGGTCACAAAACCTAACAAACATATTTTCCTGTAAATTATGAGGACATTTAGAAGAAACATCAAATATTCAAATAGTTTTCTGTGCATAATTGGTTGATTTCCTGGTGTTACCATTAAATTGTATGGATAAACCAGTATTGGTGGCTACTACCTTTCAGGCTGTGGTTGTTGTCATCACTGGCAAGCAGTGTCTAGCCAGCAATGTGTGATATACCTTTTTATATTGCCACTTAAAGTATAGTGCTGCTGCCATCTATAAACTGTATTTTTTTAAGTCACAGAAAAATTTTTAAAATCTGTGAAAGGAGCAGCACTGAGCGTTCATCACTTGCAGAATGTGGTAATGATGATCCTCAGTCCAGTTCATATTGTCCAAGGGACATAATAATGTAATTTTTGGATGAAGCTAGGTATGACGTTGGTATCTCCGTAGGCTCAATGAAGAAATTCTGTAACTTGTCTCCAATAATGAGGACATCTTTTTGCAGTCACTGATATAAAAGCACAGTGCTCCATGGTACCTGAAGAGAGCCTAACTGGGCAGAAGCAAACCAGAACTTAAGGTCTCTAGATCTCTTGAGGGAAGCATTTTGCAGACATAAATTTTGGTGCTTTGGGGGTTTGGTGTATTGGGATGGTTTTTTGGTTGATTTGTTTTAGGTTTTTTGTTGGTTTTTTTTTTTTTTAAAGAGCAGGCCTTTGCTGTTGACAGCCTGGCCAATGATTTTCTCTTCATTCCTTTTCTGTAGCATAGTCACAAAATTGTAGGAGTTGGAAGGGATCTCAAGAGATCATCAAGTCCAACCCCCCTGCCAAAGCAGGATGGAAACTGAAGATATACTACCATTAGCTCCATTCCAGTAGTGCTTTAACCTTAGAATCTGTTTACTAATTGACCCAAGAGTGTTCACAAATCTATTCAAGACACATAATTAAACTGGATCTATGCCTAGGTGCACAAGTCTTGGGGTCAAAACTTGTACAATGCCTTGAGATCCTTCAGGTAAATAACCACGATAAATAAATACCACAATAATAAACCTTGGTTTGCAGCTGTCTTGCAGGTATAATTTATATTAGTCTTCACAAAAAAATCTGCTGTGCAATATCTGTAATGTAAGGAAGTGAAATCTCAGTATGTTTACTTTAAAAAAATAATTAAAAATAGTAATACTTTCGTTTGGCAGATTCATTTGCAGATTACACAAGCAAAGGCCTTAGAAAAACTGAAAGCAGTTAAAAAATAAGGCCAAAGCTGGAAAACTGCAAAGTAAGTGGTGGCAATTTGCATAGGTAATTTCCTCTCTCAGGCCAGAGAACCAGTGAACTGAAATTCATTCACCAGAAGGCATTAGGAATTTCGCATAAAGCATGGAAAGTGGTATTTCCAAAGGTTCTGACACACTACTAGTCCTTTAAAAAGTCAAGATCCATCAGTTTAGCTCTTTAGCTTTTCAGCAATTTCCATTTGATCTTAGGCCACTGACTTTGGACAGCAGCTTCAATCACAGTTTGCAGGCAAGTGACTTGATGCCAAGAACAACTTTGTTTGGCAGCAGGAGCTGACACATATGCTTTAGTTCTCCTGCAGTACCACATGTGTCTTCCAAAAACTGTGGTTAGAGACCGTAATAAAGATCTCACTGTTACAGTATATTAGCAAGGAAATATACAGTCCCTGACTTTGTGCCTGGAAGATCTAAGCTTGGAGATTCAAGTTTTTTCAGAGGTGATTCTCAAGGAGTGTATTTTACTCAGCTTTTGACAGGCTTTATTTGAAATGTTTGGGTATCAGTATTTGTTAGAGCTGGATGGCAGTTTTCCGGTAGTGGCTCTTTTGCAAATTCTGGATGAAGCAAACAAGGAAGAGGTGGGAGGACAGAGTCCCAGCTGTTCTACGGCAGTCTATCTGTTGGTGGTTAGGGCACTCATGAAGGACACAGGACACCCCCCTCTGTTTGTGAACTGGTTTAGGGCTCTGACATAACTTTTCAAGAACATTTTAGGAAAATTTTACTTGGTTTCCCTCACATGCTCAAGGGAAGCATACCTAGACATACCCAATTATTATCTCAGAATTCTTGTTTTCCAGCCAGTCTAATGTGCCCTCCCAGCTTCTGCAATGCATTAATAAATACTTCTCCACTGTAGGTATCTTTACTTAATACTATGTTAGTTTAGGAAAGAAAATAATTAACACAAGGAATTAATTGAACTTTCTGTCATGTGTTGAGTACAAAATGAAAACTGATGTGAAAACATTATCTGTGTACCTGGTTATCTATGTAAAACCTTATGGTTGAGCCTCGGTCATTAATTTGTACAACTGTTACTTCTTTAACACCTTAAAAGTTATTTCTTAGGTTTTATATTTATTTTTTTCTATTTTCCAGCTGTCATTTTGTGATGAGTTTATACATTGCTTGCTGGAGGTGGATGCTTATTATTGCCATTATTTAGGCAAGGTTAGAAAACAAACCCGGTTTTTCCATATATCTTATAATTTTCATAGACTATTGATTTACCAGTTGCCTTATCAAATGAAAGTGTGATTTAAGAAGTTGTTCAAATCCATTCTGATTTGCCATAGCTTTTGAAGACTAAAAGTTTACAGTTTATGGCAAAAGAAAACCAAAGCAAAAGAAAAACTGAGCAAGGTGTCTAAACCAATTCCATCTGACCTAACTGATGAGGCTTCAATTTTTATTATAAAATCAATCTTTGAACTGAAAATCTGAAGATTTAATCTTAGAGTAAAAATATCCACATAAATTGTACATAAGAAGGAAATGCAAAAAGGTGCATATTTTCCAATAACATCACCAAAAGCATCTCAAGAACATCTAAATCTCAGTAGCTCAAATATGCATTTCATAGTATCTTTCTCATAGTAATAGTTTTCTGTAAATAATATTAGTTGCTAGAGAAGGAGAAGAGCAATTTAATTTCACTGATAATGAAGCAATCTTCAGCAAGATGTCAAAACATCCTAAGTGGTTAATGACATTTCTTGTGATCCATCTGTTGGCCGTCCTTCCCCTTGGGACAAAAAGGGAATCCTTTTTATTAAATGTAAATCAGTATTTAGATAAACACTAACCAGATGACGAGGAAAACACTCTGACAGCCTTCAGGCTTAGGGACTGTAAGTGTACTCAATCACAGTGTAAAACAGGTTTTTTTTCACACAACCTTTGTGAATGTCTAACAGTGCTGCTACCTTAATCTCCAGCTAAGGAAAAAACAGATTTATCTGTATCTGTATTTATACACACACATATAAATACTTCTTTTTTTAATTTTTCATGGAGTAGGTATGCACACATATCCTGTTTTATCTTTGTTTTACTCCCGTGGATGCCACTGGCAAGCAGAAATGTACTGTGGCCGTAAGAGAAAAAGAAGCAGGAGAGATATAACAGCATGAACAGATACTTATGGAGAGGAAACAGCAACTCCTCTCCCTGGAGGCTGCAGTGGGAAGGCTGGCATATGCTATCTTTGGTCCAGAAACAGCCAAGGGATGTGGGGGTGCCAGATGCATCTGTAGTGTATGATGATTGTTCAGTGACCAAGCTTGCAGTTTTACTCAGTGCCTGCTTCCACTCCACCCACAGCATTGGCTCTTACAGCCATGCAGCGACTTTGCTTTCCTCCCCCATTTCCTGCTCATTGTCTTTCCTCTCCAAGGCAAAGTTTCATAATTATTTAAAAAAATTATATTGTTGTAACATAAAAATGCTCACAATAAGCTAATATCTGTATCTTGTATCTTGGCTTAGGGTCTAAATCATCAGGCATTTTCTGTAGGCACTTTCAACACCATTTCTACCATTTTTTTGACATTGGAAGGAGTAATGGTTGTACAGCCAAACTCCTACTCCAGTTTAAATCAATTGAATTGATTAAGATAGGACTGCCATGGTTTTGCCCCAACTGAGAGCCAAGCATCATGCAACCGCTCGCTCTTTAAGAGGGAGTGTTTGTGTGTGTGTGTGTGTTGGGGGAGGGAGGCAGGAAGGGGAAATGAAACTCAAAAAAAACCCCAAACCTCATGGGTTGGGATAAAGACAATATACTGGGACAGCAGAGAAAGAGAGATATAACAATAATAGGGCATTATAGCAAAGTACACAAACCTGGTGATACACAATGCAGTTTCTCACCAAACTGCACAACTCAGGCCGTACAGCTCAGAGTTGTCCTGAAACTGGACAATCTGCGTGTCCTGGAGCTGTGTGCTCCTCCCCACACCAGCACTCCTTTATGCTGAGCATGACACAACTGGCATGGAATATCCTCTTTGGACAGTTTGCGTCACTTGTCCCAGCTGTGTCCCCTCCCAGCTTCCTGGGTGGTCCCTGCCTTCTCATTAGCAGGGCAATATGAACAACTGAAAAATCCTTGACTGCCTGGCAATAACTAAAAACATCAGCACTGCTCCCATCCTAACTCACAAATATGGCACCACAATGGCTCCCATGAAAGACATTAACTCTCTCCTAGCTAAAATCAGGACAAGGGGTCACTGTCAGAAAATAATATGTTGTACATGTCATGTTTAAAAGACAAGTTACTTGAAGGTCAGTAAAATTTGCTGTAAGATTATTGTTTCAGAGTAGGGAAAATCACGCAAATACGCTTAATACATTTGGTTTCACAGACAATCCTGCCACTCTCAAAAACTGCTCTTACTGTTATCTTTCCTAGAAGGATGGAAAATTTTGAGAAATGGCGATACATTGGTCTTAGCCACCATCATCTCTCAGCACATTTCAGACAGCTCCCTTACCACAGCATTTCACATGTCCAAAGGACTCTATTGCATAAACACTGTTCATGTTGCACATAAATCAGTGAATCCACAAGAAGAAAATTAATCCTTTCCTGAAAATACTAAATTTACCGTGACTGGATAGAAGGACTGAACTGAAAAGTAAGTCCAGTGCTTCTTGGTATGTGCATCTTGGAACCTGGGATGTCAGTACTCAAGTTCATCACCTCCAGGAAATGCCAACATAGAGGAAGGGCTGTGGCATGCCACCTTCCCTCTCAGATGAAAACACACTAAATAGCCAACCTCATAAAATATGTTTGGATGCTCCTGACTATAATGAATAGAGAGCTTTCCTTCTGTAAACAAAGTAATGCTTATCTGGTGTAAACATATGTATTTCCTGGACTAGTAACAATTATTTTTTTTGCTTGATTTGTTCTTGGACAGTTTTGGCACTTGCAAGGATCCTTAATGGTCTTTCTATGTCCCCGTTCGTTTGAAGCCAGTATCAAATGTCTCAAGATTTTCTCATAGACTTCTCAATCCTTGAACGACCTTCTGTATGCTCTCAAAAGTATTTTCATCAGCACCTGAATGAGCACCCTTTTGTGGTCTTTAAGTAAATCCCATCAAATATAGTGTTTCCTGGTAAGAACAGAGTATTGGCTGTAAACAAACCACCATGGCCTTATATGCTTCCTTACCATTGTGGGGTCATATCCTTACCAGTAGTTCTGGCAATACAGTACCCTTTTGATCGTAGGTAGGTAAGTTTTCCTATGACACTTTTCTTTTGAACTGACAAATCTGAAATTGACTACTCTAAAGCACTAAGATTAAGTAACCCTGAGGATTTGCACATAACTATCAAATCCCACCCAGTTTGTTTTCAATTTGCAAGCCACAGGTTTGTAGCGGAAAAAAAATCTCTATTCACGTGTGTGTTTCACAAGCCCCTCTTGACAATGTTAATAAAAATCTTATAGTTGGTATCAGCTATCAGTAGAATAACCCCCAATAAATAAAACTTCTTACACCAGTGAACTAAAGACAAAATGTCCTCCTCTCTATGAACTTTTTCATATTAATTTTTTGTTATCATTGTAGCTAGATACTCCTGTCTGTTCCTCAGAAACAAGCAAGTGTACATGTACTAGAGGAACTCACCATGTTGGCTCTTCTCGTTAAACTTCTAGATTCACAACCAGGGCTGTATGTAAAAGCAAAATCTTCCCCTTTTCCTTTTCCTGTTTTCATTCCACTGTTTAATATTCCCAGTCCTTAGCTCTTCACTCTCTCATCCTTGTTTTGATTCATTCCTGTCTCCTACAAAATGCATCTCCTGGGTCCTTTAAGTGTGGCGTTGAGGCATTCTACGAGACACGTCTTCACTGTTGATAATATGACCTAAAACCTGTGCTAAGGTTAATGGATCTAGGGCACTGGGGAAGGCAGTTCTCACCATGTTGCCCCTGTGTGGTGTGAGATGAGGTTTCTGTGGATTGCCCTGTTAGAGCAACAGGCTAAAACTTGAGAGGTTTGGGTTCAAACTACCAGATTCCTCTGCATTTATAATTTTGTTGGAGATTTTCCCAGCTTCAGGACAGAGATACAGGTATTTCCAGAGTTACATGGGAAATGTCTAGGCAAAACAATGACTGTAAATTCAGAGCTTATTATGTAAAGTTCAGCTATTATTTAAAAACATGGTCTATCACCTGTGACTTGGGCTAGATGGCATATAAAGCACTAACAAATTGTTAAGCTGCATCTGTGAAGCTCTAAGTAAAAGTAACCAACACAAAGTGAAGAGGAAAAAAATCAATAATTTTAAATCCTCAGCACACTTTGGTAACATTTGCCTTGATTTCACAGTCATTATCTAGAAAGATCCTATATTGTTGCTCCTTCTTCTACCTGCAACACCTTTATTTTTGTACAGTCTTCCCAGCTCCTATACCTCAGAGGTGCAGCTCAGCAAAAGCCTCTCTGCCCCGCCCCACAAGCATGCTTGGTTCTGGCATTGATGGGCTGTATCTGGAACATTTTGCAGAGGGACTGCAGAGCTTCACTGCTCCATTTTTGGCAAGGTCCAAGCCCCACACTAGCAGCCTGACACCACAGACTGACCCTGTCTCATGAGACTTGGCCACGCGGGACTTCCAGTAGGCTTGGATGTGCTGAGTGTGGCAGGGTGCTATGAACAGGGCACAGAACTTTGCTGTGGTTTAATTAGAAATGCAAAAATCTACAGCCTCCAGTAAGTGAAAAGTCTGATTCTGCCACAGCGAGAGAAAAAATGGCACTGCTTCTGTTGGCCAAGGAGCTGAATTTAAAAACTCTATTTGTAATGCAATTAACCACAGAAAGTACTCTTAATTAAAACTATGCATTTTTTTACCATTTTGTTTGTGAGAGGTACTGATGGATACTACATGGTCATAGCTAAATATGTTTGAGTAAAATCTTGGAATAATTATAGATAATTTCAAAATATTCTTCGTTGCTGATAGAGCAATATACCATCTTTTCCTTAGGCCTGTATACCATTTGCTACAGAAAAAGAAATTCTAATACCCATTTTCTCATAATGAATTTGGTGTCTAAATGATATGTGGTTTATGTTTAAAACTATGACATATTATCTATGTACAGGGGTTAGCCTTTCCAAGAATATTTCCATTAAACTCTGTACTTATTTTTCTATATGAAGAGACAGGTCTTCAGTAACATTTTGGGGGCTCAATGTTTTATGAGTTACACAGGCATACATACATACATACATACATACATACATAAATACATACAGTCTGATCTCCTCTTTCATGTTCAGACACAGAAGTTTCCAAAAGAAAGCCTACAGTTCAAAGGCTTATGGGACATTTTGTCACATATATTTTCTTGTTTGGAGCATTTGAAGATGCTTTCAAGCACCATTTCACTATGATAGGTCAAATGTTTTATGGTTTGCTGATATATTACTGTACTTAAAAGACTTCTGTTCTAAGAAAAGTACATAAAGTTTCTACACAGGCAAGAAGGTTAAAGAGGTTTGGTTGTGGTTTTTTAGTGAAAACTTTGCAAAAAACGAATTGAATACTTTGGAAAAAGTATTGAGAAAGAAAAGTAACTAAACTTATGAAAAGAGTTTATGTCATAAAGAAAGAACCTATTTTCTAAATGGGAACTATGAAAGTGGAAAAATTGCAAAAGCCTGTAGGAAAATACTGAAATCAAACACACTGGGGCGATTTTTCATCATAATGCTAATGGTAGGAATTATCTGTGTTCTTCCTGCTGGTGGTGATGAAATCTGTGTAATTCTTCCTGCTCCGAGCACAAGCGCTATTGAGCATAAACAGAGACATGTTGAATCACACATAGATTTCTTTAATTAAATCAGGTCTGTACTCAAGGGAGTTAGTTGCAAATCTTTAAATCTTTATGGCAGCTCTCTGCTTTTGAGGAAGGACTGAAAACCTGGCTCCTAGTCAAATCAATGTTAACCTTGTCATTCACTCTGAAGGACCTATGAGCAAAACCTGTACTGTTAGCTTGGAAAAATGGGCCAAATAAGTACATACTTCAAGGCCTACAATCGTGGGGGGCTTTTTTTGTTGTTATTTAAAATGTGTCATATTTTACACCAAGTAAAGAAATAACAGACAAGATCTTTAGAGCAAAACAAATAATGGTTAACTTATAGCCTCGATCTTTCCAATGGCACAAAAGCAATGAAAATACTACAAGACCATAAGACATTCGCTTCACTCTCTAGGCTTCTGTTTCCTCTGAGGCAGAGGGACTGCATTCATCCCCTCACATACCTCCTCCTCAACTTCCAGGGCCCCAGACCTGTTGCTTAGGGGAACTTGGGGGAGCAGGGAAGGTAGGCAGGGGGAGTGCCTACGTCAAAGAGCAAGAGAGATGAGTAAGAGCAATGGAGACCTTAATACATTCATCCAGCTATTGTTCACTAGCTTTTTACACAGTTGTCCCTTTGCACCATGTAGCATTTAGCCAAAGAAAGAGGTAGGAAGGGAAAAAGTGGAAGTGTTCTGTATAAATTAATCTAGATCCTCATACATTAAATTCTGTCTCAACCTGGAAATGGGGTCCTGTAAGTGCGTTGTCTGCATAATTTATTGAATACTGTTTTCAGTGACAAAGCCACTTATTTATACAAAATGCAGAATGATCACATTGCAGACCAGTCTGGAGAACTGGCCCAGGTGGCATTTTTGCAAGGTTATTTTAAATCCAGGTCAGCTCTCCAAACAGGGTCTCCAAGTGACCTGCTCATACCAGCACAGGGATGTAGAGCCACCTCAGAACTGCCAGCTGCCAGAAGTGTTTACCAAATGACATGGCAAGTCTGCTTATTTAATATATGACTGCCAGTGAAAGCCCAGAGGAGGAGAGAGGAAGTATTTTTAAGAAGGGGAGGTAGGTAAGCTTAGACACTCCAAGTATCCTTTTCTTTGGGTGACAGTGATTCCTATGGCTAGTATGAAGTCCTTTATGGCACTTCATCACTATGAACTGCAGCAGCCAAACCACCCCCTCTACTTTAACTTGAACACTGCAGCAACAGGAGGGTCTAGAGAGATTTGCAGGTAGAACAAAAAAGGAAAGGAAAATCTAATTTATTCAATAAGGTCAGAAGGCAGCTTCTCAGCAATTGCAGCAACAGAAGAGAGTAACATGAAGTGGGCCAGCTAGAACCTGTACTCCATCAGTGTGGCACAGCTAACCTAAATGTGATATTTGCTAAGCTACACAGTAAGATACTGAACTCTTTAATCAGAGTTATGGATCCTATTGCATATATTTCTGGCATATATTTCACCAGCTATTCTCTGAAAGTAGAGTGGAAGAACAGCACTCCTTCTGCAGCCTCCCAGAAAGACTAAATTACTATCAGTACAATGAAAAGGATAGTTTTCTTCACAAGAAAGTGGTGCTGCTCCTCTTGCTGCCTCCCAGCATGTGGTTTGTTGCAGCGCTGCTGGCTAAAACATATTTAGTAAAAAAGAGAGAAAAAGCAGAACACTGGAAACCACATTATGATGAAAGAAAATATTAACAGTGAATCCTATGCAAGCATACTGGTGTCAGACTGGTTGAACATGAGCAGATCACCCTGCCCTAAGGCAGGTGCACATATTCCTCATGCATCCTGTGGCAAACTACACCACACAACTCGGCAGACAAAATCAGTACTAGTGTTTGCCTGGATTTACTGGAAACCCTATGGTCACACAACTTAAGAGCAATTGTATTCTTTTTCCAACACAAATGGTACTTTTGCAATACATTTCACACTGCAGTGGGCATAGTGGAGGACAGTTTTACAATACACACCGAAAGACCAGTTTTTATGGTATTATCCAGGGACTAGAATCCATGAAGATGCAAGAACAGATTAGTTCAGTAAGAGAATTGTAAAGAATTTTACTTGCCAATGGCAGGAAAGGCAGGATATTTCTATAAATGAGGTCTACATTTGCACTAAGATCTTATATGAAGAAGAAAAGGTTTATCAAAACATTTTTATCCAGAACTACTCTGAAATTTCTCATCATTACACAGTTCTTTCTTCTTTGTTTTCAAAAGTAGTCTTGACAGGTAGTAGGCTACTTCTCCCTCCTTCTACCCCCCCTCCCCAATGCCCCATGCCCACAAAAACACAACCTTGGTGAGGGGAAACCTAAAACTCTTCTGTCACAGAAAAAACCAGACACTACAAACCAAAACTAAAAAAAACCAGAAAGTAAATTTCTGGGGTTTTTTTCTTGTTTCTAGTTTCCTACAAAGGCAATGGTTACAAAATAGAATTATAAGTTACTAAACTTGCTTATTATTTTTGTTAAACAATTCAAAATGACAGAGAGTGAGAGCATGTGTAATATGAGCTTAGAAGTGTCATTTGTCACATTTCAGTTTGGGTCAAGGTTGCCTTCTATAATGTCTAAGGTAGACATAAACTCGATCTCTCATAACTAAGGGGTAATAAAATACTGAGAAACAAGTTGTGAGATTATGCAAGTGTTATAAAATTTTTTACCAAGAATCTGGTTCCAAGAAAATTTCTAAAAAAGGGAAGGGGGAAGGAAGGCAGACAGTCCTACAGTGATTCACACCTTGATTTCATGGCTCATTCGCTTCTGTATCAATAGTGTCCACACAAAAGATGCACTATTATTTCACATAATGGAGGGGGCAGCTAAATGATTGGCTTCGTTGCACACTGCAGCTACATTGACATTTGTAAAAACGTCCAAATCCAAAGGGATAAATAATTCACAGCTTTGCTGAAAGATAGCACTAAAGGGTTTTGATAGGTTGATAAAGAAGAACACAGCTGTAAATGTCTGACACGTCTGAGCTGCAGGAAATTTCAACAAACCCATGTCCTCACTTTCAAGAGAACTGTTAAACTAGAACCCCTTAAATGTTCTTTTTCAACTGCAAATTATCCCTATGATAAAACATTGGAAGATTTTAAAAAAATTAACGAAATGTAGTAAAATGTGTCTGTAAAGGAAGATTCAAGAATACATTGAGAGAGGGGGAGGACTTGCATTTTTCTAATTATTTCTTTAAACACCTTCTTAAATGGGAAAGAGAATTATAACTTAGAGCTCCTGTCTCTGTGGTTTGACAAATCGACAATTTGTCCATTGTAAAAGTAATGATATGTTTCATTTATTTTCACTTGTTCCTTTAATAGAATATTTTACTCTTAAAATTGCAAGGACAGATGAAAATCTTCTTTGAGATAGCAGCAATCTGTGCATTACAGAAACATCTGTGATGCCTAATTCTGTTAAAATGAATATAATGGCTTTATTTGTTTCTCATGGTATACCCTGCATTCCAAACACTTGAGGATACTCATTCAAATAGACATTTATCTTATTTTAACGTTGGACAACTCTTGTCTTGTCCATGTTCCCTCCAGTTGGAAATGGGATGTATTTCAAAGCCAATCTTCATCAGATAGATAGGCAACTGTTAAGAATGAAAAAAATAGAAGTCAGCTCTATACAAAATACAGTTTTCCTCTTTAAGTACTTCGTTACCTGAAATGACAGTAGGACACTTTCCAACATGCTGATACAGCGTAAAGGACCTGAAAAGACCTGGATTAAGGATTGTGAGCCCCCGCATTGCAGACATTTATAAGCACACCCTTTGGTAACTGGTCATTCTTCCTCCTATTCAGAACATTTCTAGACCTGC
This sequence comes from Laterallus jamaicensis coturniculus, assembly GCA_022605575.1. NCBI lineage: Eukaryota > Metazoa > Chordata > Aves > Gruiformes > Rallidae > Laterallus > Laterallus jamaicensis. Next base: position 21,412,411 of record JAKCOX010000010.1, read on the forward strand.
TGTTCCTTTTTGTAGGAACCAGATGATCCCTCTAATTCTTTTTTCAGGCCCTGAAAGCTTGTTTTCAGTTATGGCAGATACTGTGAGGCCAATCAGAAATCTTATGGTTTGGGTTATTTTCACAATGTGTGCAATCTGACAATTGGATTATTTTTCATGGTTGGTATTTTTTGTGGGGTTTTTTTTCTTTCTTTTTTTTTCCAACAGAGGTATCATAAATAGATGGCAGACATGCCGTTTTCTCTTGGGTTTGGGCAGTGTTCTCCCTCCATTCCTACAATACTGGCATTTCAAGGGTTCTCCTAATCACCCTAATCATCCTAATTTCATTTTGGGGTTCCCCAAAGCTTCAACTTCTTATCTCTCTGACCCTTACGCCCACTGTATAATCTACCCTTTTATTCCAGACCTGACTCTCTTCCAAACTAAACTCTCAGCATGTCTCTTTGACCTCCTGTGGATAACTGTCAAATTAAGCTCAAAATGGTTACATCTTCTTCCTGAGGCATTTCTGCTACTTTCTTACTCAATTACTGTGGACAATGGTATCATATATATTCATATCACAAAGATGTCATCTTTAACTTGGATTGCTTCTTGTTTTCAAATGTCAAGAATACACCTAAGGTTTTTCAGACTCCTACTGCACAGCACCTCCAAATGTGCCCTTCCACATGTTCACACAACTGAAATTTTTATCCAGGTGATCATTTAATGTCTTCATTATTGCAACTTGATTTTGTTTGGAATTGACAAAAGGAACCTCAATGTGTTGTCATGTTTGAAATACTGCTGCTTGCAAAGGTACTTTTTGTAGCTGTTCATAGCTTTTCCTAGCTCTATTTAACTACTATCTCATTCGGCTTCAAGAGGTTAAAGCCCACCTCCAGCTTGTGAATATTTCCTTCATAATTCATGTGGCAAATGTTCAAACATGCAGCTTCAGGCTTACAATCAAGATCCTCTTTATGTTTGAGAGAGATTCCTAGCAAAAGAACAGAACTAACTACCTTATAATCTTTCAAACAATTCCTACGTGTACCCTTTCTCTAACAGAAGCTGGATAACAGCCCATTGATTCATCCAATCCAATAGCTGCTATTTTTAACTGTGTCACTTCTTTCTTGCCTTTTGCTCCCCATCCCCTGTGTAGACCAGATGGTAAGCTGGCCAGAGACCAAATTTGTGCTTTGTATCTTTATGGAGGGCTGAGCAGAGGGAAATTTCAGCTCATGTGTAGGCCCCTGGAATATGTGGTAACACAAATCTATGAAACACTAGTTCTAATACACAGCGTGACAACTATAAACTCTTCTGAGTTGAAACTAGTATCTTTAATACTTTGGAGGTATTTCTTACAGCACTGAATTTTCTCACTGGAAACCCTATTACATTTGGACTCAGTAGAATAGGGTGGCGTTCAGGTCATCTGACATTAGACATCTTCAGTGTGGACATGTCAGTCTGTAATTACTGCCTAGATTTCCTCTCGTTTGGAGACTAGGAGAACAAATGCATCCAGGTACAACTCGTCTCATCCTAAAACAGACATCCATGACAGATGTGAGTCATGGCCTCATTGTGCTTATTTCCTTCTACAGAAGGGCAAAAATGGTGGAGCTGCGGTGCAGAAACATATGTATGCAGCACAGACATCTGAAGTAAGGTGATGTAAATTCCAGTTCTACTCTAACATCTGGAGGCACAAAGCAGTGTACTTTTCTCACAGCCTTTCAAGTTGTGTCATTCTGTCTTTGGGGTGTTCTGAGCGCAAAACTCTTACCAAGGACTTACATGCAGGGGAAGTTTGGCTCGTCAGACATAGCAAAAGGAACATAATAGTTATTTTCTGTTCCACAAAAGAAATAGCAGCTGCTCATTCCTGATATTAAAATATACACTGATCTATAGTTTCAGCTGGCACAAGAACAATGAGAGCTAAGTCTTGCATTTTCCTTAATCTTTATTTAGTTTTAATTCTTTTTAAATTTTAATCACCACTGTTCCCTTTGCCAGGTTTCTTGTACTTGACCTGAAAGTAACCTTTAAACAAATGTAAAAGCAAAGAGAGCTCTGAAACACTATCTATATGTCCTTTTGTCATGGGAAATGTAAATTAGGGCATTGGGTGAATAACACTGCTTGGCTTTGTTTCATGAAATGTAATTATGGGACTATGGCAGGGTCAAGATTTATGAAGCTATCAGGACTGGAGTGGGCAAGGTGCCAGCTTACACCTTCAGCACTGTTTTTGCTGGTTTCCAGACAAGTAACAGTGGAGTAAGGAACACTGGCTGACATCATTTAACAAAACAGCAGGCACCCCTCTGAGATGGGTAGGAAATTTAAAGGCTGGGGAAGAAACAATGAAAATAAAGGATATAGGAACTGTAAACTTAATTATTTTAGAATTTATAAATTTAAGTAGAAAGTATCTCTGAATAAGAACAAAGAAAATATTAGAAATAAGAAATAATCTGACATCCACAATAAAACTTCAAACGTGAACAAGAGGGAAAGAATTATGTAGAGAAATTCAAGAAAGGAAGTAAAGGATTTTTATGTTGCAACATGTCTCAAGAGTTTATTTTTAACCTGAGGGGCTAACCAGAAGAAGTACAATTGCCTTTTTACTACAGTCTGATATGGTTTGTTAAAAATAACCACAAAACAAAACAAAGCAAGGCAAACAACAAATAAACAAAAGCATCAGCATATGTATCTGTCTCAGTGCCCAGGTTTCTATTGCTGCCCATGGTACTATTCTCCTTCTTACTCATGGTTCACTGACCAGGTTACACAACCACCAGCTCCAGTGGCTGCTGGAGAAAGCAAAGCAAACCTCAAATGCACAAAAAGGAGGAATTGGGGGAAATGATTCAGCATTTCTTCTGTATGCTTTGTATTACCCTTTTGGTTATTAAACGGAGCTACTATTAATGTGGCAGAAATTTGACAAGCCATTTGCACAAAATAACTTACATATGGAAAGGAGTCCTTTGGTACTGAGGCAATATCTGAGTAGTCCTAATGCATTCAGTGTACAAATTTATATACCTTTGTACTACTTCTCTGTTTATTGGGTGCAAATATTCAACATTTCCACCGAACACAAGTGTCAGATCAAACAGGATTACTTCTATTTTTCACTTTATAAGCATGAATTCATGTTAATGTTAATATTAGTATTAATTTATATTAATTTCATTTGCAGTCTTTTAAGTGCAATTTCTTGAGTTTTAGTTTTTCCTAAATATTTTTCCTTAGTCACAGAACACAAAAGCAACTGTGCACATGCTCAAAAAACCCATTTAAAACCCACCAAAAATGGTGTTTCTTTCCTCTTGGACTCATGCTATTATTTTAAGAACTCTTTTCAAGAGCATAAACTTGTATAGTAGGAAACAGCTTAACCACAGAAAGAGGGAGAAAGAGGGCTCTTAAATCCAAGGTGAACAAGAATCTACACTGACTTATTGCAGTCACACTACTATACCTCTGCTCATGTGCTCACACCAGGGAGATATGCTAGATTCTCCTCTAAGTCACACAGAAAACAACTCTGTCCTTTTACCTCATCAGACACATTCCTATTTTTAACAGACAGCTGTAAAATGCACATAGGGCTGGCTACTCAGCTGCAACAAAAGCAATTCATTTCAAAGTCTGTGGGATTTTCAGATACTAAAATTTTGGGACTGCCCCATTTCTATTTCATATTTTGAACTTCTGTTGAATCTTGAACCAAAGACCTTTTTTGTCTTTACCAAATCCCTAGCTCCATCCATGAGTTCTTCTAGGGATTCAGTATACACTTAGTTCTCTCTATTTATGCTTGGGTTTTTTTGGGGTAGTTTGTTAGGGTTTTTTTTTGTGTGGTTTTTTTTTTGTAACATTTTAGATTTGGCTTCCAAATAATAATGTTAGCATTCATTAGCAAGATCTTCTACACTCTTGGCCATTCGAGTGCAAATTTTTAATAAAATCTAAACAGGAAGACAGCACAGAAACGGTCATTAAAATGTTTTCATTTGAAATAAAATGATCTATTTAATGCGTTAGTTCCATCTGGCAAGGATGAGGTTTCTATTGGCACGCAGAAAATTCAGCTTGCCAGTCTTGGCACTGTGTCATTGGAAGCCTCCACTGCAGTAAAATGTACTACAAGGGGATAAATAATTGGATGAGAATCATCTTATTATTTATGTTTTTAAAATGTCCAATCTTTACCACTGCATAATATTCAGAAAGAGACAAAAAGGATTTAGAAAAGGAAGTGTATGTATTAAATGTGTACTTCAAGGTAAATAGGAGAGTGTACTTAAACTCTGGGAACAGGATTACTGCTATATGTTTTCATTGCTGGCAGCATTAGCCAGACAATAGGTGTGGAAATAAAAATTAAGTTGAAAAACCTGACTACATACCACATCAATATATGAACTTCTTCATCCTGCTGTTTATATCTAAATTTAAAATGAATACAAGAACATTTTACATCTAATGCTTGACGGATCCTATTACGATTCCTTACTCCTCTTAGTGTACTTCTTAACAGTGCATACAGCAGAAAAGGGCAAGGAATTAATGAGAATGCCAAAAGAGCTGGGTTACACAGTATGTAGAAAGCACTTCAGCTACATTATTTGCACAATTTCTGTAGGGAGTTGTGAAATAGAGGTCTTAAATTTAACGTGTCTGGCCTACTTCCACCTGGATTCAGTTCAAACCCGTTGCCTGCAGCTTGCTGAATACAGAGTGGGAAATCAGTCATTATATTAAGAACTGATGGCAAATGATTCCAATTCACATTTTTCAGCTGGTATGTTTTTTAACCTGAAGCAACATCAAATTGAAAAATCCTGCAATTCTGCAAGCTGGGCATAAAAGCTGTGTTGTAGACTAAATACATTTCCAGTTCTATGAAGTCAACAAGGGGATTTTTCTCCAGCGTTCCTCCAGTTGCTATGCTACCTGCTGAACTTACAAGGTTCACTATATCATCAGCTCTCATCCTGTTCTTTTTCTTCCTGCTACCAGTCAGTGTTAAAGCTGCTCAGCTGCTGTGATCTATGGTTTAGCACTGACCCAATTTCAATACTTTTATAAATGCCTGGTATAGACTTAAAGGCTATTTGCTGCAAAGATAAAAATGTACTTCTGAAATTAACCTCCCGCACTTTCTGATTTGAAGCATGCATTTTGGTTCTATGACATTGCCAGGAGTTGTATATCTTTCTATTCCCTGTAAAAAATTGAGTAGTTAGTCAAATTCTTTTCAACAGCTCAGAGACATTACCCTCCTCTATAAAGCACTGATACACATTCCCCATTTAATTTCTTGAGCAGAATCTGACAATTTTGAGCACTTATGGACGTGAATGAAAATTTTACTGCCAAGAGTCTCATATAGTATAGAAAGGAAATCTGCCAACCCTGAACTCTGCTGATGATGTCATTTTAGCCCGAGGACTCTAGTGGCCATATAATACTAAAAGTGTTGAAATGTGTATTGATTTTGAGATGTTGACAAATGTAAATTTACAATTTACAGGAGAATATTTTAAGATGTAGAAACACAATAGGTCCAAAAGAAGTTCCCAGTGTACCATAACTTTATCTTGATACAGAAAAACCTTGGGTTTAAAAATGATATAAATACTTAATTGATAGTTATTTTTCTTAGTTTTAATCAGTGTGGTTTGAAGAAGATGGAATTTTTATTTCTGTAAGAATTTAATGCACACCCTACACTAACCCCATAAAGTATTTCTACATTTAGTCACAGTATAAAAGGAAGAGATTTAATTTGAGCTTTTCTTTCACAGGAAGCACAACTGGGACAAATATTCCTGGGGTAGTGCTACTCAAATCAAATTAGTTTTGCCTGGATAGTTCTGTGAGATTCTTCAATTACTATCACTATCTGACCAAGATACTAGTTTTTTTTAGTACCTTTTCTACTTATATTCCTGCAGGAGATTAGTAAATCCAAAGAATTTTGGTTATAAATATGTACAAACATGTAGGTCAGTGTAATAGTTTCATCAGTAGACCTCAGTACATAGAATCATAGAATCATAGAATCATAGAATCGTAGGGGTTGGAAGGGACCTCGAGAGATCATCGGGTCCAACTCCCCTGACAAAGCAGGCTCCCTAGGACATATCACTCAGATAGGCGTCCAGACGGGTCTTGAATATCTCCAGGGAAGGAGACTCCACCACCTTCCTGGGCAGCCTACTCCAGTGTTCTGTCACCCTCACTGTGAAAAAGTTCTTCCGCATGTTGGTGCGGAACTTCCTGTGCTCCAACTTGCAGCCATTGCCCCTTGTCCTATCCCCACAGACCACTGAAAAGGGGCTGGCTGATTCCCCCTGCATGGAGAAGTTCGTATCCATTTAGAAAATTGTGACTGGGAAAGAGGGAAAGGAAAGGGAAAGAGGAAAGAAGATATTTCCTTGAGATCATAAAGTCAGCAAGTGGCAAAGTTAGGATCAGAATTGAAACGTGAAAAGCAGAACTGCCTTGAGTACACAGCTTTAGCACAGCTTCATGTTGACTGTGAAGTTTTTTCCAGTATTCCATAGCAAAAAAAAACCCTACCAAAAGGAGCTCATCAGGGCGAAAAAAGGGTCAGGATTTTTATCATACTTCGTACATTGACCTTTGTCTGGGATAAACTTTCATATGTCCCATGAAAAGTGAAGCCAGTGTCTATGCTTGTGCATTGAAATACTTTTCCCATAAATAAAAGGCAGAAGTTTGAGGGTTGCACGTATCATAGCTTGCACTTCATAGGAAACGTCTCAAAAACTAGATGGATTGCAACAAAAACTTAACAGTAGAAATCATGTTTCTTCACATGAATTTCAACTTGAATCAGGCATGAAGAACTGATTGGGAAAAGGTGCTTTTTCAACTATTTATTATTTAGAGCAACAACTCTGTCAGTGGAAAGCTCTATGCTTATGTTGGAGAGGTACTGGGACCTCAAATCCAACTGCAATACACATGTCAAGATAAAGGGTTCTCAGTCAGAAAGCTAAGACTTGGTTCAGAGTCAAAACCAGAATGTTCTATTTTATAGATTTGATCCAGATGCATCCCAAAATGACAGATATCTTGTGATAAAAGCTGCTATTGTAAGGAAGTCACATTCAAGATGCTATGTTAATCCAAACCTTACATCAATGCTTGTGGGCCCAGCAGAGAAACGCAAGTGTCTGTCAAAATCCCACAGATAAAGGGACCATGTTAAGTTAAACTGATACACAATACAAGAGCCTGCTGCAGTTCGAAAACCTCCCTCACTCAAGCTGGACCCAGTGTGCTTCCAGTACAGCATAGCTTGAAGGTAATTTAAAAACTATGCCTTAAGCAGTCAAAAGAGGAAGCAGAATCCATCACCACAGGTGTTCTCAAAACATTCTTATTTCCACAGACAGAAGACATATCCAAAATGTAGCCCCAAATTTTGGTGGAGTTGAAGGTCATCATGAACTTACGTGCATTAGATGCTCATTTTGCACAGTGGTCTCTGCTTATGCAGGAGGTCCATAATCTGATCTCAGGGACAGCTGCAATTCCCTGACCATTTAGTCTTCATTAAAATGATGTCACATAAGACATTCATTCAATATAAAGCATTAAAAGGAACAGAAAATAATAAATGTCTCACTGAATAAGCAACTGTGGTATCTCAAATTCTATATTTGGCTAAAGTGAAACATTTTTGTTATGACAAGGTTTTGTGTGTGTGTGTTTTAAACTAAAACGAAAATATTCTACTGAGGAACTACATAAAACCTTACTGCTGGTGCGTGCAAACCACCATAAGCTTCATTGAAACTCATTTTTTCTCATGCTGATGCTATTTGTTACTGGTAAAAAATAAGAATTCAATTAAACCACATAGATTTAGGAATATATTTTTCCCAGAAATTTTGGTCTTTAGGCCTCTGCTCTGAATCGTGTACATTTATTTTGACATCCACTGAATTGCCAGTGAATTCTACTGTCAAGTGAAAGTTTCCACACAATGAAAGCACGTACATTTGCAGGGCAGAGTCTAAAAAAAGTGTCACACTCTTGAGAATCTAAATTTTAAAAAATTCTTTATTTTGTTATGCTCACTTCTTTCAAGTGTTTCAGACACAACTGTTTTCTTGAAAGTGCCTGGAAAAGCTAATTATTCCGTAAGTTGGAGAGTATGTCGTATTCTAGGTAGGACTTTCTTATCATATAACAATATGCCTAGAAATTCAACCCAAAAAGAAATCTTTATTTTCAATTATAGGCCTTCTTTTGTTTTTACCCACTATATAAGCATTATCAATTTCATTAACTGAGTCATCTTTGTCTTTAAACTGTGATGCACAAACTAATGAATAAATCTATCCCAGATATAAATGAAAATGAAGGAAAGATTTTAGAGACATATATTACTTATGCATGCAAATAATTAGTCTCAGAAAGGTACCATTCTCCGTAGTATCTCTGGTAAAATCATATTCCTAATATTTGCCCCATTTTACTCCTATCTGGTAGCCCAGGGAAAATTTTCCCATTGTTTTCTTGCGTTTTTTCTGCCACCTAAATTAGGTTTCCAGGGGGGCTAATGAAATCCCACTGTTTACAAAATGTGTCCTCAAGGTGTTTGCACAAGTTCAGTGTTTGGATTTTAGGAAGAAATTCTACATCTCTAGTTTCTACCTCATTTTTTGCTTCAGTGAACAAACTGGAAGAACAAGGGACTGAAATTATTCCCAAAGTAATTCCATTTACTGAAGCTTACTCATTATATGGCAGGACATCTAGGAAAGAACTTATAAATAAAGTGTGTGAATAATTGGAATAATTTTTTTAAACTTTTTTTTATTTTTAATATCATCTGACAAGTTCAATCTCAGACATCACACTTGACCATGGACCACAAAAATCCAAACCTCCTAGAAAATTACTCCCTTTTGACTGTACATGGAGATATGAGCAGATGTTTTTATTCATTGCTCAGGCTTGGGAACATAAGCAGTACCCTCATGACTAAAATACACGTCCTCTTTATCTGCTTATGTTGCTTCTTACCACAACTGATGAAAGTTTTGGTCTGTTGATATGTCTCCTTGAGCTTTTTAGACATTGTTTTTAGTCTGGTAAAACCAGCCTCAAACAGTTAGGTGCACCTACTGTCCAATGCAAGCTTTTTGTTTCTTTTTGACTGTAGCCTAAATTTAGCACCTTATAATTTGCATCAGATTCCATAAACAATTAAGAACAATTTATTTCTAGAAGCAAGCAATGGTCTCTGGCTCTGAAGATGGAGCTGATATTGTAAATAGAGTCAGCTGTCATTGTGCTAAGTTTTAAATTGTCAGATAAATATTTCGTAGTTCAAGGCATTATTTCAACTATGGAACTAATAGCAACTGGTAAACTTGGAACAGGAAACTTGCTAGATGACATATCAAAAGCATGTATCTCTTGGCACTGCAGTTTTAAATGAAGTTTTGAGTGCCTGAAGCTATGAAAAACTTTGAAAAGCAACATGCCCTGACATTTCTTTCAATATTTCCTCTTACTTAGGTATAAAATAACAATTTTCTCTATGCTTTTAATATCAGGTGATATATACCCATATGAAATGTATTCTTTCTCTTTCTAACACACATGGAGTTAACCCAGAATCTGCATTCTGTAGTTCCTTTTGTTGTATTCAGTATGGATGGGATGAAATATCTTTTACATTGTACCCTCTCCTACTGATCAAAGTCACAGAAGTTTTTAAACTGATCACAACAATCAAAGATCACCTAGGTGTAAGGATTTACTGCTGAACCTCACATTTAAAAACTGACAGACTGACCTTCTAGCAATAGGATTATCAGAATGCTGAATAACTTTGACGACAGTTTATTCTCCTAAATACAACATTATATTATAGCTGTCATTGATCTCCACTTAAACTCTAACAATTTTAAAGCAATGACCAGCTTACTGTTGTACACTTTCAGAATAGTAGCTTCAAGATGGAAGAATGATAACTGAGGTTTGCACATGTTACCACAAGGCAACAGTAAAAAGATTGAAAGGAAAGTAAGCCCAGTATTTTCTGGCAAGGTATTATATAAGCAATTATGGTATAATAATTGCCTGCACATAGAAGTTAGTTGGGTTTGAATTTTTATTTTAAATATTGTGGGGTTACACATTCCTTGTAGAACAGAAGAAAGTGAGTAATTAGGTAATGTGGCATAAGTTTGCCAGGGATAGACATCTATAATCATCTAGTATGTTTATACTTCAAGCTGAACTTTTGGCAATGGTTATCACTGAGCTCACTTTAGTACAATCTACAGAAACCAAGGAGGTACCTTCGCTGCCTGTAAGCGTTTCATCAGGAATCAATGGACTTCATTATCTCTACAAGTAATCCCATGCAAATATTGTGCTAGTGATTATTCCCTCTTTTTCCCTCCCTCATTTTCAACATTCGTAGGTCTCCTACTGTGACAGGTTGAGAGATTTTGAAGATATAATGAATACACACTCACTATATCTCTGGAGATAAAAAAATAGCATATCTCTATTCTGCACAGCAGAATTTGGGTTATATGGCTAGCTTATTGTTAAACTGAGATCAATTAAATGCAAATTCATTTGTCCAAAGGTTGCTGGTTTAAAGAAGAAATAGAAAGAACTGAAGACAAGAAATTGCCAAAAACATATATAAAAGGATTTTACTTGTAAAAAAATTATTGGTAGCTCATCTAGCCTGTCAAGCTATAGCAGCCTGAGTAACAAAATTCAGCAAGTGTAAAATTCTATCCAAACTTCTCTGGAACAGTTAAAAAAATATAAATAAAACCCCCCCCAGAAAATTGTTCATTTTATTTTCCAGAAGAAATTCCATTTTCTAGTAGAAATACTGAAAAGTCCTTTTTTCAGGTAATTATTTTAATCTAGAAACAATTAATTTTCCTAAATGTTTTTTCTTTTTTGCAATATGGAAAGATTTTCTGCAAATGCTCACAAAAATGATATCTCTGATTAAGAAATCCTTCCTATGTCTGTGCAGAAGAGTACAGAATTATGAGTATTTAAAATATGAATTCATGCCTCAGACAAAAATGCTTTTTACATCTAAGGTGTTCAGAGTTACCAAAGTTAAGGAAGTTACTTTGATTGAACTTATGTAAGTCACAGAGCTTTGTATTTCACCCAATGTACTGTGAGAGACATGACCTATTTTACCTGTTTCAACTCAAGTATTAAGCACAATTACCTACACAACATTCTCCAAATTCACTGGCATAAACCAGAAACTGTTGTCTTGCCTAAGCATGCCACTGGCCAGACCAATATACCTTTCTGAGACAAACATCACATGCCTAAGCTGATCAGCTTTGTGGGAATGTATTCCTTTAAACATGGAGCTGTGCTGACCTGTTATCCAGATCCTATGTGTGCACAAGCTAATGGATTTAAATCAAGCTCAGGTATATTATCCAAGCCACAGCAACACTTCGAAATTGCAGGAAGACAAAATACAGTTGCCGCAACATTACTCATCAGACCATCAGAAGTAGCACTGAGACCAGGTTCCCAACTTGGAAAATTTGGTTAGGTTGGGATTGATTTAACAACTATGGCCAAAGCAGTGCTAAATGAAAGGAGGGAATGTAGAAATGATTCAACAGGATAACAAGGGAAGAAGCACCAACCCCCAGGTTTACTTTGGCACCCTGTTCGCTACGTGGCATTTTTAGTATTTATTGTTGTTTCTGCATCAACAAAGTCAAAAGAGTTTCATTACAGGTGAAATACACAAAGTTCAACATCTCAAAATAAAGTAGCAAAAACAAAATAATGAAATCAACAAAAAATACATGAAACTCACTTTAATGTTCTCCACAAACTTGGTTGCTGAAATCAAACCAAACCAGTGTTTTGAATAGAAGTTTCTTCTACTAGAAAACCTTTTAGGAAGACCATTTGTTACTATTGTTCTAGGTTTATGTATACGTAAGAAATGGAAACAGGTCTAAAAATATTGTTTGCTATTTTTTGAATGTGGTTACAGGAGCACAAAGTACTTCACAATGCACAATACACTGGATTAGAAGCTCAGAGTTCTTCCAGTTCTCTCTAATTCAGGAAAAAATGACCTGTTACATCTATCGTTAATACCTATTGAGAAAGTAAATAAAGAAAACAATTTATTATTATGGAAAGTCTTTAACAGATTATCAAAAGTGACAAAAAATATAAATTAGAGTCCATTTTTTCAGCCAGTTATAAAACAGAATTTTGAGACAGCTAAAATCAGACCTTAATTAAGCAGTAATTTAATATAATTAATGGCACTTTCACAGGCTTCAGAAGAAAGTGAACTTGTTGACAAGGCAAAACACTTTGTACTTCACCTCTTTTATGAAGTGCTACAACCTTAGTTCAGATCTTCAGCTTTTATTTGAATACATAATCCTAAACAATGAAATCTTTAATGCAAAGGAGGAACATAGCTTCTTTTAGCCATAGTAAAGATTCTGAAAAACATGCTTTCAAAGGATCAATGCAACTTAGAAGGAAACTCTCAGAATGCTGAGCCATGAGAAGATCTTTGTTGTAGTTTATGAAAATGACAGTGTTAGTGCTAATAATCCTAGATAACATTATTTATGTTAATGCCTTCTGCCTAAGGGAATGCACACCTAGAATTTATCTTCACTGAGAATCAGTACTTCTGTTCTGAAGCTGTAAAATACCTGGCACAAGGGGGGAGTCAAATCCACCAACAACTTTTTCGGTGCTGTAGCAACGCAATAATGACAGATATCATCCAGTAGTCCATATATACTACCAATATGTACTTTTTCCTGGGGTATAGCATTACACAGCAATATAGGCAGAGGAAACAAAGAAGTCTGTGAGCCTCTAATTGTAGATCTTTGACCTTCCACACTTTCTTTGTTTCACTGGATCTCACAGTGTCAGTGGTACCATTAGTCAAATTTCAAGGGGTTCAACAGTAAGTATTAAGAAACTCAGTCATGGCCAAGGTTGAATCTGGCCTGGCCAGAACCAAGACAGTGGCACAAAAATGTGTATAAGAAATTAGAACCAGTTAAGTTTGCCTTCCTGACTTGTATTTTACCTCAACTCAGAGTCCCTTAAAAACCAAATATCATATAAAAAATGTAAGACTGCCCAAGACTACCCTGTCAGGTTTTGCCAAGAAAGATATTTTAGATTTGTCAGTTTCAACAGAGAGCCCAGACACAGGCAGAAAACATATAATTAAATAGAAATACCACAGTAGAACATAAAAATAAAAATAGCAAACCCCTTAACAGTCGATAGTTTTACAGCAGATCGGTCACAGCAGTGTAATCAAGCTTTGAGGACCCTTAGAAGAAAATCTCACTTGATTTCCTCTGTTTTCAAGTTAGTTCTTTTTGGAAGCACTTACCAGAAATATCCTCCTGTGAATGTGAACAAAAAGAGGGCTGCAAATCCACAGGATTTGCTTTTACAGTTAGATCATTAGTTAGATATCAGCAAATATTTATTCTTTTCACAGAGATAAAAATGTATTTGCAAGGAACAGCCTCCATATTTTTTTCTTTCAGAGCACACACCCCTTCCCCCTTGTAAATTGTGTATGCTGACTGACTGCTTCTTTTCTTTTGGTGATAGAAGGAAATTCTCTCTTTTCATAAAACCAATAATGTTAGCACATTTTCATCTGTTCTACTGAACATCTTTGATCACAAATAAGTAAAATAAAAATCCCCTTGTTACTTATAGCTGCAAGGGTCTTCAAAACTTTATTCTGCTGCATTTTTAATGCATTAATGCTTCCATTTTCAGATATCTATATGTTAACATCACACAATTTCCAAATAATAAAAAGAAACTAGATTCTTCACTTAAAAGCTTATTTTATACCATGATCCAGGCATAAAGACAACTCTAAATAAATATAATAGAATCATAGAATCATAGAATAGTTTGGGTTGGAAGGGACCTTAAGGGTCATAAAGTTTCAACCCCCCTGCCATGGGAGGGACAGCTCTCACTAGAGCAGGCTGCTTAAGGCCCCATCCAGCATGACCTTGAACGCCTTCAGAGAGTAGATATCTACTACCTTCCTGGGCAACATGTTCCTGTGCCTCACCACCATGACAGTGAAGATTTTTTTCTAAAATCCATTCTAAACCTACCCCCTTTCCAATTTAAAACTATTCCCCCTTGTTCTATTGCTACATGCCCTTCAAAAAAGTCCCTCCCTAGCTGTCTTGTAGGTCCTTTTCAGATACTGGAAGGCCACTGTAAGATCTCTCCAGAGCCTTCTCTTCTTCAGGTTGAACCCCGACTCTCTTCTCTTGGAACTGTTGGAGAGGGTTCAGAGGAGGGCCATGAAGATGATTAGAGGGCTGGAGCACCTGTCCTACAAAGAGAGGCTGAGGGAGCTGGGCTTGTTCAGCCTGGATAAGAGAAGGCTGCAGGGCGACCTCATTGCAGCCTTCCAGTACCTGAAGGGAGCTTATAAGCGGGAGGCGATTCAACTTTTTAAAAGGATAGACAATGGCAAGACAAGGGGCAATGGATTAAAACTAAAGGAAGGAAGGTTTAGATTAGATATTAGGGGGAAGTTTTTAGAGAAAGAGTGGTGAGGTGCTTGAACAGGCTGCCCAGAGAAGTATTGGATGCCCCATCCCTGGAAGTGTTCAAGGCCAGGTTGGATGGGGCCCTGGGCAACCCTGTGTAGATCCAGGCCTGAGGTTGGTAGCCCTGCATGTGGCAGGTGGGTTGGAGCTCTATGATCCTTGGGGTCCCTTCCAACCCATGACATTCTATGATTCTATGATTCTATGATTCTATGATATGCAGGCATGCAACAGCTCCTTTCAGAATTTAGCACAACCTCGCTCAAATCTTGTCTGAATGGTATTTCTATCCACTGGTCTTCTACACAGTTCTTCAGCAGGATAGCACACAGTTCCAGCACCCCCAAAAGTTTCCCATTCTTACAGAGGATTGCTGTAGGAAGAGTTATCCATTTAGGTTCTGGTCCTACTGTGTGTTACAAGACAAGACTCACATCCAGAGCATATCTCTCAGGGTGTGGTGCACCCTGGCCATGCACATGCTCTTGTCCAGCTGTCTGTGGCAAGGGCAGTCAGTGGTACCGGAAAATGTTTTCATTTGAAGAAAGGCCAAAAACATCAGGAGAGTGAGACTCAGTTTTTCCAAAAAGGCAAAGTTTTTGTCAAACTTCCTTTTCTCCTTTAGCTTGGAGAAAAAGAGCCTTCACCAGCTGTACCACTTTCTCTCACCTGTGTCTAACACCAGGGAGGAGTGCGTGGTGTTAATGCACAGGCATTTCCAGGGATTTTTTTTTGTCTGAGGAAGTGTTTAACACCCAGAGACTGCAAAACTCTGGTCTGTAGATCGCAAATTCTACGGCTTGCTGAAACTACCAGAGCAGCTAAACGAAATTGCTGCACTAAGCAATTACAATTATGCAAACAAAATTTTGCTAAAGAGTATGTTAGTTATTTGGAAGACAAATGTCTTGACACCCTGCTCCATTTATGAAGTTTTTTTATTTAGTGATAAGGTGTTACAGATTTGAGTGCCTCCGAGACAAGTTGTAGGGTACAATTTCCCTTACAAGTTAACTGCTTATGTCTGCCTGTGCTTAAGGAACTCCTGCTAAAAGTCCACTCAGAACCTGAGAAATGGCAGAATACCTGAAACAAAAGTAGGTGGACAGAAGTGAACACATGATGTTTATTTTCAAAGTAAAAAAGGAAATCCTGAACCTGCACTCTGGACCACAATTTTTCTGTTTATTTTTCCATTGCCATGAGGAAACTTTATACTTCGAGGAAACATAAAAACTGGTATTGTAAAGTAAGAATACTTCTTTTCATTGTTGGGATTGCTTTTGGGGTTTTTTTTTTGAGGAGGAGGTTTGAGATTGGGAGAATTCCCACAAATACATAGTTTTCTGTGTTTTTTACCAGAATTTACTGAAGTATAGAAACTACAGAAGCAATTTTGCAAATAATTTCCCAAAGAGCAGAACACCATAAAAAGCATGCAACAGAAAATGGCATAAATTTCCTGCCATGATAAAAAATCACATATAGCATCCAGCCTGCTAATAAAAAGTTTCAAATTTTCTTTTTGCTCAGGAATTATATTGTCCTTGTTAAAAAAGAATATGTAGCATTATCTCCCAACCCCCCCCCCCAATTAAATTATTTTTATGAAAAAATAATTTTACATCCTTTAATAATGACACCGTGAGGTATTCCAAAATCTTAAAACTTGACTGTAACTGTACATTCAAAAAGAAAACAATATTCTTTCTTTCCATGTAGGAAGGCAGAACAAACAAGGGCAATATTGAAGCGCTGAGAGAAGACCAGTGTTTACTCTGCATGCATGCTGTGCACACGAGAAGTTTCCATGGCTTCCTTGATGACCTGTTCCAGTTCTTACTTTGTAAGAAAAGCTGTGAATTTGAGAGACTGTAAAATCATTACCTCATGGACACTGTCTGGTTCAGGGCAGGGAGTTGGACTTTTTCTTTCAATTTGAACAGTGTGAACTAACCAATAGGCCACTAAAAAGATGTCTTTTTTCCTAAGGAAAAACAAACCAAAAATGTGTGTGTGTGTGTGTGTGTGTGTGTATATATATATCTATATATCTATATATATGTATACATACGTATAAAAAAATCACAAGTATGTGATTTTCTGTCCTTAAAAGCCTCAACTTAAGGTAGTAAAACTTCTCAGTTTTCCCCAAGATGAGATAGAATGACCACCCACACGCGGACTGTGTGAGAAGAGCCCTAAGCTAGTTAAAACCCCAGGGCAGACCCTTGCTTCCACATCTTTAATTCATGGCGTGGCTGTGAAACTCCTCCCTACTTCGGTGCTCAGTCCAACTCCTGGCTCGGTAGAGCTGCTCTAATCCATAATCACACTACACAGGAACACTCTGGATTTGCAAAACACTACAGTGCTACAGTTCCACTCTGGGTTTAACTTTACATCACAGAACAATTTATTGGTAATTATCAGTACTGATTAATTTCCACTAGCTTCAGGTCAGGCACAGACTTGAGGGGTTTGGGTCCTACATATCCTGCCAAACCCAGCAGAATGAAATGCCAGAGGCTGTGCCTACACCATTAAACAGAAGTACACCATGATCACTGCCCAGGAAGATTAAGACTGCTGATTGGGAATGTCACGTGGCCATCTGTAATGTCTGAACCACGCTTGGGATTTGTGGGTGGACCAAAACCACATTGATGACCACAGGACAGCACCTGCCCAAGGAAGGGACCCAACGGACCTTCCTCTCACCCACCCCAGGTTTGTAAGATATGTTTCCTCCTTGTTCTCCTGATCACCTTGACAAAGTGGATAGAATAAAATTCACCAGCACGGGGACGGACTGGGTAGGTGTCAGCACACAGACTGCCAAGTGGGCAGCACCAAAACCTGCAAAATGTAGCACAGAATCCAGATCCACTTGTCATCTTGGAGGCAAAAACTATCTTGTGTGAGCTTTGATCATCCGTAATGGATTCTTTCTGACTGGTTGTCAACCTGAAAATTAAAATGGCTGGTTGAGAAAGCACAACAGTCGCTGTGGCAAGGAGAGATTAATCATTTGTTCTGACTAATTGAGACATCATCACTAGTGTAAATCAAACTGGTCAGATAACATTAGTGAATGATGTTTTCCTTAAAAATCAGAATGCCTTCATCCACAAAAGCAAAGGCCAGCATACAAATGTCAGTATATTAATTTTACTAACAGCAAAACTAAAATTATTTCCCTTCCTTTGTAGACAGGTCTGGACATAGATGAAATCAACAGATTTTGCACATTTATGGTAAGATACACAAAGATATAAAATGAGGACATACACCAGAAATGCAATCATGAATGCTAAGTTATTCCAATATTTAAATTAATTACATGGTTAAAGAGTGATTGCCTCTTTTTATCTTCTACTAACTATAAACGAGAAAAGAGATCAAGAAACACAGATGGGCATTTATTAATTCTATTCTTCCCTCTACAATTAAATTTTAATCAGTTTCAAAGAACATTTGGGTTCTGTCCAATGCAGTTGCCACGTTTAAAGCAGTGATTAAAGAAAAAAGATATGAACATTACCTGTAGCATCATTTTGGGGGAAATTTGCTCTTTGGAAGAGAAATATTTTTAGCAAAAGAAGCACATTTTTTTACATAGTCTGTAATATAAAAAGCTAGTTATAATTTCTGTTTTCACAAATAGAAGACTGTTTTTCCTTTTGTGAAAGCAACATCTGTGAATTTTTACTTAAATATTTTACCTAATCTGAGTAGTCTTTAGAAAAATCAAGCACCATAATTCAGATGCTTCATTAGCCCTTGACTGGGATTCATTGTAGATAGCCATTGAAAACTTGAAAACTGATGTAAAATTTGTGTAATCAAAACCTAGGATTCAATCACAAGTAGCAGGTTTTAAAATCTAAGTATTTGTTTAATGATCCAGATCACAACAGCAGGGAAAAGCATCATGGTTTCTCCTGCCTTGTAGACAAAGTGCCTGCTGTCACTGGTCACACAGATCATTCTTTGCCTTGGGCAGGGCAGCAGGATCTGTCTGCCTTCCCCCGAAGCTGAAATGCAATCCAGAAGGGAAGGATCTGTAATCACACTGCTGCAAAACATCAATATCTGCCAGGCCACAAGAAGCTGTGGCTGCCTCGGACATCAAATTAGATCAATTGGCCATCTGGGGTGAGCACATGGAAGAACATACAGAAAGCAGTGAGCAACAATTAGTCTCCTAAGGGTTTCAGGAAGGAGACTAATCAGTAACACAGAGATCTCATCTCTGACAGTACTACAATTTGCAGAACTTTTAGCCTTAATGAGATTTAAAAGCCTCAAATAAATAAGAATGCTCACTTAAGAAGACAGCTATCTGTATGGGCCAGGAGATACTGGGAGTGGAGCCTCAAACCTTGGCCAGCTCCACTTAACTGAGGATGCTGTGAGCCTTTGCTACAGGCACTCCATAACAAGTGAGCGTCAAGCACCCTTTTAGCTGGTGCTATGGAGAAGCTTTAATAAGGTGTTGGAGCAGGTGTCCCTGCCAGGGCAGAGGATACAACACAGGTTCACTACCCTCAAGGTGGGGGAGGAGCTGGTTGTGCTTTCAAGAGAAGTGGCAAGACCACCATGAGGAAGCAGTGGGTGACAGCAGTGGGTGACTCCCTGTTGCAGGGCACAGAGGCACCCACCTGCCAACCTGACCGGTGTTCTACAGAAGTTTTCTGCTTGCTGGGGACTCGGATCCAAAGTGTTGTGAGAAGACTGCCAAGGCTCCTCTGTCTCTCTAACTGTTGTTATATGTGTAACATTGATGTTCTTACATGTGTGCACCAGTCGTGCAACATGGAGAGTATCAAAGGTGACTACAGAGCTCTGTGGGTGATCTTCAGGGGCATGGGGATTCAGATGATGTTCTCCATAGTCCTACCAGCACGGAGAGATGAGGAGGTCACTGATAATGAATATCAACAACTGTGGAATTCATGTCAGCAACAAGGTTTTGGTTTCTATGTACATGGACACTGTCTGAGGATCAACATCTGCTTCAGCATGAGACATGGGGCTGATAATCTCCAGAGATCCCTTCTGACCTCAGACAGCCTGTGATTCTGTGAATCTACAACAGTAACTACAGCAGACTTTAATCTGATCCCAGGTGAAGGATGCTCATTGTCTGCAAGAAACAAAAAAAGTAAAAATAAAAATATTTAGAACCCATACTCAACCACCAGCAATTATGGACCAGTTTGGACAGTTGGTCAGAACCCAGTTTCTGGAAGGTTACATCACCCACAGGTAGGACTTGCTCCAAGGGAGATGAAAGAGAAAACACTGCTTTTCCCTCCTCTGGAGTGCTTCACTGCAACCCCCTGGTTCTCTTCTGCTGGAAGAGTTCATTCACAGGAGAGCAGCTGAGCAGAAACTGGCAAAATTCTGCTGCCTGCCTCCACTGCCCCTCTACAGATGACTGACAGAGTTGTACCATGCCTCCTGCCTTACTGGCCTGGGGATGTGCCAGAGTAACTGGGTTATAGACAGTGAATGAGCTGTGCTCCAGTGAGAGCAAAGAAGTTTAGATGGGTTAAATGAGCCTTGCTTCTCCCATGCTTGCTACTGACAGTAACAAAGAAGTAAAATGAAAACAGGGCCATTAATTGTCCTGTCTCACTGGTGTGAATCAGGCACTTCTGAGAGTACAGTAAAAATCACATGGCTATAAACTGGTGTAGCCAAATACAGAATCTTCTTTCAGTATAAGAATTTTGGGGAAAATGTATTTTTTTGTAAAGAAAAAAAAAAGTCTTACTTCTTTAGATATAACACTATCTAATTATTTTAATTCCAGAAAAAATCTGGGACCAATTCTATCATATTTAAGAATAGAACAAGGTCAGTTCAGATTGTTTCTGAGTGAGCTGGTAGAAAAGAGAGAAATATATCAAGATACGAAGTTATTCTCAGACTCTGGCAACATATAAGTAATTAATTTTGTGTCTAATTACTACACCAGTTCATTGCCATATAAACTGTTATTCAGTAGTAAACCATTTGCTTAACATGGTGCTGCATATTTTCTATCAAATGGTTGTGGGCTTCTTTTCTTCCCCTACTTTGGTTAAACTATATAGGTCCCTTTGGAATTTTTAGATTAATTTGATTTGTTTATAGTTAGTATGTGAATGGTTCACAGCCCATAGGGTCTAGCATTCCATTTTATAAATAATTCTCTTTTTATGATGCAATTAAGATGCTGTTGTTTTTACAAGACAACTCAGAAGTAAGCATAGCAAATAGAAAATATTAAAGTTCTGTTACTCTTCATCCCTGACAGAAATAGAACCTGGAGAATCTCGAATGAGGATTATAATGCTGTTTCTGGACATATTCAGTTTGCAGTTTCTACTGCGTGTCATACATTTTTCTGTTGATGCTTTACTGTGCTCTTATTTGATGTTCACCTCTGTCTAGGAGCTGGCTTCTCAGTATCGATCTATTTATCTATGCAAGCACAGATCAATACATGCATTTTGTAAGGAATCTGAAGTAGTTTCTGTGAATGTTAACAGGTGTATAGAAAATTCATACAGATATTTATGATGAATCCAAGTCACTACCAAAACTAAATTTACAGCAAATGATAGCACAAGAGTGTTTGCAAGTTATATAGACTGTATAAAAGATGATGAGATGCTGTGGGTTGTTTTTTTTTTAAGTGGGCAATTACAACTGCACCCTGTCTAATGGATATTTTTATTCTTCTGCCTATATGAAAAGATGTATAACTGAGATACCCTCAGGGCACATGTAAACCATTTCACCAAACAATTTATTTTTTACATCAATTCAGAAAAAAAAACCCAAAATAATCCCCAGGTTTTTTTACATAAAGGAATACAGACATGCACAAACACGCTCCTTCACAGAACAGTGGTACACTTCCACGTGAAAAGACAGAACCAGGTTTTAAAGAACAACAAAGTCTGTAGAATAATGTAATCCCAGAGAAAGAGATAATTTGTTACAGTGCCCAGGTATCAGTCATTCTTTGGTAAAATCTGCTAACCATTTCCTTCATTGATCTGTCATAGTGTATGGGCTAATGTTGAGGTCTTTTATTAAAAAATGTTCCCATGGCCATTCTGAAATTTCTAACTTTTCTCCTCTTGGTTAGAAAAGCTACAGTCACAAAACCATGAAACAGAAATGGTACTGCATGACAAAGGTAACCAATCACACATTATACATGTCAAATGCTTACATTTTCTGACAATCTTTTTTACTATTCTGATGTATTTCCCCCTTAAATTGATAAAGTGCTTGAACAATTTTAAATAGTGAAGAAAAAAATGCATTTTAATCCATCTGCATGCTGTTAACAGCATGCAAACAGAAAAATGAACTACAATCAATGAATACCTCATTTGCAATAAATTGTTTAGCTTGCACACTGTTAGAAATTATAGGCTTGTGGAAGCCGTGAAATCACAAGTCAAACCTTAAGAATTAAAGTCACCACTAATACTCAATTTACACAGGAAAGCAAACCCTGTCAGTGTCATTTGCTACATGAAATAGATGTACATTCATCTGATGAAAAATTTGAAATGCAGAACTGTTGATGCTTGTCTACTCATACAACAACTTTGTCTCCAGCTCACTCCAAGTGAGCATCAGGGAATGAATGTGTGAAAGAAATGGGGTCAGATTTGCTTTGACACATGAGATGGGAAGAAAATAGCAGTGATATGCTGTCTTCCCAGCTCTCTCCTTCCTAACAAGGTGTTTTTGCCCCATCCAGAGAATTCCCCCAAGTTTCCAGGGCTTAACATACTATCTTTCTATGACATTTTATTTGGTTAAATAGCCCAATCCATGCATGTGGCTTTCTGAAGCATCAGGCTTTCAGAATGAGCTCTACCTCACCTTCCTCCTCGAAATAAGGTGAAGGATTTATGAGTCACTAATGCCTGTAAGATCCTGTGGCTATCCAAACCCAAGGTCCTGCAAACAACTGTCCCACCAAACTACCCTAGCTGTCCCCAGTTAACAGTGTTCAGCTGTCTCAGTCACCCTTAGGGTATGTAGAAGATAAGAATAATGTTGACTTAGGACAGGATTGTTATTAGGGTATAGAAGACATTTTGTGAGTAGCTTTGTAACAGTGGAAGTGGAGATCCTTCAGTTCTCACCCTCACACTTTCATGTCAGACAGTGAGCAGGTCCAGCCACATTTACCAAATGCTGTCTTAGAAACCTAACTCAGTAAGGACTGGAAAGCCTTGAGAGAGTCCACTGTTAACCTTGAAAAAGAGTATTTCATCACTCGGGCTCAGCTGGCTCCTTATCAATTGCTACTACATGAGGAGTCTGATTCTATATGTTGAGCATCACCTGAAGGTCAATATAAAGAAATGCCCCTGTATTTCTATTGTACCCATGTGCTTTGAGAATGTATATATTTTCTTATTTTATTTTTCTCTCTGGCTGTTCTAGGATGTTGTGCAGGCATGTTCCTTGTCATATTACCAGAGGCTTATGGATTCCATGAACAGCTTCCAATTTCTTTATTATCCATTTTATATTTTTCTTGCATAAATGCAGAAAGAGAGCTCATGGAGAAAAAAATGCCTGAGGATTCAAATGAGGACTTTACAATGAGGGGAAGACCTGGAAATGGAAGGCTGGCTAATAGAGTATGCACAGTCTATTAATGCACTCATTTAAATACTAAGGCTGAAGAGATGGTGCCTGGAACTGTGAATTTTTGCTCAATCTTTTCTTTTTTAATTAAAAAACAAATTATCCACTGGGTTGAAAAGTAAATTGTCAGTCACCACAGCACTGAAATACTGTGGTAAACATAAATATCTACTGAAAACAAGCACATAATGGGGAAGCAGGGGAGAGGTAAGTAATTTTTTCAAAATAACTTGCTTGTGCTCTCAATAAATAAAATCTCTTTTTTGTGCGTCTGTGCACAAACCTCCCATCTGCCAAATCCAGTCATGACAAGAATATAGGGTCTTTTAAACTTTTAAAAATAAGAACCTGAGTTCTACATTCACTGATGCAGGCAGTGTGCCTTATACGTATGGCTGCTTCTGAGGGCACTATGACAATAGAGTGGAAAGCATGCAGGCAGCAAGAAAAATCATGCTACATTCACAAATACACACACTGGTATATGAAAGATATTTTTTCCCCTCAGTTTCACTATGCTATGTCCTTCTCCCTTATACATTTTCAATTAAGTTATCCCAAGCAGCCACTGCCTTTAGTTGATATCTTTATGTTACTGAACACATTCTCAGAGCTTAATAAGAAGTCAGGGATGCTGTTCGGATTTGTGGCTCACAGTGAGAGGGCAGCTCAGAAGGGAAGTGTGTAGATAGATGTGAAAAAGCTGTTCAGACACAGAAAAGGCTGTGGGCTGGGGATGTGTGAAAAGGTTGCACTCCTACTTTAGATTTGGGGAATGCTGTACTGAAAAAAGCATCAAAGATTTCTTCATCTGCTGAGAAATGTTGAAATGTTGAAATGGAGAATAAATGGCCTGGGAATAGGAGGAAGATTTTTTTACTGGAGTATTTCTAAATCTGCAAATGGTGTGTCAAAGTGTTAAACAAAATTCAGATTTTTGGGTCCTTTTTTTCCCTTGTTATTGAGAAATGGACCCCAGCAGTGCAAACACAGACTTTTTGTGAACTTCGTAGTTGACTGAGAAAGATTGATACAATCCTTTTTTTCCCTGGTAAACAGAATAGTTTTCCCTCCTGTTTCCATCTTTTCAGTGGGGAAATGTCTCCCTCTCACCTCTCTTTGGAGGACAGAACACAAAAACTCTTGCTCCTGGGAAGCAACAGCAACACCACTGCAACTGAGCTGTACTTTAGACAGGCTAGTATCCTAGAAATACAAAGCTGAAGCTGATTCAGGCTCTGTCTGTATTGATCCTGAAGGCATCACTCAGTCTCTACACGCACCAGCCTTCCTAATGGAAAAACAGTGAGGAACATCAATGAAGCAAAACACATTTTGTTCCACTGTCATCTTTCAGACAAGTAAGAAAGTCTGGACCAGAGCAGAAATAAAACCCCACCAAACCAAACCAAATCACACCAAACCAAACCAAGCCAAACCAAACCAAACCAAACCAAACCAAACCAACTCTCCTCCAAAAAAAACAACCCCCACAAAAAACCCCCAACAAAACCAAAAAACATTTGGAGGAGAAAATTTGAACCAGCTGTTGCAAAGATGCAAAATTTCTTTCCTGATGTTTTTGCCTTATACAAACTTGAACTCTGTCATTCAATTTGGCAAGCCTACACAAATAAACCCAGAATATTTCTTTTTTACTTCTCACAGCATTATTTGATCTAAGACCTTCTATGTCCACAAAAAAAACCCCCAACCTTCCCAGCCAGAAGGCACCAAGAGCTAATCCTGGGATTTAATGTGTTGTATTACTTGACTATCATATCATAATAAATTCTGGAAGTGTAGTCATAATCAGGAATTGGTACTGTGAAATCAGAGGTGTCATCACAATCTCTCAGCTATGCTCACCTCTGTAGCTGTGGTAACTGGACAAGATTTGCAGTGCAGGCTTTTATGATTACAGGGTGGGGAGAAAGCACAACTTCAGTAGGACATTTCAGAGTGGCTTTTTTTTGCACTTCAGGAGGCAGGAATCTCTGCAATCTACTTCTGACATCATCATCCATTGCTGCCTCAAATCCTCTTAGTCTCCAGCCTTCAGAACTGAAGTTACAAGGAGACGATCACTGTAGAAATACCAAGAATAGACATGTGGACTGCTGAACAGATGTTTAAAGAGGGAGTTCTTCTGTTTGGTTTTGTTTCAGTACTTTCTCTGGGTTGCTACTGGTCAAAAATAGCAGGAAAGGATTAGAGCTGTGACAGAGTAATTTAGGATGTTAAAGTTGTACAGTTCATTTGAACAGAAACGTGATGAATTTCATGAGTTTTTTACGGTCACGATGATGTGCATCCCTCAGCTAGGAGTAAATCTGTCCAGATCCTTAGTGGTTTTTTGCAGACGGCATGCCTTTTCCTTGGCTGATTCAAGAGACATCCTTGGTGCTTATAAACTCTCTACAAAAACATAGGTTATTTTTCTGATTCCCTTCAAGCACATTACAGTATTCTAGCCATGCCTGCATTTTAGATTTGCTGTGTTCAGCAAGAGTTGCAATGTGAATTTCTGGGGAATGTGATGGTTATGACAGTATTTGAGAAGCATTTTGTTGGCAGGTATGAAATCGGCATTTTCCATGCCAATTAAAGTATTGTTTCATATTTGAAGGATAAATCTTTGTTTTGCTTTTACCATTGGGGGCTTTGAAGCATATCATATAGATACAATGTCCTGAGAGTGTCTAGTTGTTTAATTCCAAACTGGATGGTGAATACCCACTTTGCATTTAGCAGCATCTGATAAGACACCTGCAAAATATTTCTGAGTTTTTCCAGAAAAAAAAAACAAACCACAAAACAAACAAACAACAACAGCAGCAACAAAAAAAGCAGCAAAAAACCCCCAACCGAGCAACCAATAGATCCTTATGGGACATAGAAAATCCTAGTGTGTTGTGAGAAGGTCACAGGACAATGCCCTTTTTTTTCTAGTATTTTTTTCCCCAGATAGAAACACAAGCCTGGGGTAAGTTGTTGCTCAGTGTCAGTGATGTTTGTTTTCAGCTCTGAATATTTTTTATTTGTTTCTCTAAGTGTTGCAAGCGCTCATTTTAGGTCTGTATGGATTCAGCTCCAAGGATGAGAATCTTGATCTAGACACGTCTGTCCCTGCAGCACTTTAACGTTAAAGAGCTATACCCACTAGTCTAGCTTATAACTTTGTTTTTTTTTCATTAGGGAAAGTGACAAGGGAAACGACACAAGGAAAGAAGGAGAAAAGGGCAAAAGGCAAGAAAGAAATCTTACAAATCTTGCCTAAAATCTGAGGAAGATGTCAAAACAAAAGAGTCCATCTGGAACAGATGAGAGAATTTGTCATCTCTTTGCAGCTCCAGCTGTGCTCTACTCTGTCCGGGTGCTGTGACATGTGGGTCAACACTCCCTATGGCCCTACATATGTAGAAATATCTGTCTGTAAGCACTGGTCATCCTGTGAGCAGCATGCTTCAACAAGAGGGTGCAATGGCATCTGAAGATGGTAACATCCTCTTTGGCACATCTGTTTCTTCCCTTTAGGCATAAATTGAAGTGTTTTCACACATCTAATTCTACTTACCTTTTTTCACCATTATTTTCATCACTATGATCACCAGCACTATGAACCCTGGCAACAAGGCTGGTTTTGCTAAATGAGAGTATCCCTGAGACTCCTAGAAGAATTTGGGAACACAGAAGTCTCTTTAATGGCTGGACTCAAGTTGCAGCTAATACAACGACTAGGAGAGATGCTTCAGAGAAATAATGGTGAAAAACACTTAGACAAGATATCCCCATAAAATCTTAGGAAGACTGGCTTATGTCCTGAAGTTAAATAAACAGAGAGCTTGGCCTTATTTCAGAAAAGATGAAGTAAGAGACTTCGGCCCTCTGTGCCTGGCAAGATCATGGAGCAGATCCTCCTGGAAACTTTGACATTCTATGATTCAATGGCCCCAGAGGACTGATGATGAAGTAATAAAAGCTCTAGCATATCTTACCTGTTTAATCTTGTCTGTCATTATTTTTTATAGAGTTCAGTACCACTGCTTGGTTATTTTTCCCAAAACTGTTAGAAGCACATTTAAAGTCTTTATATATGTAATTGAGATTCATGTTCCAGTTTGTGCTACATGCAGAAGAGCTAACAATAGTATTCTTGAGGCCATTCTTACTTCATCTATTTACCTTTAAAAATAATCACGTCTGCCTACTAGATTAATTGCAACTTCATGTTACAGAACATAAACATTAAGGCCAAACACCAGAATGTGAGCAAAACAAGAATAACAGAACCACCACTTATTGCTTCAATCCATCTCTCCTATTAGCCTGATTTTAACTGTTTCTGCATTGAAAAAAATTGATTCATACAACTGGTTCTTGTATTTCTAAGTTAAATACTTTTTTGGCTTAATTTGGTGTTTCTTTCGTAAACCAATTCCATTTGGGTTTTAATGACTAAAAAAAATAAATCGAGAAACAGTATCATTTTAATGATAGGTATAAAAATAGTTGTTTGGTGCTTTTTATCTTTTAAAGGAAGGCACTGCTGATACTCAAAAGACATTCAGTGCCCTTATCAGACCTGGATACTGGAAACTCTGTGCTTAGCCTCCAGATTTTACTTTCTCCAGTCTGTCATTTTCTCCAGGCTCTCACTATCTGTAATATGAAATGCTGTGCACTGATAGATATTGGCAGGTCATGATTAAAATTCATTTCACATTGCCTGCTATTACTTCAAAGGAACAAAGGTCTTTTTTTGAGTCCTAAGAATGGGAAACCTAAGTTTTCTTTGAGCTACTGAGCATGAGAACTATGTCCTTGTTTGATAAGCTACATCTGATGATTCCTCTCTTTTCAACTCAACAACTGCCCACTACCGAGAATCCGTAAAAAAATGGGTTTTGGTTTTGTCACTTCCAGGTGCTGCTGACAGCTAACAAACTGCTGTTTGGCAAGCAGTGCTTATCCTTACCAACTTCCTAAGGCGAAAAAGAAAAAGAAAGGTACCACAGCTTGAGGCACAGAATTTGTTTTCAGGCTAGTTCAGTATCTTTCATCTCAAGGGAATCTGCTTCATTTCAATGTGGTTTTTTTATCCACTTCAAGGCCATTCACTACCCAGTAGTTAAACCCCTTTCCCCCTTCACTCTGCTCCCCAGTTCCATGTAAACTTCCAATAACTTTCACCTCCTTTCCCTGATACTGAACCAATTTTGTTACCAGCACATGGCACCTAGAAAAAAGTAGATTAGTAAAAAAGCTTATCATGTGAAACTGAATTGAGCCTGGTACATCCAAAAAGAACACATTACTTGCATTTGTTTCACGATCTCAGTTTTGCAACCAAATATTTCAGCAATGAATCCTTGTATGTTGACATGTAAATCTATATCTGAGTTTCTAAATAGTGGGATGATGATTTTCCTGTGGCAAGAAGAAAGCACATTTCCAGGCAATGTCAACAAGAAGCAAATCTGCACCACACAGATGGAAATCATACCATATTTTATGCTAGTGCTTACTTGCTTAGTCAGGTACTATATTTGAAGGGTATATTTGATTGCTTTTCAACCTGAGAAAATTAGTTAGGATCCTTCTGCCAGGTGTCCAAGCTGGAGAAAAGAAAAACTAACTTAATTGATATGGCTTCTTTCTGTATCTATATTGAATGGCTTTAGTCATCAGGGCAAAGCAAGAGTGTAGATCCTCAGGTCTGTCTCTGTCTTTGACTAGCTCTCTTTTGATTTCTCCACAGTCTATTACTGATTGCCAACATCAAGCACTCAATGCTACTGACACAGAAGAAAAGAAAGCCCTTTTTGAAAGAGAGAGTGTGTTGAGGAGAGATGCGACTCCTGTATTTTTGAGGTTTGCCAGGGAAACGTAGCATATTACTAAAACATTACATTGTCCATTGGTTGATTTAATGAACGTATTTCCTTGGCCAGACTCCAAGCACTCTGCAAACTCCTTGGATGTCTGAGCAGTAAAACATCATCTTAATAGTTCAGACGTGCTTTCAGAAAAAAGCCCTCCACACTGCCAGCCTTCTCTGGCACTCAGCCAATAATGGCAACTGTTGTTGACATAATAGCTCACATGGTACAAACAGACTTTCCACTGTGATCCTCCAGTCACTATTTAGATGGCCTGTCAAGTCTGCCTGCTGCAGGCTCTCACCGGTAAAAATGGTGCCTCTTCTTTCCACAGGACCCAGTGAAGTCCCAGGTCCCAGAAAGTGCCATGTTTCCCATTTAAAGCAATTAGCCTCTGTCTGCATCAATCCTTAGCCTGTGTCTGCTCCTAAATGCTTATTGCCAGCTGGCACATACACACTGGCAATATTGTAGTGAGGCAAGGAAAGCCAGTTTTAGCAGTATCGGCAGTCAGGAATGAGTATTAGGAAACTACGTATTTGAGCTACCAGCAGGGTATGAACCAGACTACAGTTAATAAGGAACTGAGGGCATGAAGCACATGTAATCTTGGCACAGGTTAATGACTTTAGGAAAAACTGCAGAACATCGAACTTCTCTACTTCAGAGGTAACTGCGTCTTATGCACAAATCCCAGGTAAGATTAACAGTAGATCTGACGTAGGAACCTGTTTTGTGAGGTACATCCTTTGTATTCAGTCACCTTCTGTGACACTACAGGAAACCATGAAACAATTTTGGTTTTGAGTGGTTTGATCTGAGAACATGTGTTCAATCAGCAAGGCTCAGCAGGATGGATAAACAGCTAGATGGGCAAAATCAATATTTAACACAAGGATATCTAGTGGAGGGTGTCCCTGCTCATGGCAGGGGGGAGTTAGAACTAGACAGTTTTTAGGTGCTTTGCAACCCAAACCCTTCTGGTATTCTGTGAGATCCCAGCAAGATTAGTAAAGAAAGAGGAACAGAGAAGTCAGTGTGCCAGATGCGTACCTTTTATTGCTGCATATGCAGGTGAGTTCCATGTTTTGCTGCAGTGGAGACTGGGCAGCAGACACTTAACAGCTGTGCCAGACTTAGCACAGTTGGATGTAACCTCTCCCTAGAAGCAACTGCCTTTATTTTCTATGCTCCTAGATGTCATCCTTTTTCCTTAACAGATGGAGAAGAGCATGTGTCCTTCTTCCTCCAATCTGATTTGATTTCCTCCATATTTCACTAGGTCCGATATATGTTAACACATCTTCCTCCTCTCCTTTTGCCTACAGCTTTCTCAGGTGGAGTGGGAGTGCTGAGCTCAGCATAGGCTGATTCATTCTGCCTAAACCTACCTGAACATAATAGGCAAGCAGGGCAAATAACAGAGAGATATTGTTGTAGCTAAGTATTATTCACAGGAAGTTGTTTTCCATCCCATGGGACACTGACCTGTTTCACATGAGGATGAAATCGGTATCTTTCAGAAATGAGTATATATGTATATACATTTAACATATAAATATACTATTAAATAATTGTAATATTCAGGGTTTATGGGAAATTACACATCATGTCCACAAAGACTTCATTTATTCCAAAACAACCAATAATTCAGTAATGAGAGCTCTCATCTAAGAGCCAGGTGACCTTGCTATTACTTTATCCCCAGGCCAAATATACCACAGCTGTACAAATGGTCTGGACACTGAATTAAACATGTGGTGGTATGACTTTTTTTCCTTCCCACAGTTTGATGATAAAGCCAAGTGGCTTTCCCAGCAAGACACTTACTCCAACCGCCCTGAAAGGCAGCATACTCAGCTAAAATAGCCTTCTCAACACATTTCCCCATACCTTAACAACCAACTCTTGTTATATTACATTATCCCCACTATGGATTTGAAGTTCTGTCCCCTCTCAAGTAGGCATTCAAGCACAGTGTTGTAAATGAGGGCTCTGGTAGCTGGCGGCTACTTTGAAATGGGTAGGATTTCTGTATGGAATATGCCTTTATGTCTGATTTTTCCCACCTATGGAAGGAACTTTCTTGTTTGACAGCAAGTGAGCTAAGGATCATGCTTTATACAACAGTTCGTCGCAGCCTAGGCTACAAGAAAAAACAGCGCTGCTAGTTCAGTATGCACTATGGAGTTCACATTTAAAAATTAATTTTCCTTCATGGAAAAGCAGTGGCAGCAATTATAAATACCACAAATGTCACTGAATTGCTGTTGAGAACAAAATGCTTCACCAGCTTGATTTCAATCCCCAAAAAAGCAGATTATGCATATTAACACTGAATCTTGTGTGACAGCAGCTGACTCAGTTTCTTATCTTTGTTTAACGTAGGAATGGTTCTAGAAACTATGTCAACAGTCATGTGCAGCAAGGGCAATCAACAGTGGGAGAGAGGGGGAAATGAGGGGGATGTATCATTATGGTAAGAAGGAGAGGATAAATTACATTCTTCTGGTCTTGAGGGAATCCAAAGGACTGAAAAAGGAAATCACAAACTTGTACCTGAACATGTTATATGATATCATAATCAGTGCCACAGGACCCAAGCAGTACCTGGTATTTGCAATGGTCACACATCATCCATTAACAGTCACCTGTGAGGCAGTACAAGTGTTGAATCTGCTCAATGCTCTTTGACGCGGATGTATGCCTTGCAACACCATCAACATCTTCACCACACCATCATCTATCTTACAACTCCCTGACCCTACAAAGGCTTCGAGTTATTTAAAAAGCACAACTTTGACAGACATTGACTTTCTCTCCTAGAAAGACTGGAATTGCCATTTTTACAGTCTGGTTTTGAGAATAACACAAATTAACTAGGAAAGATGTAGCCAGAGAGCATCATAATCACCCCATCATAATTACTGAGGAAATGCTGTAATCCTGCTGGTTCACTTACTAACAGCCCATTTCTCCAGTGAAGGCATACTTCCCCTACCTGGCAACAACCCAAAAGCCATGCCAGCTTTATTCAGCACAAAACAACATGGCAGAAAGCAATAGTGTGTAGAACCACAGTAATGGCTCCATCTTAACTGCACATCCCAGAGCAGTTACTGCAAAAGGTGGAAGAATGTTCTCTTTTTAAAGTATTTGTGAAGCTAAATATTCAACAAACCAAGCCTGATTTTTTCAGACTTATTTGGCATTCCTTCATACTTCTTCTGCACTTGAATCACAAGTTTCCAGACTACAGATTATTGGATGTCCCCCAGTGTTATGGTTATGAGTGATGGACTAAAGTCAAAAGTATGGCAAGCCCTGCAACTATCTCTGCTTCCTTTCCCATCAGTACACCTAATTTTCTTTTGTCACAGCCTTGTACAAGGCCTTTAGAGCGCCTTGTAGACAAAAGACTCTTTCAGAAGGAGGTAAATACCTTCCTTACTGCCTCCTCTTCCTCTTCATCCTAACAGCTCTACTCATCAGAATCAGGTTCCCTAACAAAAACATAGAAGTGGTAATAAACAGGCATATTGAGAACAGCAATAGGAATGGCAAAGCAGGTAAATGAGGGACCAAGAAGGAAAAGCCAAGGTGGTAAAGGTGGAGGATCTGGCAACTGACCCAATATTGCTGCAGACTGACAGTTACCCTGCTAATCAGCAGCCAGGATGAGTCGTTCAAGGTAGCTTTGTTTCCTGCATTTTCTTTGCCAGAGTAACAGCATTAACATGGGTCAATAGTTACAACACCTATAATGTCTAGCACATAAGCCATCATCTAACTGTCTGACTTGCTTATTACCATCTGTCACTCGGAAAGCACTAATTTGAACTCAACTGCTGTCGGTTCCTCATAAAGACTTATTTTTATAATTAGATTTTTAAATAGCATGAAAAATAAGATTCCTGTAGGATTTTTTAGCTCAGTGATGATTCATAACAGGATGGTACTGTTGCTACCTATTTTAGTATATTAAATGACCAAACCCAAAGTGAAAGCCAGAAAATCATCTATGATTACAGCTTTCAACAAAATGTGGACCACTATTGTTGTATTTGCATCTCAGTGCATCACAATCTATGTAATATTTGAAACCAAATAAACAAACAAAATAAATAACAGCATGTACTTAAATATGCTTACAGAATTATGGGGCTCTGAAAAATGACATGGTATTCTGCTACTAGATATAAAAAATCCCAGCTGTTTGATACTGTGAGGGGAAATATATTGGTTTTACATTTTATAATTTCAAACCCTGTTGTCAACAGGCAACTTATGTTACTTTATATTCCACTCATCACAGCCCACCATAATTCCTTCTGGCACAGCCAAGTAAAATATATCCCTCTGTGCTGACACTACTTATTGTTTTTTTGTCCCCTATAAATGATTTGTGGCTGTGTTTTGAATTTTTGTAAGAGTATTTCCAGAAGCTTTTAAAAGAAACAGTACATTCAGCAGAGCAGACATAGCAATATTTTAAGAAACAGGAGAAAACCTTTGGTTCATTGTATGTCCCTGCTTCATTTCCCTCCTGCTACTTCTAGTCAGAGTTCCCCTGGCCCCTCTTTTGTGTTCAGACTCATCAAGTAGTCATGGAATCTATTAAACTACTTGCTTCAGGCTATTTGAGCACATTAGTGCTGTTCACTCCAGCCCATATGTCATATATTGAAATGAAGCAAGAATCAGTTTTTCTGTTCCTGTATAATGAAGTGTTGGTTAGGCACACCTATGTCCCATCCATGGGGGAAAGAAATGCCACACACAGTGAAAACAGCTGGGAGTGTGGAAAGGACTGACTCTTTCATCTTAGTACCCTAAGCTAATTAAAAGTGTCTATTAGCAGTTTCTTGTCTCAATCATTTTAAAACACCTTTTTCACTACTCAAGCATTTATCTTGAATTACAGACCTCCTCTTGGGTCTGGCAAGGCTGGCAGATAGAGTAAATATCTTTTTACCCACCCAGAATATGCACATAATTTGAAGCCCAGAAAGCTTTTTTTTTTTTCCTCAGTGACTGTTGGCACTAGAATACCTTTAAAATGCAGTTTTGTTCAAATACTATAATTTCATAGTATCACAGAATGGTCAAGGTTGTCAGGAACCTCTGGAGGTCATTTAGTTCAAACCCCCTGCAAAATCAGGGACATCGACAGGCAGTTGCCCAGGACCATGTTCAGATGGCTTTTGAATATCTCCAAGGATGCAGAGTCCAAAACATCCCTGGACCATCTGTGCCATTACTTGGTCACCCTTGCAGTGAAAAAGTGTTTTCTGATATTCAGAGGAATCCTCATATGTTTGTTTTTGTGTCCTTTTTCTCTGGTCCCGTCATTAGACACTGCTGAAAAGGGTTTGACCCCATTCCCCTTACACACACCTTTCATATTCTTACACATATTGATGTGATCCCCCGGACCCTTTCTTGAACAATCTTATCTCTCTCAGCCTTTCTTCAAATGTAAAAGGTTCTCCAGTCCCTTCATCATTTTTGTGGCCCTTCTTCCCCTCGGTGAATCCATGCTGACTCTTGTCTTTCATGTGCCTGGAAATGATTTTCAGGATTAGTTGTGCCACCACCTTCCCAGGGACTAAGGTGAGGCTGACTATTCTGCAGTTCCCTCTATCTTCCTTCTTGCCATTCTTGAAGATGTGTATGATGCTTTCCTCCAGTCTTCAGATACTTCTCCCACTTTCTATCATTGGTCAAAGACTGAGAAAATTCTAGTGACATCTCACAATATCTTTGGCCACCACCCACAGCATTCATAAGTGCATGTCATCAGGACTCATGGACTTACATATGCCCAGTTTGCTGAAGCATTCCCTGACCTGATCCTTTTCCACCAAGGGTATGTCTTCCTTGCTACAGACTTTTCCCCCTGTGTCTGGGACCTGGGATACCTGAAGGTCAGTTTTGCTTGTTAAGACTGAAGTGAAGAAGGTATTCAGCCCCTCAGCCTTTGCCATGACCTGTATAACCAGGTCCACTGTCTCATTGAGCAATGAGATCACATATTTCCTATTTTTCCTTTTGCCACCTATGTACTTATGGAAGCAATTCTTGTTGTCTTGGATGTACTTAGTCAAATTAAATTCCATTAGGGCTTCATCTTTATCCACGTCTTTCCAGAATGCTCAGACAATGGTTTTGAATTCCTCCCAGGCTACTCATCTTTGTTTCCATCCTTTTTATGCTTACTTTTGTGTTTGAGTTGACCAGGAGATGTACATGTGTTCATCCACACAGGCCTCCCATATTCTACACTTCATTTGATGGAAATGAAGCTTAGCACCCATTGTGCACTGCCTGGAATAAAAAAGGTTTCATGCCTTTTCTGAACTTCTCCATGCTAGAACTTTGGGTCACAAATAAAACTTTTTCAGTTAATCCTTTAGTTTTACCCTCCTCCATTTTAATATGTGACACAATGGAGACTAGATAATTGGTTGATTTAAACACCATTATTACTATATAATTAGACTAATATTTATGGAACTAATTTTTCAGTGTTCACAGCAGGTTTCGCTATCTAATTGAAAAAAAGAGAAAATGCATTACCCCCACAACTGACAAATTCAAACAAGTATTTTGCCAACAACATTACACACATTATCAGTGTCATGATCTTTGGCCTTTGATACTTTCAGGAATTGTCCCTAGGGAAATCATCTGCTGGAATGTTAATCTGTTGCTTCTCTGACCTTCTACACATGTACCACATTATTATTACAAGCCACATGCTTCCCTTTTCATGCTGTCAATCTGACAATGAGGCCAATGGGCAATTCATCTCCAGACCAGATAGTTGGAACAAAGTGAGTACCAGTAAATTAAATCAGATTGGAAATGGATATTTCTAAAATCACAGTAAGACCTCTATTCTGCAGGAGGTCCAGATTTCTAATTATACACCATGCTAGGTAATAAGCGGGTGGCACATAACAAAGATTCTGAGATGATTCGTGGACTCATCATAGTCCTGGCATTTGTTTCAAGCTTTTCATAGCTTAATCTTAAAGCACAAATTTCCCTCCAGATACAATGTGGGCGGATTTATGACTTGAGTTTGCAGATTTATGACTTGAGTTTTCCTATCCCACATTATAGCTCATCCTTTTATCTGACATTTGTTTCATCCCCCAAATCTAGAAGGACCAGTACCATCTTGATGTGCCTTGAAAAGAAAAGCAACAATAATAGTAACAATAACAATAATTACCTTTAGCACAGGGGTTGTTAGAAAATAAAGACTTGCAGACAATCAGAGGCTGCTGGTTTTCATTTGTGCTTACAGTGAACAATAATCTCATCGGATCCTCCTCAGGGTGACTCCATGTACAGGAGCATGCATTTCCCTTTTCAAAGGCAGCAAAGTGAAAAGTATAGCTTGTTCTTCTTCCTCATCAGCTAACAAAGGAGGAGAAAGGGAATTAGGGGAGATTATTTAATCATTTTGAAATCCTCCTGTGAAAACCACTCTGTACTGCTCCCACACATAAGTAAGTTGCTCCATGAATTTCCTGTGTGAACTGCTGCATCAGCCACTAAATCAGGCCAGCTTAAGTGAGCTGTAGTAAAGCATGGAAATTATTGCATAAGATCCAAACATTCTAATCGGGTTTGATTTTTTAATCTCACCTCTTTTGAGGCATTAAATACTCTGATGTTATATTGTCCAATAGAAGTCTCCTTCAGAAGCCTTCCCAGACACTTACTTGAAAAAACAGTCTGAAAATACACGTAATAACATTATCACATTGCATAGTTTTAATTATAGAGAACCATAGGTGAATGAATCATTTAGTTTGGAAAAGGTTTTTAAGATCAAGCCAACCATTAATCTAGCACTGCCTAGTGAACCACTAAACTGTGTGCCTAAGCACCACATCTACACATCTGTTAAATACCTCCAGGGACAATCATTCAACCACTTCCCTGGACAGCCTCTTCCAGCACTTGACAACCCTTTTGGTGAAGAAATCTTTCCCAATATCCAATCTGAACCTCCCCTGGTGCAACTTGAGGCTGTTAGTCTTGTCCTATTGCTTGTTCCGTGGGAGAGTAGACTAATACCTACCTTGCTGTAACCACCTTTCAGGTTGCTGTAGAAACTGATAAGGTCTCTCCTCAACCTCCTTTTCTCCAGACTAAATGGCTCCAGTAGCATCAGCTGCTCTTCGTCAGACTTGGTCTCTAGATCTTCCATCATCTTCATTGGTCATTTTTAGACATGCTCCAGCAGCTCAATGTCTTTCTTGTACTGAGGGGCCCAAAAGTGAACACAAGACTCAATGTGCCATTTAAAGGGAGACAATCACTTCCCTAGTCCTTCTGAGAACACTGTTTCTGCTACCAGTAAGGATGCTGTTTGTATTCTTGGCCACCTGGGCACAGTGCTGACTTTTATTCAGCCATCTGTCAACCAGCACACCTAGATCCTTTTCTGTCTGGCAGTTTTTCAGCCACTCTTTCCCAAGACTGTAGCATTGCATGACTTTGAGACCCAAGTGCAGGATCCAGCACTGAGCCTTATTGAATCTGATACAGTTGTCCTTGGCCTATCAACCCAGCCTGTCCAGATACCCCTGCAGAGCCTTCCTGCCCTCATGCAGATCAGCACTCCCATCTAACTTGGTGTCATCTGTGAACTTACCTGTGGGTGCATTTGATCAACCTCATCCAGATCACTGATAAATACTAAGCTTTAAAAATACTATGCACTCCTGTTCTAAATTCTAGATCCTTATCCCAAGGGAAGTTTGCTTCTGAAAGATGTTCAAATATTTTGAGCAACCAGCAAGATATTTTTGTACTGCATATACATATAAAAAATTCCTAGATTTAGACTACATTGAATAAGCTCATTTCGGAACTGTCATTACACAGGAAAATGATCAAAATGGAGTTTATGTCTTGATTTCCTAAAATGACACATACTTTAAAAATAATATTCATGCATTTTTTTTTCCTCAAAAATAGAAGATAAGATATTTTTCTAAGTCAAAACTAAGAAAATCTTTTGAGGCCTTTTATTTTGAGATCATAGTGATGAAGAAAAAGACTTCTTAAGAAAAAGAATGGAGGATTAAAGGGCAGCAGATGACAGAGTTCAAATTATATATCATGGGCAAGAAAAAAGTGCTGCAGAAGAATGACAAGAATGTTGGGCTTTCGTCTTACTTTCAAAGGAAACTTCAAATGAATGTACCTCTATCATAGCTCTAATATATTTGAATGACATATTAAATTATTTAGGATGTAATCTTAAGTTTTGGGGCCTGAACATGCAAACTGACATTTCAGTACTTTAGAAAACTTCTTTAATCTTCCTTATATACATATATATATATATATATATATTTATAAGGCATTTTGTAAAGCGTGATCCCTGAGAACTACTTATAAACCTGAAATTTTTGCAATTATTTGCAATAGAAGTATTTGTTAATATCACTGAAAATGTAATATATATATACATGTGGAGAGATCATAAAAATATTTTATGCCTTTAGGATTTGAGAAGTTTTACATTCCAAGTCATCTTTTTCTAGTATCAGAAGGAAAAAAAATGCAACAAGAAGTACTAATGGTTTGAGATACAAGTGTGCTGGAATCAAAGTGCGTTTATGTCACATTTCAAAGTAAAGCTTTAAGAGAGATATCAACATCAGTCCAAACAAAATACCAAAAAATGATTGTGTGGGACCCAATCTTAAAACATACTTGTCAGAAAATAAGCAGCAAAACTACTAACACTGTATAAAATGGAGGTGAGATGAAAGCAAAAATATAGCAGCAGCATATCAAGAAGAAAAATCACCAAAGGAAAAAAATAGTTCATCATTTCCAGTGTGTGCAATTGTGGGAATTATGCCATAATATCTGTTGCATTTATAATTAATTCAGCATGATTATTCTTTGGCCCTGTTCCATAAAATTGAATTCAATTATTATTCACTGATTTGAAGTGAAACAAATGCTTAACAGCTTGGCTGGGATAAACCTTTTAAGGTAGACCTCAATTTCAATGTCACTAGCAAAAACTTTCCATTCTACTTGAAAAGTAACAAATTTGTTGTTCCTGCTGGCATTCATTTTTTGAGGCAGGTATAAACTCATTTTCACGTGCTGTTGCATTTTATTATTCTGTATCCCATATCTGTGTTTTTTTATTGCTCTTTGCCTCAATCTGAGCCAACAGCCTTTTTATCTGATGGTTGAATCTTTGATCCATGACTCTTCTGGACACACCAAAGTTTTCATTACATGGGATTTTTAAATGGATCTATTTAAACTTCTGGACATCTCTGTATAGACATATTTTTCTCAAGGATGTTTTCCCTTTGGTATAGTTTAAAGAAATGTCAAATACTGGCTTAAACAAAATAAAAACTCCTACAAACAAATTGTTTTCACACAGTATCTCTGAGGAAGCTGTCTTTGAGACACTTTCCTGCTAAGAATGAAAATATATATCCTGTATTTTCATATCTAAAACCTGCAGTTCATGTAACCTACAAATCTTTGAAATTCCTTAAATTTAAGTCCTCAGAAAATTAAAGACCAAGAAAACTAACAAGTTTAAAGGAGTTTTGAAGTAAATTTACCTTTGTGCTCCACATATATCTTTCACTTCTAAGTAGCAGTTTAGGGGCACAGGCTTCTCTATGTTGTTTTTTATGTTTTTTTGGAGGAGAGGCTTGGTTTGGTTTCTTTGGTTTTTTTAATTTGTTTATTTCAGTGTGTTTGCTTGCTTTCTTGATTGTTTGTTTTCACATACCTCCAACTGTACACTAAATACATGAAAATGCAGTCTTGTTTCAAGGCACACTACCACTGCTTCAGGTGGGCTAAAAACAGATACTAGCTACTCTGTAAGCTTTAGCTAGGCCACAGACTGCAACAAATAGAAATCTGGTGCAAGGACAGTCAAAAGTATACCCAAGCTCAAAGTGAGGAGAATTCATCTTTCATAAAGTGATAAAGGTCCCTGCAGGACATCTTGTCCAACTTCCCAACACAAGGCAGGGACAACAAACATCAAGTTCCTCAGGACTCTGGGCAAACCCCTTCAGTGTTTTAATGCCTCCATGCCATTTTTTTCCTAATATCTCAGTAGAATTGTCCTTGCTATACATATGTGTTTCCTCGTATCCTACAACTGTACATATCTGAGAACAATCTGGCTCGGCCTTATTTGTAGATTGCAGTGAGTTTGTTGTAGAGAGCAATAAAGGTCTCCCATTAAACTTATCCTCTTTGAATTTTATGCTATGTGGAAGGAGTAACTAGTAAAATAGCACAATTCATTTTAAGAAGAAATTGGTCAGAAATTAAATGAAAGAAAAAGATGCCACAAGGATGGATAGAAAAAAAGGTAGGATGCACAAAGCAGTGAAACATTTTTATATCCAGAAACTAGGCAGCTGAGGAAGGGGCTGCAGAAAGGTGTATCTGTTGGTGGATAGTCAGCAGATCTCTGGCAGTCAACAGCAAATGGGAAGGCAGATACAGCACATGTCCTCTACATAGTACAGGAACCACTCATTCTCGTAGAAGCTGGAGAGTTTGAGAGTCTCCTAATGATGAGCATGCATCACTCATCCTTGGAGGAATTTAGTGGACTTGAGACCATATGAAATCTTCTCCTGAATTTGTGGTCTTAGAAACACTTACAGACCCCACAAAACATGAAGTAAATGGGGAAAAATTAGAGAAATTGCTACAAAATCACGCTGCCGCTCCAAATCTCATTGATAATGCAGATACACCATAAACAAGAATTTAGGATCCATAGAAAAACACAATGTATTTAAATAAAATATATATTCAACAAAAATTGAAACAGGTTCATGAAATCTGAACAACAAATAGATAACAATGACCATATTCCACTTCATTCAACATCTTTTTAGACTAAAGAAGCTGCAAATGGGAACAAAATGTGAGTATGCTCACTGATTAAAAACCTATGCTGTAGCTCATACACAGACCACAGGATCATACATCTTCATAGTCATTTCAACCCCTGTACATAGTTCAGTTGAGGATCATGGCAAATCCAAACTATTTCAAATCTAACCTGGCAAAGTGAATGGAAAAGATTCAAGCTAGTGATACCCCTTCTTTTAATCTCGTATGCAATGTCTGAATTATAGTGGGTTAGTTCTTTATGCATTATTGCTCAGCTAATGAAAAATGTATTTTGTGATAAAGTTTATTTTCCCAAGTGAAATGCCTTTCATTCAACAAACATAATTTGACTACTTCAGGCATAGAGTCAAACTTTGAGAAATGAGACTTCTGCAGTGTCACAGCTTATAACTGTAAAATAGATAGCTGTTTTATAAATGTGTTCTGCAAATGCTGTTGATTAAACTGTTAAATGATAATTGCTTCTAAACATATCATATTCTTCATGAAAAGTCCTCTGTACCAGTATAAAACCTCTTCTTATGGCATTTCAAAAGCACCTACTCTTTCATTTGTGGGTTTAGATTTTCTTCAAAGAGAACCATCTTATTACCTTCCCTGAGTCAGAACCTTCTAAAAGAGTCTCACAAAAGTATTTGATAAAGATCTAAAGACAGAGGAAAGCCTTTGATATATAATGAAATAATTTTGAATCATCCTTCCACACACAAGAGCAAGACAATGTATCTTTTTAAAGAAGCATAATCTACTTGGCACATAACATCAATATAGTGGCTTTTTTTCCCATTTGCTGTTGAACTGAACTAATTGCAGTGAACTGGCATTTGTTCACAAAATCAATCAATGATTATTAAAATAACAATAATTAAGCTTCACATTTCAAAAAGAAAAAGGGTACAAATATAGAATTCAAGCCAGAAACATTAATATGGCCAAACCCAGAAATGCTGCGACTAACAATAGGAACAGGATAGCAATATGCCACATGTGATCTGGGAAGGACTAATAAAAAATACAGTTGACATGGAGCTTTCTGTCAAATGGCCTTTTTTTATGCTTGTTTTCACTGAAAAGCAGATGGCAGACAGAAGTCATGAGGTAGAAATTTGAGGAACTGAGCTGCACATCAGAGAGGAAGCATTTTTGGTTATTAAACTTGTCCTGGTAAGATTGGTAGAATGGCCTATTTGATGACACACCATGACCTCTCTTACAGTCCATAGAGAGCAAGCATTTAGGAACCTGCATTCTTCCAGGCTTGTAAAGGGTATTGGTAGCTGAAGTATTTCTTTCTTACATAAATTTAAGACAAATGTTTGTCATCAACATTTTCTAGTTCCAGATTCCTCATTTATATGTAGGGGGTTTTTTCTTGTGTTTCTGCTCACTTCTCTCCTCTTCAATGTAATCCCCTATGATTAGCCCAGTTACTGAGCTACATCTTTTCTGGTACAATTTTATTGAATAAAATACAGGTTTTGCAGGCTAATTTTGTTATTTGAAACTTGTGATTATTTTCACTGTGAGGATAGTCTGAAAATTGCATGGTGGTCACAAATCAATTTCCAGTACAGAACACAGTAGAACAAGTGGTTTTCTAAGAGTGGCTACTTTGCTAACTACCCTCTGCATCACTAGTTTACTTGAGACTATAGTTTCAGTGAATAGTTGAGCACATCAAATTCAAGCATGCTACTTCAGACACTGTTGGCAATAAAACAAGAATGATGCAGTGCTCACCGAGACAGAAGGCATGAAGTTAAGTGCACAATCTAACTGCATTCCTGTTGAATTGCAACAAATACCTGATGATTGCTTTTTCTGCTTTTCCAAGCTTGACTTTTTAGTTTGTTTCCTGCCTCTCCTTCCCTCCCTTCATTATTTTCCTTCTGTCTCTGCATTGTGCTGACCAGGCACTCTGCTCTGTTCCATGCATGATACCAGCAGAGCAGCATTTATTAGAGACATTGATTATGGTGGGTATTAAAGAGAATTCCAATGCAGCATCATGCCTAACACCCACCAACACTAGGAGGAAGATAGCCAAGGTGGAGAAAATACAGGCCAATTTCAATATTTGTTAGTAATTTCATAAGCTAGAGGCAATTCACTTATGCCTGTAAACCTTACTGTTTTCAAACTACTCCTTCATGTTAAAAACTGTGTTGCCTCAGGTCAATTTAAACAGAATGAATAACAGAATGGCAAAAGCATCTTATAATTTTGAGAGTTCTCCAAAACTTGATACAAGAAAGTAATGAGCTGCAGCATGACAGTTTTTTAGGGAAGATTTAAGGACATGTATACAGACTTGTAACCAGGGGCGTATAGGCTGAAGAGCAATCATGACAGCAATCAATGCTGGCTTGGGACTTTACTAGTGAAGCTAGAACAGTTTGTCTCTGCTAATGCAGCCTAGTTCATTTCCCTCTTAAGGGGATTAAATTCCTTCCTTACCGGTGAAGAAAATGTATTACTGATACTGTTCTTTGTACCATGAACTTCAGTTTTTAGGTGTTTTTACCAGGCTATTCTGGATAATGCTCAAATCAGGTCTCATTACGAGCTGTCTTATCTCTGTAAGACATTATGGAAGGGCTCAGTTACATGATCAAGTTGTAATAGCATGAAGAATTCCCTATCCGCTATGCTAGTGTAATAAGCTGTGTGTTGGCCCTCAGCCCACTGCAAATGTGAGGTAATTGAAATCTCTCTTAAGTTTAGGAAAACGTCTTTTACCTTACTTTGCCAACAGCTAGAAGCAAGCACACAGCCAACTACTGCAGTTCAGCTGATACGCAGCAGCTTGCCATTATGTTTGACGTCATGAGAGAAGTCAACGAAGAGTTTACCTGACATGTCATGCACAGGAAAGATGACTTTGCTTATGTGTACATAGTCAAGAATAGTCTTTTATGCTGGTCTAGAAGCTAATGGTTCCTTCCCAATCTCTGCACTGCACTGAGGAGGGAACAAGTCCTACTGCCCATGTCCATTTAGTTGCAGGGATACAGGACCAAGACCACTAATTCTTCACCTTT
This sequence comes from Laterallus jamaicensis coturniculus, assembly GCA_022605575.1. Taxonomy (NCBI): domain Eukaryota; kingdom Metazoa; phylum Chordata; class Aves; order Gruiformes; family Rallidae; genus Laterallus; species Laterallus jamaicensis. The sequence continues at coordinate 21,456,637 of JAKCOX010000010.1, forward strand.
CTCCTGCATGGGGATAGAAGGAAGAAAGGATGCACTGTCTGTTGAACTTTGTTCCTACTAAGCTGTAGAGAGAGAAAGGGAATAAAAGCATGACAGATTAGGTTAATAGTTGCTCTGAAGATGTTCCTAAAAGATTCACTTTATAAAAAAAATGCTGCTAGGTCAGTACTGAGAATAAAGTTTCAGTGGCAGACAGCTCCACTTCAGCATCTGTGTTTTTACTCCTTTTGACATCCTTGTTTTTTACAATTTGCTTCTCTTCTATACACAAGAACAACTTGATTTATTGGTGATTCCACAGAGGGACAATTTTCTAACTAACAGAAGTTTCCAACTGAGTTACAAAGTTTCTGTAATTCACTTGAAGTAACTGCAGACACTCTTTTGAACTTCTCAGAATATTTTGCATTGTACATTTTAAAAATGGAAAATGAGGAAAAAAAACCCAAACCCCTCTAAAAAAATCAAAACCCAGACAAACAAAAAGCTCTCATAAAAATTAATAGGAGAGAAACTTACAAAATATCATCCAGGTTATGAATTAAAAAGTAATGTCTTGCCTACTGCTTGCCCTCCTGCTCCTTCAGTTTTCCATTAAAACAATGAAGGCCCTCAGCACCTAGTTTCACAGGAAATACAGAAGGTGAAGCACAGGTATGAAATAGAATCACAGGAAAAAAGCAGCCTTTGGACAGAGAAGACTTATGATTCAGAAGTGATCCAAGGCCACGCTGAACTTCAGCTACAGTACCCCAACCCCATTGACTATTTCAGATGTCCATGGCACAAAGAAATTCATGAATTGCAAATAAACTTGTACTTAGAGATTAAACCTCCTGTTCACCAGAAGTCAGAGTCCTGGCCAACAAAGAACTCCTAGCCAACCAGGGGAAATCTGGATTCCTGCTGGTTTTCACCTCATTATACTCTCTGTAGGTTTGTGCAGTTAGTTTAAATGTGTGTAAAGGGTGTGTACAGGGCCATTCATGTTAGCCAACTTTTGCAATCCTTACCCTCTTTGTGAAGCAAACTTCATCTGAATTAGGAGAAAATAGAGGGATATGAGGTAAAGAAGAATAGTGGGAGAGAGTAAATTAGAGGAGAAACCAGGAAAGTAAAGTGAAGAAAAAAAAGATCCCACAAGATGGTAAACAATGATCACAATAACCTCTTAGGGAAAACTGGTGAAGGATAGAGCTTCAGGGTGTGCAGCACCAGAATAGGAAGAGAAGACTGGAAAAAGGGTGCTGAGTGAATAAAGTAAGGGGGGACCGTTCCAAGGAGAGTAACAGAGTATGTCCTTTAACTGTATATCTCCAATCCTCTAGGATAAAGATATAACCATCATTACTAAATAGAGATAGAAAGCAAAAGCTCAAAGGGTAGGATATATGAATGAAAAAAAAAAAGAGACAGATTAAATAAGACATCTGTGTATGAAAGACAAAGGAAGGCGATAGAAAAAGCTGTAGGGAAGAAAGAGGCATAGGAAAGAGAATGTCAGCAGTAGAATAATAAATAAAACAGGTGGAAAAGGGACCAAGCAGAGAAGGACAGGGAAGGAGACAGTGAGAAGAGCAGCAGAATGAGCAGAGAAGGCCATGTCAAGCTCAACCTAAGTGAAAGAGAAGGGACAGCCTCTTGGAAACTTTATAGCAAATAATTTATTCCTGTAACTTTCTGATCAAGCTCTAGGTCTCCGCACTACACTGTCTTGAAGACAGTCATCTATGAATGGGAAATAAAAGAGGAAGCAACTGCTCCACAATCCCCAAGGCAACAGTCTCGCACCTTTAACAGCTATGCAGACTTCATGCCAAACTACATTGCCAATCATCTAGACAGTAGAGTTCTGACAAGGGAAGCCATATATCCATAGAATCATAGAATCACAGGATATCCTGAGTTGGAAGGATAAGGATCATCGAGTCCAACTCCTGGCTCCACACAGGACCATACAAGTCAGAGCACGTGACTGAGTGCATTGTCCAGATGCTTCTTGAACTCAGTCAAGCTCAGTGCTGTGACATCTTCTTAGGGAGCCTGTTTCAGTGCCCAACCACCCTCTCTGTAAAGAACCTCTTCCTGATACCCAACCTAAATCTCCACTGTGACAGCTTCATGCTGTTCCCTTGGGTTTTATCCCTGGTCACTAGAGACGAGATACTCACACACTGGGTTTTACATACACACCAGGCATACACCTACCCTTCAGTTTGAGACCACACCAGAGATGCGGAAAGGCCACTTCAGGATGCAAAAAAAGACCAAATGCCTATGTATAGCTCCCTTGTAAATACCAATGTAGCAGGTTCAGCCATTTTTCAACCACAGATAGGATTTGGCTCTTGGCTAACTGGAGAGATGGACTGGGCTTGCTTCAAATTCACAAGGTCTTCTCAAAAGAGAAAAAAATCCTTTTTCTGTGGCATGGAAAAGTCCTCATATCTCAGGCTGTCTGATCTATTTGTGTAGCTCACTTAACAGCCTCAGTCAGTAGAAAAAAATGTCATCTTTAATTTGAGCTCGCTGAGTTCTGAAACACTAAAGCCCTTTCTTTCCCTCACTTTCAAAATTCTCCCTGCACTATACTTTGTTAATGTGTGCCTGCAGTGTCCTTTAAAAGGAAACCAATCAATTTACACCTGCTTTGTCCAATGTTTGGATTATCTCCTTATGGTTATTTTTTCTCTTGTTTGACCATGTATTTATTTTAGATAAGGACATCAATAACATTCCTCCCCACACTGCCCTGTCCCCACACACACAATTTGCACTGTTTCAGGCAACTTTGATTTGTTTTCCCTTCCCCAAGGAGAGAGTTAGTGTAAAGCAAGCTGTGATAATGTATATACATTTGACCACATGCATTTACAAGAGTTATTCCTCAGATTACTTCATTTCCTCTCTTGCATAACCTTGTTGGTGTCTGTGGTATTAAATCATCTGATGATTTGTGAACCTCCACCACCACTATGGCCAACAGGCACAGTAGTTTTAAGGAGACTTTATTAAAATGCCCCGGAGTTCCAAAAAACTCCGCTTTGAAGTAGAGCAGTAGGAAGTTGCTTGAGTAAGTGGGAGATCAAAGAAACTATCCACACAGCCAAAGTGAGCAAAAACTTCTTTTTACTCTAGACCTTTTCATGAAATGTGACTATTCTCCAATGGGCTAGAGCTGGGGCAAAACCCATCCATGTTCCACCCACTATTTCTGCACATCAAATCTTTCAAAGACTTGTAGTCAATTTGCTTTTTTATTTGCAGCTGCAATCAGTCCTAGTGTCACAAACTTCTCCAGACACTTGCCAGTGATCATCCTCTCCCAACTCTGCACCAAGAGTCAGGATATGATTTTTTTTGCTTTATACAGAGTGAAGTCAAATCCAAAGTTGCACACAGCTGCCATGTAATTCAGGCCATGTTAAGGGATTTCTTTGTAGATTACTGCACTCCAGCTCCTACACCTTAAAGAAATTGAAATAAATAAGTCAAGTAAAAGACAATGGGCTTTATATGTTTTGTTACTTCAGCCTATTACTAGATTATTTTCTTAACTAAACCCTTTCTATTCTCCTCTCTTGTATCAGTAGAAATGTATATTTTCCTCCATTGTGCCACTACCTGGATGTCATTTTCTATCTTTTCTCCTTCCTCCCTCTGTATGTTCATGGTTGTAGAGAGGAAGAAGACCAGAGATGGAAAATCTTGGAAACTGGACATTTTTGTTACAACAGAGTTCATTTACTGCAGAAGGGAATTTTTGCCCACACTATGACCACACCTGTTCTTAGATCAACACACTGGCAACAACATGCTGCCTGCAAAGATGAGGCTGTGACCCAGGACTGAGCACCTGCAGCAGAAGCATGCAGTCCTGGTCTTGTCACTGTTGTTCCTGCAGTGACAAGCCCTGTCACAGAGAGAACTGACTTAAGTATACATGACAAAATTCACCGAAGTCCTAGAGGAGTGTGTCTGTAAACAGAAATTGCATACAGTTGGTTACTGTAAGCTGTCTTCTGAAGGACTCTCTCACCTGCTCCAAGGTAGCTCCTTGCACTGTGATTTTAACAAGGTCAGCAGGTTCACGTCTTCAAAGGAAGCATCAGACCCATCTACTCACAAAATACACATATGTTTATTGCTTAGTTTTACTGTCCAGGAGATCCCCAGGACTGTTCACAGCTGGGGTCTGTGATGAAGGGGATAATATTAATTAACTCTTCACCCCAAAGACTGTGAGTAGGCTCAATTAACTTGCACTTCAAAATGCTTTGAACCTCTCACAAAAAAGTGAGTGTTCTTCATTAGTTATTACAAATAAGTTAATCCAATTTAATCACATTCTTATATTTGTACTTAATAAAAAAGAACAGCTAGTGAAAAGAATCCTGTCCCTTAATAAAAAAGAACAGCTAGTGAAAAGAATCCTGTCCCTTTTTACATTCTGAAGAAAATTGCTGAAGGCCTGTACATCATAGATCGCATAAAACCTAAAAAATAAAATCAATGAAGTATTGAAAAAGACGAAAAATTTTGGAAGATATCATTGAAGCATTCCTTTAGAAAACCTGAAAATCCTGATTAAGATTTAATAAACAAAGAATATGAAGTAGTTTATAAACACTGGTTTGGTTTTGTTGGGGTTTTTTTGCATGCTAATTTACTCAATAATTATGGAGCTAAAGAGAAACATCAAAATCCATCAATCCATACACTAAAACTTTTGGTGAAATTTCAAAAGGCAGGAAAAATGTTTTATATTGATGATGAAAAAAACCAACTGTAGTTTTACTGTTGCTAAACAAGATATTAAGGTGATAAGAGGATAACTCTCACTTTGATAGTGATGATCTTTAAAAGACAAAAATTAAAGGAAACTGTAACCCTTGTCCACAGTTTGGAAAAACATCTGTCCCACTCAGCTGCTGCAAAATCAGAAAAGAAAGGATATGTACAATTCATCTCCTTTAATTCACTTATTGTATCAACAGTTACATAATTAATTATGTTAGTTAAATGGACAACTATACTTAAGTACTGTTTACATAAGTAATAGTTTGGCAAGGATCCTGAGGACAGCACACAACACAAACACATTTCAAAACTTGCAGCGAAAATGGGACACATTCTGGCTGCCTGGTTTTGACTAGAAGACACTTCCCACCTATCGCAGGCAAATATAGACGTGTACATAGATGACTGCATTATTAATTTTTAAATAAAGAGGAGGGTATTCACGTGTGTTTTGCCACCCACTCCTTGTTCACAGGAAGCAGTAGCCTAGAGAGAACATCAAAGCAGTAAACAGATCACAGCACTCCCACTGAACGGTTAGCTCAGCTGAACCTTCAATAGCCTTCCTAAGGACTGAGTTGAGGGAAAGAATTAGTTGCAGAGATCAAAAAGAACAGGTATATCTTTGAAATCCCTTCACAGTCCAGTATTGTGTTTATGATCAAAGTCCCTGAGCTGAATGTGAAAACCAGTTTCCATGGATATTTAAATGACACTTTTATCAGGCATATCAGAATGACACACTTTGATATTTTGAAGTCTTGCAAGGTCACCCTGCAGCCATCCCTGAATTCATTTCTGTCTACCAATCAACATTTCTTGTAAAGAAGGAGCAGTGTATGTGGCTTGCCAGTGTGACCAAATTGCTAAAGAATTGAAAATGTGGAGTACTGAAGCAGAGATTAACCACACCAGCAACCTGTGACAGAACACCAAAACCCTTTGCTATCTGTCCTTTTCCTTGCCTCCTGCACCCCACACTGCAGGACAAGCCATAGGTAATTTTGTTCTGTGAGCAGATGCATCTGTAAACTGAAGCATGAGACCAAAATACTGACTCTGCAAATGTGTGTCTGCCTTCTGCATATTGAGGTCCCACTGAAATAAATAGGATTGATTATTTAGCAAATCATACATGTTTGAGGAACTGGGCCTTGAGTTGGTATGTGACATATTTCAAGGCTGGAAAAATGTATCTTGGACCTTCAGTGCAAATTATGTGTCATCACATGTGAAAAAAAAATATTATAAACTCAGCAATAGTTAAAACCTGAAACAAAATTATTGGAAAGAAATTAGCAGCAATGAAAATGCTTTTCAAAGTAATGCTTCAATTTTGAAATAGCTGTTATAAACTTCTGTGCTTGCTATGGCTTGCAGTTAAATTTTAAAAATAGCACTTAAATATGCATGTTAATAACATCCAGAAGGCATTTCTTTCAAGCCTGTTTGGGCTGTTGAAGGGTTTAATTTAACCGCAGCATTCATTTATGTCTAGCAGTTAGAATTTTCTTTTAAGCTCAAAGGAGCTAAGAGTTGTAACTATGATCTAATTGGTAAGGAATGAAGAATGTTTTTCATGTTTTATAGACAGTATGAATCCTGATCATTTTACAGCAGTAAATTATAGAGTGCTCTGCTCACTGTGTCTCCCTCTGGAAGTATGGGCCTATATCTCATTAAACTATAAAAATAACTTGCAGCGTTCGGCACTCCTCGAAAGCTATCCTGCCAAGGTGTGTTATTTTTATATCACTAATGCATGTCAGCTACTCAGTCCAGAGAAAGTTAGGTTCTTTACAGCCTCAAACTAAATTAATTTATAGCTACATCCACATGTCAGAGGGGACACATGAGGAACCTAAACTGCTATAGAAAACAATAATTTATTATTGATTTTCAGCTCCTTTTTAAGAGCAGCTGCAATTCACTGGCTTCTTGGTTCTTTCCTCTTCAGTACAAATGATCTATAGAATGCTAGCAGCATGACAAAGCAGCTCCTGTGGGTAAGGCAAATGACATGAAAGTCAGGCATGCTTTACCTTTTCTTTAGCTTGGGATGAATGGTCCATCACTGAAATATGAGAAAAAAAAATCAAAAGTGGGACATTATGCTTTTTCTTGGTTTGATTTTTTTTTTTTTGACAGATTAGGCAAAGTATCTTCAGTCAATGAATTATTTGTCTTTAAAATAAAACCTAGAATTTTAGACATTTTTTTAAGCTATATAATTGTCACATGGTTGTATAGTTTGGCTAAATTTAACTCCAGTAAAGGCAGTACTCCAACAACAAACTGCAGGTCCTTAATCCTACTGTAATATCTAGGGCTTGTGTTAAAACAAACAAGCAAACAAAACAAACAAACAAACAAAAAAGCTGCTGCAACCACTGACATCTAGGTTGCCAGCCCTTTAAAACAAGGGTGGAGTTTATTGGCAAAGGAAAAAGCAGCTCAAGAGCCAAGGTAGGAATGAGTCCAGCACTAAAAACACTCTTCAAGAATAAGAATAAGAACAATTATCTCCTTTTTTCTCCCAAGAGCATGGCAATTAACTACAAACATCTCTTTTCATAGAAAATCACTTAAATATGTCAACTAAATTGTTCCCATATTAGGAGTATACATAAAATCATTCAATGATAACTTGGAGGTGGGGCATAGTAAGAAATAAAAATTGTAATAAAAATCTTAAAAACACAGACTTCTCTGTTATTCCTTCTTTCTGTGGAGGGAAATAACCTTACTCTCTTGATAGAAAATATAGCCCCAGTTACTTCTTCTACATAACGTTTTGCTGCCAGTGCCACAGTTCCTTCACTGAACAACCTTAGGCCTGAACTCCTCTCCCCAAGTCTTGGCTACAGTCCTTTGAACAGAGTTTTCTCCTCAGAGAGCCAAGAGGCAGTTTCCCAAGACAGGAAGCCAGGTAAATTGTCACAAACCGGTGTGTGGAACCCCTTGTATTTTGCTTCTTCATGGTTATCAGCATTCATACCCTTTCCTTGGAGCTGCAGGTTACAACAGATCTTGGTCCATCCAGAAGTACTCCACCCTCAAAGCTAAGGTACATGCAAAACTTTGTCACCTTTCATCTCAAGAACACTCACAGCTGATGATGAGTGCTGGGAAAGTTCCCCCAGATATACCAGACAAGAGATTGATTCAAAGCATATAGCTTCCTTCGCAGGTCATGAATTTCCACACACAGGGTCCGGGACCAGATTTCGACACCCATATTTGCAAATAAATGAAAAGGAAATGAAAAGAGTAAAGGGAAAATGATGAAAACTTGCTCATGTAATACAAATACCACCTACCTTCAACACATCCCAAACAGCAGAAATGGAAAAGCTCTGAAATAAGAAGCAAAGAATGAGAAAATTATAAATTCACAGAAACATGAGACCAGAATCAGAAAGGATGCTGAATGACAAAGATCCTCACTGATATGGCATCATAGATTACAGCGGGAGTAGTTACATCCCAATTACGAGCATTAAATCTGTATTTGGAAAGAACAGAAAGAGGCAGTCAAGTCCTACAGCCAAGTCACAAATTTAAGAGACCTACTAGGATCATTGCGAGAAGTAAGCTTTCCTGCAAAAAACAGAAGACTAAGGATAAAGATGACATCACAGGCACTCATTACTGTCAAAAAACACATGAGAGCCAACAGATGCTGGGGTAACATGCAGGCTGCTCTCGCCTGCCAGACAGCACGCTACAAGGTTATTTTAACTACCTGCCTTACTAGATGAAATGAAAGACAGGGAATCAAACCTAGTTCTGTTTTTCTACAAGTGGACTGTAACAGAGCACATGGGAATTTTGGTTCACTCTTTTCTTTCATCTCCTAAACAAAGACAACTCAAAACATCAAGCAAAAAAGTAGAAAAAAAAATTACTAGTTGTAGAAGAGAAGAAGATGGTGAAACATGATGAAAGAAGTCCTTAAATTAAATAGGGAACAACTCTGTGGTGCAGAAAGAGCTGGATTTTCATTAGTCACTGCAATATTCACCTGTAGGAGATGATTAGAAATACAATCCTTTGCTCACATGAACATAGTAAGAAATTAGTTCAAAGTTCAAGAGAATGTCGGTATGGGGAGAAAGTCATTAGGAAATCTAGTCAAGCACAGCGCAGGGGGTCAAATGGCCACCACAGCACCTCATAGCTCAAAACCAAGTTAGAAGATGCAGGCTGCATAGGGTAGAGGTCAGAGAGCAGCTGACACAGGCACATATGCACATTTCCTAAAGACAGGTTTCAGACTACTAAGGCAGCTTTTCTTATCACAGAGACTGATGTTCTCTGCTTTAGCTGAGACCTGCAATAAACACATGCTTAAAGTTGTAAAATTACTTATAGGTTGTTTGTTATTCTTAATACAAATATTATTAATCCTAGTGCTTTAGTCTTCAGCAGTGCAGCAGCCTTGGCAAATAATCTCTACCTCCTTTTGTAACACTTTAAACTGAATATGCCTGCCTTTAACAGAGTCTGATCTGTTGCTGAGGTGGTAAATGAGTGAAAAGCATCTGTCAGTTGAGAAAGCTGTGATGAGAACTACGGTGTGAAAGTTTGGAAACCAAACATATATATAGATCTCTAGGAGTGGTACTCAGCCACATATAAAAGTTATAGATGACTGTAATTACCAAAAGCACGTATCAACATGAGAGAGGAGAAAGTATATATAAATTTAGAGAAACTTGATTAATATTGGCTCAGCATTACAAAGTGTAACCATCAAGTATGATCTAATATAATTACGGTTTGCAAAACTGTAATTTACTCAGATTTGAAAAGGCAATGATACAGTATGTCATAAAAATATACAGATGCTGCCACTCAAATATTTTCAGTGCTGTAGCTCTTAAAGTATTTTGTATTTAATTCTGTTTAAGCCTGCATATCTGTAATCTATCTGAAAATTCAGTGTGAATGAGGCTGAAATAAGTCCTGTTCCAGATGAGCTAAATGTCTGTTGAATTTTAATGAGACAGATTGTCTGTTTTAATGTGTTTTTGTACAAACTGATTATATTAAAGTATGCTATAATTGAATTATACGTTAGGCTATTATTTAGAATTACTTGTTGTGTTATTACCCCTAGATTCTTGCATAAACATCACAAATTCTAAATATTTTAAATAACATCATTCAGGTTAGAAAGGGTAAATTACATAAAATTGTCTTGTTTATGTTATGTGAAAGTGCAAGTATATGTCATTCTTCCTCCCCCCCATTTTATTTGCATTTATCCTTTTGTTCTATGTAGATTAACCTGATACTCAGGAAAAGAAACAAGGCCAAAAACGTAGAAAGTCATCTCAGCCAAATATAAACTGTTATCTTTACATCCATTATCATTATCAGAGATAATTTTTTCATAGCTCCAAAATTCTCCCCAGTGGGCAGTAGTCCATCTCACTAAACTATCTACCCATAATTCAACCCAATTTCATGCAATTGTCTGTCTATGCTCATGAAAGTCCAGCTCTGAACTACAATGAAGACTATTTTCCATAGCCTCCAGGGAGGTAGCTAATTTTGTTGGCTGCCTCTATTCCATCCATCTTCTAGAGAATAAAGAAGGGCTTGCCTTTTCCCTAGTGCTGCTCACTTTTAGAAATCTGAACGTCTGTTCAGCAGAAAGCACTAACCTAGTACAAATGCTGAAATGCCTGAGCAGAAAGCTATTCATTGTCATGCAAACGCAGAACCAGCTTTCACAACCCCATATCTATTGACAGCTCTTGCAGCCACAGGACTGAGTCACCAGAACAGAAAATCTAATAAATCTTGCAGAAAAAGTCCATGGGCAAAGTCAAAATGAACTATGTCCTTCAAGCAACTTATCTTTTCTTATGGGTGTGTCCCAATGATAAAATAAGAAAATGTTCGAGATCTAATTTTACTCTCCAACACTCAAAATAATATTTAATTCAGTACAGAACAGGGAATTCCTCCAATTTTGGTTACTTTGAGGATTTTAAGCAATCATCATCAGCCACTGACACAGAAAGAACAACAGTCTGAATGGGCTGTTTAAAATTACTGAATTATCATTAAAGTCTTACTAGTTTGATATGATGGTAAAAGGAAAAAAATAATTTGGATAAAGGAACTAATTTACAATGTTAAGAGTATTTTTCTAAACACAAAATAAGCTCTCCTTCTAGATTTCAATCTGTAATTCTCACGGAGAATCTACAAACAAGGTAAGTGAATGTGATAACATTTTGCTTGCATGAACAAACCATTTATAACATACTTGAAGCTTTTGACCCTTATTCAGTTATAGGCCATAAAAGGTCTAATTTAAAAATGATATATGCTGTCTTATTTCCATTACCATTACTGGAATAGACAAAGATTCTTGTTGTGAAGGAAGGCTACCTTTAAAGATTGCAAAGAGTAATTTCCTGTTATTTTATAAGCAATGAAAAAATTTCAGCAACAACTTATCAAGTGCAGAATGAGTCTAGATTCTGTGTATAAACAGAAAATTTGATCCATGGACAGCAGAAAAAACAAGCCTTTTATATAGAAGTTATAAACATTGAGTTCATTTCAACATTTTCTGCAAAAGGGTGTGATTTAGTGCTCCAGCAGTCCTGTTTTCTAGCAAGAGCTAACACACTACTGCTTCCAGCAGGTCATGAAAACTCAGAAGAACAAGATTTTACTACATTCTCCACACTGCATACGCCAGGGAATGAAAAAAATTCATCCTGAATGAAGACAAATCACACTGCATCCCTGCAAGCTTAGCCAAGCAGGATGACTAAAGATGTATAGTCAGTGTTGTAAGCTCTTCTAGATTAAGGCAGTCTTTCCGTATGATGCCTAACACAATGTGTTTGGGATCATCACTCCTGTTCCTCACTACCAGTAGAAAACGAGTAATTACTTGTTGTGTATTCATGTTTTTATCAATAACGTATATTCATTTTCCCACACAGCACATCGATAGCTAACATGTTTGACTACATCCTGCTCGTTTCAATTCTTTTATATCAGAACAGCCACATTAATTTTTAAAAAACTACTCTAAATTTGCATATATCAATGTGTCCTGTGCTGTGAAATGAACAGTGGACATACACCTTCAGCATTGTTTCTAACTCAACCCATTTACCCAAAGTGTGGCTGAAGGGACAGGCAGCAACAAAAGCTTCAGTTGGCCGACTTGGACTGCTGGTTAGACTCGGAAACAAGCAGCAAAACCAAGTACCCCTCATTGAAATTCCTTACCCGCAGTCCCTTTGCATTTATAACTGTGGGAAATCAGCTCCGCCACCTGAGCTGGCCTCAGCTGCCATGGCGTCACATGAAGATAGATGTGATCACTTACAGTGGTACAATAGGGAGCACTCTTCTGCTCTGCTTTCATCTCGCTCCCTGATCTCAGATCAAAGCAGGGAGGCAAGCAGAGCAAGGGCATGTCTACACGGGGACATTACATCAATCTAGTTTGTTCATTCTAAGTGCAGCAATTTAAATACATCCCACTGAAAGGCTTTTGCACTGGTTTGTCATGCCAACTTAAAATATTTTCCTTATTAATTATAACATCCAAACAGCTCTGAGCTTGTCTGAACTAACTACCCCAACTTCCCAGCCAATATTTCATGGCTCAGTGTTTGCAACCATAATTTTTTTTTCCTGTGCTGTAGGAGGCCCACTTGAAATTAAAGAAATTTGTGGATGGCAGAGAAAAACATTCAAATGAAAGCACTCCTTGAAATCTTTTCCTGGTATCCATTAACATCCTTAAAAGCATTACTCATCTGCTGTCACGCAACATCAATGCCCATTACTTAACACTGTAATTATTGTAATATGAACTGAACAACACACACATATTGGCCATACCACTGTTGGGCAGATTTTCTCTTCTTGCAAAAGTTCCAGCACAGAAAGACCTGCTTTCCTCATGGGAAAAAATGGGTAGAGATCATCTGGGCAGAGCTCACAAGGACCTGCAGCAGATAAACACCACCATGAAGCTTTTTCTTGGGTCACAGGAGCACTTTGCTCCCAGAGGCTGGAAGTTCAGCACCCCAAGCCATCAACAGGCATGAAGTAATTCATTTGATTTTGGTAGATCAGCTGTTAGGCGTCCTGTTATGGAGCTTTAATAGGTCCCTTAGAGATTCTTGTCCTGCCTGGTGCCACTGCATTGTCCCTTCAGCAGTGGGTTTTCACACCTGATCCTTTGAGGCCTGAGAGAGCACAAGGGGGGAGGCAAATGGCAGAAATTGGTGTTTCAGAGAGGTACTTGATCCTAAAGGTTTAGATGCTGGACTCTGCTTGAACATGTGAATGAAAACTCCCAAAACAGGGGGAAGTTCAGATTAATTTGTTTCTCCTGCCATTCCAGAGTGGACATTGCCAAAAAACATTTTTATTTTAGTACATGCAAATTTCCAAGGGAAGTCAGTTTTATAAGAGTTCTAATCATATCCAGAACAATTCAAATATGTCTTTGAAAAGTATTTAAAGGACAGCATAGTAAACTATAATTAAAAGAATGCTCTAAGAGAAACTTAAATTGTGAGTATAAGGTGAAGTAAATTTTTCATCTCTGCTAATGAACTCATTCAAATAAAGAGTTGTAAGGGTTTTTAATAAGGTCAATATATTTCTTTAAATTATTAAATTTCGCTACATGCTTCGAAAATGCATCATCTTAACTACTTAATGGCCACTTAATGCATACAAAATGTTTGAACATAAATAACTGCTCCTGACTGATGAGGAGAGCAACAAGTTTGTGATTTTGTGAAATCACTGTAAAAGTTTAGCCATCAGCTACATCCAAAGTTTCAACACAAAAAGTGAAAGCGTCTAGAGAAACACAGCTATACTTCTATCCCTCTACCTTAAGACCATACAATAATCAAACTGAACTAATTCAAACTAGCTTCTTTGACAGAGTTGCATAATCTATTTGTAGAGCACATATTTAGTATATCTTCACCTTCCACAAATGTATCTTCTTGGATATGTTTCTACCTTAATGTTTGGCAGACATGGCTTAAAAAGCACTTGCTCATATAATTTCCTAGAATGTGGCTGGTAAAATTATTCTTAAACTAGTGACTTTCAGATTGAAATAGTCAGTTATAGTTGTTCTGACATAATATGGAAGTGATTTCACGACACTAAAATCCCTGAGAGAGAACCTAGTTTCAATTTCTTCAGAGACAGAAATTACTCAGAGAGCAATTGCTTTGAAGTTATAACTTATGTGGAATTAGCAAACTATTCATAGCTGAAAAATGCAAATGTGAAAAAAAGAAAATACTAATTATAATGATTTGTTAACCTTTCCTTTTCCAAATGTGTGAGGTGACTTGGAAATAACCCTGTGTCTTTGTAAATTACTTCACAATCATGGCTTTGTTCAAGTTTGACAGTTAATATTTTTGCACATTACCACAATTATGCCAAACACTCATCACAGCGGTTGGCGGGTCAAAGCTGGTCTCCCATATTTCTAAAAAACAACTAGATTTCTACTTCTTGCCAGGGTAAATTTTAGGATCAGAAGGTAATGTCAAATGAACTTCAGTAGGTCACTAATTGCAAAAGAATTAGTATTTGAACGACATTTTCTGGCTCCAGGAATCCTCTTTGCCAAGCACAGAATATCCATTTGTTCAGTACGAGTGATAATGGTTAAGGTAAATTGTATACATTAGCTGTCTCAGATGCAACATTCTTATGACAGTTTTACAAAAAAGCAATCTAAAATCACTAAAAAGCCCAGAATTATTTCCTTCAATTAGCATTGATTTTTCAAATATTTGCAAGTAGAAAGAAGTCACCTGAGTCTGGAGTTGAAAATAATAGTTTAGGGCATACAGCAATAAAAACAAGTAACGGGAAAAAAAAATCACATCTGACAATAAGCATAGAAGGTCTTATACAAAATATTTTAGGGTGCTTTTTTTTTTTTATGTTGGGTTTTGCAGTATATGGATTTTGTTTGGATTTTTAAAAAATTATTGTTATTAAGCTAATTTCCTTAATAGATTGAAAGAAAAATTAAAAAATAATTTATGAGAATTAAATTGGAGATTAAGGCCTTTCACTGTAGCATTAGCTTCTTTAACTTAGGCAAGTCAAAGGCATCATTTCTTCATGAAAAATTTCAGGTGAGATCTCAGAGCAGTACTTCCAGCCAAAGCCAGTAATTACTTGAGAATTCTAGTTCTATAGTGGGACTACAAACTGTGTCCCAGTCCACCCAAAAATCTCAAAACTGGTAGTCAGATGACTTAATTTTAAAACCCACTGAGATAATGGAGAAAAAACAATCTGTTACACAGTGCCCTTGTTAATAATCCTCATAAACAGGCACAGGACATCATGCACGTAAGTCCACTAACAATTATTTGTAGCCAAAATCTGACATGATGTCCCGACATACCCTCTGAGGCTACAGACAACATCATACTTAATGAGATAAAGCTTATGTTTTCTTCAAATCATCACTAAAGACACACGAGTTTTGGTAATAAACGGCAGTAAAGCAAAATACTGCGCAGACCATCTGGGAATTGGGTGGACCCGCTCTCCGGCACAAACAGTACAGCTTGAATGATCATGTTGCCATTGAGAGGAAGTCAGCCAGTCTTGCAGCTGCAAATGTAGCAAGTGTTTTAAACAGAGGGGTTGAACAGAGAGATGGCAAGGGTTCGTCTCTTCATGGAGACCCATAGAACTGAAAACTGCACATAGAACAGCCTTTTCCCAGCAATTACTTAGAAAACCTGTGCAAACCTCAGAAAAATTGCAAAGATCTAGATAGCTGCACATGCATCCTTTAGCTAAGGTCAAGGAATGAGAAAATGGTTATGTTTGTTGAACAATTTGCTATTGAGGATTAAATGCATTTTATCACTCTTTACTGCTACTGTTACATTACAGATGGCAGTCTAAAACATGTCAGAGATTATGATATTAAGAGAACAAGATCTCATAGGAATTTACTTAATGTAATTTAATGTGTTTATGTAGTTCCATACATCAGAACAAATTCTGCTAATTGTTCTAATAATACTTATTATGTTCCTGGTCCCAGGAATTATTTAAGAATAGAATAAAAAGTGTGGTCTAGTTTTAAATGCATAATCTAGTTTACATACTGGTGCAAAAATGCAATCATACAGGGGAAAAAGGCTGAGGAGTTTTCACCACATCATTTCATGACACATCTTTGAGTTGTTTGGCTCAGTCAATTGAGATGGATTACTTCAATTAAGATACATCTGTCTGAATACATTTCTATTGCCGGGTGCACCTGGTGGCACTGACACACTTCATGTTACAAGCCCTTTTACTAGAAAAGCGAGCAGTTTTCCTTTACACAGAAATATCAAGACATTATTTTTTAAATTCGTATTTCTTGGGGAGATTATGATATTTTTCTATGCATATTAGTCTTCTGGCTGAACCTATTTGCCTAGCACAAGTGCTTCCTTGTAACTGGACAGTCATATTTGTGATGACCTCTGCTAAAGGAGAGAGACACACACACCACACTAGATAATTCTGGTAAAATAGCATCCTGGTTCCACAAGACTGATTTCTCCAGCAAGAGCCCAGCTTGCCATGCCCCAGCTTCTGCTATCATTTACTGGAGGGTGACAGAATGATCATAAAAAGGAAAATGTGTATAACATATGTTAAAGTATTCATATGTAATTTCTATTCAAATATGCTTTTTTTTTTCTCCCTGTTAAACATGGGCATTGGTCTGAGACTCTATTCAAATACAGCAGCACAGATCATTTTGATTATTTTACTGGGAGAAAAAATAGCTATAGCTTCCCACCCGCAGGAAAAAAACCCAAACCTGAAATAAATCAGATCTAGTGTGAATGTAGCTCCCACAGATAGCTCCACACTAAATTCTTTAGTGACAAGATTGCTAGCATGAATTACATGTCCAACATTAAAGAGTGAGAAAAAGGTGGTAAGTGGGAAAGTAATACCATTTGCACTGATAAAGTAGTACTAAAAAGACAGCTATAATGTAGGGAAAGACAGGATACATGAGCATGTATATCAGCAAATACAAGTGCTCTAACTCCTTGGAAGCTCCTTTTTCAGATCCCTAAGCACACACACCTTTTTCTCCCACCCCTAAAAACATCTTTGAAATGACTGAAAGAAACCCAAGACATTAATCAAAATTATTCATAATTTCCTTTATAAAGATTTGCTCTTGGGGTGAGTTTTCAGAAGAATAAAAAAGCATAATTATTACTATTTTTAGAAGAGTCAAACATTAAAAATGTAAATACCAGGATGTAACAACACTGTAATAAGAGTACATGTGGAACAATAACAGTTCTTTACTGTTAGAAAAAATTAAGAGTTGTTTATTGAAAATTTTTTAAATTTACTATTTACAAAGTAAGAAAGATGTACCCTTGGTGGAAAAGAATCAGGTTAGAATACACCATCAGACGAGCATATATAAATGCATGGCCTTGAGCAAGGTGGTCAATGTCATTGTGATGTCGCCCTCAATGTTTGATCAGTGATAAAAACTAGGAGGATATCTGATGACTGGAGGAAAGCAAATGTTATCCATGTCTTTGAAAAGGGCAAGAAAGAAGACCCAGGAAACTACAAGATGGTCAGCCTCACCTTGGTTCCTGGGAAGGTGGTGGAGCAGCTAATCCTGGAAATAATTTCCAGACAGAAGAAGGAAAAGAAAGCCATCAGGAGTACTCAGCATGGCTTCATCAAGGGGAAGTCACACTTGACCATTCTGATAAACTTCTAAGGTGAAATTACTGGCCCAACAAAGGAGGGAAGTGGATATTGTCTTCCTAGACAATCGTGAGGCCTTTTCCTCCCATAAGACCCTCATAGACAACTTGTTGAAGTATGCTCTTGAGGAACAGTGAGATACAAGGAAAACTGGCTGAACAGGTTGGACTAGAGGGTGGTGATCAATGTCATGAAGTCTAGTTGGAGGACAGTAATTTGCAGTGTAACCAAAGTATCAAATCTAAGTCTGAACCTGTTTACCATTGACATGAATGATTGAGATGATGGGTTGGAGTCCACCGTCCAGAAATTTCCTGATAACACAAAACCAGTTGGAGTGCTTGATATGCCATATGGTTGTGCTGCCAACCAAAGGAACCTCAACAGGTTGGAGAAGTGGGAGGACAAAATTTCAAGAAGTGCGAAGTCCTAGACCTGGGGAGGAATAGACCCATGCACTGGTGCATGTTGGGGAGGCCACCCAGATGGAAAGTAGCTCAGCAGTAAAGGACCTGAGTGTTCTGATGGACATGAAGTTGAACAGGAGCCAGCAATGTGTCCTTTCTGCAAAAAAGCAAATGGCATTCTAGACTATATTAGGAAGAGTGTTGCCAAAAGACCAACGGAGGTGATTTTTCCCTTCTACTTGACACTGGTGAGGCCATGCCTGGATTGCTATGTTTAGTGCTGGACTCCCCACTAGAAGACAGCCATGGACATACTGAAGGAGTCCAGCAAAGGTACACAAAGATGATGAAGGGACTGGAGCATCTCACGAGCATGTGAGGAAAGGCTGAGATGGGACTCTTCATCCTGGAGAAAAGAAGAGTCAGGGGGATCTCATCAATGGCTATAAGTACATGCAGGGATGGTGCAAGGAGGATGGGGTCAGACTTTTTCAGTGGCACCTAGTGATAGGACCAGAGGCAATGGGTACAAACTGAAACAATGGAGGTTTCCTCTGGACATCAACAAGCAGTCTTGTACTGTGAAGGAGACCAAGCATTGGCACAGGTTGCTCTGAAAGGTGGTGGACTCTCCATTCTTAAGATATTCAAAAGTTATCTGGACATGGTCCTGGGAAATGGGTTTTGACAGATCCCCTTGAGCTCTGGGTTTAGATCAGATATCTTTCAAGTCCCTTTCAACCTCATTTGTTCTGTGATTCTGTGATAACTTTTAGCTTGTGAAGGAGATACAATTTTATTTTAAAAAGATAGAATTTACAGAGTCAAGATGTGACACTGTATTAAGATCAGTTTAAAATTCATTCTGTATGTCACCAAAGATAGAATTTGGATTTGATTCTTGGATGTTAAAACCTATGCTTTTGTTTACCTTTAGCTAAAGGTAAACTAAATTCTTTGCTAATACATATTCAGCTTATCCATCAGGGCCCACCCCTGGCATTCACTCAGAGTGATGGCTGGGAAGGGGCCACCCCATGCCCATTTTCCATCTGGCAGAAACGAGTGTGGCAGCTCTGGTACTGTGGAGCCAAAGGGGTAAGTCAGACTGGTGCTCTTGCTGCAGCTTGTCCCTGTGAATATTCCCATCACAAACCCGTCCTTATGGGTGAATGGAGCAGCAGCTCTGAAGGGGACACCTACTAACATATGGCAAACCACTTACCCAGAGCTCTTTAAAAACTTTCCCTATTAAAACATGACGTAAATCCATTCTTTTCAAGGTTCTTCATCCCACTAATGACCTGACAGTTCATGTCATTCAGCACCTATGGAACTATATGATTACTAAGAGCCTAATTTTTATCACCTTACCTCAGAGCAGATGCAAAAAGCCTTCTATTGAATTAGTTTATTATTTTATGCTGCTTTTATTTGATAAACTCACATAATGCCATCTTTTGAGCCAGGGATCTCCTTGAGTTATATCCAGAAATGAGTGTCAGAAAGCCCACATGTAGCACAGAAAAAGGCTTGACTTTTTAATGAAGAAAACTAAATAAAAAGAGATGTAGTAACAAAACTTCCGAGTTCATCATTATTTTTTTCTCAGGTAACAGATGAGGGTTGGTAATGTTTTTCCCAAACTAATCTCTACCTCAGAGCACAGTTCTGATTAGTAGGTTAATATATGTACAATTTATTTTTAGGCTCAGTTACTTCTTCTTCCTTTCAAACGCTATCCTATATTAATCTTAGCACTCCCGTCAACAAGGAAGAAAACTGTCCCTGTTGTCCCTGGGCATTTAGAGCAGCATTCAATGCAGATAAGGTTTGTTTGGGAACATACAGGGTTTGCTGAAGACAATCATTCGAGATAGAACCTTAATTTAACCTCAAGCCTGTAGTATTTCCCCTGGGACATGGATGACTGATAAGACAGCAGAGGGCAAGGAAAGCACAGAATTATTGAGAAATGGAAGCAGCAAATCTCAAGTGTTGAATTTCTTCCTCTAAATCATTGTTTATAAGGATAGTTATGCATGTCTGATTCAGTCTGGAGACACTAAGAAGCATCTTAAACAGTAGTTTTAGAATGAACTGACTGGATCCTTTTAAAGGTCATTTCCAAGGCATACAAAATACTGTTGTCATATATTCGTTTTAAACCAAAATGTCATTACAGAATCAAAATGCACTTGCACATAGTCTCTCATGTACAAGGTAGGTCAGCAGATGCTAATTTAAATGAAGCAAGTCCTTAACAAAGAGCTTGATAACATTTCCCATAGGAACATTAGAAAATGGTGTTAATGAGCATTATTAAACACTGCTTCTGTAAGCAAATAGATCTTTATTAACTGAGGTTGTATGTGATGTTTTCCAGTGCTATAGCTCTAAAGGGGCAGCATGAAAAAATAGATAGTATTTTACTTTAAATGTAAAGGTTTTCTCTGTTCTAAACTTAAAATAAAGCTATTCTGATAGGGTTAAAGGTTAAATAACCCTTTTATTTACTAATGATAAATTTAATTGCCCAAAGCCAAATTGAATACAAGCTGATTTATGTTTTTCTTTCTACAGGGGTAAAAAAAGCATCCTTCGTAGACAGTTAGAAAAGACTGCCTCAGCTTCAGAATCTTTCTTTTCAGAAAGGAATAATTTATTCATTTAAAATAGAACATGTGATTGTCCTTTATCAGACCAAAAATTGTGAAGGAAAAATACCCTATGTACTATGGGAATAAAAAAAAAAAAAGCTTTTTTTTTTCCCATTCCAAGTGTGTATTCGCTTCTAATCAATTTTCTGAGTTAAAAAAAACCAAAACCACCCAACAAAAAAAGTGCATATTTTCATCCTGCTATCAACCATAAAGCATCTTAATCCCTGAAAAAACACAAAGGAAATTGGAAGAAGGGAGTTAAATTTAAGCACACATTTTAGGGAGAAAAGTTACATCAAATAACATAATTGCACAAACATAGTAGTCTCTTAGTATAAAATCAATTATGTGCCATTAAAGAAGCACTTGTGTTCCATTGTTAGAGGTTGTTGCAATTTATTTCTTGACAATAAAAAGAAAAATACAAAATGAACATCCACAGGTAATACTTTGAAATATTTTGATATTCACGGAGAAAACAGAGTCAGTATTTTGATAAAAATTTTAGCCCAATGGAAGGGCAGAGTAAAATATAACCCCTAAAGACAGTATCCTGCACTTCATATTGAGCAACAGCTAATGAAATCCTGAGAGGGTTTGTTACATAAGCCAGTGGACTGAAGAAACCTTTAACGTGTAGGAAACTGGAGTTAATTAAACTGTTATGGGTATCCTATCCATCATCCCACCAGACTGCTCTATTCTAAACCTATTTACATTTTGCAATTGAAAAAATGTACTTGGTGTGGTTGATAACCCATGTTTACTGTCCTTATTGATTTGACATTTGTGCATAACCTTTATGCTTAATTATCTAATAGCATTTCTTGAATCTTTCTCTGCTACAGAAAGTATTTGATTTCCAAGTAATTAGACACATCTGACAATTAGCAGACAGTAAGTGTTCCCGTTCACAAATTAATCAGTTTGGGAAAGTACTGGTACATCACTGCGCTGAATTTGCTGAAAAAATTCCTTTATCGAATCTCATTTCAACCTACTTCAGTACCTTAGTGTAATCAAAGTGCATTTCAGCTCTGCTCATATTTCACTCACAGGACAGATTGCCTTTAAGGAGCTTCCTTTCCCATATAATAATTCTGAAACCTAAATTCAGCATAAGAGAATTTAAACTTGAGGTTAACAGCTGGCTGCCTTGATGGGGATCATCAGAAGGGAGATAAAATATTTTCTAATACAAATAGGGTGGAGGAAAATAAGAAAGCTGGTCACTGAAATATAAATCCACATTCTATTTTGAATCTCTGATAAGACAGATAATTTTTATTTCCTGTTTGAGATGCAGTTTCTGAGGATTTGCTTTTAATACATTATGTGTGTTAAACCACTTGATGATATTTTTAAACTTTTATCCAACACTTATTCTAGCACATATTTCTGCCAAAAGTCTTCACATTGCAACACTTAGAGTCACTATAGTAAACTTAGGGAAAACATATCTCTTCCTTTGGTTTGGAGACATTACTTCAGATAGAAAATTTGGCAGTGAAAATTTAGTTATGAAAATTGTTGCATGTTTCGTGTTTATGAAAGAATACATTGCAATCCTGTCTTATCTGTGAAATAAGATGAGTGTCCTGAGATCTCAAAGCTCATATTCATCTGAGAGAAGTTTCTCCTAGTGCAGGTGTTATGTGAAAGATGTGTACCATAATAGTGCCTCATAAGCATTAATGCAAGAAACAAAATACACTGGAGACAAAAGCCAGGCTCTGCTCTAGACTGCAGTACAAACCCTGTGAGTTCCTGGTTCCGATCAGTTCTCTGATATCCTTTGATTAACATGAACACCTGTCTTAATTTGCATAGTTTCTCTCCCTCCCAACATTATCCCAACACTACCCAACAACATTAAAAAAAAAGGAGATACGTCATTTGGGCTTCAGAGAGGAGCAGGATCAAGATGACAGAAATCTGGCTCATATCTTTCACTGAACTTTTTACACTGTACCTCTGGAAAGGGCAGCCCAGATGTTCTGGTGGGAAGAGCATGTGGTTATAACACACAGAACTACAGTGTTATACCACATACAAATGTTGGGCTTCTTCCGTATCTGCAAAATGAAATACTATGGTTTAGGCAGTGTAAGAGTTGCTATGCACTTCAGAAGGTGTTGGCGGTGTTTTACACTGTAATTTTATAACAAATAACTTATAAACTGCAGTGAAAAAGAAAATTTCACATGGAAGGGAAAGACTGTGACCTGCTTCCTTTCTTCACATTTTTACACTGTGTAAGAAAGAAATAAATGAAATTAAACAGTCTTTTATATGGTAAACTAATTAAAAGCTGACCAAGAATCTAGAGTTAAGATGTAATATAGCTATTTTTTTAAATAGCAATCAGAAAGTGTGGCTGGGTCATCTTGTTTTTTTCTCATGGAAACAGTGTTTAACCATCAGTTCTCATCCAGAAAGCTATATCTCATCAGAATACACTTATCAACAACATGAAGCTCTTTTTTCAACCTATTCTTTTAGGGGTTTGTTCCCTTTCATACCACTTTTAAACAAATCCCTCACTCCTAAGTGAACTTTATATTGTATCAGGGTATGAGTTTCAGTCGCATAGACCACATGCAGGCAAAATTCTCCTTGCCCATCAAATAATTTCATAACTTTCAGTGAGATTTTTGAATGATCATACAACCATAAAGCATGGCACTTGGTGGAAATCAATTGAAATCACTTTTTCCCTGACACAAGATAAATGTCTTCATGGTTCACCAGTAACTAGTTTGGACATTTTGCTCAAATTTAAGAGTTTATTAACAAATAAAAAACCCCAAATGAACCTGTCTCTAGTTCTTTCAGAGAATATTGCTGTTGTTACCTACATAGCCTACAATACTGTGTGAAAAACCATGTTCCTTCTCAGTTAATTCTTAAAAGGAAAAATCTGAATATGTCTGTTACAGTGGAGTAACAGAAGTAGAATACCTTGCAGCAGGGCAGATATGAGTTGCATTCCTTGTTTATGGAAAGGCTCCCTATGGAAACCTACTGTTTGTGTTGGTACCTAGGAACAAGCCTATAAAGCAGGCTTAAATTTTCCTATATAATAATGATTTGAAGATGCCTCTTTCCATATCTTATTATTTTGCTAGTGGTGCCATTCAAAATTGATTTTTGATAAATTCAGCCTGGTGCCTCTGTGACTACTGCATAGGTGCAGTAGTTTTAAATATTTATATTGTGCTGCTGGTGATAATTATTATTCCAACTCAGTATAGTTTTAATTCATTTAAATGTCAGTGTTTCTCAGTTTAATTCATCATGCATACGTTCAGATACTTGTATACATATACTCAGTATGCATCTCCAAGGACCTAAAAAGACCTATTCATATTTTAGCAGCTGTGAGAAAGTGAGGACAGATTTCCTTTACATTTCTAACTGTAAACATTAATTAGGTGCTTGACACTCATTAATGATTAAAAAACTCTTTGCAAAATAATCCATCATAATTCTTTTATCACTATGCCAACTCAAAGAACTATTTCATTGTACTGTGGTACCTCTGATGAGGAAGTTAAAAGCAATGTCTTAAAATCCATTTATTTACTCAGTCTGTTTCCATGGGAAAAAAGTGGTTTTGCTGTGATACCTAGTAAGTTTCTGAATACAAGGATGTCATGCCTTATTATATGTTTGTATGCGTTTGTTGAAAAGGCATTACACAGTTGCCTCTACACAGTGTGCATTCTTGGGCTCAGCCATTGCAGAAGAACAAAATCTCAAAACCAGAACTTGATTATTTTCTCCTAAATATTAATAAAATGCTGAGGATTTTAACAACAACAACAAAAAAATAATCGCACAATAACAACAAATAAAACCCAAACCAAAACAAAAAACAACCAAAAAAGCTCCTTTTCTCAAACATGACTGCAATGAATTTAACCTTGGCTTTCCAAGCGGCACTATTTGTGTTTGTTTGCTTAAGAAAAGCACAGAAGAAAGGAACATCGCATTCCCAGGAGGCCTGACAAACAATTTCCAAGGTCAGGCATATGCACAAAGAAACAACAGCTCCTCACTCTGTGCCCTGTTGCAGCACCTCTCCTTACGCTACCTGTGACACTGCCTCTGTTTGGTCCCCTTCAAGGGTTAGGAAGGCTGCCATGCAGAATGGCTCCAGTGTTGTCCAAAACACAAGACTGAAGCTGCCGCTTGCCAGAACACAACTCACAGTTCAGAGAATCCCTCTATTGATTTTCGTGGTGTGACTCCACCCCAGCTGTTTTCTCAGCCTAATGCTGCATCTCCAGAATGTGTAATAGTAATTGACCAGAACAGAGTGTCAGGACTAATTAATGTACTCTTGTTATTGGTGAGAGTGCTGGTTTTCAAAGAATGTCCTCGCTGTTATTTATGACATTTAATTAAGGTACAATCTTATCTAAATAATCAGCGTGCTGCAAACTAGAAGAGTCAGACTACATAGCTGCAATAAGCCTAACATAACATGCACAACCACATTTGCACAGAACATTTAGACATTTTTGCAAGTCATGAGAAATTTAGGAAATTAGTAGGGGTTTTTAGCTTTTACAAGGCATGTGAAAGCATTCTATGCCTTCTAAATGGATTTACTCTAACTGCCTAATTCATTATGCTAAAACCATGAAGCAATTTCCTGTTCAAAGCCCAGCTCACAGGCTCTCTGTTGTCAAGTATTTGAATTTCAGATTAGAAATGTGTTCATTTGGATAGCATGAAAGGAAAGCTTTGTTGTCAGCTTTGCTTTATGTTCTGCCAGCAGCCAAATCCCTCTTCTTCAGCGGTCACCAGCAAAATACCAGACCTCCACTCTGGTCTCAACTATCTTGAAACAAACATAAATGCCTTTGGCCTTTATGGCCTAAATACTGGTTTGAGGTTTGCTGTTCTCCCCTCTGCCTTAATATTTTTTTTAGAGATTATTTCTGACAGATGATATCAGCAAATGTTTAGATCGCATGGAGTTTTTCTCATCCCTACAGAAAGCGTGGGGAGGGAGAGAGCATTTCCACTGCGGAGGACAAAAGCCAGGACATTTGATCGTGCTAGAAGCTCTGTAGTTTGTTATGGAACAGTTAGCTGAAGTGGCTGCAGCTCTTTTACCCTCAGCATGTTTCCAGCTATCATCTACACTGAATTTTAACTATGCCGCTGCTTTCTTGTCAGCAGCTATTTCTTTGCTGTCTTGGAAAAAATACAGACAGCTGACAAAAGTCAGGGGCTGCTTTTCATGCAGAGGAAAACTAAGTTACCTTATAGACACTGCGAGACAAAAAAAACCCTAAACACCCCAAACCAAAACCCAAGCATATGTATCTTTTGCTAGTAGTATGCAAGTCAAGGAATTCTGGACACATTTTTCACAGAAAAACCTTTTCAGGGCTCTTCCATTACTGTAAGCTATTTCTGCTATGGTTAGGGTGTACACCATGGAAGGACAAGCCCAGCACATCCTTCTATTAATTAAAAGCAAATATTCACACAAGGAATGTTGTAACCTAAACATGAACTTTAATGGTTGTAAAATAGCTGGAAGCAAAAATAATTACTAGCAGCTATGGAAGACATTGAGATATTTGTAATCCCTTTGCTTTTGAATACAATAACCCCTATGTAGTCATAATAAGCTCTTCAGTATAGGAAATGGTAATAGAAGATCTCTCTCCTGATACTGAGGCTGTGCAAATAATTGATTTCTCAGCTGAACAGATGAAGTGAAAGGAAAAAAAAATATTATTTTGATCCAGGCTAAGATGCTGAATTTAAAGTTTCTCTTTTTTCTTGTGTTAATAAAAGAACACAAAGGCAAGAAGCATCTCTTCCAGCCTGGAATGTCCTGCTGGATTCTGGCTGAAACATCTCACCCTGAGCAGAAGAGAAGCAAAGCTGGAGTCACATGAGGAGGAGGCCATGGGGGGAGAGGGACCCTTTCCCGCCCCCATCATATGAGTTGGTGTCCTGGGGGCAGGGGAAGAGCCTGCACTGCAGTTCCAACAAGAAGATGAGGATGCTGCTACCTCCAGCTGCACCAAAGCACATGTGTCTCCTGGGGGAGTAAGCCTCTGCCTGCCACATCAGGCTATGAGGGCCCATTCTCTGCCAGGTGAAAGATACATGAATCAACACTTTCACCCTTACATAAAGAATCACCCCAGCAGCTGGAGGTGCATGTCCTAATCAGTAATTTAGAGACACCCTTAGGAGTCAGTCTTTAGAGCCGTTTAATGACTTTTGAGTTTCTATGCAAAGCAGTGCAGACCCCAAAGAAAGGACAGAAAGAGTCCCACCTCCCTGAGCCCAGAGGCTGCTGGGGAGGTCATCCCAGTTCATTGAAAGTGGGAGGTCTCTGCTGAAATCCCTGTTCAAAATTGGACACAAAGCAGGTTTCTGTTTCCATGTCTGGCTCCCAGGAGAGTGAGGACTGAGTGTTTCACCCAGCTCTAAATGACACATTGTTCCAACATGTGTTTCCAAGTGTTAAAAGTGAAGACAAATGAAGGCATGCCACTATGGCCATTGATAAGGTTCCTGGCACCCTATTTCATGTTTAGCAGAAATGAGCCTAAAAGGCTACAGAGTTTAAGTTCTCTAATTCAAGAATTCACTTTTACTCCAATTGTGCATGCTTTACAATATTTAAATGCAAATAATATTCAGCTCAGGTTTATGACTGGCTGCTAAATACCCTCTAGTTGTCTCGTGGAATTTGTTTCTTCAACCTTGGATTATACAAAGAGAATTAGAGAGCATTAGTATAATTTATATAAAAGTTAAGTAAGAGTGCTAAGAATTCAGGTCCAAGCCATTTTAAGTTAACAAGGACATAAAACTATTATGTTGCAAATAACACACTCAAGCTAATACCAACACTCACACTTGTATTACTCTGAAGCACAATTTTCCTCCATGCATAAGCTGTTCTGTGGTGTTTTAGGTAAAACTACGATTCATAATCCCTAATAACTTTACCAAACTCTATCTCTAGGCACATTCTGCACCCATAAAGGCAGTGTGCTTGTCATCAGATATGATCCTCAAGGACATGCTATGATTTGGAGGACTAAATCCTACATTTTTTATTCAGCCTTCTTGATGAAGAGTTAGGATTTAAGTTACCACAAGCTCACTACATCACAGAATCACAGAATGCTAGGGGTTGAAAGGGACCTCTAAAGATCACCTAGTCCAACCTCCCTGACAGAGCAGGATGACCTAGATTAGGTCACACAAGAACATATCCAGGTGGGTTTTGAATGTCTCCGGAGAAGGACACTCCACAACCATTCTGGGCAGCCTGTCCCAGTGCTCTGTCACCCTCACAGTGAAAAAGATTTTCCTTATTTTCACATGGAACCTCCTATGCTCCAGTTTGCACCCATTGCCCCTTGTCCTATCATTGGACATCATTGAGAAGAACCTTAAACTCCTTCCTTATGGAGTCATAGAATCACACAATCATAGGATCTCCTGAGTTGGCAGGGACCCATAAGGATCATACAGGTACAACTCCTGGCTCCACAGAAGACCAGACAAATCAGAGCATGTGAGTGAGTGCATCACTGAGACGCTTCTAGAACTCATCCAAGCTCAGTGTTGTGACCCCTTCCCTGGGGAGCCTGTTCCAGTGTCCAACCACCCTCTCAGTAAATAATCTCTTCGTAATATCCAGCCTAAACCTCCCCTGCCGCAGCTCCATGCTGGTCCCTCGGGTTCTATGACTGGTCACTAAAGAGTCCCTGATCCTAACCTGTTTGTCCCTTTTACAAATCACATTAACTATGCTGGACCTCAGAAACCAGCTCCAGGAGACTTGTTTGAGCAGGGAGTTGGACTGGACGACATCTGGAGATCACTTCCAAACTCAACTGTTCTATGATTCTCTATTACCTGTGCTATGCTTTTGTCCATTCTTCAAACAGCATCATCTTCTAGTAGCTGAGTGTGGCCCTGAGTATAAGGGTTGTCTGGCATTTGGCATGCTGTTAGATGAAAAAGAAGAAGAGAAAGAAGGCACGCATGCATATAGATCTGCATCTGCATATTTTTTTATATTTGTATATTTCTATACACACACATGTACACAAACACTCGTCTATGGCATAAATACTTATAGGCATTTTTCAGTATCAGGTGTGTTGCTTCATTTCTTCTGGTTTCTACTCTAATAAAAAGCTGATACGCAAGGTGACCAACATCTCAGCAGAGGAAAATATGCATTTCCATCACTGTGCGGGTTATGCAGCTGCTATACTCCCATTGCTCCAAATTTCTGACTCCATGAGCGTAACTTCTTCAACCAGCCCCTTGTTCCACAGAGAATTATCCCAGCACCTCACACAGTAGTTAAGTCAACTAGTACAGAAAGTTGCAAGCAGTAGTTTGGTGAGCAATTGTAAGAAAATACTGCCGTAATAAGGATGATGTCTATTAAATTCAAGAATGAACATCAGTTTTCCTCAACGTTAGTGTCTGGTTAGGATCTCACTACATCCTGTAGTTTTACTTTTAAAGTGCATTTGCTGGCTGCATCAGCAATTTAATTAATGAATAAAAAATTGCATTCAAATCCTTTCTCATACAAAATAACAGTTTTATCCTGACAGCAAACATAAACCCTCCTGCCTTGATCACTTAAAAGATGAGCAGGCTCTCCCTTAAAAGGAAGGCAGCCTTTTCAACACTGTTCAGGGGATGTGTTTTTGTCCTCTGCTATTGCTCTGTTCCAAATAAAACGAGACATAATTATTTCTTTGTGTGATCTACCTTCTGATATATTCTGCCATAAACTCCTTCCTTATGGAGTCCCTGATCCTAATCTGTTTCCCCCTGTTACAAATCACATTAACTAATCTGACTAGTGTCTTTTCTGCCTCAGCACAGTCTTCCTGAAAGATCAAAACCAGACTAGTTACACGATCTCCGGATGACAGACACAGCTTGTCAAAGAAGTCTCAGTTCCCACGCAAAGGGACAGTTTAATCGCTCTACAGCAAATTGCCTCAAGATGCAACAAAGTAGAGAATGGATTTCAGGGACTCATTTTACCAGAACCAGAGTTGAGATATCACAGTGTGACCTATGCTTTCTGTAGAAACAAAATGCATTACAATAGTGCAATTTGACTGTCCCACTGGGTATTGCATATTGCATTTTGTTAAGATGCAACAAATGAGAAGCTATTCCAACACCTGCAAAATCCAAGTCCCGGCATTTGGCTCATGCATCCATTGAGCTTGTCCAGAGAAGGTTCTGCCCGTACGGCTCACTGAAGAGCAGTGTGCATCACAGTAGCATCACTGTTAAAAAGTATGCCACAATACAATAGCGCTAGGTGACACTGTACATAAAGAGATTGAGCACACAAATGTCAGTGTCCTGTCATTCTCTTTCTAGTAGAATGGAGGGGGAAAAAAAACGGTGTTGTCTAGCTGGAAAACTCCCATTCAGAACAAGCTGTTAACAAAGCTGTAAAGGTTACAGAATGCAGGGAAAATTTGCAGGAGAGGGATTTAAAAAATATTTGTGGTAGTATACACATATAAGCATACATTTAGAAATGCTTGGGTTCTGCAAATCTTCCTCACATAGCAAAGCGTGTGGGTAGTACCACAGAAATATAATCAAAGCAACAATGACTTTTTTAAGCAAACTGCCAATGTGACATATTGCACCATAGGAAAGGCATTTTAACCGAAGTGCATAGCTTGCATAAACAGAAAATGCTCAACATGCTGTACTTGTGAGAAAAACCTATTAACATGCCAAAGAGCCTATTTGTACAACTCTGTTGCCTCAAACTAGCGAGATAGAGTTTCGTTGATTTCTTAATGTGATTTCTGCCAATGTTCAAAGGCAGCTAGTCTTGACTTCGGGCTAGAGCTTAGACACTTCCAAAACTCCATGGATTTGCAAGGCCTTGGAGAAACAGTCTTCCCTTTTCGGTTGTCAAAAACGCCCTCTGGAACACAACAGGTAGCCTGTGTTAAATTAGGTGTCCAACTTTATGCTTTGCTGTTTCTCCATGACAGTAATCCATCCTGGGATGCATAAGGTAAAGCAAACCCTGAACTGAGGTACCAGCAGAACAACACAGATTGACTGACAGAGAGCCAAACCACTCCTGCTCAAGTGTCAGGAAAATCAAGGGGTCTTTGGTCAGCTGTTTAGAAGAAATTGGATAAGGGGAGGCCTGCTGAGAAAAAAAATATTAGTCAATGGGAGTAGTTTGGATTTAGGCAGGGATGTGAATGCAGGTCAGGAGAATAGAGGGAGGGTGGGGAATGAACTGTTTGGGTTACAAGGCAAAAGTGACACTTCAAAAAGTTCAAATAAGCATCTGAACTTTGGAAGCCTTACAATTACAGAGTCAGACTTGGAAACCCTTTGATGTTTGCCCTGCAGTACTTTCAGCGGGGTGAAGAAAGACCCAGAGGCTCAGCAAATGAGCAGCTCCCTTCCCCGAACTCTCAAGATAAGAGCCTGCATCGCATATGGGCAGAAGCACAAAACGTCCTCGTTTTGGCAGGTGTTGTTGCCAGGCAACTGATCCACTCTGCAGCACAGGCTCTGATCAGGCGGGATCCTGATTAACCCATTTGCTTTTCAATTAAAACACTAATTCAGGAGTTGTACACGGACAGGTTTATGAACCCAGCAGGGTCACTCACTACGCAGGTGTGACATTGCACTGGGGCACAGGAGCACACAGGTAACACCCAGTGAGCCCTGCTTGGGGGCTGGGAGATGAGGTTTTGTCTGAGCGTGCTCTGCCACAACAGAGGGTGTGCCGCTCAAACCTGGCAAACAAAAGACAAGGGAAGGAATAATAACTGTGATGAAGGAATGTGAATTATTCATAGCAAATTAATGCAAGCCACCAGGGGCTAGCAGGGAGAGTTTTGTTTTGTTCATAGGATGGGTAGCTGTTCAGCTGTACTTTCATGGGATCTCATCCATACCATTCACAAGATGACAATTTTACATCATAAGAGGTCCCCTGATGGCATGTATTAATTTATAATAGAGGCAAAAGGAAGGGAGTGCTTTTGTGTATCATGCTAGTAAAACACACAAACTACTCCCTCAAGGCACATATACGCATACATTAAAACATTAGCAATGACACTAGAGTTAATAAGAGCTATGACATACAATACAGCCATTCACACAACACTTCATGGTAAAACTAATGGCAATGCTTGGTACTCACGCAACTCTTAAGGCGTAGAACCACATAGTTCAAATGTAAACAAGGAAAAATCAAATTGGATGCCTGGCACAGCCTCTTATAACATAAACAAAGGGAAAAGTAAGACCATACCCAACCAAGTATCTTCTCAGAATGAAAAAAATTCATGTAATAAGGGCTGTGTATCTGTCAATGCATTTGTCAATACATTCATTACTTTAGTCAAATTATGTAAGCATGGAGCAATATAAACATATATGGATTTATCTGAGGGAAGGCTCTGGATGAAAGCTAGTTCTATTTTTTTCAAGAGCATATTAGTACACTCTTCTGTTACTTCAAATTAAATAGATTTCTTATTACGTTTAACCTAATGCAAATAAGTATCTGTTAGAGTTTAGGTTTCCTCCCCTCCCTTCTTCCCTTGCTGCACAGAATACTAATAGAAAACAAATGTTTGTAAAGTTGAAGATAGCAGAGTACTAGGAACTGCACTCTGACAATGATAATCTCAGGGGAAAAAAACCCAAAAACAAACCCCGAAAAAGGGTCAGAACACTTTGAGGTCTACCAATTGCTTACTATTCTTGGATAGTAATGTGTTTCAGAAAACACCATGACAAATTAATGTATTATCAATATAACAAATAAATAAAAGAAGTAATCTTTCTATTTAAAAGCAAGCAAAAACTAAACCATGAATGTTTAAAAACTAAACCAGTACATGCTGAGCTTTGGAAGATTTGGACTTTTATATTTCCCAGTTTTGTGGCAGTTGGCCAATCTGCTGCGATATAATTCAGGTGGGTTGTAGCTAGGGAAGAAAAAAAAAAAGCAGAATAATCAGAATAATGCTGTTTTGGAGCTAAAATAACGTAATTATTGTCACAGCAGTTTACGGAGTGGAAACACAGCTCTAGCTTGGACAAGAGAGCTGATCTTCTAACATGTACTTTTAGAACCTTTTCTTACGTATTTCATCTGAATCTTAATTGGCTTTTTTCCTCCTGAAACTTTGCCACTTATTCTCTTTGGCTTAAAACTGTACAGCTGGATAGACACTCAGGTTATGAAACACAGCAGAAGATCCCTTCAGACACATAAGCTGAGATTTTTTGAGATGTCACCCTTACAGTCCCACTGGGATTTCAAAGTACTTAATTTCCATCTAACATATAAAAAATGAATACATTTTTATGAGAATAATATATCTTATCTGCTCTTTTGTTTTCCTGTGATATTGTTATACCAAGGCAAATAGGAAGCCATATACCTATTAAATTCTAGTTTGTCATAGAGAAACCAAAAAAGAATGAAACATTTTCATGTCTTCCACTGGGGAGTACTCTTCTATCTGCTCCCTACCAGTTTGATTTTTGTTTGAGCTTGAAACAGAAGAGAATTGTTCAGTTTTCTTCTGTGAAGTTTTATTCAACTTTTATTACCACTTTAGTCCATAGAGCCCAGTTCTGTGGTCTTACATGTAACTTTCAGAGTGCTACAAAAATGAATTCTGCCAATTTATTGCCTTTTGTCTACATGGCACACATTACTTTTATTTGAGATTGAATACCAGGAGTACAAAAGAACTATATATTTTGATATTAATTTTAGCTGGTGATTTTTATTTCAGACTGAAATAAAAGATTTATATGTAGATGCATAACAACATGATAGCATGATTCGTATCATGACAACACTTTACATATAAAAATCAGAAGAGAAAATATGGCAGAATTACAACCAGTATTTTCTCTTTTTTCCTCAAATTTAATTACAGACCGGGCTTTGAAAAGGAAATATTTTCCAGTTAACATGCTCAAACCATTTTGATTGCCCAACAAAGGGTTTTATTTTTTAATCACTAAGAGTAGGTATGCTATGATGGTTATAGCATACCATTGCTGAAATGCAGAAATGTACGTTTTCTGTAGTTCTTACAGTGAAACACATCCAGCAAAAAAAATCAAACCCTTGTTTCTTAATGCTTATACTTTTATTGCCAAAATGGCAGAAAGATTTGTATTGTGGCTGAAGAAAGTTACTGGGCAATGATTCTTTACTTAAAAAACTTGATGTTTCATTACTTCTTGTTACTTATAAATAAAAATAATTTTCAAATAATGAATAATTTTTTTCTAGTGATGAGGTTATCCAGAAGAACACTTGAGAATTACTTCTCTGTCTCTCCACAATTATTTTGCACAATCAAAACCCAGAAAATTTTTCTTTCCTTCACTTTTCTGACATAAACTAATATCAGTCCAAAAGAATTGAGAGAGCAGAATACAAGAATTTAGGGGGACCATATGCACGTGTCAAGTCCCTCCTACAAAAAGAAAGTCTGTTAAGAGGTGATTCCAAAAGAACTATCCAGGGTATAAAATTGGGGATATTAAGGCAGGGACTCTAGAAGTGAAAGAAGGTGCATTTGTTAGGTGTGTGCAGGTGCTCAGTCCTATCTAGTGGTAGTCCTAACATCAACGCCAGCTCCAATGCAGACTATTTGCTCACTGGTTTGAACTTAAAATAAATTAAAAATCTTCCAGAGAAAATAACCTTTGCACTTCCATTTTCCTTTATATCTTCTTTTCAGCAAGCCTTTTTCTGAACAACTATTCAGTCACTATTGTCTTGTCTGCTCTTCCTTTCTGACTTTCAATTTCTTCAATACAAAATGTATATGCATGGTATTAAAATGACAAATATTTCTAATGATGACATGCTTGATACACCAAATCATCTTTCTGTAAAATAGTGCAAGGGTCCTACAAATGATAGCTCTTCAAGCATTCATCAACAAATTAGCCAAAGCAAAGCATATGGTGCTGTTTAGATAGAGCAAAAGTGGACTCCGAACCTGTAGGCAGACTGGAAAAGACTTTTGTTCAATTTTAAAATAAGAAATATTTGGCACCATAGGAGGACCCTATTACATACTCAAACTTGAGATACAAGAAAGTCCTACTTTTACTTGTGGTTATTTAGACCTGTCTGGAGACCAGACGCCCACCAAAGTCAGATCACTCCCCTTTTCAGTTGGACAGGGTAGAAAATATATATTGAGAGGCTTAAGAGTCAAGATAAAGACAGGGCGAGATCATTCTGCAATGTTTATGTTTGTTTGTTTGATTCACCATCCAGAACCTGGCATATGTGCCTTAGTTTACATTTTGCTACCAATCAAGTAAACATGATTATAATATATTTATTCATTTAAATATTACATTGAATTGAAATTTTGAATTCTTATATCAGAATCACACTTGACTGAATTTCCATTGTCTTTCGGAGAAGCTGTGAAAACAAAGAAATCAGACTTAGCTAAAAAGAATACTGACATTGTTTGTGGAATTTGCCCAAGCCTGGCAATATTGTAGCTCTATTCTTTTTTATGTCATTAACATCAGTAGCTTGTTTTTCAGCTAGACATTCCAGGTCAGAGAGCTGTGCATTAAATATCTTTTAAAAAATATCACAGGGAAACAGTTCAAAGCAGGTTTAATAATCTGTAAAAATGAGATTTGAAATATTTGACAGAGAAAGGTTGTTCTTGATATTAACTTTTTCTCTCGTGTTAATACTAATCTCTCATGGATTAAAAAAGCATTAAATATTATGGTGTGATTTTTATTCCTAAATCTTAATATTATTTAAAATCGCAGTTTAAAATTTCAATCCCTAAACCTGTATTAACAGTTTGATTCTCAGAATAAGATTCCATAATAGTAGTTCATATTACTTTCCTTTTGAATCTATATTCAAGAAATAAGTTTCAGCATGTCACTATACACTTCCCACTATCATGTAGATACGTACATATGAGTGTATCCACACACATATATATGTGCAGTGATTAAGCCCAGGATACCATTGGCTTTGCGAGCTGCAAGAGCACACTGCTGGCTCATCCACCAGATTGGTAAGGCACGACCTTCCCTTGGAAGCTGTTCAAAACATAAAGACCTTTGTTCAGTCTGGAAGATATGTCTTTCTCTTCCCCTTTTTGTTTGTGAAGCAAAAATGCTTGAGAGTTTGATTCATACGTTCTACCACAGCCTGGCCTGCAGGCAAATGTGGTGTCCCTGTAACATAGGTAATGTCATAGGTAATAGGTAACGTCCCATAATTGGAAAAGTGTCCCGGTGTCAGCCTAGCAGTGGGCCATGTTTGGCCAATGAGAATATTCCATACCAATGACGTCACGTTCTGTATAAAGGAGGAGAAAAAGCGCGCCAAAACGGGCAGCTTGAGGCAGGTGCGGTCCAGCAGGTGTGGCTCTGGGCTCTTGGTGGCGAGCGGCTTCTCGGCAGTGGCGGGTTGGGCACGGTCTAAGTTGCGTAGCGTGGTGAGAGGTTGCATTGTGTATCACCAGTTTTGTGTACCCTGTGTTCTAAAGTAGTGTTATCACTGTTGCTCTTTGTATCTTTTTCTGCTGTTTTAGTAAACTATCCCTATCCCAACCCTGGGTTTTTTTTCCTTCCCCCGCGGCTTCTCCGCTCGCCCCCACTCTCTCTTAAAGAGACAGGTTATTTTGTGGGACCCAGCTCTCAGCTGAGGTTAAACCACCACAAAAAGAAAAAGGTTCGTATTGTATATGTTATATATTCTGGACTGCTGTTATCAGTTTTGATTTCACGAGGTATTCAAGTGCTGCTATGGCAGAGCACACGTGACGTTGGATGTCTACTAGAT
This sequence comes from Laterallus jamaicensis coturniculus, assembly GCA_022605575.1. Taxonomy (NCBI): domain Eukaryota; kingdom Metazoa; phylum Chordata; class Aves; order Gruiformes; family Rallidae; genus Laterallus; species Laterallus jamaicensis. The sequence goes on from JAKCOX010000010.1 coordinate 21,493,218, forward strand.
TCCCCCATTTGTGCAGTAGCTCACACTGCCAGAAAAAGGTACCCCTTTTTATTCTTTCTCCCTAAAGTCTTCTAGTGGGTCTGTGCCACAACATTTCACACCAGGGGCAAGGCCACCGGTGAACTGCTAACAGTCCAGGCACAATTGTACAATCCCTTTAGCCTCAGCAACTAACAAGTGGTATTTTCATTGAAGTACCTTAGCAGATTGATAAAAAGAAATTCATTTGACTTCTGCTGGGGGAGCAGCCCACACTGGTGCTACCAGCCTGTCTGCTCTCTGATTTCTCCCTGCTAGACCTTGAGTTAGTCATTTCAGTGTGGTTGTGAATATGGGTAGTAAAATAGTGATGCATAATACCACACAATGATCTAATCCAGTTAATATTTCTAAGCAACTTTTGAACATCATTTAACATACTAACCCCAGCTCTGATTTCAATCTTTTGGGGTGTTATGGTACTTTTATCAATCTGTCAGGACAAATATTTTCACACTGGCTTATTTTGAATTTTCTGTAGAGTAATCTGTAATCCCTTGCTTTTCAAATGCACTGTTAAGTCATGAATCAAACTTTCAACTTCCAAGTTTTTTCCCACAATCAATGTAATGATAAAAGATTAGATCAGGATGCATTTTTCGAACTGAAGCAAGTGCCCGGGCTACATAGCTCTGGCACATAGTTGGTGATTTTTTTATACCTTGTGGAAGCAATACCCAATAATGCCTTTTTGAAAAAAACCCAATTTTAAAAATTTCTGCATGTTCCACAAACTTGTGGAAAGCTGAATATGTCCCTTAGTCAGTTGCTCCTGCATTAAATCTTGTAGGTGGGCCATTTTTAATTGAGTAAACAGTTATTAATCAGCCCAAATGAGGATATCTGTTTCCCAGGTTAATTTTGATATTGAGCTGCCCACTTTCAATGTTTGCTATCAAAAATAACCAGCCTTGCTCTCAGTGGATAAACACATCTCTGATAGTGCCTCACATACACCCTTGCACGAATACTGCAAACCAATCTATGAAACAAGAAACATTGAAAGACACGAATTGTCTCCGTATGGATAGCTGGATGTGGGGGGGCACGGTTCTCCCACTTTGGCAGTTAAGGCACCTGCAGCTGCACCACTTTTTCTCCCCCTCCCCGCCCCCACCGTGAACCACAGAGTGACCATGCCTGCGAGCATTAGGACCCAGCTGAGCACTAGGACCTGCCACGTGGTCTTTGGTCTCCGGTGTCATGAGACTGTGATGTGTCACTGAGTTCACCAGTGATATGGGTGGCAGCGGTGGGTATTGATACGAAATGTGTTCCTGATCCAATGGTTGTTGAGGCTGATACTTGTCCATCTCCGTATGATTCTTGTCCCTGTCCTTAGTTGTCTTGTCCATGGGGGCAACACAGCCCTGTGCCTTAGTTGGTGATTCTTCATATCCATATTTTTTGTCTCTGTAGTTTTCGAGTGCTTGGGTGGGAAGTTCTGAGACAAGGGGTTCAAAACTTTCATGTTTTCCAGCTTTTCAAGGACAAGCTGAAGTTGTTGATGCTGGTTAACATTTTCTGACTGTGTCATGGGGTGTTTTAGGCTCAGTAAAAGTCAGAGGTGACAAGATATTAAAGGCAGTTGGTTGTACATTTATTCTCACATTTTTTCCTTCCAAAGGTATAATAGTGGGGGGGGGGGGGTGCAGACCATGGTGGCAGATTTACATGCACTACTCTCCTTCCCAGTCAGTTCCGATAGATTTATCACTTTGCTCTGATAACACGGCATTATTACTTAGCATAGTAACTGGGGCAGGTGAAGGAGCACCCAGAAACACAGACACATTCTCCATGGTAGATGTTTTCCCTTTTTGAATCGGTTCTGTAGAACCTGGAACCGGCGTTAAGGCTGTAAGGGCTGATGCAGCAGCAATGCGTTCCACCTCCATTTCTGTTAGAGTCCTTTTTATTAATTTCCAGAGAGTTATTAACGACTTCTTAGTTTCCCTCGCCCCGATTGAGGGTTCGTCAAAGATTTGAGCTCCAAGCAGGTAAATCAAATGCCCTGTCAAGGCTTGTTATCAATACTCTTTCTTTGCTTCACAAAAGGAGATGTTTTAGAGACTTGTCGTCTTTTTTAATTACTCTCTTAGAGAGCATATTGTGGAGGAGTTTCACTCTCGCCTCTTCTTTGTCGGACGTATTCCCCATTTCTCCCTGACCGCTCATCTTACAGGATCTGGGGGTCTCAAGAGTGGAGGTCTCAAAGGAGGGTGCAGAGGGCACGGAGTTAATAGCGAGAAGCGAGGGTGCGGAGGTCTCGGGAGACCCAGAAGTCAGTGGAGGAATGGTAGGGGTCACCCCCTCTGTGGTTGTTTTTATCATCGGGGGTCTTAGTTTGAGCAGAAAGAGTTTCAAAAATTATCCTCCACCACAGAAGCATACGTCGAGCCTCAGGGTCCTCCTTCGTAGCTGCATCCCACAATTTCACTCCCACATCATCCCAGATTTCTTTTGTAAAAATACTACAGGTGATGACGGTGGCTATTTTCATTTGTACCCATGGCCTTAAGATCATCATTGGAAATCTTTCCCATGCTTTTGCATATACATCTCTTTCTTGGGGAGACATTTGATTCCCCATAATTCCCACAGCTCACCTCTTTTGGAGGGACTGTAGGCCGGCCATTTCTGCTTCGTTTCAGCAGATTCCTTGTCCTGTGGGACTTGCAGCCCGCTGCACAGCTAGGCAGTTATGTCCTGCATGTTGGTCTTGAATGTCAGGATCACATCGCAGTTCACCATTTGCTGCAATTAAGAGACAGGACACAGCTTGATGCAAGCTAATTGTCGTTTTATTGTAGCAAATCACAAGTTCATATACTTTGCAAAGCCCACGTGTGCCTTAGTTTCATTGGAGCGCAGAAGCCATTCTTACATTTGTTATTTGCTGATTGGTTCAAAAACACGAAGATTATTAGAAAAAGCAACTTAGGCCTAATTACATAACCTTTACACATATTCTGGTTTTGTTCCTTAAAGCATGTTTCGTTCTCCCTTTCAAGGCTGACCAAGTCCTGTTATACACTTTGGTGTCGAGATGTCTAGTCACCCAACATTCTTTCATCCCTTATCAACCAGCTCTTCTTTGTTATTTTGACTCTCCCAGGGTTTGTGTCCAACAAACCAGCATGTCTGTGTCTGACAACTGCAAAGTGCTGGAACTTCTACCTGATTCTTTCAGGCCTTGTGCTACATATATGCACATCTATAAATATCAAGGGTCCATAAAGGCTAATTCAGAGTAAGTAAAAATTCACATAAACTATCTCTTCTCCCTTTCTGTGCCCCACCTTGCTTCACAAGCTACATACACCTGTCTAAGTCGCACCCAAACATTAGTATGATTAGTATTCCTTTCAGATAACAGCTAATAGTCATGCTGTAGGTATAATGTCAAGTTAGACACATACAGAGAATCTAGAAGTGAAATGTATTGAAGAGATGGGATGGATAGAATGACATACAAATCTTTGACTTGCTCTGTCTAGGCTTCAAATTTGGGCACTGAATTCCTTCCACCACCGTACTGTTGCTTGACTGCCACATCACCTCTGAATCTGTCCCAAAGTGTAAGACCAGGGCACTCACTAAGCAACCCCAGAAGGACAAAGCTTTTGAGGTTTCCAATGATCATTGTACTCCATTTGGCTCTGAGTGTACCTTTGTTGGACACTCAACTCTCCTTTGTCCCCTTTTTATGTGGGTTAAGTTTTCATTTTCAGCACTCTCCTAAGTGCTTTATTCCCCGCCCTATAATCTCTTCAACCAAAAGGTCTTTTTTGCTCCCTTTTGCTCTTGTGACAACCATGGACGCTCTGTTTTTCTGGCTGACAGCCACAAAATTTGTAACACTTAGGTGCAGCCCTTGCAATTTCTGTTCTTGTCATTTTCTTCATCTCTCTAGCTAGTTAATGTGCTTAGGACAAAGCTGAGACTATTTATTCTTGCTCCTCTCCTGTCTTCCAAAAATAAGTACTTCTGCTTCTCACATAAAAACGTCCTATCTACCTAATGTAATATTTGAAAATTCTTCTCCAGGCACATAAAACTGATCAGTTATGACACTGTGACTAGAAAAGATATTAAAGAGAATCAGAAGCTTCTCTGAGTGCTGCAGTACTTCTTCCTGTCTCCTCCTCAATGAGAAGACACACTGTTGAGTATCACAAGAACTAAGAATGACTGAGGTATCATGTTATCTGTGAGTTCTGGAGAGCATATTTGTTCACCTTATTTTTGTATTTTTGCCAATTATCCTTAGCTCAAAATTGTAGCTGACACTTTGTACACACATAATTTCTCAGAGCATCAGAATCAGCCATTTCTTCCTAGACTCTTTCAACAAAATTTATGGTTGGTTGGTTCATATTTATTTTGGAAGAAAGCAGTAGAGGGGCAGCCAATTAAGTTACATCATACATTTCTTCTGATCTGTGTTGGCGTATGCACAATACTGTACATTAGTGGTGAAATAGCAGTGAATTCTTTTTACATTTTAAATACTAACTCTTTCTTCTAATCTTAGTCTTGTTTGTCTTCTCTTATCCTTTCTTCCTTTCTTCTGAGAATCCATGTGTTTTCTCCTGCTTTCAGCTTCTTTCAAAAATCCCCTTTTTCAAGTCTATTTGAAATAGAAAACCTATTTAAAATAATGTCAAAACCAGCAAGTTGTCTAGAAAATTTTCCCCAGTCTGTAATAGTTGGACAGGGGCAGTCATTTGGGGATGCTCTGTGAAAGATCTCTCCTCATTGCTCATGACCACTTCGAAACTCAAAAAGAATCAAGACCTTCTTATGCAAACAAGACAAATACAGTGAGAGCAGAGTAAAATTGAACACCACATACTCTTTTATCATTTTTGTTGTTATTACCAAATGAAACTGTTATGCAAAAACTGCACTGGATAGGCCTGGAGTAGATTTTTAGGGTGAGGAAAAGGAGGATAGAGTAATTTTTTTAAAAACTAGTGAGTCTTTGGTTGGAAAATAAATAAATTAATAAAATACAGTCGGCTACTGACAGCCTCAAGTCAGAGGCAGAACACAAAAGATGAAGATCTGTAAAAGCACATCCTTCCTCTAAAAATGCAGTTTGCCACACAAACCCTTTAATCATGTAGGAATTATGTTCAGTCACTTCAAACACAGGTAAAATGTTCTGAGGATTCTTCCAGATCATTTTTCTGTGTGACCTAGGCTCAAATCACTTCACAGGGAGTAAGTAGTAGCAACATGAATAATTGAAAAGTATCAAAGAAGAAATAAGGAGGACATGCAGAGACATGTACTTTTGAAACCAAAAGGTGTATTCATAAATCACTGCTGCTTTGCAAATGTGGCTCAAACTCAGATCAAACCAGGCTTCCAGCACTTGGTCCACATCAGTTTTCCTTTACACTTGTCCGATCTTTTTAGTTTCTATTTGTTACAGACTGTTCTTTAAGAAAAACAAATTGCCTTCTTCTTTCCTTTGATTATTACTGTCACAAGCATAATTTGCATGTTTACCAGACCATCTAACCTGTACATGTGTAATCTATGCAACTATTTCCTTTTTCTCCAACAGTTTATAGACTAAAGCATCAATATCTCTTTATCTTTCTTGACATCTCTTTCATGGCTGAAATTTTACTCTTCTGTTTTCTGCAAAGCACCAGTTCTTCTTCTTCCCACCCCCTTTTTAGTGATTTCTTTTGTTCATTAGCCTGCAGTATATGCCAAATTTCTGAAAAGGCTGATCATTACAGAACAAAATGGTTAGCTACACTGAAAGAGTAGGTACTCCTCATTCTCTGTCCTTTATAAAATTCTAACCTATGAAATCATTCAAGAGATTCATGTAAGGCTTAGACTGTCTCAGTGACAGTAACAATGACAGTTAAACTGCTATTAACGTAACTAATAATAGTTTGCTTTTTCTGTCTGTTGTGACTGAAAAACTGCAGAAACCATTCTCCTGTTTAAATTTAGGCACATGCTGTGGATGAAAACATAAATGCTTGGGCATATTCCATCCCCACTGGCAAACCTCATATTTCAGGGTCAAACTACAGCAGAACATTCACCATACATCAAACAGCCCACATTTCATAGAATCACAGAATCACAGAATGGTTTGGGTTGGAAGGGACAGCAAAGATCACCTAGTTCCAACCTCTCTGCCATGGGCAGGGACATGCTCACTATATCAGGTTACCCAAAGTCCCGTGCAACCTGTCCTTAAACACTTCCATGATGAAGCTTCCACAACCTCTCTGAGCAACCTGTTGCAGTGCCTCACCTGTTGCAGTGCCTCACCACCCTCACAATAAAGAATTTCTTCCTAAAGTCTCTTTCAACTTGAAGCCATTAACCCTTGTCCTGTCACTACATTCCCTGATGAACATTCCCTCTCCCATTTTCTTGTAGGACCCCTTTAAGCATTGGTAGGCAGTAATTAAGTCTTCTCCAGGCTGAACAAGCCCAACTCCCTCAGCCTGTCTTCACAGGAGAGGTGCTCCAGCCCTCTGATCAGATTTGTGGCCCCCTCTAGACTTGCTTCAACAGCTCCACGTCTTTCCTGTACTGGTGACCCTAGAGCTGGATGCAGTACTCCAGGTGGGATCTCATGAGAGCACAGTAGAAGGGCAGAATCACCTCCCTCAACCTTCTGGCCACAGTGTTTTTGATGCAACCCAGGACACAGATGGCCTCCTGAGCTGCTAGTAAACAGTGCCAGCTCATGTTGAGCTTGTAGTAGATCAGCTCCGCCAAGTCCTTCTCCTCAGGGCTACTCTCAATCCACTTTCTGCCCATCCTGTACTTGTACTTGGGATTGTGTTGACCCACATGTAGGACCTTGCACTTGGCCTTTGTTGATCTTCATGCAGTTCGCATTGGTCCATCTCAGCAGCCTGAAAAGATCCCTGAGAAACACCATTCCTCACAGACCTCCACGTGGACATAGAGCAGTTCCCCACAGCTCTTTGAGTGTGACCATCCAGCCAGTTCCTTATCCACTGAGTGGCTCATCTGTCAAATCCATGTCTCTCCAATTTAGAGACAAATCCGTCATTCTGGGCAGTGTGAAATGCCTTGCAGAAGTCTGTTATCCTTCCTTTGTCCATCATCTCTGTAACTCCATCATAGAAGGCCACTAGATTTTTCAGGCATGGTTTGCCCTTGTTTCACAAATCTTAGCCCAGAAATATCGGCAGATAAGGCACCCATTGAAAAACAGTTTCTTGAGGTGACTTGGTTCTGTGCATTCATCGCTTGGGATGATAGAGAAAATCTTTTAAAGGACTTTAGTTTAGAATATTTAAGTTTCCAGAATTCATTAATTGCTATATTTATATAAGATATTAGGTTTGTGTGCCACAAAAGGCTACAGCAAACACAAAACCGCAATGCAGGCAGTATTCAGGAATTACATACTGATACACTCTGAGTAAGAGAGGTGAAACAAAACATACAACAGAAGAGAAACTAAGCGGGCTAACATAAATAAATTATGGTCTTAAGCCCAGAGAGAGACTGGCAACAATAAAACAACAAAAAGCAGAGAAAGATATCATAAGGTCATGTATATCATACATTTATTGCATTATTTTCATGTAACTGCCCAAATACTTCTTCACATAATTAATCAAGTTACTACAATGAACTAGAATCCACTAGGAAAAGAACATATGTGAGACTTATTTTAATCATGTCAATATTTTTAATATATTAAATATTGAAAACACCAACAAATGCTCGATTTGACATAATATTCACTGAAAAATTGGTAGATAAATGAGCATCAAGCTTCTATAATGACCATTCCACCAGTGCTATTAATCCGTTCAAACAGATCTGCACATATAAAAAGTTCTGTATCACAGACTACACTATGGCTGCAGATTCATCTAGGCATCTGCAAGCTATCAAAAACTCCAACACTAAATTAAACATATCAAAAGATACACCCCAAATGAAAAGTTTCAATAACTCTGTAGATACATTGGAGGTTGAAGATAGTATATGAAGCAATCTGAGGAGAAAATGGATACCATGGTGCTTTCACCAAAGGGGAGACTGGTCATCTGCAAGTGGACTTGGTAGAAACAACCTAATGCAGTTGCACATCTTCACCTCATCCTGGTGATGGAAGAGAGTGTAAGCAGTCTTCAGGGAGGGGTGGCTAAGTAAACAAAGATTTATTCTAGGGTGATACTCAGAGGTAGACTTGTTAAGCCTGGTTTGTTAAAAAGTAATAAATATATTTAACTGAGTCTGACTTTATTTGGTTTGTTCCAAGAGACTGGAAAAGGAGGGTAGATGGTCCTACAAGTCTAATGTTAAACAATCATTTTGAAGTGAAAGTTTCATCAACCTGTATTTCTTTGTTCTTCTTGGTAGTCATTTTCTTCACAGCTAAATTTGATCACAGATAAATTTGATCTCCTTAATGAGATGCTACATATATGGATTGAATTTAACTATATAGGATAATGTTACAGCCAGAAGCTTGTTTTATGTCAGAAAAAGGTAACATTTAATTAGTATCACTAACTGCTCATCACTCTTGTGTAGAATTCCAGTGTGCAACTGAACCTTAAGATCAGCTGAGCATTAAAGTGTAATACAGTTGGTCCTGGATGTTCATGAGTTGCACACAGAACCATAGTTTGCACATATTGGCAGATGCCAGAGTACAGATATGTGTATATACTTTCATCCACTCCATAGCTGAAACTATGGATAACCATGTACACATCATGAAACCTTCATGACTTATTTTCAAAATACTCTATATAAGATAGATTAGTAAAGTGGGAAGGACTGTAGGAAGTTTTTCCTGAATTAGATTTTCTAGTTCTATTGCTTTCTTCTGTTGTATAGCTATACTCCATAATCTGGAAAATTTTATACAGTTTTAGCATTGAAATTTTTTTATTTTCTCCCACAGCTTCATAGGAATATTTGCTAAAAGGTTCTCCTTTAACAGAAGTTCAATCTCTTGGTATCTCTTGATATGTGGAATATGATCTTTTTCATGCAGGTGTATGCTTATAAAACAAACAAAAAATCTAATTCTTTTAATTGATGGGAGGAAAAATGTATGCTAAAATTTCCTGCAATTATTGAATAACACTGGTAAAATCCCAGAGAGTGAATCATTTACAAGTCAATGCTTATGAAACATATCCTAGCAAATTTTTAGTAGGTTAGCATAAAGTCACTACAATATTGCAAACTACTACTTGTTTATGTCAGCATTGCTTTGCTATGTGTTCATGGATGTGCAACTTCTAACTACTTGTGTCAGCAGAACTACTGCTAACACTACAGGTTATTGAGGCAGAGTTAACATCAAATGCAGAGGTCTATCAAGCATACGTTTTCTGTGGAACACACGGATGAATTTCATGCATGTTTGTCACTACTACATTGCAAGATGCTTATATTCTTGTGGGTTTATTCTCTTTATTTTTTAACCTCTATCTCCTGGAAAAGAAAGAAATACAATGAATGTTCTGACATACCCCTCCATCTCCAAAGTTCAGTTGTTTAATGTTTATGCAATCCAAACTACAAGCAGAAGCATCAGAGAGACAAAGGTTGCTCAATTCCAATGTCAACCTCAGCTAATCTTCTGACAGATTATAATAAATCTTTGAAGAATATGTGTATATCAAAGATTTTTCAAAGCTACGTACTTGTAGCTAAATTATCATAGTCATTCTCTTTATTTTACAAGGCTAGTCAAAACCAGCAAAAATCATCTGACACAAATGATAATATTGCAAATTTCAAGCACAGAGGAATACAATTTTCTTAGTGAAATATTTGCTTGTTTCCTTCCCTTTGTATGTGGGCAAAACTATATATTTCTCTAAACTTCATTCTCAGAACAGAAGACATGGGAAAATGCAGCCCAAATGTAGTGGACAAAGTTATGCAGACATGGGCACATCAGAAATACTTAATTCTGTACCAAATGATAGATGGGAGCACCTTGGATTCCCTAAAATATATTTATGACTGTTAATTGAATTTCAGATCACATTCTGGAAACAATTGCTCCTATATTGGTATCCAAAATGAAAATTTATATGCAGGAGTTTTTCTGGAAAGGTATTCAATTTTCTAAATATTGTAATGAAAATACAGTGTGTTAAACATGTATGTTAAACATATAGTTACAGCCATGTAATGCCAAATATTACTAGAGGGAGGTAGTGAATACAGATTGGAAACTAGATCTGTAAGGAGAGACTGCAGTAGTAAACCCAGAACTTGTATCCACTGCAGCTGCTACACTCTGTGGTAGTAGGAGGAGTAAATTTTATTCCCCAAAACTCTTCAGTCCTTTGCCTCCCACTTCTCCACTGCCCACACATCTTGTAATTGAAGCTGAATCTAGGACTTTCCCTTCCTCACAGAAGTGAAGCAAAGTAATTTTTATGTGCACAGGGGAAAAAGTGCTAACTTGGGACTCAAGAGGGCCCCAGGGAAAGATGAAGGCTCCAGAGCCATTTAGGCTTGAAGACAGTTTGAGAATACATCTAGCCACACTTTCTTCCCACAGTCAAAACATTCGTCCCACAGCCTTACCAAAATCTACCATGGCACCTGAGGACTGGATTGGGTTCCTAGAAAATCCACTAGCACTCTTCCAGCATCCCTCAGCACTCACAAATGCCTTTATCCTTCCCTTTCAAAAATCAAATTTGCCTACAGCATCAAGAAACTTAAAAATGAAAATCACTTGACCACTAATAGATCCTCTCACAATGTTTACAGGGGTGCTTCTGATCAGTTAAGAGCAAAAAATATCCACTCTGTATTACAATACAAAGAACTTACGCTCCTAGAAAAGTGGAACAAGACAGCAACTGTGGCAGAGTAGTATCATCTGTCTCCCAACTCCCATTCCCCCCAACCAAGATTCTGAAAGTATGAATATTTTTCAACCCACATGTATGTCCTTAAGCCTTTACCACATTTTCTATATAGGATATAGAAATAAGTTTTGAACCTCTTTAGAATACAATATTCTTATATAAAATGTGGCCTGAACGTACTTTTCAGTGTGACAATTGACACCTTACTAGTAAGTACATGGGGTTTGTTTCTTGTTATAATTTCAACCCCTTTGATCAAAGGTGTCTGATAAATATATGTTACCTGTGTCCCCCTTTATTTTTTTTTAAGCTATACACAATAATTTTCTGGGGTTTTTTTTTCTCTTGTCCTTACCAACAGCGAGCTCATCCACAAATGCTGGAGATTTGGACTCCATGTGTGACATTTCAGCACAGAAAATGAAAGGTACTACAGTTAATTTTTGCAGTTTGCATACAGGCCACAAGCATGTTTGGCTAGCCTTGAAATAGCAATTTTCTGACCAATGATTACAATGGTAAGAGCTTTTTCATTCAATAAACCCCGCTCCCCCCCAAAAATATCAGTAACTAATATGTATGCGGGTACAAAAATCTCCTAGAAATGAAGATGCATAAACAAAAGATAAAACATTTAAAAAGATAAGCAAAAGTACCTAACAATGGTAAAAATCTCACAGAAGCAGCAAAATGTTCTGCCTAGTGCTGTATCACTGAATAGGACTTCATTGCATCAACACTTCACAGATATATAATAAAATACCACCATATAAAAAGTGAGAAACCATTTCTCTCCATTTTAGCAGCTATAAGTTACATACATTTTGTAAAACCTAACACATACCAAAGACTGTTGAAACTATGATGAAAAATAGTTTTTATTTGTCAAACTCTATCCATTAGCCATTTTGCATCTCATACATCTCAAACAGAATTGCATTAAAATGTTGCGCAGTGCTGTTGTTCCCTGGAAGCTGCCAACCCTCTAAAGTCAGCAAAACATTCTTCAGGTAATACACTATAAAACTAATACTGACCTTTGAAATTTTTCATGGAGTCCGGTTCTAAAGGACTGTTATTTCTGGCTATCCCACCTACTGAAAAAGCATCCTGTGGCATTTCTAGCATGTTACTCTTAGAAATACTGGATGCTTAGTCATTGCTCCTATCTGCATGTCTCCACCTATGACTCATAAAGAAATAAGCATGTCAGTTTCCCTAAATACTAATTACATGTCTGCATGTGGAAAGATGTAGCACACAAACCAGAAAAATGGAGACACTTAAAAAAAAACAACAAACCAAGCAGTGAGCATTGAACACTGCCAGTTTGATGAATCTTAAAATCACCCACTGTGCTCTGGTTCTGCACACACAGAAAGGGGCATTTTAATGCAACCAAAACCATTAAAAAATCAACATGTTATGCAAATGCAATAACAAATGTAAAATGATAAATTAGCAAGCAACTATTCAATTATTACTGTGACTAATTCCTGTAGATGGTGTCACATTAAATGAACCTGAACTTGTTCTGGTTGACTGCAGTGTTCTGTTGAAACATTTCCATTTGGTTTGTTTGCTGCTTATGTAGATCAGTGAAGTAGATAGCATCTGTTTAATGAGCTCCCACTTCATTACAGAGCTGCACTACTTACTGAGTCATTCTCCTTAAGCACACAGGCTGCATAATCTGGTGTTGTTTTAAAGCAAATACTAATTTATGATTACCTGTTACATTAGGCCACTGAAAATTGTAGTTACACTGGCTTGCATGAGCAGAATGCTAATGGCCTGATTATGGATTGTAGTGATGTCTCATGCTTGCAGTCTATGGACATAAATTCCCAACTCAACATATTGGCTGAACAATGCATGCAGTGTAGAAAGGAAAAGGGATAAAATACATTCTGTTGTAAAACACACAAATTACCATCTCCATAGCCATCAAATATAGAAATGTAAGGGGTAATTGGAAACGTTTCAGTGTTACTATGCTGCCAATATAGACAGTTGAATGACAATAGACATTTACTGAACTGTCATGATTATTATGGAATTGATATCACAGTAAAAGATAATCAGATCCTTTTCTGTATAAAAAGATGACAAAGTCTTAAAAATGTTACATTTACAAGAAATAACACTAGTAACCTCCAGATTATGGAAAATCTTGCAAGGCACAGCTGTAAGCATGGTCAAATCACTGATAAATAAACACTATATTACATCTCAGAACTGGTCAGATTGCCCTCTCAGATGGGGCCCGCAGACCTGAAACAGTCCTTAAGGCACTTAGTTTAGTGTCCAAAGTTAGAGATCACCACGCAATGGACGTTTACTTCAGCTGAGACCACTGAATATCTTTTCCAGTGCTGTCTTACACTTAAGCAACAAAATGTTTCTCTATACATTAAAACCAGTATATTCCAGAGCAAATAAGCATGTGACGGTATGCTTCCCCAGTTGCCCTCATGTTTTCCTGACTTTTTCCTGTAAATATGGATTGATTGATAACTACTGGTGCTGACTGTGATTTCTGCATCCGTCTCACAGTGAGTTCAGGAAGACAGATAACAACACAATAGCCAAGGGCTATCTATGCTAATGTGCCCACCCGGACACTGATCAGTGTCCACTGGCATATACGGGTGGTATGTAAATATGACTATGAGTCAACCATCTTACTCCATAAATAGTGAGCAGTCCAAGAGCCCTTTGAGCTCTCCTGAGACGACAGTGGGCTGCACGTCAGGATCTCCCTTTGAAAGGGATGCCTTTCAAGGGTACTTCTCGAGGTCAAGAGAATCCTTGCCGCAACAGATCTGCAACAGATCCTCGGTAAGTGAGCTGGGAATAAGTGCACCAAACTCTGTGATCTTAGCTAAGAAATATAAAGGATTGATTGTATACATAATCCTTTAGACCAAGTCTGGGACTAAGACTGAATCCAGCTGCACCTAGGCTCCTCTCTGAGCAGGAGTTTAGAAAGGGGATTCCTTCTGAACCTTGTGACTCAATGGAAGGGCTTCCCCGATAGATTCATCTGATCCTGTCCTCTATGCACTAACTAATCAAGATTACCTTACCATCGAATCTTAATCAATGTCATGTTTATTACCAAACACCGTTACACCCTTTTGTTTTATATCAGTAAACATATTGCCTCTCTTTTAAGAGTGAAGTACATCTTTCTTATCTATGCCATCTGCGACAACACATAGGCCTTTACTCTGCTCACACACTACCTGTCAATGTAACTTAAAAGAAAATTCTTTCTTAGATCACTAAACTTTTTCCAGTATCTACGTGTTAATCCACCCAAAATAGCTAGTTCTGGATCTTACCAGAAGGCTTATTACTAAACATCAGAAACAAGGCCAACAAGGATCTGCATCCATTGAGTAATATGGCCACCACTTGCTTAAATCCTATTAATACCAAATAGTGAAACTAAGAACTATTGACTTAAACTTTGGACAAGAAATGTAACCAAGAACATCCAAGAGAAGAAAGAAAAAAGATTAAAACTCTCTGAAATGGGATTAAGCTGCTTAACCATTCCAGCATGAAACCACAGAGGAGATACACACCATCAGACAAAATAACAACAAAAAACTCCAAAAAAGCAAGATAGTGGCAATACTGTAAAAACATTCAGCTGAAAGTTATACGAGACTAACATGAAAGACAACACAAATGGTTCAAATTAGTTACATAGAATATATTACAGTGCAAAAAAGAAGACATGAATCAGGAAGACTAGACAAAACTAAAAGAAAAAACAAATCCTTTGAGAGAAATGCATAAGAAATTATTTATTAGAGGAAAAAGAGTCCAGATGACAATGATGGATTTTGCAGGCTTCCGAAGAGGAAAGGCAGCTATTAACAATGAAGGCAACGTTTCAGAGAAACTGGAAGATTAATCAGTAACAATATTCACCACAAAGGATGTTAAGAAGGTCTTTACCCTTCAGTACTTCTTCCAGTCCACAAAGACATTACCAAAGTCTAATGAGTCTATAACATATATGATCCAAGTTCAGTCCTTAACTATTTAACTGGTACATTATCCACTGTGTACCTCTGCACACAGAAATGTATAATTCGCTACTTAAATGTGTTGCCATTCGCAATGGCACGGCGGCCTGTTTCAGGAACGGCACATTGACCAAACCCAGGTCACGCGGACCACCTGCTCACAGATATCAATATGATGGATGGCAAATGGCGTTTATTAACAAGTAACACGACCTTATATAACTGAGGTTCAGAACATCACTTCCTCCTGCTTGCTATTGGCTATTAGGGGAGGGGCCTTATCTACCTGCATATCACGTGATCTTCCGACCGCCAGGCCCTAACTAGCAACAAAATGTGTGCAATTGCCTATTTACAGGAACATTCCTTCAGTGCAAAGCACAGGATAAAAAAGACAGGCAAGACTGCAGCCTTTTAATCTACAACAATAAGCAAGTATTTTCTTATCACCTAATTTGAGGCAGGGTATACTGGAAGATTTGAACCTTTGTCTAATAAAAGGGATAGGCTAAGAGGTAAGATAAGATATAAGTCCTGTGTATACAGCAAGCAGCAGTAATAAGGACAGTGGATATAAATCCAATAAACTACTGTGCCACTATGACACAGTATTAATACAACACTATGCAGCTGCAGCTGTTCTGTCTCCTGTTACAATGCTAGCTCAATCAGCACTGTATAGGAGGTCCCTGCACTACAACTGATGAGCATTTAAGTCTTTCAGGCTTTCAGGGTGTAGACAAGTCTCTCAACTCTTCAGGGTTAAGCAGTAGTATCTCTCTTTACCTCTGTAACCTGAAAATTACAGGCTTCCCACAAGAGAAGAATGGTCAATTGCTGCACCATGGACAAACTTTTAACCATTGCAGTTAAAAATACAACAAAGATCTCCACTTTTCAGCAGTTCATTTGCACTTTCAACGCAAGTAGTTTCCTTATTTTTTTCCAAAGCGTCAGTAGTTCAATCTGACATAAGTAAGACATAAGCAGGCTTTCTGGCCAGTAGACCTCTGTACACTTGAGAACTGTCAAGATGAGAAGAAACACCAAGAGCCAGGTCTTCCCCCTATAAAGCTGTGTTAAGCCACAAACCCCCTGACTAGTGGATCCTTTATGGCACTGGTTCATGGTTTCTGCTCTCAAGCTATGATAAAATAAAAACTTTAAATGAAATAACCCAGCTCTATCTTTTATTCCCCCTTTTCTCCCCTCAGAATCTACTGTTTGTTTTCAGAGGGGTTTTGTGGGGTTTTTGTTGTTGCTGTTATTGTTGGTGTTTTAATTTGGACCAACAACTTTTTTTTTCCCATTGTTTTGAAACTACTTTTAGATTTCTAGTTCTCTCACTGCCTGAAGAACTTTTGACATAAACCAACTGGAACCAGTTGTTGTCTACAAAAAAATTCATATCAGAAAAATTCATATCAGATAACAAAAAAAAAATTAAAATATTTGATAACAAAGCAAATAGTCAGGACTCAGTTTTTGAATGATTTCTTAACTCTGAATAAATGAACTCTGAAAACAATGAATAGAATCAGTAACCAGTTAAAAGCTTCCTCAGAGCTGAAATTTACAGAAATTTGGAGTATTGCTATGTTACACTAATAAGGCTTATTGGAGCACAACTGTACACTTGCAATCCATGAATATCAAGAATAGAGGAAGATGGACTACAGGCAGCTCTATTTTTAACTACTAATTCTGGAATACATCAAATACTCTCTTATTAATTACATAGATTAAGGCAATTATGGAAGTGTTTAAGACAAATTAAAGTACCAAGTTCCCTACAGATACAAGGCTGGTCAGGAACACTTTTTATTAGGAAATAAAAATTCTTTTTTGAACCATAAGGAGTAGAATATTTTCTAACTTATATAAAGTTGAAAAGACAAATTTGTCCCCTGAAATTATACTATGTCTGAGAAAAAAACAAATCCATCAGATGAAGCAGAATCAGCTGTATGTAGAAGCAGTGAGAAGTAGCACAGAGTCACCAGGTTCATACAGAAGCTCCAGCAAGGGTGGACTCTAAAGGCATGGCCCAGAAAATAAAATGCTGTATTACAAGAAAAGACATTTGAAGAAGAAAGGCATGTCGAAGTTAGGATCAAAATAAAAACGTACATGGACATGATAAAACTTTTATCATAGGGAAGTGATAAGCATAGGCCAAGGTAAATCTGCAGATTAGAAAAAAGGTTCAATCAATGAAAATGATTACATCATTTGACAAAAATTTGCAAGCTACAGAATTACATGTAATTTGGAAAAAAAAGAATGAGAATAACCCAACTAGCTGTGACAAAATTCTCATATGAATAAAAGATACCACTCAGATCTGCGTGTACTGGGTGAAAAAGCAGGACATTTATCCATTTCAAAGAGGGCAATGAGACAAAAGCTAGAGTGTTGCCAAACCCAACAATCTTAACACAAAAAAAAAAGTCGCAAACATTAGTAGGTTATTGGATAATACTCCACCCTTGAGGGATATATGAACTAATAACATCTGGCTAAATAACATGTTCACAATTAAATAATTTTTCAAAGCGCTAGAGAAAAAAAAAATTTTGGATCAAAAGTGTATCAGACTCGTGATCTCATTGAAAACGTATCAGTAGCAATTGCAGAGGATGCTAGCAGAGCTGGTTGCAGAAAACAGTCTAATTGTTCCACACTTTATCCTTGATAAAGGTCCTCCACAAAGTACTGAATGACATAACATCCATAAAGTCATATATGGTCTTCACCTAAAAGACTACCTTCAGTAGTCATTGAATGAGGGGAGGGGAGAGAGAAGGAAGACACACAACTTTTACTTATTTATGTAATTCTTTCTGATGCATTTGTGTTTATACTGGGATGGTTCCCACTGGGAAAGAAAATCTGGGGACATAGTTGATGTGAAGCATACCTTCTTTGTCTTTGAAGGATCATCTAAATTCCTTTTAGAAAGAACATTCTTGTTCTTTCAGCCAAATCATGGCTCCGGATCATGGCCTGTGCATTGACACCTGGACTGTATTCAACAGCTGAGTTGACTTACACATGCACGACAAAAGAAATGGAAGAATATTTTTCTGACATTGAAAGTACAGAATTTGCATTATAATGAAAAGGAAAACAACAAAAAATTCATGATACAGCCTAGTAAGCAGATTGATACAATAATTCATGTGAAAACAGGGGACCCAAATTTAGTCAGGTTTAAAGCCACAGCTAGTAACTACCAGAAAATCCTAACTAGCAAGCTGGCTGTTCCTCAGAGAAAGGAAATGGTCCAGATAGAATAGTTGTGCACAATGGTTGTTACTGCACTCACCAAAAGAGGCAAGTCTCAGGTTCTTTTTCTCTAGCAGTGGATGAGCAATAGACTATTGTGTAAGAGTGATCATCACTTTACATCACATCACACCCCTACCTTCTGCTCTTCTCCTGTCTCTGAAGAGGTCTAGAAATAAACAGAAAAACTATGTCTTTCAGGAGCCTGTTTCAGCCCTGAAATAATGTGTGAAGTGAGAATATTAATTGCATTGAGGACTCACAAAAAGCACAGATGAAAGAAGATCTCCGTGTTCTGATGAATCCTTAGCAGAGGTACTTACATTCACGTGGTTCTGACCATGCCAAGATGATTTAAAGCTAAACAACTCATTTCATGTATGCATCTGAGAAATGAGTATTCACTGTCAAGAAAGTTCCTTGTGGTTTTAGATATTGATGTGAACAGGATATGGCTCAATGAACCCTGTGGGCAACTGGCAGCCTAAGGGAAATTCAGTTCTCCTGAATCCCTATCCACTAGTCTATTCAGTAGGTGATAATATACTTCTTGTCCTGAAATGTTAAGCACAATGCCACATACATCCCAGCACCCAATTTAGAAACAAACATGAAGAAATGCAAAGAAATTCTGTACATATGGGAGATCTGATAAACAAAGAAAAAGGCTGAAAAACAAATTTCATGCTTCTCTCTTGATGCAACAGTTTCATCTGAGTATCTCAGACTGTTAAAATGAGAACAAAAAAAAAGTTATTTTGAATCATTGGGACTGGAGGGCAAATCATATGAGGAGATGCTGAGGGAGCTGGGGTTGTTCAGCCTGGAGAAGAGGAGGCTGAGGGGAGACCTTATCACCACCTACAACTACCTGAAAGGAGATTGTAGTGAGGTGGGCGATGGTCTCTTCAGCCAGGTGACAGGATAAGGGGAAATGGCATGAAGCTGATCCAGGGCAAGTTCAGATTAGATGTTAGGAAAAAAAAATCACTGAAAGAATTGTTAGAACATGGAATAGGCTGCCTCTGGAGGTGGTCGAGTCACCATCCTTGGATGCGTTTTAAAAAAGTGTAGACGAGATACCTAGGGCTATTGTTTAAGCACGGACTGGATCTTAAAGGTCTTTTCCAACCTAGTGATTCTGTGATTCTGTCCTTTACACAACGTGCACTAACTGAAGATCCACAGGAGATTTTGGCATTGAACCAAATCTTACCTTTTTCCATATTTTTGTAGGGAAGCAAAAATAGGGTTAAAATAGTCCTTTGTGGATACATGATGATGTTGACAGACTGCAAACTAAGTAGGAGCAAAATTCTTATTTTTACTGTATGGAACTGGTCTAGGAAAATTGTACTCACCACTTAGGGAAGAACTGACTGGAATGAAAGTCAAATACATCCTTCTACCTGAGGGGAAACTATTTTTAGATAGCATCATTCTACAACTTCTTTTCTATAACCCCAGCAGTCTTTGGAATCCATTTTAAAGCCCATGTTTTGGTGACCATTACCATATATCTTATAGACAATAAGCAAAATTAATGTAAACCTTTCAAGCCTTTCAGTATGAAATACCAAATTTTCTCATGTCTTGTCACTATGTTCTACTGCAAAACATTAAGTTAATGACATTACACAGTTGAGGACTTTTTTCCTGCTAGAGATTTTTAAAATATCCACAAATTATTATGAATTATCAGATATAGCCACATTGGCAGCTTCCTTTAATACCAAAATAAACCATCAAACCTTGAGAGCAAGAGAAAAACATCTCTGCTCCTGGCAAAACAATGTTATTTGGTAATTAAGATTCTGCTAATGCAAGGCTGAAATTGCCCTCAATTCCCTCAGCAGAAGCATGAAGTCTTTCATGTTCAATGACACTGTTTTGTTCATTACCCATGTTCCTCATACACCAAATAATCAGATGTCCCTTTCCCTATTAAAGAAAGTAATAAAATTAATGTAACAGCCATATATTTCTAATAATTCATACAAAAAATTATATGCTGTTGGCTAAGCTAAATAATGTAAAATAATCTCTAAAAATGCAGATTTCTTCAAGGAAGGGACATCCTTACTGTAGAGTTATAAACACACTGAGTGTATACACCCAGATGGATGGTTGGCAAAGAAATGAAGCATAGGCCCTTTTCACTTTTGGACTGGGAAAACTGCTCATTGTGTTTAAAAAAAATTTTTAAAAAAATAAAGTTATGTTGCATATCAATACAGTTGGACTTTATTATCAATTTTTGATGATATAACAGAATTAGGATCTAGACTGCAAAAAGATCTAAGACAGAACAGAAAATGAATAAACACCGGCCAATCTGGTGGTATTACAGT
This sequence comes from Laterallus jamaicensis coturniculus, assembly GCA_022605575.1. NCBI lineage: Eukaryota > Metazoa > Chordata > Aves > Gruiformes > Rallidae > Laterallus > Laterallus jamaicensis. The sequence goes on from JAKCOX010000010.1 coordinate 21,513,822, forward strand.
CAAATATCAGTTCAACTCTGATGAAATCTTCTGACAAAACAGACATTGCCTAACAGCTGCAAAGGTCAAATATACTGAGTCTAAAAAAATTCTTCAGCAGGAGGTTCAAGAACAGTTTCCTTAATTTTCTAAGCATATAGAAAAAAAAATCCGTACTTAAAATTATTTCTGAAAAAGGGATACTGAATTTGTAGAAAAAAAAAATTGCTTATTTACTTTTATCCTTTAACTTCTGCTTATGTTGCCTGATTTGGAAATTTATGGAGAAAGGGAGAGAAAGTAAAGATTGTCTGCTATGCTTTCCACTTTCAAGAAGAGTGACTAAATAAGCACTCAGATGGCTCAGATGGTAACTGACCTAGCCAGAAAATTAAGTAAACAAATAAATTGACATGCAAAACTAATTTGAGGTGCAGACTGATGAGGAACTTCCTATGGAAAAACAACAGCTAAACACCTAATTTCCTAAGGACCTTCCAAGACAACTTAACACTCATGTCACCATGTATATTTAGAAGTATGGTTCTCATTATTAGGTTGCTTCAGTGAGCTGAAGTTAAAGGAACAAAATACATGAAATGCTTAATAAAAATCACCCAAACATACTGTTTGACAGTATCAATTGGAGTCAACATTTTGGAGGACAATTTCAGAACAGCTATAAATATGACAGTATTATTATAATGAGATATTGAGACAAAGTAGATGCAAAAACAAAGCAAGCTGGATTCAGAGGTCAAAGACTTCAACTACACTAAAAACAGTTCACTGCACTAGCTGTTTTTCATCAAAAAGGAAACTGCAATGTACATTCTATGGCAGAATGTACCTCTGATTTTTATTTCAAAGCACTACTAAAAGCAACTTACAATTTTAGCACATATAGAATGAAAAATAAAGAAATAAATAAGTTATATTAGAAATTTTGTTGCTTTGACAAAAAAGTTTAATGTGAAATAATTTATCTATACTGTCAAATAATAGATGGAGTGCGATGCATAAAATTAAAATATTTGTGTTAAGTACTTACATAATTAGAGTAACAATGCAGAGTGCTTTTAGGTAGCCATCCATTTTGGTGGTTTTGAGTTAAAAAAATTCATATATATGTTGAAAATTTAACAGAAGTAATACATTTTTCAACAATCTGAGCTCAAAGGATGGCGATACCACACATGACAACCTCCACAGTGATATTTTTAATTGTGCCATGAGACAGATCCCCTGTAAGTGAAATAACAAATAAATAAATAAAATTTAAGCCTGCTTGTTTTTTAATTTGTTCTTTCACCTATATTTGCAAAGGTAAGGCCCTGATTTGGACATACAAGAGGAAGGATTGTGCGTGCATTATCTTGCTACATTTTCAAAAGAATTCTGTATTTTTATGTTTATATTCTAAGAATTGTCAATGATCAGGTAGATGACAAATATAAGAAAAAACAATTGGTTAACACTCTTGCTCAGCAAGACATGAACTGCAGTATAAATTGTCACTTGAACATGATTACTAGCAAGATTTCCTTTTTGATATTATTTATCAGAAGCACATATTCTCACACAATAAAGCCCAATGAAGCCTTAAAAAATATTCTAATTATCCCAAGTACACCCCAACAAAGGTTAACGAGTGTTCCTGAAGTTTCCAATGGCTCCTGTCTTAGTGATATAATAAACCAACTTATTGCTGCTCACTTGTAACTCATATTGACATCAGATCTAATCTCAGGTCATGGTTTTCTACAGATGAAGAAGAAGATTAGGCTTTAACCATAGCATGCTCCAGAGAAAGTCTCGTGATCACTAGCCCTCATCCATATTGGGGACTTCAATTTACCAGATGTCTCCTGGAGGTACAATAGAGCAGGGAGGAAACAGTCTGGCAGGTTCCTGGAGTGTTTGGAAGACAACTTTCTGAACCAGCTGGTGAGTGAACCAACCAAGGAAGGTGCCCTGTTGGCCTTGCTTGCAAACAGAGAAGGCCTATTGGGGGATGTGAAGGTTGGAGGACGCCTGGGCATAGTGATCATGAGCTGATAGAATTCTTAGTACAGGGAGAAGTAAGGAAGGGAGACAGCAGAACAAGCACCTTAGACTTCCATAGGGCTGACTTTGGACTGTTCAGAAAGCTGCTCAATAAGATTCCATGGGAGGCAGCCAATGGGGGCAGAGGAGCCCAAGAGGGTTGGTTGCTCCTCAAGAAGGAAATCTTGGTGACACAAGAACAGGCTGTCTCAGTCTGATGGAAAAGGAGTCAGTGAGGAAAGAAGCCAGCTTGACGGAGTAGAGAGATCCAGGAAGATATTCGGGAAAAGAGGGAAAAATATGAACTTTGGAAGATGGGGCGGGTGTCTTGGGACAATTATAGGAATATAGTTAGATCATGTATGGAGAAAGTCAGAAGGGCTAATGCTGAATTGGAACTCAGACTGGCCAGTTCTGTTAAAGATAATAAACAGTCCTTCTATAGGTATATCAAGAGTAAAAGGAGGGTCAGGGAGAATCTCCAGCCCTTTTTGGATGCAGAGGGAACGTTAGTGACAAGGGATGAGGACAAGGCTGAGGTCCTTAATTCCTTCTTTACCTCAGTCTTTAATAGTAAAGATGGATATTCCCTGAGTACTCATCCTCAGGAACTGGCTGACAGGGAGGGGAAGAATAACAAAGTTCCCATGGTGCAGGAGGAAATGATTAGCGACCTACTTGGCCAGTTAGATATCCACAAGTCAATGGGGCCAGATGGGATTCAACTGAGGGTGCTGAGAGAGCTCAGATGTGTTTGTCAAGCCCCTTTCCATCTTCTATCAGCAATCCTGGCAGACTAGGAAAGTTCCACTTGACTGGAGGCTGGCAGATGTTATGTCCATATATAAGAAGGGCCGAAATGAGGATCCAAGGAACTACAGGCCCGTCAGTCTGATCTCAGTCCCAGGGAAGATCATGGAGAGGTTCATCTTGGGAGTTATCATGCAGCACATGTGTGATGGACAGGGGATCAGGCCTAGTCAACATGGTTTTACAAAAGGTAGATCCTGTCAAACTAACCTGATCGCCTTCTATGGCAAGGTAACAAGTGGCGTCCCCCAGGGCTCAGGCTTGGGTCTAGTTTTGTTCAAAATCTTTATCAGTGACCTCGATGAAGGGATCGAAGGCTCCCTCAGTAAGTTTGCAGATGACACTAAACCAGGAGTGTTGATCTGCCTGAGGGTAGGGAGGCTCTTCAGATGGATCTGAACAGACTGGACCAATGGGCTGAGACCAATGGGATGAAGTTTAACAATGCCAAGTGTAGAGTGCTGCACATGGGACAAAAAAACCCCTTGCAGCGCTACAGGCTTATGGGAAACTGGCTGGAGAGCTGTCAGGCAGAGAAGGACCTGGGAGTGTTGGTTGACTGCAGGTTGAATATGAGTCAGTAGTGTGCCCAGGAGGCCAAGAAGGCCAATGGCATCTTGGCTTGTATGAAAAACAGTGTGTCCAGTAGACTGAGGGAAGTAATTGTGCCCCTGTACTTGGCATTGGTGAGGCCACACCTCGAGTACTGTATCCAGTTCTGGGCTCTTCACCATAAGGACATTGAGGTCCTCAAGTGAGTTCAGAGAAGGGACTGGAGGGCAAATCATCTGAGGAGTGGCTGAGGGAGCTGGGGCTGTTTAGCTTGGAGAAGAGGAGGCTGAGGGGAGACCTTATGACTACCTACAACTCCCTGAAGGGAGGTAGTAGAGAGGTGGGTGATGGTCTCTTCAGCCAGGTGACAAGGGGAAATGGCACAAAGTAGTGCCACAGCAGGTTTAGATTGGACGTTAGAAAAAAATTCTTTACTGCAAGAGTTGTTAGGGCCTGGAACAGGCTGCCCAGGGATGTGGTTGAGTCCTCTTCCCTGGATGTGTTTAAAAGACAGGTATATGAGGTACTCAGGGATATGGTTTAGCTTAGGATGGGATTGGTTGAACTCGATGATCTTTTAAGGTCTTTTCCAACCCTGTGATTCTGTGAAAGACACAGAGAAAATCATATATTAGCAAAATGAAATTTCCCTGGCTTTGAGTTACAATTCTCTCATTAACAATATGAAAACGGGAGCTCTTTGGCCCAGACAAGCTTTTTGGAACTTAAAGCTACAATACATAAAGTAAAATCAGGATGTTGCATAGCTCAATAGCCCTACCATCCATGAATGCACTACTTTTTGACTCCTCCAGGGCCTGTTGCACCGAGCAATTTTTTGGCCCTGAATGCCCTGAAATACAGTTGGGTATAAACTTCAGAATATGAGACAAAACACAGCACATAACTTCAAAGACTAGCAATGCCATTAGGTATCTCTGCCCCTCCTCACCCCTGTTCTCTGATGCAGCTTTGTGCAGTAATGATGGCACTGATTAGCAAGCTTTTGAACACAAAAATGGGGCCACGACAGTGAGCAAAGCAGCACTTGCTATTTTCATTTCAGCTACGCAGATATGCTGAAATAATGATCCTGACAACATGTTAGCAATACATTAGAAAGACTTTAGTAAGCAAATAATTTAATTACATTTTTCTCTTAGGCAGTTTTTATTGCATGACCCCTGACCTTTTATATTGCTGTACCTAAACTCAGCATGGGATTCGCACTTCCCATTCCTGTCACAGAATCTCTCCATCTTGTACTATTTAATATAGTGTGCTCCAGGTGTTCTGTGGTGAATGAATAGTTATATTACTACCTGTCAGACACAATCACACTCTATTCATCATCCGTGGCTGGCTGCGTGAAGCCCTGCTTCCAGCAGGCTCCCTCTCTATTTCCTTGTTCAAACGTCTGCAGTGCTTTCGGCCCATCTGTCAAGCCTGTCATTTAGAGGGAAAACAGTATCAGCGCTTTAAATATATGGAGTTCTCTATTGAAACAGTGCTGTGATTGAACTGTCAGCATCCCCAGTATCACAGACAGTAATTCATGACTGGTCAGAGCTCCATTTAGGTTGCTATTACTACACTGACCTTGCTGGGTCACGTTGAGAGTTTTTTCCCTTTGCAGTTAGGTCTATAAATAATGCAATTAACCTTTCAAGAATTACAAAATGTTCTTAGCTCCCTCTTCACAAATTCACTTTCTGATTGCAGCATTTTATAAAAATCAAGTCTGGGGGAGCTGGGAGGGGAGCAGAATCAACAGGAAAGGGCATTTCTCTCTCCTGAACTGTACACCACGTGTCAGTGAAAAACAAACAAATACTGTAACACACCTGGTCCTGCAACACTTTGTCTGGTAAAGCTTACCTGGCTGTCATCAGGACCCCTGCCTCAAGTTCCACTTTTCTGGATTCAAGCCTAACATCTCAAAGTACTTTAAAATACATCACATCTGAAATGGTAAACCCCTCTGCTGATGTTCCAGTATATGGTTTAGGGATTTTTGGGGGGTTTGGAGGTTTTTTGTAGGGAGGTCAGAGGGAGAGTTGCATTGTGGGGTTTTTTTTGTTATAAATTTGACCATGGAACAAAACTATGAAATAACATATTTCATTGTAAAATAAAAATTTACTTCTTATGTACATGCATTTCATGGTCTTCCTGCAAAAGTACACTTCAATTTAAGAAAAGAATGGAATGGAATAATTCTCTGAGGATCAGAATTTTATATTTTATATATATCCTTTTGGAACAATTGACAAAAGTGGTTTTGTATGAACTGCTGATCATGAAATGACTCCATCTAGTAAAGATGAATCTTTGTGTAACTTAGAAGTCATCTATTCATAAATATCTCTGTAGAGCTCAAAACATTTTAAATAGGTTGGCTTTCACTTGCACCTTTGTAAAAAAAATTGTGTCAGTAGGCTCATGTTATCCAGCATTAGACAGTACATGAAAATTCCTCTGAATGCTTAGAATTCTGAATTACTGAAAAATACAGTACACCTGTAACAGTTGTATACTTGGGTCTAACTCTGAGTTTGCATCTTCACCCGCAGCCTTTTTCAGCAGTTAGACTATGACCATGTAGCTGGATACTCTCCACACAGCATCTCAGAATCCCTCCAGCTGGAGGAGGTCCAGCAAAACCGGGCAAGAGAGACTAAATGCTCATGAGGTGTAAACAGGTTAAGAGAAAAAACAGAGGTTAGCTCAAGTCACTGGGAGAACAGAGCAGTGTTGAGAAGAATATGCCCCACCTATGCCCAGATTTCAGTCTAAGACCAAAGCCCTAATTTGAACACAACTGTGATGTCTCCGTAGGCTTGCTGGATTAAAGCTTACGCCTCTGGCCTTGATTACATTTTTAGCTGTAGACATGGTCTTGTCACTGTTCTTCTCTGAAGAGGTGCTTGGACTCCTGTGATTGCAGCCAAATATACAAACCAAGCTAGCTAACCCTAGGTTACTATTGAATTTTTTTGTAATAATACTATGTAAATGAACATATTACGTACCATTTTTTTTCCTTGATTTTTAAAAAATATTTCTAAAAACATACAGAACCTAAATTTAATTGTGCTTACCAATATTAATTTATGCAACTTCAAAAATCCAGACAACACATTTTCTCAACTTCAGCTAAGTTGTGTGATTCACTAGAAAGCCCCCTCCCCAAGTATGTATTATACATAGTTGCAAAGAACACCATGTTGCAAAGACGCAAAAAACACCAACGGCAAGTAGAAGTCTTACACAAAGCAAAATTATTTACTACATGAAAGTGAAAAGGCAGTAGAGAAAAAGGCAAAAAGGTCTTTTCGAGGCAATAGTATCTTCTTATTACAGACACAGAATTAAATTAATTATGTCACTTCAGCCACTCTGAATATTTTGTACTCTGAAAGATACAGTAGCATGTGTTGTTAGCAGTTTCCTGAAAGTCTCCTTTTTAGTGTTCTCCACCATGAATGTAAATGTCACAGCTTATTACAGATACTGAATAAGTATAATTAAGAAATATTTTCATCTAGTTTCTCCTTTCTTAGAGAGAGTCATAAAACAGAGAGACACGGAACAGGCCCCTTGTTGTTGGTTTTAGCATTTTTAATGAATACTTCAGTATCTCTCTGGCCTCAATCTGAAGGCAAAAGCTTTCACTTATTATAGAGGCAGAATAAGTGTAAGTCTCATCTCATTAACTGTCATATTATCAGGCTCTATGCCATACCATTCAAGTTTCACTGAGCATTAAGAATTGCTTAATTACATACAGTAAAAACAGCCTGCTGAGACGTTCTCTTTCAGATTAATATGGAGGCATAAGGACAGAGGTCATCGTGACTCACTCCTTCTTGCCACTGTATTAACTCAAAATTACAGAGGCTTTTTGTTAGCGACAAAAATGCAATGGGCATCTCAAAAATAAAATGTTTACGTCTAAGGAAAAGAGACATTTTTGACTTTGCAGACTAACAATCCTTTCTCTCCTCCCCTTCTCTCTGCGTTGGTGTTAGACTGCATAGTACATTCCTTATAAATTATACCACTCTATGTTAATTATAGTGTGCTGACACTGCTTGTCATTACTAAACCTACTACATGCTTTGTGTGCACAGATTTGAATAGCTATTTGTTCCACAAAATGTGGAAAAGCTGTACAAGTTACAGAGACTGGTCATTGCTCACATCTTTCTCTAAGCCTTCCTATTTTGTTCTATTTTTAAACCAAACACATATACAAATCCCACTTGTGTGGTCTGCATTCCAAAAATGCTGCCAGTCCTAAGCAAAATTACTGTCCTTACCAGGAATCTCCAACACATTCCTGTTGGAAACTCCTTTTTCCTTCACTTCTGCCTCTCCTGCAACACAGTTCTTAAAGATTTTAGGTATCTCAGCACACATGCATAGATATGCCACTCAGATTCATGTATAAGCACCCCTACACACGGGATTGTACTGCTTATCTCTGCTTTCCAATAAAAACATCAGAATAAGCATTTTCTCAAAAAGTAAAAGCTTTGCCTCTTGCTTAATCCCTTTCTAGAGCTACATCCTGAAAGTGGAAGAAAGATGCCAATGAAGTTAATCAGCCAGTATGCTACATTCTCAGAAAATAAATCAGGTGGATTATCATTCTTCATCCAGCAATTTTGTATACTATGTCTTGCTTCAGAAAGCACAACATCCATTCGTGTGAACGTAGACAGTCTCAAACACAAAGAAAGAAACCCTAACAATCTCACCTTATGTCTTGCCTTATGCAGAAAGTAAGATATGCAGATATGTTTGAAGAAAAAATTTGTCATTGTAAATGAAAGTATGTGTTTCCTCAGAAAAAACTCTGGTGTTTTAATGAAGTTTTGGAGTATGTAATCTTATTTCAATATATACTGGATTTTCTGTTTTTCCAACTGTACTACGTAGTTTAACAAATCCCAAAACCTTTCCCTACAATTGTAGACAAACACAATTATAACACGATCACTATACTTCAGTATGCATTTATTCTGTGTTGAGGGGAGATTTTGAAAGACTTTATCACCTTGTCAGGGAAGAACCAACATGTTGCTGCTAGCTGTAATTACAATTAGCTTTAACAGTCTGAATAAAAAAATAGTCCAACAGCTATACAGCTATGTTTTTTCAGACATATCTGCCTTCCAGTACTTTTCCAGCATAATCCTCATGGGCTTAGTGGAAACAATGAAAAACATTCTGAAATGATGGGAAGAGCTTTCATTGCTGTATCATCATGACATTATGCCACAAATTACAACTTTCCCACATCACAACTTCAGAAGGGTATCCACAACCTACCACTAAATAAAGGTCATCTGAAAACTTCTAACCAACAATTCCACTGTCAAAATAAATTGGGCTTCAGGATATTCGCAGTGATTATTTGCAGCCCTTTAGAATTACAACCAGCTATTACACAAGCATTGATGCTTTGGTTCATTATCTACATTCTCATTTGACTTGTAGCATGGTATATTTCCCCTATTGACTGATTACTATAAAAAGTGACACAAACTTTAGGGCTCACATGAGGGAAAAGTGCAAGCTGGTGGTAAAGACCAAAGGAGATAATTTCAGGGAAGTTCGGTATGAGCAAGTGACTAATTGAAGCAATTGACGGAAAGGCATAGTCGCTTTCACGTTGAACTTCCTAGCTGAGCACATTCAGTCATTAAGGGGTCAAGACAACTCCTTCTACATAGATGTTTAAAGTAGTTACAAAATGAAGAAAAAAGAAAGAAGCGATAGGTGCATGAACTACAAAATTAAGCTTTCTACCGCCTTCCCTATTTTAAAGGCTGAAGAGATATTTTCGAAGAATTAAATAAAAACATACATCATGTTTAAAATTATAACATGTAAAAGAAAATATAAAACCAAATTACACTGAGTACAAGACAAACAGAATGCTACTCATATTGCAAGAAGATGGAATAAATAGCATCGTGCAAATCAATTAACTAGCTTGTTTTTTAAAGCAGATACTTACAAGATTTCCAGTGGTTGAAAGAATATACATGACAAAGTATAAGGATCGGAGTTCATTATATAAAGTATAGAAGATAGCAAGATTCAGCTTAACTCAGCATAAAGGTACTGATTGACAGTGGGCAAGGTTCCAATAACCTGAATAGTTGACCCCTCTTTTGATAAACCTGCTAAACAGGAGGCTGTAAGAAAACAGAACTAACATTTTATGCCATGGTGGTTGAGGATCTGAGTAACAAAAAAAAGCTAATACAATAGCAGGTTTTTTATTTTAAAAGGGTATTTGATCTATTGTGGTGTCTGCTTGACATTGCTACAGGTGATACCAACAAAAAGTCAACACACTATTTGAATAAACTGTCTTTTCTAAGAAAAGTGAACGATGATTGATTTCCTGTGTAGAGGTTCGGCGGGTTTATGATTTTGTTGTTGTTGTTGCAGAGATATGAGTTAACTCAGTTATTTTCTCTTAATACTTTATACAGCTGAAAAGCTCCTTAAGATGGTTTTCCTTTCTTGGTAGCTAACATACTAACTTTCCAGATTTCTCATAATTATTTACTTAGTGCTAGAAAAGTACATTAGATGTGTATCTTTACATGTTAAGCATTTTATCAAATCTGTTTCTCATTCTCTAAGAAGTATGAAGCTGGTTTTGCAAAGCAGAAGGTCTGTGCAAGGGCCTACACGTCCAAATACATCATCTTATTTCCACAATGCAAACATAACTATAGTTGCATGTAATTGGAAGGTTGGTGAATACAACTTCCTATTTTTCTTCATATAGCTAGCATGCTTGGATTTATAATCATGCTTTGAAAGCTATTTGTGAAATGTAGTCAAAAGTATCTGTAGTTTCAAGGACGAAGAAGGCAGTAGATACATTAAACAAACCAAAATTAGGATGGAAAAAAAGTGCATTACATTATAACCAAGTGACATATGTGATTATAAATTTTGTACCTACCATTTCTTGCCTTGCCTTAAGGCAAAAGTGCTTGTGATAATAACAAAAGGCTAAGATCTGAAAGCAAGCTATATGATTTCTGGTATTCAGATTCTCAGAAGACTTTAACAAGTGCCTTCTTAGTCATCTATGTTATTTCCTGAAAGTTCTGCCCTTTCCAGAGTCTCCTTCCACTATACCTAGTTTTAAATGAATTCTCAGAGCAATAGTACTCAGACATCAAACATCTTGCATATTATTAATTTAATTTAGAAAAAAAAAAACAAAAACATTCCTAAATAGATTTTAAGCTGATATTTCAATGAACTTGTTTTCTGCTAAATTTTTATATCTCCATAGCAGAATGAAAATTAATATTGTACAGTGGAATCTACCAATTCACCAACTCTCATTTCCATCACAGAACACCCCATTCAGCAATAATAAAATTAATGAAATTCTAATAGGGTAACAATTAAAGATAGTTAATACTGAAAGGCATATTTAATAAAAACATATTTTAAAAACTATTTTGTAGGGTTCACACAATACTATAATGTATTTACACCTCATGGAGGACTTTCCGTGGAGCCTGTTTTTCCCGCCACTATGAAATTTATAACCTCTCTCCTTCTCCTCCTCAGGTTTGAGGAGGCACGGTCAGAAGAGTCTATAATACTGTTCTTCCTTTGGCCTGCACACCCACAGTGTCTGAGAACATGAAAACCTGTGTCTTTAGTCACTATTGTCTTTTTTAAGCCTAGTTATATATTATGTCTATTGGCTTCTTAGTGGAGAGGCATGTGATTCCAAAATGAATTGTCAATTATATAAACTTCCCACTCTTCTGAGCTTCTTTAGCCCTCCTTCCCATCCTGTAGGGAAGATGAGGGAACAGAAACAGAAGACACAAGCTTTCACCACCTCCCACTGTCCTATCAGCATGCCGTATGAGTAATACCCAATTAGCCAAAAGAAATACTTCACAGATATGTGGCCTGTAGAACAAGTGTTGCCCTTGAACAACTACGATAGCAGGTTCTCTGTTCTCTCAGATGCATCTTTTTTACAAAAAGTTTGAAAATCAGGATTGGTGAGAACTTAGAATTGTTCTCAGTTCAGTAATAATGGGTGATGTACTATTAGAGTGAGCAGCAGAGCTATAGAGAAGTCTGGAAAGTGGGATGCAAAGGATAATAATATGTGGCTTACAAGTTTTTGGCTGGTGTGAAATTTGAGGTTTCTGAGGTATTCATGTCAAATGGATATACAAGTTCTTCCACTATTATTTTCTTACTTTAATTGATTGGCAAATCACTAGTATAAATGATTGTCTCTTGCAGCACATTTGAGAATTCGGATTCAGTTTCATCTGCAGAATTTTGTCTCAAGACCTTGCAAAAGATGATCAAAAATTTAATCAGCAAGCTATTTACAGTTTAATGAAGTCACACTCAGAGCATAGCATTTACAAGTCCTTATTAAACACAGGTGTTTCACACATATTAACTGCATCACTTAAAGAACTCTGGTTTTCAAACATTAAGTTAGATTTGCCATGCTTTGTGATATGCAGTCTAAAACAACTGGGCGATATCATAAACAATGGTAGCAGACACTGTATTTTAAGAAAGAATGTTTGCAGTTCACCTGGAATAATGCACATTCCATATTTTTTCTCACTAAGCAAAAAAAAATATCCCAAACCACCCCAAAAACCGTAGCAAAAAGTCAAGAGAAGATAGAAACTGAAAACAGCTTCTGTCTTGAAAACCTCACCCATGCGGACAAATACTTCCTTCCTGGCAACAAAGTAGTAAATTGTTTTAGTTGAGGTAGAACTGAATTAATATTTATCGCTGCTAAATTTCTCTAGAAGGACCCTTTTATAGACACTACTAGACATTAGTTCAGCAGTTTGGGAGGCATGCATCACTCAGCTGAGAACTGCATGTTTAAAACCAAATGCATATAGGTGACCAGCACAAATCAGAGGCAAATTCCATCACACCATATCTTCATAAGCTGATAGTGCCATCCTTAGTCAGCTTTCTTCAGCAAATATGTTAAACTACATAGAGTTTAGAATGTTATTTGGTAAGGCTTTGGACTGACTTTCAGCCATGATGGCTTAGACACACCATCATCTCATGTCCCTTTTTTTTCGAGAGGGACATGTTCCATTTCCAAACTATGGATGTTAAGTACGCCAACACTTCAGTCACTCCAGAGCAAAACCCAACATATCAATACAAACCCTTCCTTCTCAGGAGTTTAAATATGTGTCTCTTGTCCAAGTCACATGGGTCATGTTTAACAAAAGAACACGTTTTTTAAGGATTAAACTACTGCTAATAGATTTGCTCTGTTTGTCAAGTTCTCCATCTCTTGTTAACCCAAACCTTAACACTTCCCCTTTCCCACCTCCTCTTCCCCACCCACTCCCATAACAGCAGAGTAGCCCACTGTTAAGATGCTCAAAAGATTTCAAGTCCTTTGCAATGAATTGCTTCAAAACCGAAAAAGTTGCACACTCCATAACTGTCAAAGAGTACTGTACATGGCTTTCGTGCTATTACATTGCCAGGTCCACTTATTGCACTCACCTGCAAAAAAATTCATTTTTCAATTTATTTGGCTTCTCACATAGTTTGTGTTTGGTACAATGGACACTTGTTCTCTTTCACTCTTTCACATGATAGAAGTAGAGTCTTTACAGATGCTGTCTCAATCTTGATTACATTAAGCTGTCATATTTCCCTAACATCTGTACCAATTATCACAAGAAATGCAGCAGTTTTGGCTGGGATCTAACCTGTCTCAACTTTTTCAGTTTAGATTATTTCATTACTATGGAATCACAAAGTCCTGTATCTTATTCAACACACCTCTTACCTGGAAATACTATATATGACATCAAGTCCCTTCCACATTCTAAATAGGACCAAGTTGCAGTTTCCTCTTCAGTTTCATTACATTTCCAAAGTCACACTTTTTTTAGGGGATCTACAACTCCAGTTGCATAATTTGTTCAAAAGAAATTATATTAATATATTACATAGGTATGACAGAGTCAAAATGCTGCTATTTATCCTTTGTGTATGACACTATCATACAACACACCTACGTGTGCACATCCCTCTCCACTGCAGCAGGTGGATCCCAATGCTAGAAAGATAACAAAACACTTAAGGGGATACTAAACCCTGAAAGGCTTTCCACAAAAATCAATGAGCTGTTTTTTTCCTAAAAACTCCTTCACAGAAATGATGCCTGAAAAACAAAGATAGCCAAGATTATTATTGTTTTTTTCAAAAGTATTTTAGTACTTGATATCAGATAGTTACTAGAAGTACTGAACAACATTTTCTCTGAGTGTCTTGGTTTAACCCCAGACAGCAACTAAGCACTGTGCGTCCACCCGCACACTCTCCCATCCCCAGTGCATTGGGCGAGACAATCAGAAGAATCAAAATGGGGTGAGGTAAAGACATTTTAATAGCTAAAGTAAAAGCCACGCATGCAAGTAAAGCAAATCAAGGAATACATTCCCACTTCCCTTAGGCAGGCAGGTGTTCAGCCATGTCCAGGAAGGCAGGACTTCATCACACCCACCACTGACTTGGGAAGACAAATGCCATCACTCTGAATGTCCTCCTCTTCCCTTTTCTTCCCTCCAGTTGTACATGTTGAGCATAACATCATATAGTATGGAATATGTCTCCTAATTCCTTGTGCATAATGATTACTTGTGAAGATAAACAACATCAGTCTGAACACCCCCCTCTCCCTCTTCTCCCTCACAGCCTTATATGACAAACATGACACCCTATGGTATGGAATATCCCTTTGGTCAGTTGAGGTCAGCTGTTCTGTCTGAGTGGCCTTACAACTTCTTGCTTTGAGGCACTCCAACATGACTTCACATGTGGTCACCGGTAATTTTAGGTGCACCTACTGCGGCATGGTCTTAACACAGTCACAGATGTTTTGAGGTAGACCTTCTCCAGCATGGCCTTATCCTTGGTCCACAATCCCTTCAGAGGTGCTCCTGCTGGCCTATAGTAGACATAACCACAGCCACTTCAAATGGTACCTGTTCTGATGTGAATTTATTCACAGACATCGTTGTTTCTGGGTGTACGGCTCCCACGTGGATGCATGGAATGGTCACAGTTCCTTTGACTCAAGTCCACACTGGAGTTCCAGACCATCCAGTACAGCAGCATACAAACAGCAGTGATGCCCTGACCATCTGCCAGCCCAGGTGTATCACCATTGCTGTTATCAAAATGTTACCAGGCAGAGTATAGTAAAATGATAAGCAGTACAGCACTACAGTGAGCAGGAAAGCAAAAGCAGCCACTAATGAGCACTAGACTGTACTATACAGTAAGGCAAGAAAGCCCCATGGCAAGCACACGAGTCTGCCAATTAACAGCTAAACAGCAGTAGCAGCTATAGATTCAAACTAACACATTCCAATCAAACCTTATGTTACATTGAACTCTTCAAACCCTGCATTCAGTGGAAAACGAACTGCTTATGGTTTAACCCCAGGCAGTAACTAAGCCCCACACAGCCACTCATTCACCAGGACTGTTGTATAGCACCAACCAGCAGCTGAGTACCATGTGGCTGCTCACTCACCCCTGCAGCCCCTGGGAGGAGAGTGGGAAGCAAAGGCAAAACTCATGGTTTGGGATAAGGATGGTTTACTGGGACAGTACAGGCTGTGGGAAATACAGCAGCAGGACTTAGAGCAGAAGATACAAAATGCGTGATACACAATCGTTTCTCACCCAACAACCAGACAACTTGAACCATACAGCTCAGACTGGTCCTGATGTTGGACCTTCCCCAAGAAGCATGTCCTGAAGCTGGGCTGCCTCTTTCCTGACTAGCCCCCTTGTATGTTAAGCATGATGTCATATGCTATGGAATACTCCCTTTGGTTAGTTTGGGTCACCTGTCATGGCTGCATCTACTTCCAACTCTGGTGAAAATTAATCCTATCATAGCCGAACCCAGGACATTATCCACCCCTTTTTCTATACCATGTACATCATGCACAGATCTGACACTTTCCAATTAATCACCACATATTTCCCTCTCTTCCATACACACACTGATATCATTCCCTTGGTCTATGGGCCTCTAAATGTCTGTTGAGTTCACTTAGACCATGACTTTGGGCTCCATCTGCCATAACTGTCCCTCAGGGCAGGAGTGATGTGTGTGCCATTAGATATTTCATGCTGCATTTGGAGCTCATGGCTGGTGTATCTGGTGCAATCCCTCCTTGCAGTCTACAGGTGGAAGATGTTCACTTCAAGGAAGTTGCTGGACACCAGGTGCTGAGGCCAGTTCTAGTTTCCTCATCCACTGATCCTTCATTAATTTGGGTGATTCACACTGTAACCCTATTGATACAGATACAGCAATTGTAGCAATGATAATGTACAATGGCAGCATTATTTAGCAATTAACATTATACATTTTCTAATTTATTAGCTATTCTCACCCAAAATCAGTTTCCCTTGAGGTCATCCCACCAAGTGCACCCAGGTCCGTGAGAAAAGCAATCCAACCGTTAGGTTTCCTTTGCCTGAAACTGGGCTAGCCAGACTGTCTTCCCGAACATATTCTTCATATACAGTATGTGTCCACTATCTCCTACAGTGCATGGAAGTTTTGATTCAGCAAGGTCAGCTCAATTGGAAGACCCCCTAGAGTTAACTAACCAGGTGCCCTTTGCTAAATGTATATCCCAATGGTTGAAGGTCGCACCACCCATTGCTCACAGTGTAGTCTTTAACAGCCCATTGTATCTTTCAATTTTTCCACAGGCTGGTGTACAACAGGGGATGTGATGCACCTACTCCGGGCCATGCTCTTTGGCCCATGTGTATGTGAGAGTGTTTCAGAAATGAGCCCCATTGTCTGACTCAATTCCTTCTGGGGTGCCATGTTGCCACTGGACTTGCTTTACAAGACCAAGGATAGTGTTCCAGGCAGGGACATGGGATATGTTTACAGCTTTCTAGTAGCTGCTTCCATCAATGTAAGCACATAGTACTTGCCTTGGAGTGCTTGTGGTAGTGTGATGGAATCAATCTGCCAGACTTTCCCATACTTATATTTCAGTCATCACCTTCCAGAGAAACTTTACCTGCCTGTTACAAGACATGTTGCATCTCTTCCTTGATGGCCTGATGTGTCCTGGGCCCATCAAGCTCTAAATAATGTTGCCAGTCTAGATCTACTTGACCTACTTCAATCTTAGAAGCCTGTCCAACCTGCTGGTTGTTTTGATGTTTCTCCGTTCCTCAACTCTTGAGTTCATGGGCATCTAATATGATGTACTTTTACAACCATCTTCTCCAACCGGGCAGCAATATCTTGCCACAATCATAGAATCATTGAATATCCTGAGTTGGAAAGGACCTGTAAGGATCATCAAGTCCATCCTCTGGCTCCACTCAGGACCAGACAAGTCAGAGCATGTGACTGAGTGCATCATCCAGATGCTTCTTGAACTCAGTCAAGCTCAGTGCTGTGCTTGACTGTGGGAGACCTTATTGGTCTCTACAACCACCTGAAAGAAGGTTGTAGCCAGGTGGATGTTGGTCTCCTCTCAAGTAGCAACTGATAGGACGAGAGTTGTAGATGGGCTGTTTAGATTAGATATTTGGAAAAAATTCTTCACTGAAATGGTATCCCTGGAGGTATTATGGTTTAGTGGTGTATTTGGCAGTGTCAGGTTTAAGTTGGACTCAATAATCTTAAAAGTCTTTTCCAACCAAAATGCTACTGTGATTCTAAGATAAAACAATGGGACAGAGGATTGTCACGAGAGGAAAGTGCAAAAGAAATGTGATGAGACTTTCCTTCAAAAGGCAACTGCAAAGAAAGGAAATAATTGTTCTCCATATCACCTCTCCCCAATAATAGGACATGGGGCAATGGACACAAATTGGAACAGCAGGTTCCATCTGGATATGAGGAAATACTCCCTTACTTTGAAGGTGAGAGATCACTGAAAAAGGCTACCCAGAGAGGTCACAGTTTCCTTCTCTGGGGTTACTCAAAATTTGTCTGGACACAGTCCTGTGCAACCTGCTCTGGGTGATCCTGCTGTAGAAAGGGGTTGGATTAGATGATTTTCAAAGGTCCCTTCCAACTCCAACTCTTCTGTGATTTGTAAAGCCTGAGACAAAGTATAGGATGAAATGGTAGTAGGGGATATTAAGTTAGATATGAAGAAAACTTCTCCAATGGAAGTTTCCAGTGGAAAGAACAGAGAAGAACTGGAATAGATGGATTAGGTTGCTAAATTTCTGCTGTTGGAAATGTGTAAGAACAAGTGAAGGAAACAACCCTAGGTATAACAGATACTTTGTTCAGCTTTGGATAAAAAGGATGGCTTACACAGTTTCTCTAATTCCCCTCAAGCTCTATTTTTCTATTATTTCCCTCTGCTTTGCTACAGCTAGTTTCAGATAGGCCACTGAGATGAACACTTGGAACCGATGTTTTGGTGTCTTTAAGTACTGTTGCATTAAAAGATTATGCATTAATTAGCAGTCAGATTTACTTTTTCTACCTTTTTATATCAAGTAAAACATTAGGCTTTTATTATCTTCACATTATAAAATACTAGTGATATCACCTATTGCTAGACAGCACTTAACCACAGCACATGCTATTGAAAAGAAACTTAGAAATCTCTGTCATCTTCTTTTAGCAGTAGCTAATTTTTTTCTGCTTAAAAATTCAACCTGTTAAAGTTCTTAATTTAAAGGTCTCTGCAAGCAGACCTTGAAATCAGTACACTACAAATGACATGATCCAATTTCACCCTGATCATTGCTTCATTCCTCACCCTACAGCAGTGGTTAGCAAGGAGCTGGCTTGTTAACATTGTAATGTATTTCTAGGCTCAAAGTTAAAATTTGTCAGATATTGTTTTGCTTCCACTTAAGAAGTGTTGAGTTTAAATTAAGATACAATAAAACACCTAGGAAAGACAATTAAACTCATCCGAAGTCAGAAATAGAATTAAGTCCCTTTGAGATGTCAGCATTCACATGCTTTGCAGCTTACCTCAGCGCACAATTTCACGATTACAAAACCACCAAAATACAATTAGGCATGTGGTTTTTACCACATCAGCATTCAGAAATGCCTTATTGTCTGACTTACTTGAACATGTTTACTCACAGTTTCTGACAAAGTCTCATTTTCCTCTACAATGAACTGTTTTAAGATACATTGTGAACACAAAACACATGCTAAAGGCTTACATTGGAAAAAGGTGTGGTATATAAACAAATTAGAAGCATCAGTAAAGGTAAGTAAATCAATCTATCCTCCCTTATCAAGAAGACTTACTAAAATAAATGTGGTTATTCATGTAACAAAAATGCTATGGATGTATTAGGATGAGACAGTAATCCAAGTCATTGAGTTCATTGTAAGAAAGCAAGAACCCTCCTCTTTCTGCCCACAGCTGTTCATTGTATTCATCCATCTTTGGTTATTAATATTAGCATTAAATATATTTCTGTCCAATCGGGTTCACTAATGTTTCCAGTTTTTTAATCTATTTTTTTTCTCCTACATTAAACAAATCTAATGATTTCTATCCATAGCAAATGTGGAGCTGATGAGCAAATGAATGATAAAAATTCCTATTATTCCTTTGTGCTCATCTCTTGCACTTAAGATTCTTGTCATGCCCTGGGCAAACTAGCTGTCTGATACTGTTCCTTTATTTCCAATTCCAACGCTTTCTCTGCTGAACATTTCTCTGTCCGGAGCATTTGGTGCACTGTCTAGTACCAAGCAAAATCTGCTTGCAACGTAAGAACATGTGGAGAAATTATGTGTTTTTGTCACACCCTATTAAACGGTATTCAAAACACAATGCCCCAGAAACTAAATTGATTGTAGGTTTTATAACCCTTTTCAGCCTAATGGAAACAATTTAGTACCATGAACGAAAACATAGCTAGTGCAGCTGTGGGAATCTTAAATTGCTCAGCTCAGCAGTTCTGTTCCGGCTTAAGTAGGATAAAGTAGTTAAAGTTCAGTTAGATTCCATTCTTCTGGATCTTTGACAGATCATTTCAGATTAATGTCTTCAAAGTTTTCAACATTCCTTGTAAAAGACTTTCTGAGGAATTCCTGGTTTGTGCTTTTAACTTGGTGGGCAGTGGGAGGTAGTTGTAAGAACTGGGAAGAGAGGGGAAGTGGGGGGCAAGAATGACATGGGGAAGTTTTCAATTATTTTGTAAATTGTCTTATACCATCTCTCTCTTCAGTTTGGCTTCATCATTAATAAACTGAGTGGGGAAATTAAAGGGGAAAAAAAGAAACCAAAATCAAAGCACGATAAAAAGACTAACAGCTTTCTTATAACTTTAATGATTTAGCTAAGACCACAAAAGCTGGAGACAGAGGCAAGATTGAAAATCAGCCCTTAAGTTACGGTAGGGATCTACTGTAGCTCCTTAAGAACCTGTACTTTAGGCCAGACATTTTTTCCTATGCTTATTCACATTCCGTTTTTAAAACTGAATCTTGTAATTAAAAGCTTGAAGACAGGAAGGAAATTTGTCTGATGGAGAATTCGGCACTTCATTGTACAAAACAAATCCTGTACCTAGCCACCTCGGGAGAGAATCACTCACATGGGTACTAGTTTCACTGCAATAACAGAAAAACATCTGTGAATATTATTTGACAAATTGATCACTAAATGAGCCATTAGCTTGAAGGGGTTTTGGATTGCCTTAGCAAAGCAGGGTGCTATATAGCACAAAGGCTTACAGATGCAAAACACTGATTGGAAAAAAAAAAGTTCCAGAAGAAAAGTAGTAATAAAGCAAGCCTAGCATGGAAATGTACCCTTTCTAAAAAATGAGCCGTTTATGAGAAGCAGTAGTAAAACTGCTTAATTCTCCTGTGCCTCTAGGGAGAAATTTAAGCCCTTTGAGAAGTGATGGAGAGAAAAATGAAGCCAATGGTGTGTTTGTCAGTGAGAGAATGCTGTGGAAACAAAGTTAGTGATTTTACTATTCCTGCTTGCCAAGAGCTGACAGGTGTGTAGTTTCTTATTGTTCTGAAAGTCAGCCAGAAACCACAGTTTAATATGTATCTATGTCTTCATAGTAGGGGAGAAAACAGCTGTCTCTCTGGCACATGATACAAGATGATAGAAATACTGAGACATACGCTTCTCTACAGCATGTTACCATTGTTTGCATGGCTTCATTTGATCAAAACACATAGCTGGAAGGAAAAAAAAATGCTGCAGCCCAGATCAGATCAGACAAGTTGTGGCAACCTCTGCTCCCACAAACAGTTATTATTTCACGGGGCCTAATCACCTCAACAAGTTTTTCACATGAACAAGGGTTGAAAGATTAGAGCCATATTTTCAGCACAGCAGATCCAAAGTCTTTCTACAAATAAGTCCATTAAACTTGTAAGCAAACAAAACCAGGGAAATACCAGGTTATTTCAGATAAACATGCGGTAATAATTTCCAACCATTCTTAAAGAATGAGTCTCATAAATCCTTCAGTTTTCAAACTGCTGAGAGATGTCTGTGATTAATAAAGCCTTTGAACTCAAAAGGTTTCCTCACACAAGAAGTGTGTTTTCCTGTAGTATGTGACAAAGCAATCTTTTAAATCTTAATTCTCTAAGGAAGGTAGAAAGTGTATATATATATTATACACACACACACACAAAGTACCAGATGCAATAAGTTGTAAGAAATGTCAGGTTCTGTGTATTAAATTTCCTTTCTGTGCAGAAGTATACTACCGTGTTAAAAGCTCATGATAACTGGCTAGCAGATTGTCAATTGGGTATGCATAAAATGTCTGTGCTTTGTCCAGGCTTGTATGATTTGATAAACTGACAGACATAATCTAAGCAATAAGACTTGCTAGTTTTATTTTTACCAGTCTATGAGAAGAGTGATATAGTACACTTAAAATAATAAGATTTAGGAAACTCTGAAACTTTCACAAAAACAGTAACATTCAGGAAAATAGTAGGCTTGACCAGCAAGCTTCAAAAATTTCAAGAAATTTTGTCATTAGAGCAGAAAATCCTCCAGGTTTATATTGTGTACAATTACTTACACTTACTATGTCAATCTGTTAAACGCATCAAAGTAAAATTCCATTACCAAAAAATTAGGCAAGTCAGAAATGAGCACAAAACATTTCTTAGACTAGGAGACAAAGGCGTTATTATTTTTCCATTTCAGTGTCAACATCTTCTGATCCGTAACGAAAGAAATGATTTTGTGATAAGGAACTATACAATTACATTAAATTTTAATACAAGCAGAAACATAAATTTGGTAATTTATTCTGTTCGATAAGGAAGAACATAATTGAATTAAGACTTAAAGGAAGTCACATGATGAAAACTTTTCTATTCAGTACTTTTCAATATTGATTCACAATGTTTTTTGATAGTCTTAGGTAAACCTCAGCCTGCAAGCCCTTGCCCAAGCTAAACAGCTATCAGGTGCCTGCATAAGAGATCACCTCTTTCACACTGCACTTAGAAATTACGTAAACTGCAATGAGAGCACCTCAACAAACATACAAAGTGCAGACTCAGAATTATTCTCTCTTGCTGAAGTTTCTCCTCTCACAGAGTCACTCCAATCCACCATAAATTCCCTGAGCTTGGGAGTAAGATCAGACCATCATGTCAAATAACAGATTGGAAGAAAAATTACATTTCTAAACAAGTATATAAAAGAAATTGAAAAGATAGAGATTCAGTTGTGGTTTTTCAATGTGGACATGACCTAAAGCTCTACCATGATGTCTGTCATCTTTCTGCAATTGTACTTTCTAACAAGAAGTGAAGGAGCATGTACGCTTGTGACTTGGACAAACAAGTCAGCTAAAGATATAGTGTCCAATCCTGACTGCATCACAAGCAACAGAGTTTCCAGTCCCTGGCAATGTCACCAGATGCCTGCCAGCACTCCTGCTATTTTGGAAAAAAAAAATCAACACCATACAAAAAAGAAGAGGTTGGTTGTAGTTTTGAACTACTTATTATGTTTCAGAATATGGAATAAATAAGAATTCCTGTTCAAATGCATTGGTGAATAAAAGCAGTTTAGTACCCAAAGGACTGTTACTCATGTTTCTCAATTTCTCTTAACCTTAAAGCCACAGATTCATAGCCCTATGAGCACAATAGACATTGAAAAAAATGCTTAGAATAACTATGTTCAAAATCGGTGATAAACCATCAGATTCTTACAAGTCTACATTTCCAGTAGAAATCTTTTAGATTCAAAGTCTACTCCAAAGCCCCATAATGTAGGAGAGCTCAAGGCACACTGAACCGTATCAACAGCTATCTCATCATACTCAAACAGAATTGATGTCTCATTTTGATGTCCCTACTACTACAGATCTCTTTCCATCTAAAATGTTCTCAATTGTTCTAGCTCAAATCTCCACCTGCATCTTGTAAATAAATACCTATTTGACCCAAAAATAATAAATCAGTGTCTCACTTTCAATCAGAATGTTACACACGATTGCTTTCTAATATGACACCTAAAATTGCAAAGCAGAATGTGCTGCGTCTGCATGAAAAAAGGACTTGTCAATATACACACACAAACTCCTCCTCAAAAACACCAAAACCCACTTTCCACCCATTAGCCACTGAAGGTTAGTTTATTATATTTTCACCACAGACTTGGCAAAAAAAGAAAGCTTCAGAAAGCACAAGGAATGTATGTTTTCAGTGCCAATCTCTAATTTGAAACCAGCTTTAAGAATTAAGACAATTTTTTTGTTCAATAATGTTCAGCACAGTGAAGCCACTTGTTTAAATGTATATCCAGAATTACACCATCCCAGGTGCAGAATCTGGCATTTATCCATAAATTTTACACAGTTGGTGATTTTCTACCACTCCAATCTAACAAGATCTCTCTGAAAGGACTCTCCACTCTTGAGGGAATCAGTGGTTCCTCCTAGTTTAGTATTGTTGGCAAGCTTATTTAATATGCACTCAACTCCCAGGCCCAGGTCATTAAGAAAATCACTGAAGCTTGTATGATTGGACTCGATGATCTCAAAGGTCTTTTCCAATCTAGTGATTCTGTGATTCTGTGAAAAGAATTTGCCCTAAAATTGATCCCAGAGGAATACCACTAGTGACTGGCCACTCGATAAATGTACCCCAAATACAAGAACTCTTTAAAGTACCATTCCTCATCCAGCTGTTCACCCATCATGATGTGTACATGTCTAGCTGTGCCCTGAACATTTTATCTAGAAGGATACTGTGAGAGACAGTATGAAAATCTTTGTAATAATAATAATAATAATAATAATAATAATAATAATAATAATAATAATAATAATAATAATAATAATAATAATAATAATAATAAAAACAAGCCACATCCACTACCTTCCCTTTGTCCACTAGGCAGGTAACTTTATCATCAAAGGATATTAAATTAGTAGGGCATGACTCTCCCTTCATGAATCTATGTTGGCTTTGAATGATGACTGTATTGGCTTTCAAGTCCTTTTCAGTAACTCCCATGATAATCTTCATAATTTTACCAGGCACTGAGGCAAGACCGAGAGGCCTATAATTATTAGGGTCTTCTTTCTGGCCATTCTTGAAAATTGGAATAACTTTTACGAGCTTCCAGTCACGTGGGACCTCTCGTAGATTCCCACGACTATTGATAACTGAGAAAGGTGTTCCAATAATATTGGCCACTTAGTGCCCTGGATTGAATCTCATTTGGCCCCACAGACTTACATGCATTCACCTGCAGCAGTAAAACCTGTACAAATGCAAAAATAACTAGGAGCCTATTACTTCACCGGTTGTGGTTCTCCAAACCATGACTCCAGGTGTCCCAGGACCCAGAATTGGTGGTAAAGACAGAGTTAAAGGCAACATGAAACATCTCTGCTTTATCGCTAATTGTGAGGTGACAACCAACCTCATAAAATACTGAACTAATGTTTTCTTTAGTTCTCCTTTTGTTGTTACTGTATTTTACAAGCCTTTTTTATCTACCACCATATTGACCGGCTCTAAGTCCTGTATGGCTTGGGCCTTATAAATTTTCTCACTACAGTGGTGAACAGCACCTCTGTATTCCTCCTGTGACTCTTGACCCTGATTTCAAAGTCCATACTTTTTTTTTCCACCTAAGTATCCAGAAAGAGATCCCTGTTCAGTCAAGCCAGTCTTCTGCCCTGCTGTTTGACTTCCAAAACATTAGAACTGTCTTTTCCAGTGCTCTTTTAAAAGGCGGGTTTTAAAAAATTACCAAAATTTATGGACCCAAATACCCTTAGAAGCAGAGCCCATGAAGCCTGTACTAAGTAGTTCTCTGAGGAGCCTAAAACATGCTCTTACAAAATCAAGGGCAGCATCTGTGCTGGCAGTTCTTCTCATGTGGCCAAGACAGCCATCAATCACTACTTCACCCATGACAACATCTCTATTTACAAACAATAGGCCAAGGATGTCACCTTTCTATCAGTTCCCTTAGCACATGTATCAGAAAAAAATATTCAGTGTGCTTCAGGTCCCTGACAGGCTTAAGCAGTAGGCTCATGCAAACCTTACAAAGTTTAATAAGGACAAGCCCAACATCAGACACCTGGGTCAGGGTAATCTCTGAGTACAGACTGGTGGATCAAGGAATAGAGAGCAGAGAAGGAACTGGGGATTCTGGTGGAAGAAAAATTGGACATGATCTGTCAACACTTGAAGCCCAGAAGGCAAACCATACACTGGGCTGCATAAAAAGAAGAGTAGCCAGGGTGTTGAGTGAAATGATCCTGCCCCTCTGCTCTGCTCTGGTGAAATCCTATCTGAAATGCTCTATGTAGGTCTAACGTTACCAGTCCAGTAAACCATTGGACCTGTTAGAGCTGTTCCAGAAGAGTGCCATGAAAATGGTCAGGCAGCTGGAGCACCTCTGATACAAAGACAGGCTGGGAGACTTGTGGTTGTTCTGCCCAGAGAAAAGAAGGCTCCAGAATGACATTATTGTGGCCATTCAATACTTACAGAATCACAAGGTTGGAAAAGACCTTTGAAGAACATCAAGTCCAACCAATCCCATCCTAAGCTAAACCATATCCCTAAGTACCTCATATACCTGTCTTTTAAACACATCCAGGGAAGAGGACTCAACCACATCCCTGGGCAGCCTGTTCCAGGCCCTAACAACTCTTTCAGTAAAGAATTTTTTTCTAATGTCCAATCTAAACCTGCCGTGGCACTACTTTGTGCCATTTCCCCTTGTCCTGTCTCCTGTCACCTGGCTGAAGAGACCATCACCCACCTCTCTACTACCTCCCTTCAGGGAGTTGTAGGTAGTCATAAGGTCTCCCCTCAGCCTCCTCTTCTCCAAGCTAAACAGCCCCAGCTCCCTCATCCATTCCTCAGATGATTTGCCCTCCAGCCCCTTCACCAGCCTCGTTGCCCTTCTCTGGACTCACTCGAGGACCTCAATGTCCTTCTTATGGTGAAGAGCCCAGAACTGGACACAGTACTCGATGTGTGGCCTCTCCAGTGCTGAGTACAGGGGCACAATTACTTCCCTCGGTCTACTGGACACACTGTTTTTCATACAAGCCAAGATGCCACTGGCCTTCTTGGCCGCCTGGGCACCCTGCTGACTCATATTCAGCTTGCAGTCAACCAACACTCCCAGGTCCTTCTCTGTCTGACAGCTCTCCAGCCAGTCTCCCCCAGGCCTGTAGAACTGCATGGGGTTGTTATTTCCCATGTGCAGCACTCTACACTTGGCATTGTTAAACTTCATCCCATTGGTCTCAGCCCATTGGTCCAGTCTGTTCAGATCCATCTGAAGAGCCTCCCTACCCTCAGGCAGATCAACACTCCTGGTTTAGTGTCATCTGCAAACTTACTGAGGGAGCCTTCAATCCCTTCATCGAGGTCACTGATAAAGATTTTGAACAAAACTAGACCCAAGCCTGAGCCCTGGAGTATGCCACTCATGACCGGCCTCCAGCTGGATTTTGTTCCATATACCAGCACATTTTGGGCGCAGACATTCAGCCAGTTTTTAACCCAGCAGAAGGGCCACCTGTCCAGGCCATTGATCTGACAGATCAATCAGAATGCTGTGAGAAACCGTGTCAAAGGCTTTACTGAAGTCTAGGTAGGCCACATCCACAGCCTTACCCTTGCCCATTAAGCTGGTCACTTTGTCATAGAAGGTGATCAGGTCAGTTTGGCAGGATCTACCTTTTGTAAAACCATGTTGTCTCGGCCTGATCCCCTGACCATCACACATGTGCTGCATGATAACTCCCAAGATGAACCTCTCCATGATCTTCCCTGGGACTGAGATCAGACTGACGGGCCTGTAGTTCCTTGGATCCTCATTTCGGCCCTTCTTATATATGGACATAACATCTGCCAGCCTCCAGTCAAGTGGAACTTTTCTAGTCTGCCAGGATTGCTGATAGAAAATGGAAAGGGGCATTTCACTCAGTACCCTCGGGTGAATCCCATCTGGCCCCATTGACTTGTGGATATCTAACTAGCCAAGTAGGTCGCTAATCATTTCCTCCTGCACCATGGGAACTTTGTTATTCTTCCCCTCCCTGTCAGCCAGTTCCTGAGGATGAGTACTCAGGGAATATCCATCTTTACTATTAAAGACTGAGGTAAAGAAGGAATTAAGGACCCCAGCCTTGTCCTCATCCGTTGTCACTAATGTTCCCTCTGCATCCAAAAAGGGCTGGAGATTCTCCCTGACCCTCCTTTTACTCTTGATATACCTATAGAAGGACTGTTTATTATCTTTAACAGAACTGGCCAGTCTGAGTTCCAATTCTGCATTAGCCCTTCTGACTTTCTCCATACATGATCTCACTATATTCCTATAATTGTCCCAAGACACCCGCCCCATCTTCCAAAGCTCATATTTTTCCCTCTTTTCCCAAATAACTTCCCAGATCTCTCTACTCAGACAAGCTCCTCTTCCATCAGACTGAGACAGCCTGTTCTTGTGCCAACAAGATTTCCTTCTTGAGGAGCAACTTAAAGGAGGCTTGTAAGAAAGATGGAGAGAAACTACTGACAGAACATGGCACAACAGTTTTATAATGATAGAGGGTAGCTTTAGATTTGATGTAAGGAAGAAATTTTTCTACATGTAGGTGGTGTGGCACTGGAAGAGGTTGCCCAGAGACGTTGTGGATGGTCTATCCATTTAAGTGTTCAACATCAGTTTGGATGGATCTTTGAGCAAGCTGATGTAGTGAAAGATTTCCAGACCCATCTCAGGGTGGTTGGACTAGATATTTTTTAAAGGTCCATTACAACCCAAAACTTTGTGATTCCAGGAATTTCCTAGATCTCTTTAGATCTGCTGTATGACAGTCCCAGTTAACATCTGGGAAGTTGAAATTGCCAATAAGGACAAAGGCAACTGATTTAGAGGGGCAGATAATTCCTTATAGACTAATAAATCAGTACCATCAACACCCACAGAAACATCTGCTTCATTAGCTTTTCTCCTAATCCTTACTCAGATGCTCTCAACCATGTCACCACCAACTGCAAGCCTTGTACAGTCCAACACCTTCTTTACACACAGCACAACCCCTCATCCTCACCTGCCCTTCTTTTCACTTCTGAAGAACTTACAACTATCCATCACACCACTCCACTTAGAAGACTCTTTCCACCCAGTCTTGCTTCAGCCAATGTTGTCATAGCTCTGAGAATGAGCCAAAGTTTCCAGTTCCTCTCATTTATTCCTCATACTGGGGGAATTAGTGTACAAGCATTTGAAGTGTATTCCAGCATATTCAGTATATTGCGGGGCAGAGCAATAGCCCTCACTAGCACATCATCCCTCAAATCTCATCATACTGTTTTGGACCTTATCACTAGTAACCTTGCCCTGGCTTGTACCTCTGCAGAATCACCTTCCTGAGCTACAGCCACAGCCTGGGCTTCTGCAGGAGAGGGCAGTCAACACCTCTGGCACATGGAAGGCTGCTGCACTTCCATGCAATGCTTCGAGACAGACCACAGCCTGTGCCACTTTATTGAAGCTTCATGCTATGGAGCCAGCTGAGACCTTGCTGCTTGACAAGAAAAGCTGTCCTGAGAAGGCAGGCCAGACCCTTTGCCAACTGCCATCTTGCACTGAGCTGCAATTACAATGTCAGGTTTATTTCTGTGACGGATACCCTGTGTCCCCATGGCACAAACACCATCTTGAGTTCTCCAGGTTAGAGATTCATGTGGAGGCCACCTTCTTTTTTCCCCTCTCTACTTCCCTGTAGCTGTGAATAGCAGAGGAGAGGAGCATCTCAGGACAGGGTTGGGAGTGTGGAGCTGAAGAAGGGGAAGTACATGATGTGATGCAGGGCTCTGCCCATGCCCTGGTGCATCATGCAAGTGACTGAGCTGAGCCAGATGGGAGGAAATGAAAATGTGTGGACCATCAGGACTGGAGGCAAGTCTCAATACACCCCTGAGGCTGAGCTTGAGCAGCCAGGAAGCAGCGGCTGTATATGCCCAATACTCCAGTTGCTGAGAATCCTTAAACCAGATGAGGTCAAGACCCAACAAACCCTCCAGCTCTGTCAGGCACTCCCAGGCCCATGGTGTGAGCCATTGTTGACATCACAGCTGCAGGACAAGTTTTCCAGCCAAGACCAGCATACAAATAACATGAACGCAGATGAAGGATAAAACTGCTCTTTTATTACATTCAGGGACAACTGAAAAGTGGCAGTTGCTGTAAGATCCAGGGCACTTGGAGTGTAATCACGATGCAAAACCAGTGTGCAGAACCTTACCTAAAATGGTCCGGAGAAGCCCCCATTAAGGATGTGCTCAATGCAGGAGAGGAAGTAAAAAAAACCCCACGGACCAGTGCCAGTCTGCCCCAGGGGGAAAAAATCACCTCCTGACCCCAGAGCTTGTGACTGATCACTGTTCCCTGAGCATGTGGGCAAGATCTGCCTCCCAGCCCCACAGGGTGGTCACTCCCAAAAGGGACACCACAACTGCCTAGCCCTTTCCCTCCCACTTCCTGGACCCATCTGAGGGGCTTTGAGAGCAGCAAAACCCCTGGGCAGATTAACTTTGGGGGTGGGAATCCCTCCTGTGCTTGGCAGGCCACCAGTGGGTCCTTCAAGGCACTGGAGAAGGTGCTGGCTCTGACAACTCTTGCAGCATCTTTGCAGCCCATTCCTTAGTGCCACTGCCGCTGGGTCTGCAGGGGATGAGGATTGTAAGCTCCGCAGTGCTTTTCAAGCAGTAAGAATGCCTTTCCACGGCCTTGGCAGGCCACCCAGACAAATTTTGCCATAGCCATCCAGCTGAAAAGGCCCAACAGCTGTGGGCACCTCCAGGTGTCTGTGACACTTCTCTGCATGGGAGATTGTCTCCAGTCCCTGAAGGAAAGATGAAGAAGGACTTCCATCCAGCAGCCACAGCTTTGAATGTGGCCCAGCCAGGAGCTGAGGCTGAGATAGAAAACTTACATCCTCTGCCATGCTGTGGGGCAGACCCCTGCCAGCTCTGCCCCAGTGGCACAGTCTGAGAAGCTAGAAGTGGGTAGAGCAGGCTACCCCTTTCATGCTGCCTGGGCATGGTGGCATGGCACTGCCAAATGGTGGCACTGTGACATGGGGGAAGCAGGAATCCATGTTGCAGTGGAGGGCACATGGGAAGAAGGTCCCTGTGCTCAGAGCCAGAGGCTGTCGATGCCCTTGGTGGCCATGTGCTGGGCACAGATGGGACTGCCTGCAGGGCTCCCTCCTCACCACCCCCTGCAGCAGGCTCCTGGTGTCACCGCAGCAGGTCCAAGCATTAGGTAGTTCTCTACACACTCCGAAACTGCAAGTGCCACAAGAGGGGAGCATCTCAGTGTAGAACTGTGAGTGGAGAAGACGGGGCGAATGATGTGGAGCGGAGCTCTGCCTATCCCCATGGTGCACCACACAGGCGTCTGAGAAACCTGAATTTCTTCCCATCCAGGTCATGTCAAACATCAGGTGCTGAGAGATTTTTTGCTTTTTTTCCCATGATGGACAATGGCCCCATACCAGGGCTCTCCTGTGCCTTTGTTTGTGTACTTACAGTTGACAAGAAGAAACAAAGGCATATATTCTTTGTATTCCATTGAATAAGGGAGTAAGGATTTGACTTTGGACCATACATCTTGCCTAGATATTACATTCATGAATCTGTACCATCTTCCCACAAGGCATGCATGACAGATCAATAGCATCTTATCCACATAATCATGTGCACATCATAGCCTTAACAGAGAGAACTACGTCTTCTCTTCCTGCCCACACTCCCTATGCTTGTCATTTTAAAACCAATAAAATTTCCCATTTTCTTTTAAAAAAAATTTAAATTTATGTTCCTGTAAAAGCAACTGGGAAACTTTTTAAAAGGGCCTGTGTAAAGTAAGGGTCTCCCACAGGCATTTGTTTGTTTTTATAAAGTACTTTGCACTCAGAAAGTCAGATGATGTAATCACTATTCCATATTCTTAATGCGTTATGTAGGGAGACATAAATAATTTCCTCCATTATTTATAAAATGATAGAATGACCTGTGAATTCATATGCATACAATGAAGTAAGAATTCAGTATTCAGCAACTACTACCATCTGGTACATTTTCACTTGCACCTTTCCTGAGCGGCTGCTGAACACATCACCATTCCAAAGAGGGTGCTTTGTTTAAAGTGCTGACTTGCAGCAATTCCAATTTTATGCTGGGCAGGGAAAATATAAATACACTCCATTCCTTCATCTTTCTATAGCCTCCTCAGACTTCCATTTGTGACTATTCTTAATGTTCCCGAAAATGGGGCATTACTGCTAGCTGACAAACAAATGTGTGAGCTGAAGTCAGATGATTCTTTATGACAAAAGAGCAGGAACTTATCCAGAGTAGTCAGATGCTTCACTAAAATGGATATTATAGGCAATTGTTACACTCCAATCTCAGGCAAAAGAATGATGAAAAAGTGGATCGGTTTTGGATGTAGACGATGGCTGCTCAGTGATTTGATTTAGATAATAATTGACTTGCTCCATTTCTGAGTATAAACAGTCACCTTTCACCAAAGAATCAGAAAAACACAGCTGGCAGCAAAAGTGTAAGGTACTAGAAAACAGGAACTGCAATGAATGCCACAACTCTAGCTTCCATGGCAATGGAATCTGACATATGCTGAGGAAGTAGCAGGCTCAGTACTAAGCACTGTATCATATGTGTAGCTTTTAAAAATGAGTCTCCATACCTCCAATAGCTTCTGGATGGATTTATATGGCTCAGCATGCCAAAACTGTTCAGGGGATTTGACTGGAGCACCACAGCAAAGGGATGTGCAACACTAATAGCACTGAGGTCCACGGTTTTCTGGCTAGATGAAAGATCCATCATCCCTTAAGCAGCAGTCCACTATCATCTTGCTGCCCTCAGGGTTTTCCAGCAGTGACCGCAGCACAGAAAATTAAAAAAAAATATTAATTAAGGCTGCCAAGGAAAGCAGAATAGCTCAGAGTATGTTATTGGCCAGAGGTATGCTTTACATATGTGTCAGCCTAATGGGTGACTAGTGCTGTGACCTTTCCCTTCCAGTGTTGAAGGAAGAAGAACATTGCCAAGACAATGACAGAGCATCTAACATCATTATTTTGGGTCATCTTGCTTTCTATATTATTTTTAACTATAGTACAAGACGAATAATAGTATTATGAGATACATGAGTCTGTATTGCATAGAATATCCTGAGTTGGAAGGGATCCATAAGGTTCATCAAGTCCAACTCCTGGCTCCACAGAGGACCAGCCAAATCAGAGCTTGTGACTGTGTCATCCAGATGCTTCTTGAACTCATTCAAGCTCGGTGCTGTAACCCCTTCTCTGGCAAGCCTGTTCCAGTGCCCGATAGCGCTCTCAGTAAAGAACCTCTTCCTAATATCCAACCTAAACCTCCTCTGTCACAACTTCATGCCATTGTCCCAGGTTCTTTCCATGGTCACCAAAGACAGGAGACTGGCATCTGCTGCTTCACACCCTATCATCAGGAAGCTGCAGACTGCGATGAGGTCTCCCCCCTCTGTCTCCTTTTCTCCAGGCTGAACAAACCAAGGGACTTCAACCTGTCCTCATAAGACCTCCTCTCCAAACCCTTCCCCATCCTTATTGCTCTCCTCTATACACTCTCCAGTAGTTTCATGTCCCTCTTGTACTGTGGTGTCCATAACTGCACACAGTACTCAAAGTGAGGCCACACCAGTGCAGCAGGATAATCACCTTCCTAAACTGGCTGGCAGTGTGCCATACTGGATGGACTCCAGGATATGGGTATATAAGAATATATTTTACCTGCATATATTTGCTGAGCAGAAAACATGGCATCCCAGGCTTCCAATCCACAGAGATGAGTTGGCTTTCCACTCCTTTTTACCTTTTTCACAAAAATGATACAGCCAGATGGCAGTATGGTCTTGCACTGAAGGAGCCATAGTGGCAGGAAGCATTCCAGTCCTGGAGCCCATGGCATATGAGCAGGGATTCACTTCCAGGCCTATGGTAGATAGTGGATCTCACCCAAGCACATTTTAGTCTGGTGACTGAACAGAAAATCAACAACTGAAGATGATTAGAAGTTTAGCGAAGTAGGCATGAGACATGTTACATCTCCTTTTCTGCATGTTGGGAAGGAAAGCCCACTGTGTAAGAATGAAAACAATAACATTCATATAACAAAAACCAAATTGCTGAATTTGTACTTTTTTTCTTCTTTTCTCTTCTCTTGAAGGAGGAAGAGCTATGAAGCAAGTGTGCATGAGGACAATCATTGCCACCACTAAAGACTTTTCTTTCCATATAGCATAATGGGGAACTTAGAACGCTTTCTGTCTGGGACCTGCTGTAGTACTAGTGCAGCTATCACAGTTATAAACACTGTACAACTGATATATATTTAGCTATGCACTCATGTTTTCGCGAGGCTGTGATCCCAACTTTAGGTAAATTTCTTAGGAGTAACCAGGTAAATCTTTGCTAGAATAAATCACTAGTTTGCCATTACTTTTCCACACTTTCGCTACATACATTACTTAGAAAACAGTAGCAAAGTTGAGTAACGCATCAGGAGCCCCAGACCAGAAATAATGCTCCAAAGCTACAGCTGCTTTGGTCATAAAAGTGTGAATCCTTAGGGATGCTCTCAACCAGATTTGTTGCCAGTCTTGTACCCAAGAACAGTATTAGCTCCATCTAAACCTGGAAATTAACCTAACATAATTTTGGATCACAGTATGGTTTGGGTAGGAAGAGACCTTAAAAATCATCCAGTTCCAACCATCCTGCCAAGGGCAGGGAGACTCTCACTAGACCAGGCTACTCAAGGCCCCATTCAACCTGGCCTTGAACACC
This sequence comes from Laterallus jamaicensis coturniculus, assembly GCA_022605575.1. Taxonomy (NCBI): domain Eukaryota; kingdom Metazoa; phylum Chordata; class Aves; order Gruiformes; family Rallidae; genus Laterallus; species Laterallus jamaicensis. The sequence continues at coordinate 21,547,689 of JAKCOX010000010.1, forward strand.
TCCAGGGAGGGGACATCCACCACTTCTCTGGGCAACCTGTGCCAGGGACTCACCACCCTCATAGTGAAGAATTTTTCTTAATATCCAATCTAAATCTGCCCCCTTCCAATTTAAAACCATTCCACATCATCCTGTCACTACATGCCCTTCTAAAGAGTCCCTTTCCTGTAGGCCCCTTCAGGTACTGGAAGGCCGCTATAAGATCTGCTGGGAGCCTTCTCTTTTCCAGGCTAAACAACCCCAACCCCTCAGCCTGTCTTCATAGGAGAGGTGCTCCAGCCCTCTTATCATCTTTGAGGCCCTTCTCTGGACCCATTCCAGCAGTTCCTTGTCCTTCTTATGTTGGGGACTCCAGAACTGGACACAGCACTCAAGGTGGAGTAGAGTGGAGTAGAGGGGCAGAATCACATGCCTTGACCCTCTGGCCTAACTCCTTTTGATGCAGCCCAGGATACGGGTGGTCTTCTGGGCCCTCATACGTTGCCAGTTCGTGTTGAGCTTGTCATCATCCACCAGCAGCCCCAAGTCCTTCTCTGCATGGCTACTCTCTAGCACATCATCTCCCAGCCTGTATTGATGATGAGGATTGCCCCAAGCCAGGTGCAGGACCTTGCACTTATTCTTGTTGAACCTCATGAGGTTCACATGGGCCCACTTCTCCAGTTTCTCCAGGTCCCTCTGGATGACAACCTGTCCTTCTGGCATGTCAGCTGCACCACTCAGCTTGGTATCACCTGCAAACTTGCTAAGGGTGCCCTCAACCTCTTCATCAATGTCACTGATGAAGATTCTAAATAATTCAGTTCCAGTACAATCCCCTGAGGGACACCACTTGTCACAGCTCTCCATCTGGACATTGAGCCATTGATGACTACTCTCTGGGTGTGGCCATCCAATCAACTTGTTATCCACCGAACAGTTCTCATCAAATCCATATCTCTCCAGTTGAGTTTAGGGAGAAGGATGTTGTGGGGGACTCTGTCAAAGGCTTTACAGAAGTCCAGATAGATCACATCCATTATCCTTCTTGTGTCTAATGATGTGATAAAAAAATATTAGAATGCTTCAAGGATTTGCGTGTCATCCTTGTGCAGTTCATTTGTTTGAGGTCATCCACACATTTGATGTTAAAGTCTGGTTTAAAATATGAATTGCTTTTAACAGATTTTTTAAAAGAAAATAAATAAAACTTCCATTTCACTAACTTGGCAACTAAGGTTCACAGCTCTGTTCCTGGGGTATGTGAAAGTAGTAGGCCAGATCAATAGGAAACTACCACTGTGTTGTCAATGTCCTTTATTTTGATCTGGGTCCCACTGAGTCTCACTGACTCACTTTCTGAATGCCCTTCACAGGCAAACAATGTGTTCACAGCATTAAAGGACTAGACAACTTTCTGGAGGTCATTTAATACATCTTCCTAACCAAGGAGCAAGGACGTGTTTTGTATTCAAGCTCAGCTGGACTGTGCAGTGCAGAAACGCCGTGGGCCATGTGAAATACAAACACTGAGCGCTTATCTCCATAAACTGTCAAGCCTCTGGGGTATGGGAGGTAAGTAGAGAACTGGGGCCTTTATCCTATAGCCTTGATTAATTCCATAAAGAATGTATAATACAGCAGTATAAAAGTTAGATAAAACAGGCAGATGAGAAAACAGGAGTTAATTTCAGTTGGACTGCCAAACATAATAGGGCAATATAGGAAAACAAAACACAAGCAATCTCTGACCAGTGAGGAGCTGCTTGCTTTCCACCTGTCCACTTGGTGAAAAATGTTATGACTACGAAGTTACATCTGGCTAAATGGTCAGAGGTGTCTGTAAAAATAGCTTAACAAGAAGAGGAGCTATGGCACATAAAAGCTTTCACTAAACAAACAAGGCATAAGTCCATTATGCATAAGTTAACTTTATACTACTTAGAAATACATATCAGCATGTACACATGTATCCACCCACAGAACTAAGTCAGTTTGTACTGGAAACTTGTTATATGGTGCCCAAGAGAGATGATGAAACATTTTCCCTCATCCAGAATGGGTTCCTGGTTATTCTGCAGACTACCTAAGTTCCTGTTCACCAAAAAGATTCCTACAATTAGTCATATCAGACAGGACACATTTTGTAGTCCATCCCTAATTTGTGATTTTGTGGATATGTTCAAGGGAACCTTAAAACAAAGGAAAAAGATACTGATTGAATTGCAGCTCTGGAGCCAGCTGGCTGAATTCAAACACGAATTCAGACTCCCTTAAGAAATTTTTTCCCCTTCACATTCCTTTGTTGTCCATTAAAAGAATACAAAATACTTATATTAGCCTTCATGTAATACACAGTCACACGCAAAGAGCAAATATCTACTTTGAATAGCAATTATCCAGACTTTAAGTTGAAAGAACAAGAGGAAAAGGAGAGAAAAAACTAAACAATTTCTAAATCAACTTTCATCAAACCGAATAAAAGATAGCTTCCTACTCCTGCATAATCAGGGTCATTTAAATGGCAACATATCATACTAAATAACATAAAATTTTAAAGTAGTGACACAACTAAATACTTTATTAAAAGTAAATTAATGAATTCTTAGCACTTCAGCTGAGGTATCCCCATACTTTGACTCTTGTAGTGCTGCCCTTCAAACAGAGCTATAGCTCAATTTAATTTTGACACTGAAAATGGCAAGCAATGCACATAGCAGTTCTTTCTGCTGAGAGTACGTTATGCTTATCACCTTGGACCTACAATCACTGTCAGTGAGTTCACAGGTGAATTTCAAGTGCTGTTTTAGCTACAAAGTTTGGAATGCTTACCACCACCTCAGAACAAAGCTGTTTTGTCCTCTGCTCCCTTTTGCATGACTTTCCAATAAAGCATGTGCTTTGGAATTTTATAATTCTATAGAAGAACAGTTAGGACAACTTCATTTGTTTTTGTTTGTTTTCATGAAATTCTCTTGATCAATTTCTTTGCAATGATACTTCAGATCTGATGTCCTCACAAAAGCCAACTTGTCAGTTTTAAATCCCACCCTTCATTCTATCAAGGATAAAAAGGGATAACTCAAAAAGGATAGCATTGCTATACTTGGCAACTGATAAAAATGTCACTTGACAGATTTGAAAAATAACCCTATGGTGGTAATAAATAAAATTATTACAAACCCTAACTGTTGTCTTCCATTACATTAGTTAAAACTACAAGCAATAAAAAAGCTCTTAAAAATCCCTTTGGAAAAAAATAGAAAAGTTGCATGCTCATTAAGAATGTATATACAGAGCATGATAACTGTAAGCTGCTAGTTCATATGACATGACATGACCTTTCAAAGTACATAAGCAGAAAGATGCTTTTTATCGAAATTAAAAAAAAACTACATTAAAGGCTCATTGCCTATAAGAAAAAAATTATTCTCTAAGAGAAAATGTTTCTACCTACAACCTTTCCCTGCCCCTCATCCCACAAATAAAAGGACCACCTGAAATAATTTGTCTAACACTAAAAACCGCAATGAGTCATGTACCAGGTTTCAGTCAAATGCATTTTTAAATGGCTAAGTTATAGACCCCTTGAAATCAAGTTTTATAATGAAATGCTGATAGACCCTTAACTTTAATGGTTCTTCCAAGTGCTTCTAGAGCAGGCATTACTTACAATGTCTTAAAGTGATGTTTAAAATACTACAGAATTTTCTGAAAGCAGATAAGAAGGTGTTTGAGAGAGCAGCACTATTTAAGCCTCACTGATTTATGGGACATGCTGCATGGAATCCCAATACCCTTTATGGAAGCTCACAGCAGAAACTCCAGCCTTTAGTGGACACAGTACACCATTGTCTGAAGATCACCAATACATGTGAATTTCTACATTGTAATATTTGAACTGCATTTTGTACAAGTTACCAGTAATGAAATATATACCTCACCTCACCTCACCGGGTAGGGGTCTCCCTTACTAGTATAATTTTCAAGGAGTATTGCATGTAATAAAATCCATCACTCAGCTACTTCATCATACACTGTAGTGAATTATCTGGTACATAGGTCTCTTACAGATATTCTAGAAAAAGACATTTCTGACCTCTTCCAAGAGTTAGGAACTAGTCCATTTCTCACAGGGTTCTTTGAGCAGAATTAAGAGATGTGAGCAGAAGACATTTCAAAATTTACCTGCCATATTACCAGTGGTCAAAGCCATACTCCTAAAAACCATTTCTCTATTGGAAAAGCAACCAATAAGCCATCAAACCACTTTATGTAATTGATTAACATCTTCTGTTTGTTGAAACACACACACACGCAAAAATCAATAACGTTATGGCTATGGGACCCAGCCTTAACGATTTACTGAGACTAATTTACTACAGGCAATACCAAAAAAAAAAAAAAAGCAAACTAAACAACCACTATTAGCTCTCAACAGCAAACTCTATTAAAGAAAACTGGTAGTAAAAAAAGGCCATTACTGCTTAGGCCTTAGTTAATGCTGGTATCTGTGGATAAATATTCCACTTTCATTTGAAGAACCAAAGCAGTTCTTGATACACACTCTCCTCATGTTTCTGGTGCTCCAAGACAGAATATCATGAGATCCATTCTGGTGCAGGTGGTAAATAAATATTTACTCAAAAAGTGAAGATAAAAAAATTAAGTTAGATTATGATCCCAGTCCAATTTCCCTCAAAATAAATATGGGCGCTATTGTTATATGGGTTTTTTTGGTGGGGTTTTTTTTTAAAATCAGCTTACCTGTACATTGGTAGAATTTAAAGAAACCTGGACAAAGTTATGTGAGAATTGCAAAGTATATGCACCAATAAACACCAGTGTTACACTGGAAGTCACAGTTTAACTCCCTTTTGTCCCTTTACTTGTTGACTTTACACATGACTAGACAACAGGTAGTTTACACAGAAATAACACAAATAGAATTTTACTGGATGTACAGATAAAACTAAATTCATTTTAATTCTATAATCAAACTATGTTTTCATAGAATCATAGAATGGTCTGGGTTGGAAGAGACCCCAAGGATCATAGAGTTCCAACCCCCCTGCCACAGGCAGGGACACCAACCTCCAGGCATGATCCAGACAAGGTTACCCACACCCCATCCAACCTGACCTTAAACACCTCCAGGGATGGGGCATCCACCACTTCTCTGGGCACCCCCTTCCAGCACCTCATCACTCTCTCTGTAAAGAACTTCCCCCTAATATCTAATCTAAACCCTTAATCCTTTAGCTTTAATCCATTCCCCCTTGTCCTGCCATTATCTACCCTTTTAAAAAGTTGCATCCCCTCCTGCTTATAAGCTCCCTTCAGGTACTGGAAGGCTGCAATGAGGTCCCCCCTGCAGCCTTCTCTTCTATAGGCTGAAGAAGCCCAGTTCCCTCAGCCTCTCTTTGAAGGGCAGGTGCTCCAGCCCCTCTAATCATCTTTGTGGCCCTCCTCTGAACCCTCTCCATATCTCTCTTATACTGAGGCCCCAGATCTGGACACAGTATACCAGATGGGGCCTCACCAGGGCAGAGTAGAGAGGGACAATCACCTCCCTGTCCCTGCTGGCCACCCCTCTTCTGATGGAGCCCAGGATACCATTGGCCTTGCGAGCTGCAAGAGCACACTGCTGGGTCATGTTTAAGTTTCTCATCCTCCAGAACTCCCAGGTCCTTCTCAGCAGGGCTTCTTTCAAGGAGCTCTTCTCTCAGTCTGTATGTATATCTGGAATCCCTTCAGCCCAAGTACACTTTGCTCTGTTGAACCTCATTAGGTTAATCAGGGGTCACATTTCAAGACTGTCAAGATCCCTCTGGATGGCTGCCTTTCATTCTGTTGTGCCAACCTCACCACTCAGCTTGATGTCATCTGCAAACTTGCTGCGGGTGCACTCATTTCCATCATCAATGTCTGATAAATATTCAGATTTTTGTCACATAACTAATATTTCTTATGGAGAAATAGGTATGCAAGCAGTAGGACAACTTACTCAACTAAATACTGCTATACAAAGACATTCAGCTTAAGTCTATCACAAAACTCTGATTATGGCCTTCATTTTCTTGGTGTGGTCACCACCAAGATATGCTTTGGCATAAGCAAAGTACCCTGGCAGAGGTACAATAAATCTAAGTTTCCCTAAATACTGGGTTTTATTTACCAGCTATGAAGAATAATTATTAGCGTTTGATATTGGGCTGAACCTTCTTTCCTTAGACTTGATCTTCTTCTTTGTCCAACACATTCATTTGGTGTCCATAAAGAATTGTTCTCAATTGGTTTTCCAGGTACCATCTAGTAATCTGATTTTTGTCTATAACACAATGGCAAGGAAACAACCTTTGAACAGTTTTAGGTTTCACTATGAACATTCTTTTGCTGATTTATTTTCTTCCTGACTTCTCACTACTTTTTTCCCTTTTAGGGCTTTACTGTCTGTTACCATCTGCCCTGAAAAAATGCATTGCTGTTAGGTAACAGTGAAGGACAAGGAGTATAGGAGCAAGGACAGAAGTCCTCTTCTACTGACCTAGAGGAAGGGTCACAATAGCATTAAAATTACAGATCCTTTAAAAGGTGATCAAACAAACCATCCGGAGCACAGAGGTTTGATACTGTCATGATATATTGTACTGCTACTCTGCTCCTCTCTTCCATCCTATTCTTCATGTCAGCAGGAAACAGAATTCACAAGACCGTAGCTCTCTGAACACATCAGTAAGTTATAGTCTTGTCCTTGCAGTCTCCTGCTGGTTCATATAACAGGAACCAATAGAAATTATAGTTCAAAGATCTTATGAGTGACTGCAACAAATCCAGAATCCTAGAGGTGGTTGTTGGGTACCCTGTACCAACAAGCTTAACTCAATTGCAGTCTTTAACTTTTTCACACTCTCTTCTTTTCAAGAAAAAATCTTTATTTTCCTTATGATTGAAGAAACGGAGACTGAGGGAGGAAGAGACTGAAGTGAGGTTACCCACATTTTGGAAGAATGAATTCATCCTTATTTTTGTTATCCGCTTGTCCCAGTGCCTCCTGCAGCTTGGCACTTCAGACAAATTGCACAGTCTCTGAACTTAGAGTGGTCTTATCTACTTTTTTTTTCCCCCTGTGTTTTTTGTACAAATAAGCATTGTTCCATCAACAAACCACAGATCCTCACAGTAACACTCAGTACCTTTTCTAACCCTTAACTCTGCCTTCAGTTATCTCTGCAAACACTAAACATCCATGAGGAATCCACACAGTTATTTCTATTTTCCCACAAAGAAGCAAAGTCCATAGCTCCCTTTTACTCCCACCTCATTCACTTTACCATTAACTCAACTGCTGTATTTTCCTTATTTCAATTATGTCTAGCAAATATTATGTGGGTGGAAGAGTTGCATTGTACCTCAAAGAGGCTGTCTTAAGAGTTCTTTGGCAAGATTTTCATCCCAGTTTTATTTGGCAAATGTCAGAATGTCCTGCCAATTTTCACAGCAGATCAGCACAAAGCTCTTTAGCACAGGTGTTTCCGGGACTGGGATTTGTTAGGAAAAGTTACTGTTTAACAGCCTGTGGTCCTTTTAAAGCCAAAAATATCTCTAACTTTTTTCAAGATCCTTTTGAAAATACCTGTGCGTTTCTTGTAGAGGCACCTTGACACAGATCTGAAAATTTGAAAATCAATGCAAGTAATATTGCATAATGTTTCTTCCTTTAAAGACTATTTATTTGTGGGTTCTCATTTATTGCTTTCATAGATATTTGACAGTTGGTTAGCATAACCTTTAATCACACCTTTCACAATAAAATGATGTATAGGTGTAGAGATGAGCTACTGTCTTGGGGAGTTACTCCTTTAAAAACATAAGACTACCAGTCTTGTTTTGGTTCATTTTAACACACCGTTTCTAATGACTTATTGCCAGTTCTAAGAGTTACCACAGCACTGCTTAATAACAATGTGTGGTTTCTGACATCTATTTATAGTATACTAAAATAAAAATCAGGCTGGGTGGCAGGAGTTTTAGACCACCTGAGATGTCTTTAAATCTTCAGCACATGTTTAACTGCAGCAACACCAGCAATAATCCCAAATATGCAGTCATCATGCTATTGGCTGATTCACCCTTTAAAGTTACAAATTTATTTCAGGGAACTGTATTTTCCCAAGTTCCTTTCAAAAAAATAAAAATGGTCAGATGTAAATCGTTTTATCAGTTAAGTGATGGAGAAATACTTGGAAAGACAGCAGTGACTTTTTTAAAGATTTTATTTTAATATGGGGAGATATGTGCACAGTAAATTTATGAATTATCTGAAATTATTTTTCTCTTTCACTCTCTTCTTTGCCTTGCATGAAACAAGAATAGTATCCTTAGTGTGAGACAGCATCAGATTGGTGTACCTTTGTGAGCTTAAGATGTATATCATGCAGTAATTACTTTAGAAAAACAATAGGGTTTTTTCAAATTTTCCTTTAAGAAGTATTTCCTAAGTATCTCAATGGTATTTCTGACTAGTAAAAAGGTGATGGTTTAAGCAATACCATTTTTAGTATACTATGAGATAAATCAGCCCCCCTCTTCCCCCATCCATACTGTCATTTGAAGGGCACCCTTTGTCCCCTCTTCAGCAATGCACTTAAGCATTTGTAGTCACCTTGAGTTCAACAGTATTATTCATGGGCCCAAAGTGAAATATGTTCTTAAGTACTTTGGTGGATGAGAGTGTTTCTGAGTAAGAGCAGCAAAGCACATCTTAGTACAGAGCCTCTAGTGCTGGAAATGCTGCAGGTGTAATAGTAATAATATCGTATATTATAGTGACAGTATAGTTTTACAGGAACTATGGCTTTTGAATTTTTAACTGTAAATTTGAATGCAAAGTGACTTGTGAAATACATAATTCGGCTACTTTTAAAAGGTTAATTGAAGTCAAAGGAAGTTTATAATAACTGATGCTAAAAAGCAGAGAAGCCAACAGTGATTTGACACCCAAAGCTAGCTAAGCCAGACTCACACTTGGTGTGAATTGGGATAGGTTCAGAATACTGGAAACTTCTTGACAGGTGCTGAGTCTCTAATTTCCCCTGGTTTCATATTAGTGTTAAGAGGTTTTAGTTTAACTCATGCTCACCCTTAATTACAGTGCTTTTCAAGTCTACCAGTAAACAAAGGTATTATGGAGAATGAATAGTCTTTAGGAACCAAACATATCTTCTTTATGAACAAACATATCTGCTAACAAAGTGGTTGACAGTGTAGACAAACTTTCTTATCTGCACCCTTTAGACTAATGGACTAAATAGTTTAAGCATTTGAAATTACTTTGTATGTGATATGCTGTCAAACAAGCTCCCATCCCACAGACCCAGTCTATCCAAGATTTTCAAGTTCAAATAATTTCCTTTTGTGCTCAAAAAAACAAAAAAGAAAAAGAAAAAAGGAAAAAAGAGCGCTTTCTTGTCTTAGTTAGGGGATAAGAAAAGAAGTAAAAGTATACTCATTAAGAAGGTCGCTAGTTCAGTAAATCTGAGGAATTTGCTTTTGTTTTTTTTAATTTATCTTAATTTTAGAAATGCAGTCATAGGAGACAATAATGAAGGCCAAATCAGAATAACCTCAGCTTTAAAGAGCTGTTTAAACTCATACTTTTCATGCAGGGTAGTTATTGTCACTACTACTATCAGGGAAATACAGGTGACATAAATGCATTTTGTGTGAATTGCTCCTAAAAAAAAACCAGCGGTATTCCTACGAGAATCTTATTTTTAATCAAATACACTTTACTTTTCAAGCAGGAAGCCAATTTGCTATTGCAAATGTTTTTGCTAAGTGATGGAATGTGCAGTCATGCACCAGCAATTGAATCCTGAAATTCAGTTTGTCCATGCTAGGCAAGAAAAAGCTTTCGGGTTCAAGCGTGCACTATATTACAAGGGGAGGCACTTAAATACATGAAGGGGAGGCCACGCATTTTATTTCAGAAGACTGAAATACATCTTGCAATGTGCGGCTTTGATGTTATTCATATGCTAACAATATACCATTTCCTCCAAGTGCTCAATACATTGGAATAAAAAGACATAATTTGCTGAACACTTCCTGTCCAGAATACTGATGAATTGTGATTCAGCTTCCAAGGCTAATCCACCCAAAACAGCCCTCAACATAACCTTTAAATTATTCTTTTAACACTTTAAAATTCCAGTTAAAATAATTTACCATTTTACAGAATAAAATGATGAAACAAAGACCATAACTGTATTTTCACTCTGCTTCTAAAATACAGTTCTAGTGCCCCAGGGACTCCTTTCATCTAGTGTAAGTGCTGGCATATGATGCGATTGTTAACATAGCTGGCCACCAGATGAAGTGAATTATCTGAACTGCCAAGGTTCCTACTTTCATTCCAATTTAAACATCAATTTAACACAGAAACTGAAGGGTATTATGAAAGCTTTAATATGAACCATTTCAGACATGAAAAAGAAATAGAAGGATTTCTCAAACCACCAAAACAAACAAATATGTAATACATTGAACCTGAAGATGAGTTGGAAAATGATCAGTGCACAAAGGCATGTCTATCTAACTCCCCACACTGGTAAATTAATGCCATATAACCTGGGCACCTTGCAAAAAAATGAATCACATGTATGAATCCTCACAGGTATTGCTGAAAAGGAACTGTTACACCAAATGGTTAAAAGGGGAGACCGTAGCCAACAAATATTTGGTTACCTTTTCTAAGGAAAAAAAGTTTGAAGCCACATTCTGGCCATTACAATAGTCAGGAAGGATTTTCTCCAGTTAAAACTGTTATATTACAGATTTATTTCTGTGAGTCACCTAATCACCTTTTTTTCTCAGCTCCTTCCTCATCCATATAATAACAATTCTCTCACTCTGTTCAATGTCGTACCCACAAGGCTGTGAGCTCTTTAATACAGCAGCTCTCTTTGCACAGCATAATGCACTTGCCTCTTATCTAAGGTAGAGACATCATTAGACAGGAAAACCACAGGCAGTATTAATCAGCTTTCCAGGCACTAAGCTGTTCTAGTCTCAAAGCATGTGAGAAGACTCTTTGAGCAAATGTTCTGGGGCAAATAAAGTTTTTGCAGAGAGAAAGACCCACCTATTAAGGATATATGTGACTAGGTAGAGATTTAAAAAATGACTAGTGTTAAGATGTGGATGTTTGTAGACAGTTTGCACAAGGGAAGAAAAAGAAACCAAATCAAAAAAGGTTAGCCTAGGTCTAGTATCATTTCCTCCCATGCTACTGAGTACTAAGAGACATATTAAAATGAGAAGCTGTTTCTAATGACGTTAATCACAGTGAAGCCAATAGGCATGTGTGCAGATTTTTGTAATATCCAAGTTTATTACATACTAGACTGAATCATCTTAGCACCTCACTGTAAGGAAACGTTCTTTCTGCATTATACATGGAATAGAGAAAAGTTTATCAGCAAACAAGAGTAAGAAATTACCAAAGGGAAGGGCACCTCTGAGAGAATTGCAACTATGGTTGCTGTATTCTAGCATTGATGCTGCACTGGATATACTTTACCTATTTTAGTCAATATATTACAAAAAGAGAATAGCAACAAGAATGCAAACCACTCTGAAAATTATTCAGGAAATTGAGGAAATAAATTTAGTTCTAAAATTAAGTTGAAAAGAGACAAGAAACAAAGTTCATGAGAACATGAAATGAGGCAAAGGTATAAAATTGGTCAGATCGCTAAGTAGTCTTTTTGGACTTAAATGGGACAGGAAAACAAGCCCCATATGACCTAAATTACATGAACAGTGGCTATACATGGAACAGAGTGCCAAAGCAAAGAGGTAGAAACAATCACTTTGAAGGGGTTTTAACAATTTTAAAAAGATATTAGCCAAGATACCAAAAAATGATCTGGTTTACGTTACGATGCTCTCAGCCAACTAGCTAACAAAACCTCGACTCTACAATGTAAGCAAAAAAAAGTAAGTACTAATATCAGAAGGATGGACACAGTATTCAATATACAGACAATATGACTGCATGATCTATAGAGTTCATCTGTACAGGTTCAAACAGATATATCCAACACATTGGATTTACAAGCTTTAGCTGCCAGATCATTTTCATGCAAGAAACCACATGCTTTTCAATGTGCTTAAGATGAAACAAATGGACATTAAAAAGTTAGCAGCATTTACACATAATAACCAAAACTTTACAACTGGTTCATAAGGTCATCCTCCTATCCACTGAAGAGTTTAGCACTTAAATATAAGCAAAAGTGTAGGCAGGGAACCTTAAGTTAGTATTTATAAAGGCAAAACTGTATTAAAGTGACCTTCCACTCTTGGCATTCATGCATCAGAGTTAGATAGCCTATAAATCAAGTCAACAATTTCACCATCCAGTTTAACTGACCTCTCCCACTTGAAGAGTACTGATGATGGAAGTGCTCACCAAGCCACTTTCACAGTCCTGGTATACCAGAGAGGTCCCAGCTGACTAGAAGTTAACAAATATGATGCCCATGTACAGGAAGGACCAGAAGGAAGATCCAGGGAATTCCATGCCTCAGTCTACTTTAATGCTGGAGAAGGTTACCGAGCAGATCATCTTGAGCGCTATCATGTGGCATGTACATTAAAATCAAGTGATCAGGCCTAGTTCGTGGAGGAGAAAAAAGCTGAAGATGTTTGCCTGGACTTTACTAAAGTTTTTGACACCATTTCTCACAGCATTCTCCTGGAGAAACTGTCTGCATATGACTTGGATGGGCATATTCTTAGCTGGGTGAAAAGTCAGACAGAGAGCTGGTCCAAAGACTTGTGGAGAATGTAGTTAAATCCAACTGCTGGTGGGTCACAAGTCATGTTGCTCAGGGCTCAGTACTGGAAATAGTTCTATTTCATGTTTTTACCAATGATCTGAAAGAGAGGATTGATTGCATCCTCAGTAAGTTCGCAAGCAACACCAAGTTGGTCAGAAGCATTGATCTGTTTGTGGGCAAGAAGGGTTTGCAGAGGAATCTGGACAGTCTGGATCAATGGGCCAGGGCCAACTGTATGAGATTCAACAAGATTCAGTGCTGGGTCACACCTGGGCCACAAGGACTTCATGCAAGGCTACAGGCCTGGGGAAGAGAGGTTAGAAAGCTTCCTGGTGGGAAAGAACCTGAGAGTGCTGGTCAGAATCTTCCAAACACTTTGTTGGGCTGTTTGGGTTTTTTTTAAACTCTTATTTGATACATCTCCACAAGATACTTAGCCCCAGGAGCACAGCATACAATCTACTGTGATATCCCGTACTGTGTATCTATTTCTACTACTTTTTGTAAAAGGCATAAACAAATTAGAAATGTTATATTGATACTGATCCTGTCTTACATGAAAACATTAAAAACTTCTGGCCTTCTCTTCAATGTGTTTATTCTTCCTGTCACACTTTTAATGACCTAGTGTTTTACCATGATTTTACACACCCACAGAATTCCACAGAAACAGAATGAAACTGTAGTGGTCTTCATACAGTCCTCATTCTTAGTGCATAACCTTCCTGCCTTTTCTGAATCTCAAGCTTTCATAAATGCATACACGCACACACATATTTATGGCTCTAGCATTACTTTTTTAGTTTTGTAAAAGTGAAAAACCTCATTGAAAGTGAAGGCACACAAAATAGGCACATGTTCTGGACATGCAAATACGACATAAGCAATGCTTGTGAAAATGTGGAAAGGTAGGTACACTCAAAATAAATGTGAATGCACAAAGGATGCTTCCTCCCTTGCATTCTTTCTCTCCTGATCTTGGACATTCTGCTCAAGACTCAAGACCATTTCCAGTAGGTCTGACTTTGTTAACGCACAGACCTCAGCAAGACAAAGAGCATTGAGGATGATTGATTGAAATTCAGAACATCTTACAAAATGATTTGTTTGACATCCCCAGTAGGGAACTCTTGTTTGTTGAACTTATTATTCATTCATGTATTCATGAAAAAAATACAATAAAAGCATAATCCTTCTATAGTGCCTGAATGATCACATTGAAATGAACCCAGAGCTTCACAGTGCTAAGCAAGGTCTTTACTTCACAACAGAACTGTTTTATATTGCAATATGATTAGCTGAGCCTAGAGTTTACATTATACTTATAAATCAGCAAGGGTAATTTAAAACATATTGTAATCTAAGGCTATGTTGAAAATCAGATATTAAAAATACACATGTATAATAACAGCTCTTTATGTGACTTTTTTATTTTCTTCTTTGTAAACGATTTAGTAATTACCATGTTGAAACATAACTAACACTGTCAACCTGTTTGCATTTTGACAACTGAAATAATGGTCAAAAGAAACACAGAAATAACAACTAGGCTTTGGTGATTTATAAGAAGGCCTTAGAGTAAACCACTATTGTGGGGAAAAAAACCCTGTTATTTGAAAAAATATCTGAAAACACTTAAAACAAACTTTGCTGTCTTCAAACTATTGAGAACATAAATGACAAAAATTTAAGTGAAAAATCCTTATCATAAGCTCCAGCACTGAACAGCATTTACATTCTCAAATGTGAATTGGATGTATGTCATTTTCCTGTATAGTGTAATACCAAACAATGCTTGATATTCCATTCTTTACTAAACTTTCCCACTGCTTCTCTTTCTGAACTAAAGTTTTGTATGTTTCTATTCGGTTTAAACTAATTTAACATTGTATATTCACATCCTGTCTTAATCTGAAAAGAAACATATTTACACACTGGGGACATCAGGTTTTGAATTATTAATTTCTATAATTTGTCCTTTATTCTAAACCACAATAAATGCAGAGCCACTTGGCAACACATTGTTACTGTATCTGACCTTGCTGTTGTCTTGTGCTAAACCAAGAGGACCTCTGGAAATCACCTTGACTAGTTCTTTTCACTTGCTTCAGAAAGAATCCCTCCTCCTTCTCCCCAATAAATGATTATAACTTGTGAAAGAAGGATAAGAAATCCTCCCTGACTTTGAAAGCACTGGGTCACCTTTCCATTGAACACATTCTATCAGTTTTGGTCAACCAGAACAAAAAGGTGAAAAAGCCTGGAAGTGTTAATTTTTTGAAGGGATAGAGAAAATAATTAGTCCCAAACCCAGTATTATGAAGTTAAGACTAACCAGAAGAGTAGGCACACATGTCAGTTCTCAATAGGAAAGTTGCAGGACTTCTGCTAGGGGACACATACACTTACTACCTTCCAGAATAACTGCCTTCCCATGCAATAATCTGTATTCCTACACCTCCAATTGGATCAAAGTCTTTAGTCAGTAAAGTCAGTGTTCACTGTTCGCAAAGAATGTAGATAAATACCAAACCACATAAAATGTTTTTAGGTACAGAAGAATGCTTCTGTGATTTAAGCATAGGAGATTCCATGATGTCACCCACCCAAACACAGAATTCTCTTGGTTGGAAGGGACCCTTTAGACCATCAAGTCCAAGAACCACCTTGGACCACCACCATCCACCACTAAACCATGTTCCTTAGCATCACATCTATCTTTTAAATCCCTCTAAGGATGGTGACTCCACTGCCTGCCTAAGTCTGTTCCAATGCCTAACAACCCTCTCTGTGAAGAAGTTGTTCCCCAATATAAGCCTTCCATAGTGCAACTTGATACCATTTCCTCTTGTTCTACTGCTTGTCACTAGACAGAACAGGTCAGCTTCCGCCTCTTCGCAGTCTTCTTTCAAGCAGTTGTACAGAGCAACTAGGCCTCCCCTCAACCTCTTCTTCTCCAGACTAAACAACCCCAGTTCTCTCAGCTGCTCCTATTACACTTATTCTCCAGTCCCCTCACCAGTCTCATCATGAAGTTTCATCTCTGAGTTGATCCACTTGGAAAGAGAAAAAAAAACCCAGCTATGCCTGAAATCCATAAAGATTTCAACCTTTTTGAACAAACAGCAATTAGTACTCAAACAGAGAGAGTCACTGTGGTGTTTCAGCCCCAAACAGTGGCTGAGCACCACACACTGATCTCTCACTCCCGGACGAGAAACAGACAGAACTTCTGTGGGTTGGGACAGTTTACAGACAAAAGCACTGTGAAAAAGGGAACAATAACAGCCCACAGCAAATTTCACTTACACGTGGTGATAACACAGAGTACCTTTATCAACCTGACAATATCACAGAATACTGCATGATACAAGGACTCATCTGACACCCCAGCTGCACTCAGACTGCACTGGAGGCACCAGGAGTGCCCCTCCCCAGCCAGCCCCTTTTATGGAGGAGTGAGGTCAGGTGGTGTGGAAACAGCCTGGGCTAAGTCTGTGCTGGCTGCTTGGGGAGGTTACCTCTGGCTTGGATAGAACCAGGACAGTCATTTAAGCTTGGCTTCAAAATAACACGTTAAAGAGATCATAACACCTTGCACAATTTCACTGTGTGTTGTAAAGACTGGAGGGTTGTTTCTTTACCTGGTAGATTTTAAATAATTCCTTTTATTCGCAGTCAATGCCTTGATCTGCTGTTGCTCTTGGTAAGCACTTTGCTGCATTCATACACAGGAAGATTAATATTGATGCCTAGAAGACAATAGCGCTATTTTCTAGATAATGGTGAAATAGCAGCTTTTTAAAGAAACTTTTCTTCAATTGGGGAAACACTGCCAATTTGTTATCAGCTTGTCATCACTTCGCCAACTACTTCTGAAACAACTTACAATTTTTTGCATTCTTTTCTTCTGCATGTTATTAATACTATGAACAATAAACCAACAGGAAGTCTAAAGGCATTACAAGCAATGATATACCAGCTAACAAGACATTCTGCTAACAAGTCATTTAACAATAAATCTTCCGATGCATTGGGAATGTGTAAAAATGTCATTTGATATGAAATACCAGCATTATTTCAAATGATGACTCTGATTTGAGTCAAATTGGAAATTTTCAGAAAAGTAAAGATGGTTAACAAGCTCATAAATTGGAGAACTTGAACTGAAAGATTATTTCAGTCAAATCATGATTGGGAAGTGCTTGCATTAGAATTGAATGATCAAAACCCAGGAACAATCAATTCTCAGAAACATGATAGGATAGAAGCACCTTTCTTCAGTTAAGCAGTGAAAAAAACAAGCTGGGTCTCTCCTACCCTCATCTCTCCAGAGTTAGAGGTCTAGAAAAAGGGCATCTATAACTATCTTTGTCTTTTCACAAGGACTTCACAGAATGCTTTTACAGTAGTTTCAATTAGAAAAATATTATTTAGGTTCTCAACTTTCAGTCTCATGTTGATGTCTTTTTGCCATAAAAAGAACATGCAATTTTTTTCAGGCCAGTGTATACTATTCAAAGATGTACTCACGCACCTGCCTTCTGAATCTACAAGGCAAATAACACTGCTAGGAAAGTTGGCATTCCAGTTTGCAGAAATATAAATGTATTCATCCTGAGAAGCAGGATCAGCTTCTTCAACATACTAATTAAACATTATTGATGCAGCTATACAGCTTTCAAGACTTTGACTAGCTCACTTATCTTTGTGTAACACCGCACAATCACACATCTTCACTTCAGAGCCACAAATATGCAATAAATACATATACTTTACCAGAGCCTTTCTATGACTTGTTTTTCTTCAATCAAATCTCTTACAAGCAGGAGGTATCCAGACTCTCTCTTTGGAGGAATATCTCCATTTTCAGGCTGTTCAAGCAGGCTTTTTACTGTATCACTCTTAAAATCTGTATCCCTCCCTCCAGTCTAAAAAGATGTCTAACATCCATATTAGGTAATCAGATGCAAGCCTGTCATCTTCTAAACCAAGTAAGATCCCAAAAACATCTTATTGTGCACTTCACACTGGAGTTGTTTCTTCTAATCATTGCCTCTGAAAAGCTCCAGCCCTTCTCTTGTACTTCACACTCTGTAATCATTTTGCTTTTATTTAACCTAAGTAAAGCTCAATTATTCTAATTAATCTTTAATTATGAATTACAGATATTAAATTATTGCTTAAATTCTTAACCTCTTCACCCTTCAATGGTTATTGTATACAATTTCCTATATCAAATGCTAACACAGAAAATACTAGATCTCCTATGATAGCCAAGAACAAGTGATCAAGCCACATTCCAGACAGGCACTGTCTACTCTAGTTACTCTCCTAAGTGACATGTTAAAGGCCTGCCTTCCCTCAAAATCCTGATAGATTCTAACTCTCATATTCTCTATTCATCACGTTTATCTGCTCTCTCACTATCTTAGTGGGGGAAAATTGAGCTGAACCTGCTCTAGCAGAGAGCACAAGACCTTTACTGAGAAGAATCGTGCATCCTGTGACAGCAGTTCACAAAAACAGTGGAAGAGCATTTTCTGCTATGGTGAAGACCTGTCCAATAGTCAGCTGAAGTCAGTGGGAGTCAATGGTTTTCAGAAGTCTTGCTTACTTGTATTAGGGAAAAAAATTTTGCCCTGTTTAACACATAGTCACTTCTTATTATGTAAATAGCAGTCCATTACCCATTCCCTATTCAACCATTACTATATATATCTGAAGTCCTTTGAAAATTATCCCTAAAAATCTTCCACTGACATTAAAATGTTTGGGAGTAGCAGTATTTCCTGCTCATGCCTTAGTGTTTTGCCAACTGATTTCTACAGGGTGTGTAAATGCCAGTGATTAGATAAGTGTAAGCGCCTGTTCTCACATGAAGTTCATTTTAAGATCAAGGCATCAGTCAGTGTAGCCATAGCAATGGCAATTTTATAGTAGCACAACTAACATCCAAATTGTTACCATGGAACCGAGTTACAAAGACTTGGACAATCAGTTCTGATTATAATATTTAAATGGTGATGACTTCAATTCTACTAATGGTAATTTTCATGGATGTATTTGAATCAAGTGTTCATATTTATTGAGGGCAGAACAAGTAGTGCTTAGCATTGTAATACCAGTACAGGTCATTCAGAAAATAACTTTCCCTGATATTCACACCAGCTCCTTTTCCTTTTCTTCCTACAGTCTACTGGCATTCAAAAAGGTAAACTCCTTCTGTCTTTAGAGATCAAAGAAAATAAAGAAAATTACTTCCAATTTGATCCTGAGCAATCAAATACTCTGCTACTCGATATTTCAAAAAGCAAACACACCAGCACCAACTGGAATTGGCTTTGGCAAAGTAATTTTTTATCCTGCAGTCAAATAAAACTACAATTACATTTCCCTGTGAGTTGATGTTAGAATAAAGCAGAAGAGAAAAAAGAATGAAGCAGAATGATCCAAAGACATTTCAAAATATAGATTTGGTTATTATTTTAGAAAGAACAAGAGTAAAAGGTAATTTTAATATTTTCTTCATTGGTAAGAGAAGCAAGGAGGAGAGCAGACTGAAATATCAGACTAAGCAAAATAAGCCTCCTTGTAACAGATGACACTGAATACTTCACTGAATCACTGCATACAAAAATATACTGTCTAGTGGTCCAAGAATCAAATATCATGGTTGTTCCAGGGGCATTGTTGTTTTGTGGATTCTGATAGGAAAACAATCATCCAAAATACTTGCTTCAGCAGAACGAGTGCAGCCTTCTCCACTTTCAATCCAAGATACTTTGGGGTCTAAACATAAGCTACACCTATTGCTCATTTTGAAATGAAAGCATGCAGAAATCAAAACAGTGGGTTGTTTATTTTGTGCCAACAACATGACATAAACTTGGACAGCATAATCCATTGCTGTTTGTGCAACAATACCGTGAAGGTGTTTACTGGTAACAAGGTATTGTTGAGAAAGTGTGTTTATTATGCAATTGTTTGAAGACTCCAATTTGATTACATAATTTCTTGAAAGAATGCTGTTTCAATTGAGTGCTTGAAGTCCTAGTTACCTAGAAAATCTAATGTATGATCAGGAGAAAAAACCCCACCATACAACAGCATCACCGTTATGCCTCTGCAAAGTGAAAAAAAAGCCTGCAGTAAAAACCACCACACTGATTTAAGCACTGCTGTCAACATTTGCTTTTTTTAGGCCCTAAGGACCAATAGACTCTTACAGGGAAGCAAATCTGGGTCTTACAGACAGGCAAAGCTCCTAGTACTGATTATTCACAGTCAGGTCCCCAGGAACTCTTACCACATTTCATATTTTTCAATTTGAAAGAATGCACTACTTATCTTGAAACCTTCTTTTTCCCAGAAATGTAATCCATCAATAAAATGTAACATCAGCACAAAAACCCCTGCAGAACTGATGGTTGCCTCTGATTTTCCCTTAAGTGTTCAACAAATTAATATATGACTATCCCCTTCAAAAATCATTATCCAAGAGTATTGTCCATAATAATAAAATAATACTATTCACTGATGTGAAACTAAGTTGGAAGCCTATATAACTAGCCATAGCTGCGGAAGTCATCACTGTCACAACCTCCTTTTCCTAACTGCGTGTGTATTTTTTCTTCTGAATTAAGCAAATGACAGAAAGGAACTGAATTTGATGGTTACATTATTGTTACAATAGTTAACCATTAATTTCTTCTAGCTGCTTTTTCCATCTCCTTGAACTGTAAAATGGAAAGTACTGCCTTAAAGGTTAATGTTATACTGAGGTAAGAGAGAAAAAATGAAAGAGGTAGAAAAGAAATTGCACTGGCTCATGAGAAGCCTGAAAATTCAGAGTCCTTGTCCAGAGACCTACAAATGTTGACACACTCCTATCTACGCTATCATGATGCATTACCTTTAATCACCTTCCTTTATGATTAACTTCTATATTTATCACATTTAAAAGAAAGAAAACATGAAACACTACTCAAACAGCAGAGTCCAGCAAAGCATTAAAAACATTATCAATATTTCTGATTCGTACAGAAAAATACTTCTCAAAGTTTTACTACAATTCACTTCATAGTACAGCACGTAAAATTTCACTTTCCCCCCTAATCTCTTCCTTAATTTCTCTTCACTACCTCTGACCATACTATAAAATATTCAAGAACCTCCCAATATGTAATAATTCAAAACCAAATTAAAGTCATGACTGTGTGTCAAGCAAGTTATATGGATACAGTTTGGTTTCTGTTCTGGACAGGGACTATATCTCCCTCCAAATTCCTAAATACTGACTCTACTGTTTATTTTGTCTGAGTAGCACACGGACGTTATTCAAGCATTATTAAAATAATTTGGAGAAACTTATTTTGTGGATACACATCTGGGTATATCAGGTAGGATGTCAAAAGCCCTTAAAACATAATAAAGCATAGAGCCTTCAGATTAGACCATATTCTTTTTCAACCTGATTGAAAGCTAATGCAACAAGTGGCAGCTCTATGATGAAAATATAGATGTAAATACCTTAGATATAGATAGAAATTATAAACTATAAAGAAAGTTTTTCTTTGTAACTCTACAACTTTAAACCTCAAAATCTTCAATCAGATGTAGGGGGCATGATAAAGAGGAGAAAACTAGATATACCACTTGCATGTGACTTTTTTCCCATAGAATTTTTAAACAGCCATTGGTTAGCTGCATGCTGACAAACAAGCAGCCATGTGAAGACCAAAACTCTTGAGATCTTTTTTCCTACAGATTTCTCTGATCTTTATTTATTAACAGCCCTGATCTTCCTTCCAATCCCTATATATTATCTCCAATAGTGAGGAGGATGTGCTTGCTGAGGCTATAGCCAAATGAATGGCTAATTGTTGAGCTCTTCCTTGTATTCCCACCACTGCTTTCTTCCTACATTCTCATGTATCTTCAAAGAAAGTAATTATCTTTCAGAAATACAACTTTCTTTCAAAACTGCTTTAAAGTGACCGATTTTTAGAGGGGAGGAAGGGAACTGTCAAACAGCTGGCTTTCTTCTAACTTCTAGGTCTTTCAATAGTGATTCATGTACATAATGAAATACTGGAGAATTATGGGTATTAGCTTTTTTACTCATGTTCTTTGTTTCCCAGTTTGTTAGAGTGCTCAAAGAACCTACTCTAAGGTACATGTGTTACCATTATTTGAAGGGGTGAAATAATGAATTTAGTTTGCCCTGACTTTTAATTAAAAATTAGACATTGTATTTCAAAAAATGTATTTATGAGGAGCACCACAGCCATAACTGCATACAGACAGACAAGGAGCACAGTCCAATTGCATTACGTGCACAAAAACCAACAGAAAATATTGCATAATAGTGTTCAGATCATGTTTCTAGGTTTCAAAATATGCATATAGTAGTAGTATGTGTTCAGGAGGTCTTGATATAATTCATATATTCAAAAGACAGAGATAGAAGAAATTCTCAAGAGTAGCCCTATCTGAAGAATCGTTAACAGACACAAATCATGTATTTAAGCTGGAAAGGAAGCAGGACATCAGCAATAAAAAATCATCAAAAGAGAGATATGACAAGTGTATCTCAATTTAATCTCTCTCTAAACAGGCAAAGCTGGGAAACAAAGCATCACATTTTCAAATACATACAATTAGGCATACTTAATCCCATCTAAGTAGTCATCCTAATCTTGAACGTTTCAGTAGCAAATGGACTGATTTGCTACCTTTTCTGTAGCGCATACTCACATCTACAAAAAAAAACAACTAGGAAGGCAAAGAGATCCTTATGGAGAGTATCCAAGTAAATTGAGAAGAAAAATTGAATGATATTGAGTCATCAACTTCAGGCAGTGCCAAATCCTTTTCAGCAGAATGATTTATCTTTGAAGATCTTACTGTGTTATGATTTCTTACTCTTCATAAGAAAGGCCTTCAGTTTTATGAACAATAAATGTTTTCCATACTGTGAACAGATGCATTTAAATGCAAGTATTTTATTATGAAAGCTAAAAAACCTAACAAGCCACAACATTAAAAGTTAGCCTAACCAAAGAAAAGGAAGCTAAAGAAAAACAAACATTTATTTTACTATGCCAGCTCAGGTGCTATGGTTATGTCCACTTTAGGTCTTACATTATAGGACATTAAAAATAACCAATCCTCAACATACACCACAGGGTCCTTAAATTTTTGGACTTTTTTTTTTTACAGGAAAACATTAGACACATAAGCTGTTTCTAGGATGAACCAAGACCTGCCTTGAAGACCCACTGTACATACATGACCTTGAAGACCACTAGTGTTTTTTGTATTAATCAGGCCTACAAGAAAAGAAAATCAGGCTTTAGAAGGTAGTAAACTTACTCACAGACCATGGTTTGAAGCTGAATCAAAACCACATTCACATTTGGGTTTGATAATAATGAAATCCCAAGACCTTAGGTCAAAGCTGCAGAACTACTTTCAGATTTGAAGTTTCCTTTCAAATACATTCACCTTGAGGTGAAATGGTATAATAGTTTGGTTTTTTTCAGAATTTTTGGAAAATGAGTTAGTAATAAAAAAGAAAAAAATTATATATAAACATACCATCAACAAATACAAGGAATCTGATTAGAACTTCAAGTTCAATATTTACCCATAAAAGGTTTGGTTTTCCAAAAATAGTGTGTTTCTGCTGAAATAGCAGAAACAATTGCAAATACCATTTCAGTCCAAAAATACAACTATGTCATAATAAATTCACTTCATTTAAAAAAAAAACAAACAATAAAAAACCAAAACAAAACCGAAAGGAACCCAAACTGGTCTGATTCAAATTTCATATCAAACAATATGGAACTCAGAATAACAAAGACCACAGCAAAATATTTCAGTCAGACCTTCCAAATATCACTGCTCTAAATTGCTCCAACGTAACCACATTTTAAACACAATAAAACTCAGCAAGTATAATCTAAATCATACACTTACCAGTCTTTTCCCCATAAACCTTAAAGCCTAAAAGTTACCATGGAAACTAATTCTACAACTCCACAAATTGGAAGAGCCAGTTAAACAAAACTAAAAAAAGATTAACTCATTGATAACTATGCCTTATTCAAGGTGTAAAGACGGCAATGACCTAGCCAGCTTGTAAGCAGACAGGAATAATGAGTGATACTCTAACAATTTAATTAATTATTCAGGGAATCCAAAAGCATCATGACTCTTATAAGACCTTTTTGAAAAAAAGCAAACCCACAAAAAAAATTCCACTTTCTTCTAAAGAAGCACTTTCACAATGTATTTACAACATGCCATTGCAACTGTTAATGTGTGATAAGAGTGCCACTAAACCACAAATTATCCTGTAACCCAAGTGAAGGCAGAACTGCTGGCTGAAGCTTTAGATTCAAGCAATGTATACTCGAAGTGCTGCCTAGATCAGAGAATTACAGAGATTTAATCTCTCAGACCTTTTCTTTCCTATCTATAAAATGGGGATGACAATGACTTAATAGTTGATAATATTTGGGAGAGGTACTGCTTATGTCTATATGCATGGTTACTTAATTATGCAACATCATACAACTGCTATATTGTGCTCTGTTTATATTCCATGATGTTTATATGTGACCTTGAGCAATACAAATAAAATGCAACTCTCAAGGTCATCTCTTTTGTTTATAGAGGTGAACAGATGCATCTCCTGATCACAGAATCACAGAATTGTAGGGGCTGGAAGGGACCTTGAGAGATCATCGGGTCCAACCCCCCTGCCAAAGCAGCTCCCTTAGCTCATACTGCACAGATAGGCGTCCAGGTGGGTCTTGAATAACTCCAGAGAAAGGAGACTCCACCACCTCCCAGTGCTCTGTCACCCTCACTCTGTAAAAGTTCTTCCACATATTAGCATAGAACTTCCTGTGCTCCAACTTAAAGCCATCGCCCCTTCTCCTATCCCCACAAACCATTGAAAAGAGGCTGGCTATTTCCCCTTACATCCCACACTTGAGATATTTATAAACATTAATAAGATCCTCTCTTAGCCTTCTTTTCTCCAGATTGAACTGCCCCAGCTCAGTCAGCCTTTCCTCACAGGGGAGATGCTCCAGGCCCTTAATCATCTTTGTAGCCATTTGCTGGACTCTCTCCAGAAGGTCCCTGTCTTTTTTATACCAGGGAGCCCAGAACTGGACACAATACTCCAGGTGGGGCCTGACCAGGGCAGAGTAGAGGGGGAGGATCACCTCCTTTGACCTGCTGGACACACTTCTCCTGATGCACCCCAGGATCCTATTGGCTCTCTTAACCACCAGGGCACACTGCTGGCTCATGGCCAACCTGTCATCCACCAGGACCCCCAGGTCATTCTCTGCAGAGCTCCTCTCCAACAGGTCATCCCCCAGCCTGTACTGATACAGACGGTTATTCCTTCCCAGGTGCAAGACTCTACACTTGCTTTTGTTAAACCTCATTAGGTTTCTCCCTGCCCAGCTCTCCAGCCTATCCAGGTCTCGCTGGATTGCAGCGCAGTGTTCCTGTGTGTCAGCCACCCCTCCCAGCTTTGTATCATCAGCATACTTGCTGAGGGTGGATGCTATTCCCTCATCAAGGTCGTCAATGAAGATATTAAACAGGACTGGACCCAACACCAAGCCCTGGGGAACACCGCTAGTCACAGGCCTCCATTCAGATTCTGCTCCACCGATCACAACCCTCTGAGCTCGGTCTGACATTCAGTTCTCAACCCACCTCACTGTCCACTCATCTATCCCATACTCTCTCAGCTTTTCTATCAGGATGTCATGGGAGACAGTATCAAAAGCCTTGCTGAAGTCAAGGTTGAAGACAGCCACTGCTCTCCCTCCATCCACCCAGCCGGTGGTGAGATCATAGAAGGCTATGAGATTGGTCAAGCACGATCTCCCCTTGGTGAATCCATGCTGACTACTCCTCATGACCTTCTTCTCTTCCAGTTGCTTAGAGATGGCATCCAGAACAAGGTGTTCCATCACCTTTTCAGGGACAGAAGTGAGGCTGACTGGTCTATAGTTGCTAGGATCCTCCTTCTTGCCCTTTTTAAAGACTGGAGTGATATTGGCTATCCTCCAATCCTCAGGCACTTCTGTTCGCCAAGACCTGTCGAAGATGATAGAGAGCGGCTCTGCAATCACTTCTACCAGCTCCCTCAGCACACGTGGATGCATCCCATCCGGGCCCGTGGATTTGTGTGCATTAATACCTTTGAGATGCTCCTGGATTGCCCCTCCCCAACCATTTCCCAAAACCTCAACCATTTCCCAAACTCTCGCTCTTTTGGGGTCCGGGAGTCCCGAGGGGCCTTTGAAGTGAAGACTGAAGCAAAGAAGGCCTTCAGTATTTAGTTTAATCCCACTGACATGGGCAGGGGCACCCACCACTTGGTCAGGTTGCCCAAAGCCCCATAAAACATGGGCCTGAACACTTTCAGGGAGTGGGCATCTAAAATCTCTTTAGGAAACATGTCTCAGTGTTTTACTACCCTCATACAGAAATAATTTTTTTTCCAATATCTAATCTAAACTTACCCTCATCCACCTTATGGCTGTTACACCTTGTTCTATTACTACATGCCCTTGTAAAGAGTCCATCTTTGTTGGAAGGCATGTTTCCTGAGCTTGGAAGAGCTGATCCTTGAATAATAACTAGGTTTCTTGACTTGAGCCCCTTGTCTTTCCATGGTATCCCTGAAAAGTCCAGTGTCTGCTCTTCTGAAGTCTGGTGCAGTGAGCTTGCTGTGTGCCCTCCTCAGTGCCCTGAGGATCTCTATCATTTCATAGTCATTGCAGTCAAGGCTGCCCCGTAGCTTTACATTCCCCACTGGCTCCTCCTTGTTGGTGAGAACAAAGTTCAGTAGGGAACATCTCCTATATTCATTTATCACATGGAGAAGGAAGTTGCCATCAATGCATTCCAGGAACCTCCTGGATTGCTTATGCCCTGCTGTATTGTACCTCAAACAGATAGCAGGATGGCCGAGGTTCCCCATGAAAACCAGGGCTTGTGAACATGAGGCTACTCCTCTCTACACATAAAGGACTTAATCTGCTTGATCTTCCTGGTTAGGTGGCCTGTAGCAGACTCCCCATTATAGTGTCCCAAATCCCTCCCTGCCCTGCCTTGAATTCTGATCCATAAACTCTCAGTCAGCTCCTCATCCATCCATGCACTTCAGCTGGTCACTGACATAGGGAGTGACACTCCCTGCTTGTCTTCCCTGCCTGTCACAGAATGGTCAGGGTTGTAAAGGACCTCTGAAGATCATGTAGTTCAACCACCTGCTAAAGCAGGAGCACCTAGAGCAGGTTGCAAGGGATCGTGTCCAGGCAGGTTTTGAATATCTCCAGAGAAGGAGACTCCAGAACCTCTCTGGTCAGACTGTCCCAGCGCTCGCTCTGTCAGCCTCGCAGGAAAAAGGTTTTCCTCATGTTCAGATGGAACTTCCTGTGTTCCAGTTTGTGGCTGTTGTGCCTTGTCCTGCCACCGGACACCACTGACAAGAGTCTGGCCCCATCTTCTTGACATCCACCCTTCAGATATTGATAAGTATTGATCAGCTCCCCTCTCAGTCTTCTTGAGGCTAAACAGCCCCAGCTTCAGCTGTCTCAGCCTTTCCTCATACGAGAGATGCTTCATTTCTAACCATCTTCACAGTCCCCTGATGGACTCTCTCCAAAGGTTCTCTGCCTTTCTTGGACTGGGGAGCCCAGAACTGGACACACTGTCCTTCCTAAAGAGCTTGTATCCTTCCACTCCAGCACTTCAGTCATAGGAGACATCCTACCACATCTCCATGATGCCAATGAGATCATAGCACAACAGTGTGCACACATCTCCAACGCCTTTTGTTCATTCCCCATGTTATGTGTGTTTGCAAAGAGGCATTTAAGTTGGGCACCAGATGAATATTACTGACTGGGTGGTGTGGTTGGAATTCCTTTGAGGTACTTTACTGGTGTTTCTCTGTTGGTTCCTGTTACCTCAGGAGACTCTGGGTCAGCTCTGTAAAACATCATATGCTGCCCAGGGATGAGGGCCCTTACTAACATCCCATTCCTCTGTCCTTGGTGCGTCATCCCATAACCTGTTGCAAGTAAATCTGCTATTATCCCCTCCCCCCTTCCAGCCTAGTGTAAATTTCTGTCAAAGCTTCTGGGCAAAGACCCTCCTTCCCTTTTGAAAAAGGTGAACCCCATCTGTCACCAGCAAACCTGGTGCTGTGCAGGCCATATCATTATCAAAAAACCCCAAATCCTTGTTGAATTGTTTAATCATTTAATCACTATATTAACCTTAAATATTGCATCTGCTGGGAACACCAGTGAATGCAACAGTCCTAATAATGGCATATACCATGCGAATGCCTGTCTCTTATAAGCCGGTTTCAGAGCACTAATAACACTGAAATACATCAGATAGTCACTGTTCATAACCTAAATCAGGTTTGAAAACACAATGTAGAACAGTTGTATTCAGTTTTCTCACCTTTATTTCAGTGAGTATTTCAAAGAGATCTTTGAAAGGTGACAAGCTATTCATCAAGGGTTTTGAACTTGTACAGTAGAGTCACATGAACTGAAAAAGTTAACTAGGAGTCAACAGCTCTTTTGAATGCATTACAGATCTATCCTGACTTCAGCAAAAAAATATACAGTAAAAAAAAAGCCATCTAATTTCTGGTGGGTTTTTGTGGGTTTTTTAAACTATTCCTTAATTCCCATATTTTAGAAAGCTTCTCATAAAATCAGTCTTTCTTCAGCCTCAACTGTAAAACAAAAAATCTACAACAAAGACAGCAAATACCTAAAGAATCTGTACATTTTTTATTCAATTTTACTTTAAATTTAATAAATATTACAGGGAATGAATTTGTTCACTTTAAACTGTGCAGTAGAAGCAGACGAACTTTTACAGGATAAATATGGATACAATGGAAGATATTAAATCCTCAGTATTACTTATCCATGTTGTTTCAGTGCAAACAGTGAATCTATTTCCATAAATTCAAACTACTCCTATAAGTGGCAGTTAGAAAAATCAAACCTATTGTTAAATACAGGTTTAGTCTTCTTTTATCTTAGAAAACTTTCTCTGAAAACCAAGATGGGCTATATTTTTGCTATAAAAATTCAAATATGTGAAAATTTTATATACTATTTAAGGTTTTGTAAAGACAACTATAATCACAAATTTCATCAAATTTCCTAGCACTATCCGCACAGAATAAACATTCACTGCTTTTACTTAGAGGTATGTTTCAACATGTTCAGTTGAGAAAAGTTAGGTGTTCATGTGGCTTTAACACATTCTCCCAGTATCAGACTAACTACTGTCTTTTGTCATTGAAGAAAAGTCTGTTAACAGACTGCGTGAGTAAAAGAAGTAATAGATACAAAAGGAAATTGGGGAAAGACAGCAAGAGAGAACTGCATGTTTCTCAAGCGGTATGGCACAGAAGATACTGATTAATTAACACCATCTAAAACAGAATGGTCTAACGGTGTTGCATGTCTACCAAAGCTTTAAGGAGCAAAATAACTTCACTTCTTTCTATGCTAAAATGCATGCAATGATCATGACTTAAAATCAGTGTCTGATTCTATTTTCTTCATTCTATAACTCTTTAAGGCACTTCTGGATTGTTCTTCTCAAGCCCATTCTTCTAATATAATTTGATCACCTGTAATGCTGTTCTCCCTCTGAGACTGGAGACTCAACATATTTTTTTTTCCTACATCTTTTATCAAATAGGAAACAAAATAGGAACATCTTCCATGATCTTCGCTTTTATAAAGGGGCTACTGTACAACTTTGAAAGCTTTTGAAACTGTTTCATTCTCCATGCAGCAATAGTGTGTACAGACACTTGACCCAACATTAAAAGTCATATGCTTTAGCAATTCATTTCTAGTCATTTGTATTGTGCCCCATTATCCACCATGACAATTGGTCCCCTGTCCATCAATCAGTATACGCACAAATTTACAATGCCATTTTTGTCAGTTCAGAACAATCATCTAGAGTCAACGTAGCCTTTGATCAAGTAAATCTTTACCATTTTTGGACTACATTCCTGAAGCTACCTCAAACTGATCTTCAAATATAATATCATCATCAGTCTGCAACTGTATGATGTTTCTTGAGAGTTTGCCTCATCTTTGCTTCAAACTCATTTACTTTACCAGTAGAAATTGTACCTCCACTGAGATAAACACATTAGCTTTGCCACAAATTTTATCCAGAAACACTTTATAGCGATTTCAAATAGCCAGTTACTAGACATACGCTGATGCACAAGGAGTCAAATGATAAAATTCCCATTTAGTATACAATAATCATTAGCTCATTGCTGACCCTCAAACATTTTCTACAAATAATTCTTCAATAAATAGGAAATAGAAAAACACCTTACTAAGTAATGCACATTTTTTATCTTTAACCAAAAGTTGTGAATCCCTCTGTTTTTTTATTAATGTGTTAACTTGGACTGAAAGCATAATATATTTTGTTCTGTGTTCTTTTCATTTCACAAGTATACTTCACATAGACCCTTGCACACTATCTCTGTTTGCAAAGTGTAGCTTCTTCCTTACTGAAGTCACTAATATTCTCTTTATGCACACCCCTAGGAATCTGTACTACACTAACACAGACAATGGTATGTGTCCTTAGTTCAAGGTTGTTTGATTAAGTCACTAAAGTGAAAAATTCTTATGCATTTTAAAGTTTAAACCAAGATGTTCTAATATCGCACACATGAAAAATATTGCATATCTATCAGAAAATTCTCTTCTGTTAAGAAAGGAAAAACTTTTGGAGGGATTTATGGTTTTGATGTTTTGCGACACTTCTCTTTCAAATATTTCAATGTTAGAGATACTTTTTCTGGACTAATGAACAGTCTGAAATCATGTTCATCCAAGTGAACTGCTGTAGATTTCCAGCTTCTGAGAATGCCTTTTCAGTCTGGCTGATTTTAAGCCAACTAACTTCCAGACATATCCCTATTTTCACTAGACATAAATAACTTTCACCAACATGTGGGAAACTCCATAGACTGTAAAGTCTTCCAGACCCTCAGAAACCAGACAACAATTAAAGAGGACATTAGCATTAAGCAACAGTTTCACAGACGATGAGAGACTGAGCCATCACATCTCTGACAGCTTGCCCTTATTTAAAGAAGCATTAGCAATGCCTTCCAACAATAGGCCCAGGACTATTCCACTTCTTTTCTACAGCTATATAAAGGGCATAGCTCCCATATTCAGCTGGCTGTGCAGATCTTCTTAGCACATCTGAGACTGTCAATCAGGACACAAGACAAAACTCAGTCAGGGTAGGTTCCATGTTTATGTATTCTTGACTTCATATCATTAAATTGCTGTGGAAACTATTCTGTAACCATTAGCATTATATCTATAGAGAAAATTGAAATAGTGTCTCATTTTTGATTCTACTATCAGAAAATCTGTTTTAAAATTATGTCCTTGCAGAAAGGCCTTCCACAATTTAATATTTTATTCCATGAAATAACATCCACTAGACGCAGAACACACACATATTTTAATCACTAATAATACAATGCAATTTGAGAATAAATTAAACCAAAATATTCTGCAGGGAAAAATCAGATAACCAAAATCTAGCAAATATAAATACAACCTTACATTTATAGATTGAACTGACTTATTTTTGTTGCTACCCTGAGAAATGTTTAACCAGAGTCAGATTATTATCTTTGCTTTATTATTAATATTGTCTGCACTGTTGTGTTCCCAGGCTACTACAAACATTACATTAAGGCTTGACTATACGGTAAACAAGCTCTATCTGGTTACCTAGGCACAAAACAAACCATTTTCTATGAACCAAATACAAAATTAAACATCTAAAAATGCAGACCTTAGGAAAAAAGACAACTAATGTTTTCTGTCAGAATATATTATTTGTATTTAACATCCATATTTTCCCATCAAATTTTCAAGCAATGAAAGTGAACAATATTTAGTGTAATTTAATTTTAAATCTTATGCTAATTTTCAGTGACCTTTGAACCTTGGAAGTAGTGCTACCATCCACATGGCAAATGTAATTATGGAATTTGATTTCCTATATGTTGTAAGGAATGAAACTGCTTTAATTGACACTGATATATATTTGTAATAACTCCTGTGTAAATTAAAAATCAATGCCAATTTTAACTCCCTGGATACTATTTTTATCGAACTGTATATTTCTTTAGAGTTGGAAATATGCAGAATCAAACATTTTGCAGAATGGACAATGTATGTTTTAAATCCCAGTGTAGCTTAAATGCATGCCATTTATGTTTAAAGCTTGCGTATCTCACACTTACGTACGCACACATAAAGACAAATCCCATCAGATCTAGGCTGCCTTCAGGAGATTTTGCTTCCAGCTGATTTTTAATTGATTGTCAAGCATGCTTCACAATGACTAAGTGGGATAGCATTGTATTATGCGGTATCAATGCTGTGCTGTGTCGTAGATAGCCAAAACAGGGTTACAAAAGAAACCAAAAGTAGACATCTTCAAATTTGTTTTTCCCCCAGTTTTCATGGGGGATTTAGCAAACCTTTCAACCCTTTTGTACTTGCAAAGAAATATTTGGCAAACATTGCTAATTTGTTCCTTTCTTAATAATTTTCCTTTGTCCATGCACTCGTTGATTAAATGATGGAAAGCAAACTACAATACAAATATTTAATGTAGAGTTACAACTTCATACCAAGGAGGGTGTTTTTGTTTGGCATAAATAAAAAATGGTTTGCCATCTGGAAACAGGTATTCTTTATGAATTCAGATAAATTACACACTAGCCTTTGAAATAGTCACAGTAACGGCTTTGTGGAGTGGAAGGTGATCTTTGCGGCTTCAGCCTTCAATACCTGAATGCTGAATTACATAAAATATTCTTCTATTGTAATAAAAATCACAATAATTCAGAATGAAAAAGAATAAAAATATATTTGGAAATGACCTTTTATGTTTAAATGGTGTTAAGCATATAAGCTGCATACTAAATAAAGATGGATTGAGGAACAATGAAGAGAATAAGAGCACTCACAGCTCAAAGGTCTTGCTCTCACACACAGCACAGGGCCACATCTGATCTCACAGTGGTTTATCCTGCTGTGACTGTATAGACTTCATTAAGCTTCATCCTTTATATAAACACAAATGAATACATAAATAGAAACCAAAGAGTTGCACAGATTTTACACTCAAAAAGGGGGTGGGGGGAATCTTAATCAGGAAGCACTCAGCTACAGTTCTGTTTTCAAAAGCTGTTTGTTCACATTGTGCTCCTTAGCGGGAAAGCTAATTTGCATCATAGCTGCAAAGCAGCAAAACCAGTACAATATTACACAGTATCAGGGAATTTTGCCTTTCAACTACATAGCATTTCTCACCCATAATGGAAACTCAACGTGACCTAAATTACGTCTGTAAATTAAAAGCATTAAACCATAGTAGCCCTTTATAATAATCTTATTTTTGCTCCATGCTGAGTAGAGAAGTCTCTTCTATCTCAGATCCTTTCCTAGCAGTACTAGTCAGCCATCAGGATGTACCACTGTACACACACCACTGTAAGAACCATTACCACCCTTCCCACTCCGGGCTTTTTTCAGCAAACTGAGCATGGGAAGAAGGTAAAATAGAAAAAAAAAAACACAGTCTATTTCAAAGCACCATGGATTTCTGTTAGCTCACAAAAAGAAGTACATTTATGTAATCAATTATTATGTTGTAAGCAACTTCTCATGAACCAATGCCTTTTAAAAATAAAAGAATGAGAAGAAAAATTTTCTAAACTGTTTTGTAAATGCCACAGAGGCCCAGCATAGCCCAACATACCTGCAGTTATATTTTGCTCAGCAAACAAACCTTCGACTTGTAATTCACTTCTGATGTAGCCTAAAAGCACTTTATTATATTAAAGCTTATTGATGCCTGTAAGGCCCTTTTACCTAGAGCTATTTCAAATGTGCTGAAATAAAGCAACACTAATCTCTAAGACTTTTATTCCATAATAGATGTTTTTCTCACTAAATCAATTCAAAGGCTAATTGGGGTGGAAGGTGACTATCTCTAGTGGTTATAAATACATTTGCATTGCTATCAATCTTTTACACGAGTGATGTTTAACAAGGCTGAACAAGAGCTCAGCCTAGCCTTAGAAAGGTGAAACTCGATTCAAACTCATAGTCAATGCTGCCATCAAGTGCCAAAACTGGCACTTGCACAACTCACCAGTTTCCAGCTCAGACTGTGTTGCACACATTTACCTCCCCCATTGACCACCCACACAAGAGAAAGGGCAAGAGAAAGAGATGGCAGGGGTGCAAGATTCTTTTGCTCAACTCCACACTCCTCCTGTGGATTCCAACTTCTGAGAAGCTTATCTCCAGCATATAGACACTGTTTCCTAAGCTCCCTCAATTCTGCTTGGGCACATGAAACTCTACCGCTACCACCTACCACAGTCAGGGATGCAAAAAAAGGCAGCAAACATCCCATGATGATTTCAACCAGACAAATCACAACTCAAGGTATAGACAGACCAGAAAAGGTTGTTGGTTCACACAGTGTATCTTGGACCATAGTCTATACCCATACATTCTAAGTCACTCAAAAGATCGGTAAGTATATTTCATCCTACTATCCAATGAAGAGTCTCTCATGACTTTCTGAAGTAAGCTTGCTTGTGCACACAACCCAGAAAAAAAGTTGAATTCTTTGCAGTTGCATTGGACACATAATTAAAGGTGTTACATATCCCCCAAAAGCTCTACATGTCAGAGAGGGACAAGGACCATCAACACCTACATGACCATCAGCAAAAAATTTACAGGCAAGGTTATTCACAACATTCTTGTGAACTATGTAGGCCAGGACATCCAAAATACACAAGTCCAGTTTACCTTCCCAAAATAAAAAGCCCTTAACTCGTCTGAAGCTGGTAATAAGGCTCTCCTTTGACAACAAACTTAAGCCTATGGGGGCTGAAGCACATTCTCATTTGCCTAATGAGATTAGATAAGGGAGAGAAAGGTTTTCTACCAGAGAAATTTTTTGGAAGAAGCTGGTTTGTTTACTTGATTTGCCTGTAAAACAATCAGATTATTTAGGTGAGCTTGGTGACTCTTTCTTCCATGCATCATTTCTGCATGGACAGCTTGCAATGAAGTGTATCTTCCTCCTGAAGAAAGGGTGACCTAAACCAATTATTTTGCATACGCCTGCAACTTTCACCTGTCACCAGCCAGACTGTTACAAGCATTATTCATGGAAGGATCATACATAGTGAATGGCAAATAAATAACAAGCAAGCAGCCAATGCAGCCTTTACAAAGTTACAGTATTAATAGCTGCTTTCTAGAGTTTTACAACCAGAACCTTAAAGTAACCAACTGCTGACATCCTAGAAGACTGGGTATACTGGAGCCAGTCATAATGATTCCAGAATTTTGCTTTCATGTGCCTAATGTTGCAGTAAACTTTTCATAAACAGTAAGTTATGATGTTAAGGCAGTGGACAAGAAACTTGTATTCTGTTCATTATTAGTGTTTGTACATGCAGGGCCAGAATACAGTATTTTCTTTGTAAAAATTAATGCTGTACTATGCTACTTTACATAGCAAGTAAAGACAAGTCTTTGTGTCAATGAATACACTGGCTAAAGTGAGTATTGAAATAAAAGTTAGAAGCCTGGGGTAAAAATAGATTCATGAAGACAGAAAAAATGCACAATACAATTTTAGAATCTGTTACAGATGCACACGCATAATGGTAGTTAATAACACTTCCTCTAAATACAGTGTAAACTGTAGATTTAAAAGGCATTAGAAGATATACTTGTCAGATGGTTAAAAAAAAGTATGTCTAAAATGCTTTCTCAAGACTTAAGACAAAAATTCACACTGAAAAAAAACCCAAAGTCCAGAAAACAAATTCAGTTTAGAAGGCCTGTAGCTAAACAGGGTATAAACATTAAAACCAAAACCAAACTGCCCTCAAACATGGTAGATATGCTGCAGGATTAGAATTGCTCCTTTCATGTGATCCAAGATCACAACTGGTGTCTCATGGACATTTTTAATTTCTGCTTCAAGTACTTTTAAACAGAGATGTATGTAATTAGAAGACAACCAAACAGACTACATCTTCTCATTTATTAGTAGCTCAGAAATTGAGACATTCACTGTTTATTGAAAGTTCCAAAACACAGCCGGCTGAGAACAAATCTAACTGTTTTGCACAGTGTAAGCAGATGTGAAAAAAAATGAGAAACCGAGTACACATAAAATATGCAAGATGTCAAAACATGCATTGCAAATAGAAAAAGTTCAGCAATTACCGATTCCAGGTTATTTTCCTTGACACTGTGAAATATTGCAATGCATTATCAACAATTATTTCTAAAAATAGAATAAAAATTGAACAAGAAAAAGGATGCAGCACTACCTATTAGGGTTAGTTAATATGTCAGTGAAACCAAGACTGCCAACAGAACCTTCCAATTCAACTAAAGTTGCTGCTGATCCTGAATTTCCTTACCTCTGCCATGCTACAGTAGTAAAGGGGGGAGATCTGTGAAATGAGGCTCTAGCTCTGTGACCAGTCACTGCTGAAGTTGTTCAGTGCCGAGTTTCTGAAATGCTAGCAACAGCCACACACTAGCGTACCTTAGGGCTTTCATTGTTGCAGCACAGGGACTGAACCCATGATGAGCAGATCTGGATGTTTTACAGGGAGTAAAACTATCCGGGTCAAGTAGTAGCATTTCATTATCTTCAATTTCTGAGTATTGGCCTATGACTTCCATGATTATTGCACAGAACCACCAGTCTTTTCATACATTAGGGCTAATGCACACTTTCAGAAGCGGAAATAAGAAAGACTGTTTTGTTCTGATAAGCATCTGAGAAGGTTAACAGCAAGATTTTTCTAAGCCTCTCTGAGTCTAAAAGAGGTAAATGACACTTAACCCAGCATAGAACATGAAAGTCAGTGTCAAAGATGCTCTGGATACATGTAAATGTTTGAGTTCAGAACACAAGGAGGTAAGTTAATGGAAGAAAAAATAAAATTCACTAAGGTTCTTAAACTCATAAACACCGCTTGTGACTGAGAAAGTTCCTGAAGTGTGGAGTGAAGAAAGACCTGGCTGCTTGGGGATGTATTACTCTATGCTTTCATTTTCACATATTCTTTCTTAGGCATCTGATAGTGATCACTGATGGTGACAGACTGCTCTGCTAAATAAACATTCAACTCATTGCAACATAGCTGTTCTTGTAGTGTGACTTTCAAACACTTCCCTGTTTTTACTCAATTCTTATTTTCAATTTTTACTTAATTCTTACTATGAATTAAGCATAGTTGGAAGAACTGCATTCAAAAAAAGTCACAAGAATTCATTAGGTATTTCCTTGTAATCATCTATCTATGGTGAGACAGCTTGAGGTTTTTGATAAACCGTCTTAGTTTAAATACATTTAATTAAAAGCTTCACAGCTGTTGGGTCAGACAACCTTCTATCTTCACATGAAACACTGACTAGAAGTGATCTGCTGAGTTTCCATGCAAACTGATTTTGAGTCTTCAGCTCTGCACCTTTTTTCACAGGTCATGATGGATCACAGCTATACTGCTCTTACATCAGTATACCAGCTGAAGGTAAGGTACAAGCAAGCACAGCATCAGTGATCACCACAAAAAACATTTTACCTATGCTAACAACGAATATTTGAATTTAAATCTCTAAAGCTCTTCAACCATAAAGTTCAGTGAGTGAATCTTTTAAAGTTCAAAATTGTAGGAGCTGGCTATCTATCTATGGTTTTGATTTATTTTGTTTTGATCTAAAAGAAGCATTCATATTTAAAAATAAGTATAGCTTTGTTGCATGGGAAGACCACATGGAAGCAGGTGGGGTTTTCTGCTGTATCACTCCATAACATATATCTCATTTTACCCAGCAGTTATGCCGTAGTTTTGTTGTACTATGTTACCATCTATTAAAACAAAATTGGAATCTTTTCAGTCCAACAGCTTTCCTTAAAAGACTATTATAGGCAGGTTTGACCTTTACATTATGAATTTCATTTCATTGTAAGCTCTTACATTTATATTACTGCTTAACATGGACTCTCACTGAAATTTGACCTGACAATCTCTATCTATATTTATTCATGCTAAGCTTTCTGCTTAACAACCATCAGGCTAAAAGTGTAGTATAGTTACTGTAGAAATAATATTTCCTGCTATTTCAGACAATGAAGGTCACACCAGTTCCACATAAAAGGAAATGTAGTATTTCACATTTTTCAATTGTGGCACACATTTTAAATTCCTTGTTATAATCACCTACAATGGAGTGTTTGCCAAAATTGCTTTTTTTCCCCAACCACTTCTCTCACTGAAGTCAGGCATACAGTGTATCATTAGCACTGCCCTGCCTACAAGATAAAACATACCAAATTAAAAAAATACCAGATTCAAAACTTAATGAGCAACACAGGGGGAAAAAACTAACCAAAACAGCCAGGTTGTCTGTGCCTGAGTTTTTTTTCATGCATTCTTATCCCATTGGCAAAGAATTTTATCTTTCTGGACTATGCATTCAAAGAAAGGATCCTGAAGAGATCTATAAGCTGTTAAGCTTCTTGTTCTTATTAAACCAGATCAATGAGAACAACTTCACAAGTCTAGTTCCATGATGAAAGATGTGGTCAATTTCTAATTCAGTTTTATCTGGACAGAATCATTTCAGTTCCTAGCTGGCCATCTGTGCATACTACATCTACCATGCTAATTTCTGTGTCACACATTTGTACATCAGACTTCCGAAGGTATTGGAAGGCTCAGAACAATAGATAATCCTATCATGTAAAGACTGAATTTCTTGAGTACATTTTTCTAGTTAAAAGCATCAATTGCTTTAAGCAGATACACGCATTCAGAAATATGCAGATATGATTATTTGTGCTCTGTAAGTATGCTTCCATGATGACAGAAAATGTTCTACGTACAATTTAAAACTATGTAATTTCAAGAAGTTGTAAACCATATAAATTTTTCTAAGACAGTTCTTAAAAAACAAATTTACAGTCATTTTCATAGACTAGTTATATGGGATACCTATTGAATATTCATAGGGTGCCAACATTTACAGCCATTTATGTCATGGTTTAACCCCAGATGGCAACAAAGCCCCACACAGCCACTTGCTCACCCTACCCTGGTGGGGCTGGGGAAAGAATCAGAAGCTAAAGCTCCTGGGTTGAGATAAAGACAGTTCAGCAGGTAGAGCAAAAGCTGTGCACACAAGCAAAGAATATAAGGAATTCCCACCCATTGCCCATGGGCAGGCAGGTGTTCAGCCATCTCCAGGAAAGCAGGGCTCCATCACACCTAATGGTCACTTGGGAAGACAAATGCCATCACTCCGCGTGTTTCCCCTCCCTTCTTCCCCCAGTTCTATATGATGTCATATGAAGCTTGCTGAGCATGGTATCATATCCCTGTGGTCAGCTGGGGTCAGCTGTACCAGCTGTGCCCCCTCCCAAATCCTTGTGTTGTCCCACTGGTGGAGTGGGATGAGAAGCAAGACAGGCCTCGGCTTTGTGTAAGCCCTGCTCAACAGGAATGAAAACATCTCTGTGTTATCAACACCATTTGGAGCACCAATCCAAAACCCAGCACCATACTAGCTGCCATAAAGAAAATTAACTCTATCCCAACAGAAACCAGCACAATTTAATATCTTGAACACAAGATCAGTAGTTGGGTTGGCTTTGTAGGTGTTCTGTAGCCACAAAATGAAGCATTTTCTGAAGCACTGATTCCATTCCTTGTTAAAGTTCTGAATAAAGTACATTTAATTTGGAAATAACTAATGATTTTAGTTACAAAGCACGTGTAACAAGAACTTTCAAATGTCCACTCTATGTGGCAGCATTGCAGCACAGCTGAAATAAAGTTTTTTAGAACCAATACTAGGAATTCTGGAAAAGGTTAAACTTAAAAAAAGGAAAGAAAAAAGAAACACAACACTATGGAAAAGCCTATTCGGCTGTGATGTTTTTGTGCGTGCACTAGCAGTAAAAAGCATTTTAGTCCAGGGCTCTTCCTCTCCCTCAGTAACTCCATACCAGTGATCGTAGACAGCACAGCTCCTGTCTTGCCTCCTTACCTCTGTGCTCCTCACTTCCCACAGGGAATTAGCTCTATCAAGAGACTGGAAATTACCCTGCTATGCAGTTAGTTCGGGAAAGGGAGGGAAACGTGAGCATCTGGTGAATGTGGTTATATAAATCCTTACTGTCAAGGTGTTGCACACATACAAGGATAGAGAACAGCTGAAGCAAAGACTGTAATTGTGAAAATATGGGATCATCTCAACAGTAACAGCAATCCAACCAAGCATGTCAGCTGTATCCAGTTAAATCTAGCAGTTTCTAATGCACTGCATACACTGACCAAAGACATTATGAAGTGGGGGTCTTTACTATTATTTTGACAGGAGATAGAAAAATTTGCAAGTAGTTGCAGAACACAGTCACCCATTATTGTACTTAGATGCATATCATAATTATGATAGGTCAAAATGTAGGGTATACAGCTCAAACTACTGATGCATAGTAATTTGCAGACCATAATTAAGCCATCAGCTCTATTACTAAGTCCCTCAAAAGTTGCATCTAAAAACCTGCTAGCATACTGACTTCGGAACCTGGTGCTAACATAGAATGACATACATCCAAGACATGCATATTTACAGTTTCATACATTACTTGTAGATTTCAGTATTGAGAAGAAGTAATATTTAATGGTGATTGTTTACACTAGACAGGACTAGACAAACAGCCTCATTACAAAACAGTTTTGAAGCTCCTGACATGTTTCTGGCAAGGTTAAATTCTGCCTCATGGACCAAATTTAGCGTAGGCATTATTGTAATAATTCTTGCCTAGAATATGTCCCTTCGAAGTGATTTGACTCTGGAAGAATGCAGACCACTGAGTTCTATATACTATCTTTTGCGTGGATGACCTGCTAGCTAGTAACTCCAACATGAAATCAAGTATCATTGTGAAGTGCCTCTAATATGCTCTCTGCATTAAAAATGCAGCAGTTGTGTATGGCTCTTAGAACAACTTGCATGTCAGCTGTTACAGTTGCATGGATTATGCTTGTTTAGCGTGCCAATAACTCATCCAAGTTCATTTATAATAGACAGACCATAAAGAAAAACCTTTGCAGCCAAAAGCCTGAAAACACAAAATTATCTATCTATAGAAATCACTCTGAAATGGTTGGCCTTTAGTATTACTCCTTCAAAATATGCTATTGAATTGGCTTGATTTTCTGGGTAATTCAAACAAACACTGGAAAAAATCATGTTGGTTTGGAAATCTACATATATAATGATTGGATCTTTTCTTCTTTACTATTTCAAATATGCTTTTTAACCTACTTCCTCTTAATTTTCCCCTTCATATTCCTTTACACACAGTATCCTTAACTCAAAAAGTTTCATACAAAATTCACACTCAATCTCAGTGCAGGGGTGTTGCCTTTGAAGCACCAGTAACTGTTTGTGTTATGTGTATACAACATACTAATTTTAAAATCTATCAAGAGACAAAGGTGTTTGATACCTTCATCTCTGAAGTGGGGTGCAGTCATAAATCATAGAATGCCTCAGTCTCTCAGGCCCAGACTGCTCCAGCCTGGTTGTCTATGGAGTCACAACTATCACCCCCTACTCCATCTCACCCCACCCTCCCCGCCCCAGCAAACTTACTCCAGCATGGGTATCTCTCTCTCTGTGTCTCTGTCTCTCTCCACAGGCTGCAAGTGCTGGCAGGGGTTTGCTCCAATGTGGGTCACAGCATCTTCTGTATGTCTCCACCTGCTCCACCATGGGGCCTCTCCACAGGCTGCAGGAGTTTCTGCAGCAGAGGCAAAACCTGTTCCACCATGGTCTTCTCCACGGGCTTCAGGCAATCTTTCTCTCCAGCACCTATAGCTCCAGCTCCCCACCCTTCCCAGGCCTCGGTGTCTTCACAGTTTGTCACATCTCACTCCCCTCTCAGGTGGCAAAATGCAGCTGCTAACAGGTTTTTTTCTCCTAAATGTGATTCCCAGCAGCACTGTGACCATCACTGATGGGCTTGGCCTTGGTCAACAATGACTCTGGCCTTGAGCTGACTGGTGTTTGCTCTGCCAGGCCTACAGAGAGCTTCTGGCTGCTTCTTGCAGAAGCCACCCCTGCAGCCCCCCACCTTCTCCACCAGTACCCAGCCACACAAAACCACAACACTATATAAGGTACTGGAATGATAAAATATAACTCAGGTCACAGAACTGACACATGCTGGCTACTGGTTTATCTGCTATGTATCCAAGCTGCAGACAAGATAAAACTTTCAGATATACATTTTGTATGTTTATGTCAGAAAAAAAATATTAACCTATCAGATTTACTAAATGATCTTAATGCATCATTAGATGTTCTCATCATGCTAAAGTTAAGACTGCACTTCCAATTGCAATTTTGTGCAGCGCACGCATGATGTGTAATGCAATACAGAGAATAGGTGGTGAGCACTAATTCAAGAACACAGCTTCCCCACAGAGATCAAACTCTTCTCCAGAAGCCATCTTGACTGGGGAAAAGTGTTCAGACAAATCCATGTAGTCTAAATTTGTTTATTGGATTTTGTAAATATTATTCTTCAGAAAAATTGGAGAGTGCCTGTCTCTGTTAGGGGAAAGAGTCTAGCAGTCTAGTAACCTTTGGAATGAAATCTAAGCTTCTCTAATAACAGGAAAAACACATCTAAAATAGTCCATCATACATATTCAATCAATTGTTCACTACTGCTTTCTCAGAGCTCAGAGATTAAGTAGGTCACTTTCATGCTGATCAAATTAATCTCATCTAAGCAATTGCTAACTTTGAGACTGACCAAGATGATCAATGAGACAAGTCAGAGTAACAGCAAAAGAAAGCAGAAATTAGTGCTCACATTTCCTTTAAAAAATAAAGAGTCCTTTTTTCTTAAATATGGACATAAATAATTCAAAGTGACACAGAAGTAAAATAAACACAACAAATTTATTGCGTTATTTCAAAAAATAGTAACAAATGTCTGCACGCCACTGCTAAACTGGATTTTTAGCAGTACCTTCTCTTGGAATGGTTTTAAGTCAAGTAAGCTAAACCTACTGTTGGTCGCCATTGAATTCGATTTAATTATCCATAGCCATAATGTGAAATGTATTAATGTTATTCTGAAATATTTGACTTAAACCACACGTCAGATTTGTAAGCACTGAGAAACACCCCCCATAGACTGAGTGTCTTGTAGTCAAAATGAGACAAAATGAGACACCGAATGATATCAGTCTCCATGACACTAAAGAAAAACCTTTCCATTGCCCATTTGTACAATGAATTTTACTGTGTTAATACATCTGCTAAGAGGAACTATCTGCCATATTGACAGTTTCCTCAAAACTGTCAGCTATTTTTTCTAAAAAGCAGCTGGTAATTGCTTTGTAAAACAATATGGCTTTTAAAAAAATATGAAATTTCTGCTGTCATTTTGATGTCAAAACAGTCTTTCTCAATAGCTATTGCAATTGTTTCAAAAGTTATACTATATATGCCTAAAAGGTGACCTAAAGCTCAAGACACAAAAGATAAATTCACCATGCATATAGAAATA
The DNA here is from genome assembly GCA_022605575.1 of Laterallus jamaicensis coturniculus. NCBI lineage: Eukaryota > Metazoa > Chordata > Aves > Gruiformes > Rallidae > Laterallus > Laterallus jamaicensis. The sequence goes on from JAKCOX010000010.1 coordinate 21,591,326, forward strand.
AAAGACACACAGAACTCCTAAAATAATAACAACATATCTGAAAACATGATATCTAAACTTAGTTTATCATAGACTTCACAGGATTGAGAATGTAATTTAATATTTATTTTTCTGGAATACCTAGCTAACTGCTATTGCAAACTGGAAAGAAAGAATGCCAGCAGCACAGACTCTTTCATAGAGCTATAGAAAGGTTTGGGTTGGAAAGAACCTTAAAAGGCCGTCTAGTCCAGCCCATCCTTTGAAGACAGGAACATCTTTCGCTTGATCAGGTTGCCCAAAGCCCCATCCAACCTGAGTCTGAACACTTCAGAAGATGAGGCATCCACAACTTCTCTGGGCAACCTGTTCCAGAGCCTCACTACCTTCATCAAAAAAAATACCTGCCTTATTACCAATCTAAATGTACCCTCTTTCAGTTTAAAATCATTGCCCCTTGTACAGTCACTAGTGGGTCTGATGAGGTCTCTCTCTCCACCTTTCTTAAAAGTTCACTTTACATAATGCAAAGCCGCTACAAGATCTCCCCTAAGCCTTCTCTTCTCCAGTCTGAACAATCCCAACAACTCCAGACTGAACGACAAGCCTGTCTTCATAGCAGAGGCGTCCTAGCCCTCTGACCATTTTCATGGCCCTCTTCTGAATCCACTCATTTAGGTCCATGTCTTTCTTGTACTGGGGACTCCAGAGCCATACTTCATGTGTTGTCTCGCAAAAGCAGAGTAGAGGGAGAGAATAACCTCTCAACCTGCTGGCAACCCTTCTTTTTACATAGCCCAGGATACAGATGGTTTTCTGGGCCACAAGTACACATTGCTGGGTCATGTCCAAATACTCATTTATCTGGATCCCCAAGTCCTGCAGAGGCAGGGCTACTATCTCGACATTTTCTCTGTACTCCCTTCTCTGGCCCACCTACTTATAAAATTATTGTTTTGAAAGATACCAATCTTCTCAGTCTAATTCCCTGGAAACTCTAAACTTCTGTGTAGGCTTGCACAGTCACTATTTACCTGAGTGACCAACAGGCCTGCAGCCTAAGTTTCTTGCAAGGTAAACAGGATCATCATCTGCTTCTACTCCAGATTTGCCCATTAAGGTGGCACTCAACTTCTGTCCCTTCAGATGGGACAAAAAAGCAGGTTGTAATGTTTAGTATCTATAAAGTATTTAAAGGATTTCCAAGCTTGCAGGAAACATGAACCAGAGAAGAAATGTTCTTCCACACCATGGCTAAAGACTTGTTCCTCAGTATTCCTTCTAGTCAGTCTTGTTTCCATACAGAACTTCAGTAACGCCAATACATCAGGGGAGTTAGCTTCACCAGTCCTCTGTAGTGGTTCATATTTTAATACAATGTTTTTCCTAGATACTGTTGCAGTAGCTGGTACAAACTTGTCCCTAGATGTGTCCTCTTGGCTTGGCCACCCATGCCGTCTCAGCCCATAGACACAGCCTTTTTTCACGGGTGATTGACCTGAACAGCACTGCAGGGTAACAGCAAGGGACAGATGATTTGCAACTTGCATCTGCTAGACCAGGCCTTCAGGGATGATCCCACACTTGGAGGACACCCTCCCTGCTCTGCCTAAGATCCCTTCTGTTAGCTGCAACCAGAGGATCCAAATGCTGAATTGTCCTCATATTTATTGCTCATATATTTAAGCCAGGGTTTTGTAAACCTCTCAAGGACTGATCCAAACACTGAAGGGAACAGAAGAGCTGATTCACACTGGTTCTACATCAAACCTGTACTTCAGAGAAAGGACACCTGACGCAGTAGAGAGGGTGTTGACTTAAAAGGTTGATAGAAAATTACAGATTTTATTCATTTGCTTTCTGAATTTTAAAAATAAAAGCATAGGAACCCACTGAAAGAAAACAGGTGTTTCCATATTTGTCCTTTGTATAATCTGCAAAATGTATGTATTCTTTTATATCCAGTTGCTCCTACAGAGCAGCTACAGAAGGACTGCTGAAACCTGAGAGCATCACCAGGGTGTTGGGACTGCCAGGAGAGAAGGAGTGCTACTGAAATCACAGAGCCCTTGTAAGGCTGGAGAAGAAATAGGGAGGAACTGGTCCGATATTTTGTTCTCATATTGCTTGGGAAATGCATTTTCACACACAGATGGATAGTTTGTTTCCAGTGGCTGCCTGTGGTGGTAGCAATCTCTGCTCTGGACATGCCAGGACCACCACACGCCCAAACCCCAGGTGCCCCTTACTGCCCAAATTGCCCCTGCAGCCCAAATCCTGCCAGTGCAGGCCACAGGCTGGAGTCCTGCGGCCCATTGAACTATGTAAAGCAAACACACTATGTACCTCAGGCAGTAGAATGTCAGACATCTGGGAATGAACTGCTGGGTTGGGTTTTTTCCACTTGTTCAGTCCTGTTTTTACAGCCAAATCAGAGATTGAGTTTATATTTCATCAGTCAAACAGAAACAACTGATGCACAGTTGCATGATTTCCTGTAACAATCAAGTTCAGATTCTAAGAGAGTCTAGATCTTTCAACAAATCTGAGAGTTTTCCAAGACTACATAGTCATACAGAAGCAAACCAAGGTGGAAGAGAGGTGTTAAGCAGGAACATACAAAATGTATGCAACAGAATTGCTTCTGATAAAAATGCTAAGCCAGAGCTGGAGACATCATTTGCAAACAGCCAGGTATTGAGGACTTCAGTGGTCTGCTGCAGAGGACACACAAGTAGTGCTTCACTTCAGTTACCTCAACCTGTGGCCCCAAAAGTGGGGTGTACAAACCCCCAGAGAGAGCAATTATATCCCCTGGGGTGTAGGAAGGAACTAGTGCAATTCATATTTACTTTATATGCCAAAAGACAAAAATATTTAAGCTTTACTAGTATTAAGCATACAAACTGACACCAATGTTCCTACCCACTTCATCCATGAGCATCCTGTGTCACGCATACCAAGGTCTCCTGGGGGGAGAGTGGGTCTGCACACCACAAAGGGATCCACAGAGGTGACCTTCCTCAGCTCCCCTCTTGCAGTGCAATGCCACATTAGTGCATGCAGTTCATGTGCATCCTCCTAAGTGGACTTAGGGGTTCTGTGGTCTTATTTTAACTAAACTACCCCTCACAAAATAGACACAGACATTCGAGAGCTTTCTGCTAAGAAACTGCTGATGGAAGATAATCCTGATCATGCAAGCAAACAAGTATACAGCAGGCCTGATGCTCCTCTTGTTCTTCATAGCAGAAGTTTTAGCCAAAGAATAGCCAAAGCCATAAAGCAAAAGAATTACTTTAGCTGAATCACAAGAATATGATAAGTAAAATATTACAATTTAATCACAGTATATCACTCAACACTTCAGTGCTGTAGGTTGCTTAATGATGCACTGCACTAAGTTGATGCTCAACTTAGGGTCAGAATTAACAAACAATGACATTCCTTGTACTGGTCAGGGACACATGAGGTCAATTGCACCTGAAACACTTTGGTGTTTCTGAGAAGACTGAAAGTTTACCTTGTATTTTCCAGAAGGCACAGGCTGTGCTCAATGCTGGAGCGTAAGAGGATCATCAAAGATCACCTAGTTCCAACCCCTGCCGTGGGCAGGGACACCTTCACCAGGCCAGGTTGCCCAGAGCCCCATCCAGCCTTGCTTTCAACACTGCCAGGGACGGGACAGCCACAACCTCTCTTGGCAACCTGTGCCAGGGACTCACCACCCCCATAGTAAAGAATTTCTTCCTAACATCTAGTCTAAACCTACCCTCTTTCAGTGTGAAGCCATCACACTTTGTCCTATCACTACGACTCCCACATGAACTGTCCCACTCCCACTTTCCTGTAGGCTGTAATTAGGTCTCCTCAGAGACTTCTCTTCTCCAGGCTGAACAAGCCCAACTATCTCAGCCTGTCTTCACAGGAGAGGTACTCCAGTCCTCTGATCATCTTTGTGGCTCTCCTCTGAACTCACTCCAACAGCTCTATGTCTTTCCTGTACTGGTGACCCCAGAGCTGGATGCAGTACTCCTGGTGGGGACTCTCACAAGAGCACAGTACAGGGTAGCATGTCCTGCTGGCCACACTGTTCTTGATGCCACCCAGGACATGGTTGGCCTTCTGAGCTACTAGCACACACTGACAGCTCATGTTGAGCTTGACATAGATCAACAGTCCTAAGTCCTTCTCCTCAGGGCTGCTCTCAGTCCATTCTCTGCCCAGCCTGTAGTTATGCTTGGGATTGCGCTGACCCACATGCAGGACCTTGCACTTGGCCTTGTTGAAGTTCATGCAGTTCTCATGGGCCCACCTCTCTGGTCTGTGAAGGTCCCTCTGGCTGGCATCCCTTCCCTCCAACGTGTCAACCTCACCACACAGCTTGGTGTTGTCACCAGACTTGATGGGGGTGCACTCGATTCCACTGTCCATGTCACCAACAAAGACACTGAACTGGTCCCAGTACCAATCCCTGAGGAGCATGACTTGTCGCAGACCTCCCCTTGGACATTGAGCTGTTGTCACAACTCTTTAGGTGCAACCATCCAGCCAGTTCCTTATCCACAGAGTGGTCCATCTGTCAAATCCGTGTCTTCAGTTCAGAGACAAGGATGTCATGCTGGACAGCGTCAAAGACCTTGCACAAGTCCAGGAAGATGATGTCTGTCATCACTTCTCTTGTCCACCATCTGTTATTCCGTAGAAGGCCATCAGATTTGTCAGGCACGATTTGCCCTTAGTGAAGCCATGTTGGCTGTCACCAGTCACCTTCTTATTCAACATGTGCCTGAGCATAGTCTTGAGGAGGATCTACTCTATGATCTTGCTGGGCAGAGGTGAGACTGACCAATCTGTAGTTCCCTGGGTCTTCCTTTTGCCCTTTTTTAAAATGGGCAATATTCCCCCTTTTCCAGTCAGTGGAGACTTCACCAGGCTGCCAGGACCTTTCAAATATGATGGAGTGTGGCTTGGCCAATTCATCTGCCAGTTCCTTCAGGACACATGGATGCATCTCATAAGTCCCATGGGCTTATACACCTTCAGGTTTGTTAAATGGTCTTGAACCTCAATTTCTCCTACAGTGGGCAGTTCCTCATGCTCCCAGTCCCTGCCTTTGCCCTCCATGACTTGGGCGGTTGGCTAGAGCTCTTGCCAGTGAAGACTGAGGCAAAAAAGTCATTAAGCACTTAAGCCTTCTATACATCCCAAGTAACAAGCTCACCTATTCCATTCTGGAGAGGGCACACATTTTCCCTCATCATCCTTTTCTCATTGGTATAACTGTAAAAACTTTGCTTGTTTCCTTTACATCCCTGACCAGATTTGTTTCTAACAGGTCTTTAGCTTTTCTAGCCTGGCTGCTCAGTTTCCCTATATTCCTCCCAGGCTACTTGCCCTTCCTCCCACCTTCGATAGGCTTTTTTTTTGTATGTTTGAATTTTCCCAGGAGTTCCTTGTTCATCCACGCAGGCCTTTTGGTGGTTTTGCCTGTTTTCCTCTTTGCTGGGATGCATCACCCCTGGGCTTGAAGGAGGTGACCCTTGAATACTAGCCAGCTGTCTTGGGCCCCTCTTCCCTCCAGGGCTTTGTCCCATGGTACTCTACCCAGCAGTTCCCTGAAGAGGACAAAGTCTGCTCTCATGAACTCCAGGGTATCAAGTTTGCTGTGCACCCTTCTCAGTGCTCCGAGGATCCAGAACTCTACCATTTCACAGTCATGGTATCCACGACTGCCTTTGATGTCCCCTACCAGGCCCTCCTTGCGGGTGAGAACACGGTCCAGCATGGTACCTCTCCTTGTAGGCTCTTCTATCACCTGGAGGTGGAAGTTATCATCAACACATTCCAGGAGTCTCTAGGATTCCTTGTGCCCAGCTGTGTTGGCACTCCAACTGATACCTGGATGACTGAAATACCTCATAATGACCTAGACTTCTGAACATGAGGCTACTCCTATTTATCTACAGAAGGCCTCATCTGCTTGGTTCGCCAGGTCAGATGGCCTGTAGCAGACCCCCAGTATGCTGTCCCCTGTACTCCCTCTGATCCTAACCCACAGGCTCTCAGCCAGCTCCTTATCCATGCCTAGGTAAAGCTCCATGCCCTCCAGCTGGGCATTGACATAGAGCTCAGTACCCCCTCCTTGCTTGCCCTGCCTTTTCCTAAAGAGTCTGTATTGGTCTATGCTGATGCTCCAGTCATACGAGCCATCCCACCATGTCTCCGTAATGCCAACAACGCATTGCATTGCAGGCGTGTGCACACCTCCAGCTCCTCCTGTTTATTCCCCATCCTACACACATCTGCATGGAGACATTTCAGCCAGGCCCCCAGTGAACACTTGCTTGAGTTCTTTGAAATATTTTCTCAGTGCCAGTATGTCCTGGGGAAAAAAGTCCCTCCTGACCCCAGAGCTTATGACCAGATCACTGGTCCCTGAGCATGTGGGCAAGAACTGCGGAGCCCCACAGGGTGGTCAATCCTAACATGGTCACTACCACTGCCCAGCCCCTTCTCACTGCCCAGGGGCTTCTGAGAGGGGTGAAAGTCCTCAGCCAGATCAACCTTGGAGATAAGAATCCTTCCTGGGCCTGGCAGGACACCAGTGGGTCCGCCAAGGTGCTGGGAAAGGTGCTGACTCTTGCAGCATCTTTGCAGCCCATTCCTTAGTGCCGCTGCCACTGGCTCTGCAGTGGATGAGGATGGTGAACTCTGCAGTGCTCCTCAAGCACTGAGAATGCCTTCCCATGGCCTTGGCAGGCCACCCAGACAAGCTTTGCCATACAACAGCTGTGGGCACCCTGCCATTATCTCGGGTTCTGCTCATAAAACCATAGAATCATTTAGGTTGGAAAAGACCCTTCAGATTATAGAGCCCAACAGCAAGCCTAACACTACCAAGTCCCTCACTAAACCATGTGGTTGGTCCGTGAGCACAGGAAACAATCTGATCTGTCTTGTGTCTCCAGAGTCACCTTTCTGACCAACAGCCATGTGCTGGAGAGGGCAGCCAGCACCTCTGGCACATGGAAGGCTGCTGCACTTCCATGCAATGCTTCAGACAGACCACAGCCTGTGTCATTGCATTGAAGCTTCATGCTATGAAGCCAGCTGAGACCTTGGTGCTTGGCAAGAAAAGCTGTCCTGAGAAGACAGGCCAGACCCTTTGCCAGCTGCTGTCTTGCACTAAGCCACAATGAGAATCAGGTATGTTTTGTGGGTTTGTTCCCCTTGTCGCATTGCACAGACACCATCTTGAGACATCCTCTCAAGGATGAACTACCACATCACCCACAGGTCCTTCTCTGTTCACAAACTGGTCCAGGAGGGTGTCTTCCCTAATTGTGTCACTAGCTGTGTCAGGAAGCGTGTCACCACTCACCAGGTGTGTGAGGAAGTTATCTTCCACATACTCCAGGAACCTCCTAGACTATTCCCTCTCCACTATGTTTTTCCAGCAGACATCTTTATGGGTATATTCTATGATCTGGGAAGTTGAAGTGGCTCATGAAAGAAAGGGCTAGTGATCATCAGACTTCTCCCAGGTGGTTGTAAAACATTTTATCATCTTCTTCATCCTGGCTGAGTGGTCTACCATAGAATCACAGAATGGTTTAGGTTGGAAGGGACCTGAAAACCCATCTAGTTCCAACCCCCTGCCATGGGTAGGGACACCCTCCACTAGCCCGGGTTGTCCAAAGCTTCATCCAGCCTGGCCTTGTACTCTGTCAGGGAGTGGGCAGCCACAGCTTCTTAGGGCAACCTCTTCCAGTGCCTCACCACAGTCAACGGTGAACAATTCCTAGTTCCTAAACCTCAATGTCCCCTCCTTCAGATGAAACCCCTAACACCTTGCCCTGTCACTACATGCCCTGATAAATAGCCCCTCTTTACCTTTCCTGTAGGTGCCCTTCAGGTACTGGAAATCTGCAATAAGGTCTCCCAGGAGCCTTCTCTTCTCCAGGATGAACAAGCCCAACTCTCTCAGCCTGTCTTCACAGTAGAGGTGCTCACAGCCCATCTTTGTGCTCTGTACTCACTCCAACAGCTCCATGTCCTTCTTAAGCTGAGGATACCAGAGCTGGACACACCATCATCAAGAGCCAGTTAAGACACTGCTTCCCCTTCCTAGCCCTTCCTCCCCTTTTTGAGAGTTTACAGCCAACCATTGCACCTGTACTCAGAGTTCCTAGATGCTCGCAGGCTCAGCCCTCTACTCACTAATAAAAATGGCATAAGCCTATCAGCAACATATTTCCAGTTTAATGTTATGAATTTAAGGCAATTTTTCAAAGCCTTGAATAAAAAGTAGACACAGTCCAGGATTTACAAAGCCTCAAGCTTTTTTGGAAAGCAGCAAAACAAAGTTTAGGGATCAAGATAAAAAATAGCCGTGTACAATGATCACAACGCACTCGATCCTTGTGAGGGGGGTTAGACAAGATGACCTTGAGGGGTCTCTTCTTGAATGCCTTGAAAGGCACATTCTATGATTCTTCATCATTCACTCTGCTCACCAAGTCCTTTAGGTTCTCATGAAATTGTGAGAACTCGGTAATAACCAAAAGTCACGGAACCAGAAACTTCCTAATTGCTGGTAAAAGGAAAGCTTGGAGCACTGAGGTAGAGATCTGCAGGATACAAAATACATTTCTAGAAATTAAATTCTAGCCTCTGCCACAAACATGGCAGTAGCCCAACCACTCAAAATTTTACAAAACACCTTGTTGTTCCATATTTTTGGTTGTCCAAAACCTAAGTAGCTAAACACTCAGGACTGGCTACACACTTCAGTTCTCTTCAGTAATAGAACTCAGAAAATAAAAGTATAGTTTGAGAAATAACTTGCATCTCAAACTAGTCACCAAAACAGGTGGGTTGGTTTTACTGGGTTATTTTGAGGGTTTTTTTAAACAGTACTTCTAGATTTGCTCACCTTTAGTTACAACAGGGTAATATTTCAGAGGCAAGCTGCGTGAAGACTGAAGTAAGTATCTTAAATACTCCATAATATAGTATGTGCCACAACTGGAAGCCCCACAAATATTCAGTAAAGCTGTATTTTGAGTAAGGTTCAAATACATGGGGGTAATAAGAAATGGAAAAGCCTACCTTACAAGAAAAAATAAAGGTTGAGCCTCTGAGAACTGAATACCTCCTTGAAGCTATACCACCTCAGTTACTGTCACTCATCTTGAAAACTTGAAAGAGGAAGATATTCTCATATAATACACTATTTGGTTTGGTAAGACAATCAGTGAAGCCCTACAGTAGCTTAAACTTTGACATAGCTGATTCTGCAATCTTCACATTTGAAAGATCATTCCAAAAAAAGCTACTGAAAGGTCCTAAAAAACTACTGAAAAATATAACAGGATGGATTTTTAAGTACTTAGGTGGTAAAAGTCCAAGCTTCAGAAAAATACTTCTGAGGAAAACTAGTTTGAATAAAAAAAAATGTAACATGAACTAGAAAAAACTATTTACTTATAATAGTTTTGCAGATCTGTCTGAAAAAGCGTAAGCAAATTAATGTATCTGCTTATGAAGTGAAGGACTAGTAATCGTAACTGTAAATCTAACAACCAGTGTCGCCCGTTAACATTGTTCTCAAGTAAATATACCCCATTTATGCCACAACAAATGCTCTACCACTAGGAACAACAACAACAAAAAGTTGACTGAAAAACTGCAAGTCTTTGTTTTCTGGATACCTACCTGGCAAAATTAAAGACACATGTATTGCACATGTCACAGCATCTGTAATGGCTTTTATTCTAGGAGGCACAAACAGCATAGGTTTTAATCCATGGAGACCCTGAGTAGATTTCCTAGTTACAAACATGCACACATTGAAGTCACTTATGATTAGGTGCATTAAGCATTTAACAGTAACACCTGTTAACTAAGCAAACATAACTAACTGCAATGTTGAGGTAGCATTTCAGGTAACATGCTTTCAATTCCTTGCTGTCCAAAACGATTAAATCCATCGAGCAATTCTTAAAAGTCTTAGTTTCCATTATGTCATCCAAGACTGTAGCAAAAGGGGGGAAAAAAAGGCATGTTTTAAAAAACTATCTTTATTTTTTTGTCTTACATTTAAAGAGGGATGTATTTCATCTTTAGACATCCAGCCAATACTGACTTAATTAGTTTCAACAGAAAGAAAAAAAACCCAATATATAAATGCAAATCAGCTTGGCATAGCCTGAACATACCTGCATCAGTACTGACCGCTTTACTCTGCTGGAAGAAAAACTTCAACATTAAAATCCAGCACTTAAAAAAATATTGCTGAAAAGCAAGTGCCTAGATACTGGTCATTTCAGCAAATAAAGAGCTTTTATATATTCAAATATTTAAAGTCCGTAATATACACACTTTCTTGTTATGTGTATAGAGTTCAGAGCATACAAACAATATACAGGTCAAAAACCTCTGAGAATAAACCTTATCAGGTGTGAGAAAAATACATATACCACACGTACTTACAAATATTACAAAGCAACAAATTTGGTCAAGTACTACAAAGAAGGATGTGTTTTCATAAGAGAATGGTCAAGTCACCTCCTACCTTTTCAGCTCAAATAAAAAGAAAGAAGAAGCTTCCTAAGTTTTGAGGTAACAACACAAACTGGTGGAGTGGAAACTTACAACCTGTTACACAGTATGTTTTTGTAGGCCAAGTTCAGTTTTTTTAAAAATAAAAACTTAAGATCATGAACAGTAATAATGACAAAGATCAAAGTATGCATATGATCACATAATTAAAACAGTAAAATACACTTCTGGCTGTTACAGGAAAAATAAATTACAAAATACAATTAAAAGTCTTTTAAATGCAACAATGAATTCAAATATGTGCATTTGTTTTCATACACATTTTAAATTCTACTGGCAAAACAGATTAAAAATAAATAAGTGTGCCAAAAGGCATGCATGGATAGGAAAAAAATGCTAATTATCTCTGAAGAATTACAAGAAAATGGAGATAACCTGATTTTTGGTCAACAATTCTGTCTAGTCAGTTCCATCTCTCCCACCCCTTCTTCAAATAACTGTCAGCTTAACATGACAAAAGTAAACCTCTGTCATTATGGCTTAGAAAGAAGTGTAACATTTTCTGAAGAACGAAATACAAAACGGGCTGCCCTGTCTACAGAACTGCTGGTTTGTTCATACTGCAGGCACTTCACTGGACTGCAGCAAGTACCTGGCAGATCTATGCCAAACCACTGTAGTAGTGACAATACAATGAAATATATTTCTAGAAAAAAAAGAAAATAAAGTCTTGGGAAATTTTGGGTGCTGTGGGGTAGTAAGCAGAGAAGGGAGAAGTCTAATTCACTTCCACTACATTTGTTCTCTAAATCAAAGAGTAGCATAATTTACAAACAGATCTCTAACATTACCCGGCATCCCCATATTTTGAAGTTAAAGATGTTGTCAACCATCAGTTATACAGGCTTTAATACTAATTCCACTTTAACTAGCTCCACATTTACTTCTTCTTTTATAATTCCACTATAGATCCCCTTTTGAAGGTATTACTAATATTACTGGAAACACAAATAACAGAAAGTTCTGTGTTCTTCATACATTCTTCTCATTTCTGCTGTACTGCAATTCATTGTAGACATAACAGAAGCAGGTCTTCAAACCCAGTGGTTACTGGAAATACTAACTACATGTTCAAGTAGTATTGCCAGCATTTAGAGAACCATCAACAAATACATCAGACTCCTCAGAATCTCTAGACAGTGACTGTACAACAGTTCACAGATGGTGTCTAACCTTGATACAATTTCACTACAGTATCAACAGTAACACTGGGAGAACAGGAAAAAAATCAGTTCAGCTGTGAGAAAACAGAACTTAAGATTCATTATTCTATATAGTTGTGCATTTGTATTTTTTATTCTGAATTTCAGTTTTGATACACTGCTACGAACTCAGGTACCAGATTTAAAACATCTGTCTTCAGCTAAGACACTGTCAGTACTTCCTAGGTCAGGAGAAACACTTTTGAAGTTTAGTTTTGCTGACGATGCTGTTCATTAGTACCATTTCATTGGTCCATTTGTTGATGGTGAAAGAAGCACTCGTATTTGACAAAACCTTAAAGCTTTCCAAATAGATGAATTAAAGAAACAAAAGGTGGATGCAGGAGCATCAAATCAAAGCACACAGGGCATGATATTGTTTCTAAGGGAGTCCTTGGAAAAAATGTGGTCATTATGGAGTTTGGTTCGAGGGGTTTTTTTTGTTTGGTTGGGATTTGTTTAGATCAGAAGACACCAGTTGAACAAACAAGCAATTTCCCGTGTTCTGCCTGGTTCTAGTCATTTGTGGCGCTGAATAGTTTTCCTTTTCCTCCGCTTGAAAAAACAGCAGCACCTGCAGGTATGACATGAATTACATATGACATAAAAATCACAAAACAAAACTGTGTTTACTGTATTTGTCTCACTTGAAGCATGTAGTTCAGGTATAAATAGCACAAGTAAGACACTGAGCTCTATTGCAAGTGACTGAATTATTAGCAAAAGAAACTGAAACAGAGATACTTTTGATACAGTTCTTTTTTGTGGGAAAAAAGTATCAAATGAAAAAAATCTATAAACCCAGTAACTATTAAGTTTAGAGTATCGTGTGAGGGTATAAAAACCATTGGCATTATAGCCTGACTTTAAAATGTATTTGTAAGAACAAAGAATGTTCCATTACCTGAGTACTCTTTCATGTTAACTGGCAAGCTTAAAACTGTGTCACATGAACTGTCACTTAATACACTGCTGTTGTTAACCTAACAATTAACAGAAAACAACTTAGGCTTCCTTTGTCAACCAGAACTTGAAAAAAACTTTCCCCAAGGCTACTCCCTGAAATATTTTAGAAGGAAATGTTCATAAACAATGCAATTAATGCTCTTATTCAGCGCTGTGATGGATACTACTACAGTGGAAAAAAATCACAGCTTTAAGTATATTATACTGACATTCTTTCTCCTGCTTAATTACATACGACATGAAGGAAACTAAAATTGAGAAATACTGAAAATTTCACTTAGCAAATAGAGATGAACATAAAAAGAAAGTAACAGAAAAAACACTACACAAGGAAAAAGAATTGGAAGGAGTTAGAGATGGGTAATACAAAGGAGGACTGCAGAAGTCCAGGAAGTATTTCTGAAAAGAAACTAAAGAGGAAAGCAACAAATACACAAAGAAAACTTTTTCATTTGCACATAATGTTTGCCTTATTTTAAGCAACTCCCAGGTTCTCACTACCACCTTTAAAATTAAAAGCTTCCATTTAGCAAAGCATTCAAAATTTGCAGTTAAAACATACAAGCTGTCTACCTTTACAGAGTTGCCCCATGGAGTTCTGCAGTTCGGTTATTGAATTCTCACTTGCAGTGCTAAAAGCTCAAGAGTCTTTTTTAAACTATGAAGTACAACAAAAGTGAAAATATAAATGTACTGCATCAATGCCTATCAGTAAGTCTTTTTACGTCACTAATATTCAAAAGAATTCTGCTGATTTAGTTTGGAATGTGGGAAATGGGGAAAACATTTGAAAGCCAGGGAGAATAAGGATCTAAAAATAAGTTTCTACAAGGGTTGAGAAAAACATCCAAAATAAGGGGAGACAGAAGTTACCTTCTCAAAATATCCAAGGGCACCCTGTTGCTCAGTCACTGAAAAAGTAGCAGTGGGCAGAGGCAGACCAGAGCTGCTCTAAAAGTTACATAACTTTCAGTAGAAAAAAAACATTGGTTATTGATGGAGAAGCAGCCCAAAATTAAATAGGGGGAAACTACACGAACAAATATTTTTACAGCTAGCAGAAATATCATATTGTATAATTATAGTACTTCTAGGAGAGACATAATTGTTTTTGAAAGCTAGAAGCCATGAACTGTGACTGAAATTCTCCCATAACTACGAACCCATTTTCTCAGCATTCATCTACAACCACTAGCATCTGTTATCACTTAAGATTTGAATTTATAGGCCAATGTATATAGTCTGGTTTAGTTTAATCCTTCTTTCACAAGTATTTTATATATGCATCTACAACAAACATCTTAACAAAACCAAGCATTTTACAGTGGTCCCTCCCTTTCAACATAAATTATCCTATGAATCTAAAATTAGGAAATCCTACCCTGGACTGTGATGGTAAATTACTTTTTAACGTGTTTCAGATTAGGCCTCAAAAATCTTACAGAAAAATGTTAGCTCAATTAATAAGTGTGGCAGACAATTTATATTCTAGAAAAACAATCCACAATTTTAACTTTTCACTGTTTCACCACATTTTGCTTATATGAAGCATGTCTCAAGGAAAAACAGATCATACTTCTAAAATGCTTGTTTCTTAAATGTTAAATGAATGCAAATCAAGGACTGTTTGGATCCTCTCTAATGCAAGGACACAGTAGGCTTTTCTTGCTTTCCTTCCTTGCTGCCAATCTCACCGATTTTTCATTCCTTCTCCATGGCCTAATTAGCTTGCAAGAAAAGCACTCTGTAAACGAGAGAACAGCACCATGCAATGAGGAATTCAAGAGTTATATCTCTAACCAACATAAAGCACTGCTTTTTTAATCTCCTGGTCTTCTGGAGCATAATTTCTAATAAAATCTTTTTTTCCTTTTAAGTTACAAGAACTGTTCAAACTTAGTCCTGTTCAGATAATTTCACTAAATGCTGAAGCCTTATCCAATGTGGGAAAATAAATCCCTTATTAATATCTAATACATCTGAAAAGTGTTAAAGGATTTCAAATTCCAGAGCGTTGTAAACCATATGAGTGACTTGGAAACCTACTGAAATGTGTGTTAATCAGCCTAGAAGTGCTAGGCCTGTCAAACCTTCCAAGGCCAGATAAACATAATTTCAAAATATATGCTCATTTACATGAGAGCAAGACAGGTCAGACTACACTGCCTGATAAGAGATTTAATGACAGACTTGTAATCCTGAAATTAGAGATCGATACTGCATAATCTCTTGAAGAGTATAACTTAGAGAAATGAAGACATGTTTGTGAGAGTATTGTCACTAGAGGGTGTCAGTATCACTCCTACATATATATATTACATTGCTTGAAGCCATATTTAAAGCTACAGTAGGGGCATTATTAATGAGTATTAAACCACAAATGTATCATATTATTCAGTAAACAAACAAAATATAGTTATAGAGATGCTTCAGAATCTGTAATTCTGAGAAGGAAACATTCTTCTTTTTACAAAAAGCATTTTGTGACTGCTAATCTCTTTCTCTGTAGGGTATTAAACATTTCTATATCAGGCAGTATAATACAGATTTATAACACTCAAGAAATAACTTTTCCTGTACAATATAAAGTGACATGTGAGATATGACCTAAGGTAGTGATCTCCATATTATGGTTACAAATATTTCTTGTCATACTTGAAATATTATCCTATCTTTTTTCTATTAGATACCCTTCCCTCTACCACTTGTGCAGTCCCTAGGAACAACATGCTAAAGCAACTTCAGTTCTCATTAGCGTTTAGATAGCTGTGCTTTTATATCTGCTGCTTAGCTTGTGGCAGCACTCTTCTGCAAGATTATTAACAGGTGCTTAAAGTGGCAGAATAATAGAAGATGCAAAAAGAACAAATCATATAATCTGTCCTGTTTCCCTTTCTCTGTCCTCCCATGGCAGAGCCTTTAGGTCATCTGAGTTACACACGCTGCATAGAAGCAACTATATTGATGGTTAGCAAAGGAGAGAAAGGCTAATTGCTCAGTGATAACTGGGAGACCATCTCTGGAACATAAGATCTACATGTGCTAGGGCAGAACAGCCATCAAGTTAGTTTTCTCCCTGTCCAGTAAGAATTAACTGAAATAGGGCTACTTTTCTTTTTAAAAAAACAAGCAAACCTCAAAACTCACCCCCCCAAAAAAACCCCAAAGCCCATAACCCACTGCTAAGTCATGCTTGCTGAGCAGCAACATTGGAAGAGCATGAAGATGACATGGCATAAGAACTAGAATATATACTGCGTGAATATATATTCTAAATGTGAGTACATAAACATACATCAAGCAATGGAAGTGTGGGATGAATGTCCCAGAACAATAAAATGCTTACTGAAAAAAATAAATCCTTATCCTTTCTGATTTAAAGCAGCCTACTGAAATCAGTAGCAAAAGATCTGATATTCAGCTAAACAGTATTTGAGTTCATAGTTAAAATCACACATGATAGGGCAACCTTCCCTTTATCTTTTAAACTAAGATATGGCCAAGCCAAGCTTATAAAAACTATCAAAACATCCAGAACAAATAATTAAATGTTTCTAAAAAATATTCAAGGTTTTTTCCTCGGAGTATGAGGAAATGTTACAAACAGAAGATACCAGCAAGACAGGTTAACTCTATTATTTTCACATGGAGGAAAGATCATGAAATAGCCACAAAGTGAGTGTTTAGATAAAACAATGTCTCCTTAAAAACCAAAGATGTCTATATCACAGACATGAAAGAAAATGCAAGATTAGCTAAAGCTTCTTAAGAAGCTGTTACTCAGAAAAGATGCATAGCTATACATTGAAGTCTGATAGCAATGCTGAGGAGGGTTTGTGTATGTGTTGCTTTAACTACTGCCGAAATTTAAAACCATTTCTATACCTAGAAAATAATGAATAATGAAACTGAGCTTAAATAAACACCATTGGAAAAACTAATTTGTGTTTCATATTGAAAAAGACTAATGGGTAGTATAATTGATTTTCTATGATTCTATGATAATTAAATATTTTTTCTGTAACAAAATCAGTAAAGATTAGGCTGAAAAGGTCAAGGATAGCATATCTGTCCATTAGTTATTTATATCAGAGGAAATGACCTATACTTTTAAAGCAGCTGCTTCTGAGAAGTCTCTTACTTTCTGTAGATAATTAAGCATAGGTTTAATTGTGCTAAGCATTATCGAAACTTGTGAAATGCAATCTATTCCTGTGTGTACAGAAACTGGGCACAAGGCAGGTTATCACTGCACTTATCAAAAAAGAGGAGATAGGGAATTTCTTTATGTGCAGCCTATCAAAATTCTTGCTCTTTGGGATTTTTTGGTGTGGGTTTTTTTGTTTAGGTTTTGGTTTTGTGTGGGTGTTTTTAAAAATATACATAACAAAACTAAATTCTTGCCAGCAAAATAGTAATACAGTATTCTGCCAAGATGGCAGATGAAAAACTGGTCTTTTCAGTGCTCACAAAAAGCTAATACACAAGTGTGGTACAACAGACACCTCCATTCACAGTTTTTAACTATACATGCACGTCAGTCTTCCACACCAAAACCAGAACATGCAGAACAATCACTTCAAGAAAAAAGATGTCCTTTGGAAAATTCCTATTGCTATTACAGAATGCTTACTGGAATTTTCTGCTACTAATGTAGCCTTCATACTTGGTGCCTCTATTTGACGATTCTATCTATACCCTTGTAAAATCCTATTCCAAGAACAATTATAAAAGAAAATGTTGTAAAATATACTGCTTTTAGCTATCAAGAGTATTTTTTCTGTACTATTTTGAAAGTATGACTTTATGAAATAGATATGTACATTAGTTGTCCATTTCATGTTAACGGACCTTAATATTTTCCTCTTTCATTACACTGTAACTTTAAGGAACCCTGAAGTTATGTTTTAGTAATTAGTTAGCAGGTTGTCATGGACTAACACTCTGGAAAATACTATGTTTAGACATAATGGCCAAAGTGCAAACATCTGCTAGCATTTATTGCTTGTTCACATAAGTGAGTTATTATCTAGATGTTAAAACACTAGCTGAATGCTACAACATTTGAAAATAATATCTTCCCCTCTGAAACAGGATAGCAAGTAAGAAAAAAACCTGCCAACTAAAGGGGATTAAACAAAGTATACCACAGACTACAAAAGTGACAAGCAAGCAAGACTTGAAGCAGGCAAAATAGCTCCTGAAGGTGGCTGTTTGTTCGTAAAAACAGTTGTTTCACAAAATTAAAACACGTTTTGTGATCTCCAAATAGACTTGCTATTTTAATGAGTTTTAAACCAAATAACAAGAAAAAGCCCCTGGGGCTATTTCTGCCTGCCTATGCTGTAGAACTCACCACATGTTCAACACTTTCTGGCAGCTATACAGAAAGAGAGTAAGGAAAAAAGAGAATCAGAATACTACACAGAGGAAGAATTTTACATCTTTCATACATAAATTTAACTTAAACCAACTATTTCAAAATTACTCGGACTATCAAAAATGCATGCATTTCTCTAGTAGAGACAGCTATGTTATTGAGGGCTTGGCCTAAAAGGCACAAACTATAGAAAATATTTATAGAAAAATTAAGTATAATGCTAGTTTTGCATGTCACCAGTGGCTATGCAGTTCAGGCAATTTAAGTAATTTTTAAAATTTAAAATCTTAATTTAAAAAAAACCCCCAACATCCAATGAATATAAACAGATGGACATACTTAGTTTCATCGAGTACTTCTATTTCTGCAGGAGCTGTGATGGGTGCATTTGAACGGCCTGCAGTTGGGTCATCTGTGTTCAGTTCTCCATTTGTTGAGCTTACTACCTGAAACCACCAAAAATACCTGAAATTATGCAAGTGCCAGACATACATTGGTCGATTCCTAAAGTTAAAATACATCTTAAAAATGTCAATAATTTGTTAATTTCATCATTTTTAAATTTCAATAATAGTATCTTTTCCAGGTTTTATTCCTGCACCCCTGTGCTACTGCCATTTTTCTTTCATATATACTGGAGGAACATCTATATGACAGATTCAAACCAAGCAGACTAAGCAAAGCAATTCTGTTGATCAGGTTTGCTGATCTTTTAATCGCTTTTCAGAGACTTAACTGAAGGCACTATCCCCTTATTTGATATCAATTTGGACACTCTTAACCTGCTTCTTTAGTGTTCTTAAGCCCTCAGTTTCCTTCTTTGTACGTCCTGGTTCAGTTGTATCTCAACGAGTACCCACCAGAAGAGAAAACTAAGACATTCTCTAGACCTAAGAGTGTAGGTGGTGTTTGGTTGTCACTCTTATGACATCTATAAAGTAGAATTTTCACAGGGACAGAAATGTGTTTGGGTCAGTGCTTAGACACTGTTTAGTTTAGGGGTAAATGTATCAACTTGCTTTTCTAACGACTCTGCTTTTGAATAAGGGTTGAAGGACTGATAAACATATTCTGCTCAAAAGTATCCTTGGAGAAGAGCTGAAAGACTGATAAAGAGGAAACATCCTCCCCAGTGGGTGCAAGAGCCGGTGCATGGCCGGAGAGGCCTGAGGGAAGCAAAAACTGGGGGAAAGGCACAGGTGGCGGGGGAGAGCACAACTACCCACCTAGTTCTATACTTATGCAAATGACACCCCCAGACCTTCAAGGACCATGCATGCTAATTTGAATATGTTTGACCAATACTAGATGATGCACTAATTAATAACCAATTGGTGAAAATTTAGACAGATTTTACTACTCCTGTACCAAGAGAAACAGGTTGTACATTCTGTGTGCATTGTGCTGGCTGGGTGGAATCACTACCTAGCACCCATCTCTGCGCAGACAAGGAATAAATTCAATACCTTAGCTCTGCGTATGCAGTGGCATACTGCACACCAGGTAACAACCCCACTTTCGGGACAACAGTTTGGGAACACAAAAATACTTAACTGACATTAAAGGCAAAAAAAAAAAGGATTAATCTTCATTCTGATTAATTTCCTCTCAAATTCCTTTGTAAATTCCTGAGTCATCAAGACAGCTATGGTTCTCTGGGAATGTTTGTTTTGACTTTAAACCAAATGGAACCAAATATTCTCGCTCTCAGTTGCTGTCAGCTTTCTGCAAGCCAAATGGAGCTATTCCAGAGGCCTCTCTCTTACTCATCTCACAGAATCTGCCAGGAAGATGTTTAACTGATTACCTGGTCAGCACAGCTGACAATTCTAACTAACTTATTAAAGCATCAAGGGGTCTACTAGTTACAATGCACAGCAACTGCTTGACCAAGCAGCAATGCACAAAAACAGAGGAGCCTGCAGAAAACACTGGTGAAACATAATCAGCACCAGAAAAGTGAACAAATGGTACTCTGCAGTTCAAGATTCTTACCAGCTGCTGCCTGGAGGCCAGAAATTAAGGTAGAAGAATGGGGAGGGGAGGGAAGGAAATCATCACTGTAATTTGTTATTTGCCATACCCCTTCCAAGCTCTCTCTTAATGTAGCAGTAATATCTCATCTATTTATAACCAGATGTAATGGTCTGCCTACTGTGGTTTGCTTTGTGCTTCCTACTGTAAATCAGTAAGTACAGAGGTTCAAAAGTTCGCCACACTTAAGCCATCTGGCATGCTATATGCCTACATCAGGCTGAGCTTTCTTCTTGTTCCAGTTTCTCTAAAATAAGATCCACTGCCAAACCCACCCCACTAGCTCACCACTATGCAGTAATGAAAGATGTCTGAGATTGCAAGGATCTAATTGTTTAAAAGGCAGGAATTTAACAAATAATAAGTCAGGTATCTTAAAACTAAACACCCTGGGTTAATAGTTTTGTGGGGTTTTTTCTTGTCAGCATTGTCCCTATTTACTGATAAGGGCAAATAGTATGAGCCACACCATCTCACCAGGTATTTTACGTTGAAGATAATTTCATTGCTTCTTGTGAAATATCCAGTTGTAAAAACGATAGAGTGGAAACATACAGTGTTTGCATGGAAGACCAGACCATTCAAGAAAATGTAAGGTAAAATAAATTCACTCAACTTGTCCACTAAATCATCCTAACTATTCAGAATTTCTGTTCCATAACCTAGATTTACAAAATGAACTTTTCTAAAGAGATCCTCAGACCTGTGCTCATGGTTTAGTAACAAGAGGCGATGAGAAGCAGAGGCCTTTGCCTTCAGTTTACTCAAGAAAGGATAGGGAACATCAAGAAATTATGAGATGGGTATATGCCCCTTTCTGGATGGGAAGCTTAGCATTCCTGACTGTTGCAAAGAACAGTTAACAGTTTGCATAGACTTATATTCAGTATCAAACACAATGCCCAGCTATATTATCTGCAGAGCTCACCCACAGCATTCTCCCTCACACAGGAGTGCATGTTCAATTGTTCACTTCTATCTTCTTGGACAATACATTCAAACAAAGTGATCAAGCATATATACTTTCCTCATCTGAACTGGAAAACACTAAAGTAGGTATCTAAAAATCCTTCCCACATTGAAAAAACTAGTTATTATTTTTCAACAATAAGTTGAAAAAAAATCCCTATTTCCCTTACAATGGATAAAACAGCTCAGAGAAAAATGAAAACATTCTGACAGGAACAAAACTGTATCTAAGCATGTTTTTATAGTCTGCAGTTGTATCACCACCAGAAGTCCATTTTGGAGAGGCAGGAAGATTAGGAGAAAAAAAAAAAAAGAAAAAGAAAAAAAAAGGGTTACTACACTTGTTCAAGATTCATGGATGGTACCTATCAGCCTTTGTCAAAAACTGTCTTCTGGTCTCTTTAGAACCTATTCTCACAATTGTTAAAAGAACATCTACAACATCTGAGCAACTCATCAACCACAAACCTTCCAGTTTATGAGAGGGTGGT
The DNA here is from genome assembly GCA_022605575.1 of Laterallus jamaicensis coturniculus. Taxonomy (NCBI): domain Eukaryota; kingdom Metazoa; phylum Chordata; class Aves; order Gruiformes; family Rallidae; genus Laterallus; species Laterallus jamaicensis. The sequence continues at coordinate 21,612,973 of JAKCOX010000010.1, forward strand.
GGGTTTTTTTTTGTTTGGATGGTTGCTCTTTTAAATCACAGTTAAAACCATATTAATCTAAGATGGCTTCAGCTTTAAAGGAACAATAGCAGTCTTCTGCTTGGGCCAATGCACTGCCATATGGCTACAAAGAACAAAGATTATTTCAGGATTTCTCAATACATTTATATGTTTATAAAAGAGGAAGCAGAGAAGCTGTAATGACTTGTTTGGTGATTCTTTTCTTGAAATTATTCAAAGTGACAAAAACTGAGCAGAATTCCTTGACAGTGGTTTCCTTCAGGGGGATAAAGTCTTGGTTTTCAAGACAGCATTTGGCCTAAGGTGTTTTTTTTATTAAAGATTGTTTTCTCTAAGAAACTTTAGCACAAACTTTGTAGAAACCTTTGCACCAGAGCAGACTGTCTCTCACTGGTTGACATCTATCAAAAAGATTGAGATCAAGGGGAAAGAGGCCTCAGTCCTTCTCATATACATACCAGACACATCCACCAAATACACAGCCAATTAGAATCACAGAATCATTAAGTTTGGAAAAGACCTCTGATCATCAATCCAACCATTAACCCAACACCACCATGTCCACTAAACTGTGTCCTGCAGTGCCATGTCTATGTTTTTTGAAAAACTCCAGTGATGGTGACTCAACCACTACCCTGGGCAGCCTGTTGCAGTGACTGACAACCCTTCTGGTGAGGAAATAATTCCTAGAATCCAGTCTAAGCCTCCCCTGGTGTAACTTTAGGCTTTTCCTCTTGCCCTACTGCTAGTTACTTGGGAGAAGAGACTAACCACCAACTTGCTACAATCTCCTTTCAAGCAGCTGCAGAGGGTGATAAGGTCTACCCTCAGCCTCCTCTTTTCCAGACTAAAATACCCTAGTTCCTCTGGCCGCTTCTCAGAAGTCTTGCTCCTCACACCCTTCAGCAGTTTCACTGCCCTTCTCTGGACATGCTCCAGCAACTCAATGTCTCTTCTGCAGTGTGGGGCCCAAAACTGAACGCAGGACTCAAGGTGTGGCCTCACGTGCCAAGCACAGGGGGACAATCACTTCCCTAGTCCAGCTGGACACACTGTTCCTGCTAACAGCCAGAATGCTGTTGGCCTTCTTGGCCACCTGAGTGCACTGATGGCTCTTATTCAGCCAGCTGTCTCCCAGCTCCTTTTCTGCCTGAAAGCTTTCCATCCACTCTTCCCCAAGCCTGCAGCACTGCATGGGATTGTTGTGAACCAAGTGCAGGACCCACCACTAAGCCTTGTTAAACTTCACATAATTGACCTCAGACCATCGATCCAGGTCCCTCTGCTGAACCTTCCTACCCTCAGACATTCCTGTTCAATTTGGTGTCACCTGCAATCTTACCAAGAGAGCACTCCATCTCCTTGTCCAGATCACTGATAAAGATGTTAAACAAGGCAGGCCCCAAAACTGAGCTTTGGGGAACACCACCAGAGATTTAACTACGTTCACCACAACGCTCTGTGCTTGACCATCCATCCAGTTTTATACCCAGCAAAGAGTATACCTGTCTAAGCCAAAACCCACTTCTACAATCAAGTAGAACTGCCCGTTGCATGGCTTGGTTTAGACAAGAAAACAAGTTTATCTTTCTCAAAACAATGAAAGCATAAGTGAACCAAAACGTTCTGGTAAAACTAGCATCAGTCAATGCTTCCCTAGAATCACAAATGCCCTGAGTTTTACTCTCACCTACTACTGCTGAAAACAGCTCTAGAAATGGTCTCAGTAAGATGAAGAACCAAGAATTAATACACATGCAACAGAAGAAAATATTTACCTTGAAGAAACATAACACAAATTCATGTAAATGAACACAAGAGACAGGCAGCCCTGTTTCAGTTCCAGTATCAGTAAGGGTACAGTATAATCTTAAAATCCTCATGTTCTGTTACCTTGCTAAAATAACCTATAATGCTGTCACAGTTTTGCGTGGCTGGGTTCTGGTGGAGAAGGGGGGCTGCAGGGGTGGCTTCTGCAAGATGCGCAAGAAGCTCTCTGCAGGCCCCACAGAGAAAAACACAGCCGATTCAAGGCCAGAGTCATTGTTGACCAAGGCTGAGCCCATCAGCCATGGTGACAGCTCCTCTGGGAATCACATATAGGAGAAAAACAATCACAAGCAGCTGCATTTTGCCACCAGAGAAGGGAGTGAGAAGATGTAAGGAGCTGTGCAGACACCGAGGCCGGAGAGGCAGGGAGGAGGCACCCCAGGTGCCAGAGAGAAAGATTCCTCTGCAACCTATGGAGAAACCCATGGTGGAGTGGGTGTCCCCCCACAGCCCATGGAAGAGGCTGAGACCCCAACTGCAGCCCATGGAGATGTACAGGAGATGCTGTGACCTGCATTGAAGCAAGACTCTGCCAGCACTTGTAGCCCGTGGAGAGAGACAGAGACACAGAGATGAGCGAGGGAGAGATCTGCACCAGAACAGGTTTGCTGGTGACCCGATGGAGGGCTAGAACTGAGAGACTTTGTGATTTATGACTGCCTGCCATGGCCAGTCTGAGGCAGCTGGTAAAGAGCTGAAGCCCCGTGGGGAAGGACCCAACATTGGAGAAGTATGTGAAAGATTGTCTCTCATGGGCGGGACCCCACGCTGCAGCAGGGGAAGGGTGTGAGGAATGCTCCCCCAGCCAACAAGGAAAACAACTCCTGAGGAACTGACTGAAACTCCCATTCCCCCACTCCCTGCCCCTCCCTGTGTGCCACCATGGTGAGGAAGAAGGGAGTGAAATCATGAATAAAGTGAAATCTGCTAAGAAGGGAGGGGTGGGAGGAGGTGCTTTAAGATTTGGTCTCACTTCTCATTACCCTGGTGTCACTGGGTGTGCAGTGCAGTGTAATAATGAGAGTTTCTTTCCTTTATTCTGTGTTGAGTCTGTTTTGCTTGTGGTGCTGACTGTGGAATGATCTCTCCCTGTCCTTATCTCAACTCCTAAGCCTCTCAGTATATATTTGCTCCCCTGTCCAGCTGAAAAGGGGAGCGATAGACTGACTTTGGTGGGCATGTGGTCTCCAGCCAGGGCTGAACCACAACAAATGCATGAACTGATGCTACAAACTTAAGACTGTAACAAACTGATGGTACAAAATTAGAGATTAAGAACATTTGTGTATTTCTAACTAGATCTAGAGAGTTTGGGATAACTTCAATACCAAACCCAGAATAATTGCTATTAATGAATAAGCAATGTAGAAACAAAATATTTGCCTCTTGGGACATTGCTATTAAAAACATAAAAGTATATACCAACATCCATATACACATATACTAACATTCAGTCAAGTTGAATTTAGTGTCACTGCGAAGAATCACACATTTTAATAATCTTCTACAACAGGATCTCAGAGATTACATTAGCAGTAGTGCTACAGATGACTAAGAGCAGTGACCCCAAAAAATTATTGTCACTTTAAATAAAATTATATGCCAGATTTTCCTATGTTCCAGAAAAAGAGATAACTTACCATAAAACTTATCTCAAAGGTGAGTGTGACTCAATAATGTCACAGAAAAAATCAATACACTTCAATCTCATACCTTAGACTCAACTGTGCTTCAAACATTTACCCATGGCACTTACAGAACCTGTCTTCTTGGGGGCAACTAGGAATCCAGATAAACTAGCTAGCTAATTGTGCAACTTAATAGCATGATTCAGTTATTGTCGCTATAACTAAGGGGTATCAGACAACAGTCAAGGGTTCAAACTTCAAAACAAAACTGAAGATAATACATATTTTTTAAAGTGCCTTCAATGAAGAAGCACAACCACTTCACATTAAAAAGCAACCCAATTAAGTTGGCCTGAAAATATCCTTCGGTACACCACCTGATCTTCAAAGACAGACCAAATGGCTGCAGTTCCACACACTGCTCTTTTTACACAGCAACTGTTCAGCCTCAACTTATAAATAAGTGATCTGAACTCCAAATGAGCATACCATTTGAAAAAAAACCACAGCCCAACAAAAACCCCATTATACTAGCAGAAAGGACTACTACTAGTATTTCCTAAAAATGTTCTCCCAGCCCCCAAAAGATATTTAACATACATTGCAATGGAATAAAGTCTCTTGCAATTCTTATGTTTTGCCTGAGAAAGAGTAAAAGGTTCTTAAGTGATATGACTGCCAAAAGAATAGCATGATATATAACCTAGAAGTTCTACTAACTGGAATTTAATAAGCTACATTTTATTATATAAAATAATAATACCTAAAACAGGCAATAAAAAATTAAGACACTGGGGGATACAATTTCAAATCCATTTCTGATTCCACATTATATGCTGCTCCCAAAAGATAAATTAGTACCTTTAAAACTAATGTTATTGAAGTAACTATCGCAATTCAGGTTAAATAGGTATTTTCAAAATATTTGTAAAAGGAAAGCATATATTTAGCAATAAATATAATCTATTAACTTTGCTTAAACTATAGTAGTTTCAAAAGCAGCAAAATTTAGAAAATGTTGTTTGAATTGAGTTTCCAAACATTTAAAAAAGATACAGAATTATCACACTTGTTAGCCTCAACACTGGTTTCTTTACCCACACTTCTCGTTCCTTCTTCAGGCACTGACAATGTTTTTTCCAAAACAATACTTACAGAAAAATATATGTAACTTAGATTGTCAGAATCAAAAATGCAGCAGACAAAAAAAAAATATATATTACCCAGATAACACTTAAAAAAGCTAATTATTTTCATTTTTAACAGAAAGCTCAAAACCTCATATAGACTTTGCAGCCAGCATTTTGAATCTTTCATCAGACTTCATGTATTATCCCAACCACCATGCCCTTACATATATTCAGAAAGCAAGACACCAAAAAGTACAATTAAGGATTTTTTTTTAAAAAAAGCTTTGTGAAGATTAAACAAAATAATTGAAGGAATAACTGTTGGTTTTTCCTATTTTTTACACTGATAAGTGTGAAGTACTGCCCAGGGAAACATTCCTCTAGTCAACTACTGTTTGTAAAACTGCATCTACTTTACTGTTATAGTATAGTTTGAGCCAAGATCGCTACTGTACACTTTCACATGAAGTTTGCTTACGGAACAAGCATGACTGGAACAACACTTAATTCATTCAATACTGTTTTAATTGCTACTGTAACTAAGTAACATACTTATATCTAAACTTCAGTTGCTTGCACTGATCTAAGCGTACAGTCCCTCAAGAACAGATAGTTCCATTGTTACCGGCTTTCACTAAGAAACATGTAGCAGAAATACCACATGAAAAAGATGAATAGTCTTCAGCACCTGTTTCAACTACAGTTTGGCAATTGTGAAGTAGGGAATAATAGGAACATTCTCAACACTACTGGAACATGAAAGCAGAAATCATGTCATGCACCTCTGAAAACTAGGATTATGTAATACAAAATGACCGATTTAAGCCATGCAAAGATGCAGAAAATACCTGTACCGAGCCACCATGTCTGTCAGCTGCTAGGTGAGCCCTCAAATGATGGGGATTGGCTTGCTGTGAGTCCCAAGCTGCCCTATGGTCTGTTGACTATAATTTTTATAATGCATTAGGAATATACACAAAAGAAGAAAAAAAAAAACACCAAACAATTATTATTGTATATTATCTTTCAAGACGTATTGAAGCACTACATACTCAACTCCTATAGAGACTGTACATCAACACTACTTGCATACTTATATATGCCTGAATACACATCTTCATAAAGAAGTAAAATTCAAAATTCCTAGTAAGAAACGAAGTCCACAAACACAATCTTGTAATTTAGCTTAGCTAAATGGACACAGATCTAAATTCCTGACATTTTTACCACCTTGGTCATTATCCTGGTTTATAAAAAACATAAAGTGAAAATGTTACACCAAACATGTTAGAATACCAACATATGATACACTATATTAAAAACAGAGAACTAAAAAAAAACAAACTTAAGTATCAGTAGAGAGAACATTCACTACTGATGTAAGCTACATAATATCATAGCATCAAACAAAAAGGTTTTAGGACATTTTAAAATCTATTTTAAAATCTGTAGAAATACATTAACAAGGACCTACTTGAAGAAAAAAAATTTTAGCGAATTGTATTTTAGAGTTCAAGTAACAGTAAAACCAGAACGGATTATTAGACAAAAGACAAAGTAATACTGATGATCTTACATGAGCAGTTTACCTGATTTTTGGATTGTTGCATTTTATCTCTGTGCTGATATGCTTCTCTGTTTGAAGGCATTGCAGGGTCTGCATATACTGAACCCACTGGAGTAGGCTACAAATATAAATAATACGTAGCAACTGGTAAAAAAAATAAATTTCTAAGTCTTACCAAAAGTTACTGGTTTGTAGTAGAAATTAATCTTTAAATCCAACAATTTTCTGTAACACAAAATTATCAAATTAAAGCAAAAGCTTCAGTAGATACTAATACCAAAAAGAAAAAAAAAGGCAAAGACCTCCACAACTTCATGAAGAAGCAATTCAGAGTATTATCAAATATTCATCTGCTGAAAAACTTTAGGCCCATATTTTCTGCAATTAGCTTTTAAGACATTCTGATGAAAGTCTGGAGAAATGTTTAAAGGCTTTTTAATGGTAAACACTGAAAAAAAGTTCTAACAATAAAATAAGGTCATTCTTAAGAGTGTCACATAAGGAACTTCAGGGTAAAATGTATAACCTGAAGTTGTTCAACTCACACAACTCCTTCCCTACTAAAAGAGGCAAGAAAAAATTTGAGATACTGGAAAATTAGATTTTTACCATTTTTACATGACTATAAGAACAGTATTTTCTGTAATTTTACATGTACTGTTGTCCTGGTTTTGGCTAGGATGCAGTTAATTTCTTTTCTAATAGTGGATAGAATGCTGTGTTTGGGAGTTAAGATGAGACTAGTGCTCACTATAAAACACCTCAAGCCAAAAATGCATCTGAAAACAGGTTTGAAACTGTTCAGAATTGTAATAGCAGCATATGCTTTCCAAAACTCAAGAACATCACTGGCTCAAAACTGATCACACAAATCGCCAGGTATATTCGGAAGTTTAACTGTACTCACCAACTGTTTGCCAATCCAGTCATATTCATAATCAAACATATAGCCTTTCCGATCAAGCAAGTCTGTGAAGAGCTTTCTTAAGTAGTCATAGTCAGGCTTTTCAAAAAAATCTAGCCTTCTTACGTAACGTAGATATGTAGCCATTTCCTCTATAAAAAAAGAAGAGTACACAATTGCCATAGCTGTTTTAATGGCACTCAAACCCCAGCACTTACTACATTTTAAAGGAACTTCTACTTGTCACCATAAAACCTGAACAGTTGTTCAACTAGGAATCTGTAAGCGCCCAGAAGAGTTACTTAAATTGTTACTCAAAATATACTGCCATATTCTGAACATACCACAGCAAGTGCACCTGCACTATTATTGCCTTTGCACTACCTGTTGACATCATCCATTCAACCTTCCAATCCTGATGCACAATGTATCAAGAAAGTAGGGTGAGAAATGCCCCAACTTTTCTTCTTCCCTGTTCTCACCCAAATTAACTGTATATTAAAAAGGAAGCCTAAGGAAAGGTAAAGAGGGTGGTATATGAATGTGCAGAATGGATTATGTCTCAAAAAACACCTGCCAATGGGATGTAATCTTCCTTTCTTTAAGAAAGAATTCATGTATACATTCTGAAGTGGATAAGTCCAATTGTTCTGATAAAAATTGGTACGGGCTCTATTGAGTTAGAATTGTAGTATGACTATGTAGCAGCACTGAATGCTTCAAGCACCATGTTATGTGGACACATTGAGCAGAAGAGGCAAATATCCTCAAGAGAAATGTTGCAGAGGTTATCTGAGCTCTCCTAGAATTACTTACGATCACTGTCTAGATCACTGTTTAAATAGCATGTCAGCATATAGATGAGGATACATATGCATAGGTATTTCCCAGTTGTGGAGACAACCAGGGAGATTTCTGAAAGGGCCTGGACATCCAAAGATAAAAGGAAAGAGCTTTTCTAGTCATTAAAGTGTACAGAGTACTGCATGCTAGCAGCCAGAACCTTCTAGTTAAATGTTCCAGCACAAGCCTCCTGGCAGGTGAGTAGAGCATATAGAAGTCCCATTCTTGACAATGGGTATTATTCAGGAGCCCTTCATGGCTTACAGGTGTAAACGGTACAAGCATCCTTCTGGATAGAAGACTACAAGAATCCAAGGCCTGAAAGAGAGGATCCATGACACACAAGCTTCAAATCTCATTGAGAATCTGTTCAGAATATGACTGCATTTTTAGTAATCTTTCAGGAATCAGTGAAATGAGGAGCATGTGGAAATACAACTCTGAGAAAACAGGAGTTAGTGAGACGAGACAAATATTAAGTTTTCACAAAAGACCAAGTCCTACAGGTCTTTCCACTCCAGAGGTGTCATAAGAATTAAGTAATGGAAGAGTAAGAGAACAACCATCTAGACGTACTGAAACTTTGGTTTGTTCAGACTGCACCCATCCCTACCTTGCTGTCACAGAAAGAAAAAAATACTCTAATATACATCAGGTGAAGCACCTGACCTGAGTCCCAGGATGAGTTCCAGACGGACAGAGCTCTTTACAACTAACTTGGTCAGGAACCTTTGAAGTTCATGAAATAGTGGGTAACCAATCACTGACAAAGCTATTCTGAGAAAATCAGTGACTCACTCTCAAGCCAAAAAGTCTGTTCACACAGTCCAACGCACAAGAGATGGCACCTCTGTATGACCAGAAAGTCATTAAGACAAATAAGGTTAAATATAGATGCCCCCGCTACTCCCTGGTTCTGTGTAGGATCCTATGAAGAGTTATGCATGTCTGGAGAAGCTGACATTTTGTGGTACAAACAAAGTGCTGTAAGAACCCCAGCTGTTGACAGAGGATGGTTGAGAAGTGCAGAGGCAGTACTAAAACTGAGCAATGCTAAGTTAAACTTTCAGAGATAGAAGGTAGAAAGGGGGAGAAGTGAATGTCTGAGACCAGCTTGATAACCAAGAAGTTGTGATGCAGCACCTGTTGGTCATATCAAGAATGCACCACAGGACACTGCTGCCAAGACATCATGATTTACTTATATATAGCATGAAGCACTATGTTTTAGGCATGAGCAGATGGAAGAATTCCTTGGCACCTAAAGTTCAGCTCAGCAGACAAGACTCTTCAGCCATACTAACCAGGCAGACCAGTGTTTCAAGGTGGTGAAATGTCAATACATTTTTAAGGACCTTTTTAACCATATTTTCCCAATATAAACCAGAACCCAAAGCATGCAAGGCATGCCTTCAGAGGTATGAAGGCTGGAATTGAGCCATTTAATGCAGTTGAGTCTGGTGGAACTGGCCGACTCCAAAAATCAAGTATCACCTTTACCATGCATTTGAAGCAGAAACTCCAGAGTTTGAATCCTTACTCCTATTTTGTATAATGCTTGTAAAAGCAGTAGTGTTGCACACTCAAAGACAGTATAATTCCACAAAACAGGAGATGAAAATGATGTTTCACACATGACACATAAGACCAAAGGATCTTTCACTGATTCCTCAGAGTTCTCAGACCTTAAGTACAGAGGCAGTTAGCTCAGTCTGCATGCTTACTGAAAAGATGGTGGTTGCACTTCGCATGCTACGTCTTAAGGATGGGAAAAGTTAGAAAGTCCTTGAATATCTGACATGCAAAATCTTTCAAATACAACAATATATTTGTTACTAAAATGTACGTAAGTACCACCAAAGAAGCTTACTTTTTTTGTATTCTCCAAGGTCAACTATCTTATCCACATTCTATTTTCAGATCCAATCCTGTCCCCAAGTATGTACTCAACTGAATTCAGCGTAAACAGTCCACTAGATCTATGTAGCTACTCATGTGTCACCATTCCCAGGAACTGCACCATATTCACCTTGAATTAGATACTTATTTTTTAAAGGATTGTAGCAACCACATAGAAATCAACATGCAAGACACGCATGCATTATTGGATGCAGATTGGTGTTCCAGAACAGATTTTTTTTCCCTCACATGTAAACTTGTGTCAATTCATTAAACTTATGTTCAGACAGTTGCACTAAGTTCCATAACAAAAGTAAATTTCACTTGATTTTTTTTTTAAATGCACAAAAGAACATGAAAAGAAAAACTTAAAAAATTTGATAATGGATGAATTTTTATCTCAGGGTTTAAAAGAACTTCAAAAGGCCATCTAGGACACCACCCTATGGTATGGCAAATCAGTTAACATCCTTGCTGATCTAGTTTGTTTTCACACAACTCCAGAGAAAACAACTCCACCATCTCCATGGCAACAGCAGTCCCTTCATGTTCTTCACTCTATTTGAAACACAGGAATTAAAGTCTAAATTTAAACTGGTTTGGGTTACATCCATTACTTTGTCCTAGCTCCTGTGGATGTACCAAACTGATTCCTTTCATGTTCGTAGCTGCTGAAAGGTACAGGAGAACTATTTCCTCCATCATCTTGACTAAACCAATCTGCATTCCTCAGCCTTTGGTGGCATATAAGCACTACCACTTCTTTATGAGATACCCTTAAAATAGGATGCATTTTCCTGAATGACAGTCCCCAGAACTGAACATACTGCTTCAGCTGAGTTTTACAGAAACAAGTAGAGTGGAAATGGCAATCCATTGTGTCTTTCAGGCTACATCCCGTTGCTATAATGCAATTTCCTATAGTTTTTTTCCGGGGGGTGTGTTTTTAAAAACGTAGCAGCATGACACTGTTCACTTGCTTTTGCTCTGTGACTGAGTCATTACCTTTCCATACCAATAATTCTTAATTTGGATTTGATCTTATTTTCATATACTACTTTGAATATGATTTATTGAACTGTACCTCATGTTTTTAAGCCTGTATTTGTAATCTGTCAGGATCTTATCACTCCAACCCCACTACTGAGCCTACAAATTTCAAACTTACCATTTTCATGTTTTACAAACGCTCCCAGTTACACAAGGCACTCAAAAATACCCAACAGATCCAGCACAGATCTCTGGGGAATAGCATTTCATGTTTCAAATGTACTTAACTACTTAACTACTTCAAATTGTTTTACACTCTTCTTCCCATAGCAGATTCCTCTTGATTATGGCATTAAGATTACTTGTAAGGATATTTAAAAAGAGCGTCAACAGCAAAAGTAGTAAGATTTCATGACATAAAACATCTGCCTCCTGTCAACAAGTCTGCTGTAGACAGGATTTCTTTTAATAAGAGGAAATAAATCAGTTTGTCATGTGCTATTCTCAGCTAACCCTTTTTGCCTATCAGTGATACTGCTGCTTATTTTTATTTGGGTAAAACTGCATCCATGTCATGTGTGTGTTCCCTGAAACAATTCATCCAACCTTTGAAAAATGTAATATTTGCTTCTCTACAATTTTCCAATAGCTCATTTATTACACCTAAGGAGCACTGTAAGAAACTGTAAGAAACACATGAAACTACCTGCAAGTTAAATTTTATTTCAAGCTGCTCCTAATCCAGCTTGTTTTAAAAAGTGAAATGATTTGAGCAGAAAAGGCTTGAAAACTTTTTATGTGTGAGTATAGAAGATCAACTTAAGAATATATTTTTTTTAATATTTGCTTTAGAAGAATCTATCTTTGAAAAACACTAGCATTAGCTTATTCCTGCTTCAAAAGACAACTCTTGATTCTATTACTATATTACAAAATACACATATTTGGAAGCATCATTTTATTTATTTTTAAAACCAGGTATTAAAAAATTATCTGTACCAGTTTCATTTTCTAGGTTAATACATATTTTTATTACATCAGACATTACCTGGGAAGTTTTCACACAATACTTCTATAGGGGTTGCTCGTTTTGTGTCTCCAATTTTCTGGTAACGTTCTTTTAATGTATCAGCCTATGATACAAGAACAAAACAAGCTCCTCAAGTTATACAGCTTGAAGACAACCTTTCAAAAAGAACAAAGATCATGGCAAGAAAAGCTGATGATCTGAAAATAGGATAGAGGAAGATATCAAAAAACACTACCTTTAAACCTTGCCATGGAAGGCTTCCTCTGAGAAAATACATAAACATATGACCTAAAGCTTCCAAATCATCTCTTCTACTTTGCTCTGAAACAAAAGTCAAATATTATTAGAACATTCAATCTGTGGAATTTTACATTATGGAATCAATCTCAGTATGTGAGGAGGCTTCTTGTGTACTATGGACTCAATCATTAAGAACACAATTCCAACATAAAAGCAGATGCAGACTTGCAGGTGTATTCATCTCAACAGCACTTTAAATAAACAGTACTTTTAATAAACAGTACTTTAAATAATCTTGCTATAAGAAATTGTTCTTATTTTAAAATGTATTTTGATCCTTTACATAGAAAATAGCATTTTAATTCTGATTTTTTTGTTCCATTAGTTGTGAACTTAAAAGAATTCAAATATGCTTTAATTGAACTCATTTCCCCATTATAAAATAATAAAAAAGACCATTTCTCAGGAGCCCCTATGGAATTTCTGAGTAAGCCAAACGTGGGCTGAAGAAGGCTCAGTCTTATTAAAAGCTAAGTTAGAGAAGACAATGCCTAGCATGGCTACAATTTTTCATCTGTAGTAGAGCAGTGGATTCCTTCAAAAAGTACACTGAAACTAAAAGGAAAGTAACAAGCAAAATGCAGTGCATTAAAAGTTCAAAGTTTTCAAAGTACATTCCATATTATTTTTAAAGAAAATCCATCGTTCTTATGAAAACTGAATGGAGAACAGTAGAAGTCTTCAAATGACTAGTAAAAAATAAATTTTTACATTTTCACCTGAGTTCTTTCAGTACTGCTGTTGAATCAACTGTTATACAGTGTATTGTACATTTTGTAATAACAGGTAATATTTACTTCTAACACTGATTTCCTCCCTGACATAAGGCAGAAAACAATATTGACATTGTTTCTATTCAGGATCTGCATAAAGATGATATTAGTATGCTTTGACAGCAAGAGAAATGGAGCAGAAAACTAAATGAAAAACTGTTGATTAGATTTTGAACACAGGAAAGTTATCAATGCCAACCTGGCTGTGATCTCATTAACATAAAATGTTGCCACAAATACACTGCATCTGAAAAAAGAATTCTTCATCTTCACATAAAAAGAACAATTACTTACTACTCTCTTTTCTATCCTTACCCTCTCATTTAAACACTGAGTAAATACATACTAGCAAATTAATACGAAAATACAAAAAAAAAGTGTGGCATATCAAACCATGGGCTACATCGAGTCCCTGGTTTCAGCACACATCTGTCAGCTGGGAAAAAAAAATAAATCTAGCAGTGGACTAGCTGGAACACAAAAAGATTTCAAGCACCAGTGGGAGGAAGGGCTGCTGATGTACACTGATCCTAGTGCATCACAATTTAATGAGATCGAGAGGATCTGTTGCCTAAAAGGTAATGTGATCATAAGATGACAAACACACAGTAAAGCTTTAGGACATGCAGTCTCCTCTCTCTCAAGGAAGTCACCTGAAGCTAGCTAAGTTAGTAAGAAACTAATACTTGTTACATCGTTCACCAGTTATAGATAAATTATTAATCTTGATTCAAATAGGTTGATTTTAATGACTAGAACCCCATTCATCAGGTTATCTCCAGCTATTCTCTTTTTCCAGCGTACATGGTAACATAACTGTAACACAGGTCATAGACAGATTTGTCTTCAGTGAGCATCCATTATAAACACTGAATTCTCCCTCCAAAGAAAGTTTTACTGCCAGTTATAGAAATACTGCAACAGTAGGAACAGACCATCTCTTTGGATCAGAAAACACAGTATAACCTAGTGAGATGACTACACAGCTTGATACACAGACTCGCTACTGTAATGAAAGTAGATTGTGACAATCTACATATGCTGAACTGGCACTCTATGAAATTTACCAAAAATACGTTTGAAAGTTATCACCCAGAGCTTGTAGTCTTACTACAAATGGTATGATTCCATACAATAATATGAGGGAAAGAGGAGCATCCCTTCTTGAATAAAATCACACATCCTGAAGTTAATGACTCTGGTTGATAAAAATTAATTGTATGCCAGTTTTATCACATTATATTTTTGCAGTGAGAATAATGCGGACTTTATGGAAAATATCCTATTTTCAGTTATAGCTTTAATTAAGGCAGCAAAGATTTAATTAGCTCAATTTGCATTAAACTGTTGTTTCACAGAATCAGAGGGTTATAAGTTGGTAAGTTTAGTTTACACAGAAAAAGCTATTTATCTAGGCAGCTACAAGCTTGGCCCCCAGGTCCAGTGATAATTCAGCAGGTAGAAGGAGACTATTGAACATTCTATGGAGGTCCTTAGTTTTTGTTCTGCACCACCAACTCAGTGGCAAGTGAAAGTTGCCAGAACTCCTGGAAAGCCATCATCACAAAGGCCAGGCTGTAACTGAAGAATGTTTTGGGGTTTTTTCCCTTGAGTTTCTGACAAAAGTTCTCCAGGATTTAGGCCACTACCATTTTAGATCCAAATGTTTATTGTTCTTATAGTAAGAAATGCATTAAAATTGACACAATGCAGAATTATTTTTTGTTGGTTTAGATGACAAAAATATCTAGGCACTAGAACCTGTTTTTGAATCTAGAATACATATATGACAGCTCTGATAATAAGAGAAGATCTACTATAAATGTAAGGATAGGTTTTTCATTTGTTTGGTTTTGAGGTTTTTTGGGGGGGAAGGTTTAGGTAAGTACAGTTTAGAAGAGAGTTATTTAATTTGGCCTTTTAATTAGCATTAAAGAGGAGAGCTATTTCATTCCCGTAAGTGTCTCAGGCATTCTCTGTAAGATAACTAACCTCTGACACTTGAATAATAAAGTGCTACCAAGAAAAGACCAACACAACCAAGAATATTTGTTGTTCCACAGACAGCATTAGAGATACTCATATTATAGCAATTACAGCTTTATGTTGACTACATTTCCTGTACTCAAACAATTTAAGACAATAATTCAGCCCGCTGCTTTTCTGAATTTAGGGAAATCCCAATTATTAATTTAGATTTCCAGCAAAACCAGAAGTTTCTAGGACTTGTACAGATTTTTATCTTCCTTAGCTCATAGCCAGAATCTGCATTCCCTTGGAACCCTCCCTGCCCTCCTGAAAATGAAAGGGACTGGAAAAGAAGCATGGAACAATTTTATACCCAAGAAAAATTACTTTGTAGAAGCAAGGGCACTAGTTACATGCTGATAAAGGCTGCAGAACATCTGTATTTCCTTCAGCTCACTATCTGAATAAAGCCAGCTTATTTTTCACACAGACAAAAAACCTTCTACTCCTGGAAAAGGCTGAGGTACTGAGTGAGTTCTTTGCCTCAGTCTTTTCTGGCAGCCAGGATTCTCATAATTCTCAAATCCCAGAACCTTGCATCCCTAGAACTCTAGGAGTTCTCTCTTGGAGAACTCTCCAACTGGAGAAGCAAATCCCCCCCACTATAACAGCAGAGCAAGTCCGAGACCGCCTCATGAGACTGAATGTCTACAAGTCTATGGGGCCGGACGACATGCATCCCAGGGTCCTGAAGGAGCTGGCTGATGTGGTTGCTGAGCCGCTCTCCATCATATTTGAAAAGTCGTAGCTGTCAGGAGAGGTCCCAGGGGACTGGAAAAAAGGTCATGTCACTCCCATTGATAAGAAAGGGAGCCAGGAAGACCCAGGGGATTACAGGCCAGTGAGCCTCACCTCTGTGCCTGGGAAGATCATGGAACAGAACCTCCTGGATGACATGCTAGAGCACACGAGGGAAGAGCATGTGATCTGGTGCAGCCAGCACGGCTTCACCAAGGGAAGGTCATGCCTCACCAGTCTGGTGACTTTCTATGATGGAGTGACAGCATCAGTAGATAAAGGGAAGGCGACCGATGTCATCTACCTGGACTTGTGCAAGGCCTTTGACACAGTCCCCCACCACATCCTTATCTCTAAACTGGAGAGATGTGGATTCGATGGGTGGACCATCCAGTGGATGAGAAACTGGTTAACAGACCATAGCAAAGGGTGGTGGTCAATGGGTCTATGTCCAGGGGGAGGCTGATGACAAGCAGTGTCCCCCAGGGGTCTGTCTTGGGACCGGTTCTCTTTAACATCTTTATCAATGACATTGATGATGGGATTGAGTGCACCCTCAGCAAGTTTGCAGATGACACCAAGCTGAGTGGTGTGGTCAACACCATAGAAGGAAAGGAAGCCATCCAGACGGACCTTGACAGGCTGGAAAGGTGGGCCTGGGTGAACCTAATGAGGTTCAACACTGCCAAGTGTCAGGTGTTGCACTTGGGCTGGAAGAATCCCAGGCATAGATACAGACTGGGAGAAGAGCTTCTTGAGAGTAGCCCTGCTGAGAAGGACTTGGGGATTCTGGTGGATGAGAAACTTAACATGAGCCAGCAGTGTGTTCTTGCAGCTCGCAAGGCCAATGGTATCCTGGGCTCCATCAGAAGAGGGGTGGCCAGCAGGGACAGGGAGGTGATTGTCCCTCTCTACTCTGCCCTCGTGAGGCCCCACCTGGAGTCCTGTGTCCAGATCTGGGGCCCCCAATACAAGAAAGATGTGGAACTGTTGGAGAGGGTTCAGAGGAGGGCCATGAAGATGATCAGAGGGCTGGAGCACCTGCCCTACAAAGACAGGCTGAGGGAGCTTGGCTTGTTCAGCCTGGAGAAGAGAAGGCTGCAGGGGGACCTCATTGCAGCCTTCCAGTACCTGAAGGGAGCTTATAAGCAGGAGGGGATTTGACTTTTTAAAAGGGTAGACAATGGCAGGACAAGGGGGAATGGATTAAAGCTAAAGGAGTGAAGATTTAGATTAGGTATTAGGGGGACGTTTTTTACAGAAAGAGTGGTGAGGTGCTAGAACAGGCTGCTCAGAGAAGTAGTGGATGCTCCATCCCTGGAAGTGGATGGGGCCCTGGACAACCTTGTGTTGATACGGGCCTGAGGTTGGTGGCCCTGCCTGTGGCAGGGGGGTTGGAGCTCTATGATCCTTGGGGTCCCTTCCAACCCATGCCATTTTATGAAGGTACTGACATTTACTGTCCTGAAGTGCTGAATACGTTTTGGAAACAGATCTACATTTGCCATGGAGTGCACTAAACAGCAATTGCATATATTCCCTACATTTTCATAGAAAAGGCATGTCTGAATACAGTTCACTAGTCAAGAAAGTCAGACGGGTCTTTCAACCTGATTGATTTTGAGACTAAGACAGGAACCAAAAGAAAAGCAGAAATAGGCAGAAGAGCCTCATATTGACTTAGTAACATATTTTTTCCTATAAATGAGATTAACTTAGTTCATTTTTAAAAAAGGTTTAAAGGGTGAACACAGATGACATTATAAACCTTTAAAGGAAATCTATTAAGACTTTATTATTTTAAAAATATTAAATATTAAAGAAGGTCAGCAGTATCTTGATGTATCAAGAATAGTGTGGCTGAGCAGGACCAGGGAAGTGATTGTGCCCCACACTCAGCACTGGTGAGGTTGCACCTCAAGTAATCTGTTCAGTTTTGGGCGTCTTGCTACAGGAAGGACCTAGAGGGACTGAGGCATATCCAGAGAAGGGCAACAAAGCCAGTAAAGGGCATAGAGTGCAAGACTTAGGAGGAGCAGCCTGGAGAAGACACGGCTAAGGGTAGACCTTATTGCTCTCTACAGCTGCCTGAAAGGCCGCCATTAAGTTAGGTGTTAACTCTTCTCCCAAGTAACTTGCAATAGGACAGGAGGAGCTGGCCTCAAGTTGTGTCAGGGGAGGTTTAAATTGGTTATTAGGAAAAACTTCTTGACTGAAAGAGTGGTCAGTCATTGGAACAGGCTGTTCAGGGAGGTTGTGGATTCACCATCCCTGGAGGTGTTCAAAAAACATGTAGACATAGCACTCCAGGACATGATTTAGTTGACATGGTGGTATCAGACAGGCAGTTGGATTCTATGATCTTAGAGGTCTTTTCCAACCTTAAAGGTTCTATGATTCTAGGAAATTAAACTACATTTGAGAAGCTGGGGTACACCCAAGGAAAAGCAACGAAGGGCACTGAGAGCAAATCTTGTGAGGAGCTGCTGACAGAACTGGGATTGTTTAGCTTTGAGAAAAGGAGGTTGAAGGCAGACCTTATCACTCACTACAACTACATGAAAGGAGGTTGTAGTGAGGTGTATGTCAGTCTCTTCTCTCAAGTAACAAGTGGTAGGACAAGAAGAAACAGACTGCAGTTGTACCAGGGGGGGTTCAGATTGGATATTGGGAAAAATTTATTCACCAAAAGAGGTTATCAAGGCTGGAACAGGCTGCAGAGGGAACTGTTTGAGTCACCATCCCTGGAGGTATTTAAAAGATGGCTAGATGTGGTGCTTAGTGATAGTGTTTAATGGTGGATTTGGCAGTATTAGGTTTACCGTTGTTCTCAATTATCCTAAAGGTCTTTTCCAATCTAAATCATTTTATGATTCTGTAAGTTAACAGCATTTCATTAGCTGCTGCTGCTAACCACAAGCTACTATGATCTAATTTTACTGATAAAATACCTTATTACTATCTGCAAAATGTTAATGGTTTCTTATTTGACATATTAACATGAAGCACCTTTGAACCATAAGTATTGTGCAACAATTTTAGTGATGAATTCAAAGAGCAACCTAATTAGTGATTACCATGCAATGATATGCAACTGGTTTGCAGAACTTAGAAGGTGTCAAACCTGGTTGGTTTCACTAGAAAACCTCTATGTAACTGAAATAAACAAAGATGACTTTGAATGCTCATGCACCTTTCTGCAGCTAAATGTATTAATTCAGTAAGAACAACTTACGTCTCCTACATGTGTTCTTTAGCTCATTATATTTACAACACTAGCATAACTATTCTGACAAAGCTGCATTAACAGTAAAAAGAATTACATTTAAAAAGTCAAGAC
The DNA here is from genome assembly GCA_022605575.1 of Laterallus jamaicensis coturniculus. Lineage (NCBI taxonomy): Eukaryota > Metazoa > Chordata > Aves > Gruiformes > Rallidae > Laterallus > Laterallus jamaicensis. The sequence continues at coordinate 21,631,994 of JAKCOX010000010.1, forward strand.
ATCAACATCAAATATAAGCTACTTTTATTCTAGTACACAGTACATTTCAAAGGGATTAAAAAAACTGACAAGGTAGCACTGAAAACCTGTGCTTTTGCCATCTATTATCTTTGATAACTTTCATAAGCGTATCTACTTCCCACTCAATCCACCGTGTTATACTTCTAATGTGAAGACGTTGTGATACAAAAAAAGACACTCATCTTTCTTCCATGGGTATCTAACAAATCTAACAATTACTTAACGAGACATGGCCATTATGATTAGAGACCTAGAGAACCTTATTCCCATAAACGGTATTTCTATGAGAAACTGTAATTTCTCACACTACACAAAACTTGCAGTTCTGAGAAAAATTGCAACTTGAACACAAGATGATTTCAGACATATGACAGGTCTTGAATTCTTGTTGCTGTGCTTAGAAGACACACATACCTTTTCCTAAATGTGTATTTATACTCATGTATCTAGCTGTTCCTGTAAGGCTCTTGTGTTCTCGATATGGTATGTGTTTCTTTGTTTCCGGATCTATGTACTCTTTTGCCAACCCAAAATCTATGATATGAATGATTTGCTGGGTTTTGTTTCCAGGTCGTCCTATTAAGAAGTTCTCAGGTTTTACATCTCTGTATATCAAGTTCTTTGAATGGACATATTCCATACGAGAAATCTTAAATAAAAGGAAAAAAACAACAGAAAGTTTAGTTTAAGCTACTGGTTGCCACATTAAATTGTGGTAGAAGCTAAATAACTTACATTGATTTTATATTTAGAGGAGATCACCCTTCCTGCTGCCTTAAAACAAATAGGCTATTACTCTTAAATAGGCATCTCCCAGTTAAAAAGTCAATGAAAATTGCATGCATCTCCTAAACAGATACACCATATAATGCGATGGAAACTTTCACACTTCACATTAGACATGAATCAGTATATAACAGAAGCTATCTTTAAGAACAGCTGGCACCAAGTGTGTTTTGTGCCCATTAAAACTATAATCAGAAATTACGTTATCTAGCAACGAGCAGAAACCTTTCAGGTGTATCTATTATATGTTAAAGGTATAAACAACAGAAGCACTGAAAATTCATCACTATGCCTACAACCTCCATTCTAGCTGGATCATTTTCTATCAAAATTTATATATTCAGAAAGGAACAGCAAGTATTAAATAAAGATGATCTTAGGATCCATGAGGAGGTGAGCATTTTGAAACATAAACTCTGTCATTTTGGCTGTAAGCAAGCTGAGTACTACATCTATAGTTGCAGGCCTGTTATCCAATTACAGTTGTGTTTTAAACAGCTACTTTTACTTTTCATGGGAAAAAATATCTCTACCCATTTAGGGAAGTGCAGGCTCAGTATCATTAATATTTTAGAAGGACTTATTAAAACACACTGTATCAGGGTATGCATCCAAGGCCTTATTTCGATTTGTTTCCACTTCTACCCATGATCAGGTGTGAATCAAATCAGGAAATCGTCAAATAAGGGAAAAATTCTTTACTTAATAACCTCATGCTATTTTACTATTTCTGAAAGGGCTTGGGGGATTTATTTGCTTTCTTTCATTTTGAGAATGTCCAGGAAAAAAATTATGAGTCCCATTATCCAATCGCTTTTGTGGATTAAAATGACTTATTTCATTAAAGTTTTCTTTTTAATTGAGTATGTCAAACTAAATTTCATTATTTCAGTTTGTCATCAGAAGATACAATGAAACTACATTTACCCAGTTAGTCCCGGAAAGCTCAAACAATGTAATGTGAACATAAGACAGTCTTCCTGCTAAAAGTGTATCACAGTATCTTTACAAACCACCAATTTAAAACGCAGGAAGTGCAAATCTCTTAAAGTGAAAAAAGCATTTAATCCATTAAAGGCTGACTTATTTATTCTAATGAACACTCAAATTAACATCTATTCTACTTACCAACTGTATGGCTATCATAAGAACGGTTTTAAGAGAAAATGTCCTACCACACAAGTCAAATAAATCTTCCAGACTAGGTCCAAGTAGTTCTAGCACCATAGCACTATATTTGCCACATGGGCCAAAATAGTAAACCTGAGGTATTCCATCTGTAAAATGAAGATACAAAGTAATTACAAGGGGTTAAATAAGATTAATGAACACAGCAATAGAATTCCTATCCAATTTCAAGTTGTTTTTATCTTAAAAATACAGCTTTTCACAGAAAAGAAACAATAAAACCTCATAAAAGTTACAGGTAAAAGCTACAATACATGTACTGAATGTGGTACCAGTTTTGTTAAGCATTTTGTGAATAATACATGTTTGACCTGTGAAAGATTTCAGGCTGAACAAGTCCAACTCTCTCAGACTGTTCAGGTATAATTAAAAAATCAAGAGATATTAATGAATCTTCAAGCTTAATTAGATGCTATGACAAGTTTTAAATGTATCATCAAAATAAAAATACCATAGATGACATATTGTTACAGTCACCACCTGTCAGCATTTTTTTTTTTCCAAATACAAGTATTTTCTATTTAAATTTGCATTGGAAGAAGTCTCCTGTCTTCTCTTCCTCCATTATTTTTTGTGTCTGGTTAGCACATAAAAGAAAACATGCTTCTTGAATATAAGTCAGTCCATTAAAAATCTGAACACCACAAGTGTGGGTTTTTGGTTGGATTTTTTAAGCTAGAATTCCAGTAAAATGTACGGGAGACCAATATTTATTAATTCAAACCACATGAAGGACAGGGATTTTTTTAATGAAGTCATGAAGGACAGATGACAAAGGGAATTTTTAGAAGTCAGAAAGGGAACCAATGATAAAGTTTCACCCTGATTTCATTAGTGAAGTATCACACCAGGCATCATTCTTAACTTCTTAAATTCTTTCCAAAATGGATAGCCAGAAAGAATTCTATTCTTACTGTCAAATCACTGAAATTATTTGGAAGAAAAAGATCTCTGAATGAAATACAATTTATTATTTAAAATTTTATACTAACAAACACAATTTTTAAAATTGTATTTATAGATCAGTATTTTGTACTTACAAAATTACTAAAAGTTCATTTCAGAATAAAACATACATAATTTCCAAACACAATTCACAGGAAGGAAAACATCTCATTGTATGATCAGGTAACAATGTCTTAAACACTCTGTAAACAAGTATAAAATACATCTATGTAGGAGGGCAAAAGGCATATTTAGTGTTAAAGCTACATTTATTTAAAAATCTTGCATGGAGTCTCAAATGTGAACTTTCCCTCTGATACTGTAATATAATATTTTTCCCGACATAAAGTGTTATATTCTCTAAAACAAAATACTTTAGGAATATGTTAATATGCTGTTCACAAAAAAACCACCAAAAAAAGACATGTTATTTTGTTGTTTTGTTTTTAATGGCAGCATTCCAGAAACCCTGACAGTAACATATACTTACAGTACACATTTCCTCAGACAGCTGGTGATACCAAGGCCATAAATATCCTGAAAACTAGGGCTAGAAGTCACATGAGTTGCGCTGAGAAAAATCCCTTGCTATCTAGTCTGTTAACAGAATCATTGAACAAAGGTCTCCCAATGTGCACAGTGTGAACCAGCAAAACTACATTATGTGAAAAAAATTACTTCTGTTCCCTGAACAGAAGCATAAGCATGTCCATATAACAAGCCTCCTCCTAGTACAGCAGGAGAATCATATAAATATGGTTAACTAATGAGTTAAAAGTATCTAAACCTTTAGTAGAGACATAAACAGCTTTTCTTTTAAATCTGCAGCGCACATAAACAAGCCACTTAACTAGAAAGTGAGTCTTGAAAGAGTATATGACAATATAAATGCAGGCATCAAGGCTGGAAATGTTCTTCAAGCTTCTCAAGCACTGCATTTACAATTATGCTAGCAACAAGCCCCATTCTAGATTCATATACTTTATCAATACAGTCAATAGCACCTATAATAAAAATAATTAATATTAAAATATTCTGTACTTCTGGATTTTATAGCTTTATATGAACACCTGCCTTAAGAAACTAGTTGATCCAGAATTTTGTAAATACCAATAATCAAAGTCTTACCATCCAATTTTAATTTTGCCTTTCTGTACGTATGCATTGTGTGGCTAGATGATTACAAATAGCTTGGTATCATTGCCTCTATTCATCTTGCATTTCCTCATATGCACAGGACCTCTTCCTCATTCAGCAGAATACATCTGGTTTGCTACAAGGAAGCTAGTTGTGGATTTATTTATTTTTTTTGCTTTTGAGTATGCATCTTCTGTGTCTCACTCTAAATATTAAATACTGTGAGAACATATTTCTCCTTTAATGTGAGCTTTCCCCCATGTTATTGTTATAATACTATAAAGAACTAAAAATATATTTTCAGGATACCACAATCAAACACTAGATTTCAACTTCTTTCTCTATAGATCAAATATAACTTTAAAAAAACTTCCCAAATTCTGGATGTTATTCATATCTCACTAAGCGCTACTTAAACTCAGGGCACAGATTTAAAGTTGGGTCCACTAAGCTTTGGTTAAAACAAAACAAAACAACATAGCAGTTTTAGCAAAACCAAAAACGAATGAATGCAGCACTTTTATGAGCATTCTGACTAATATCTCTTACTACAATGAGAATAATGAAAACACAACCACTAAAAATCCAGTTTAACTGTTCAATTTTCTGAAGACCAGAGCTTCCATTTATTTTTTAAATATGCATAATAAAAACCGTATCTACCTATTTAACTTGCATAATCATACTCATTTCAGAAAGATTTTACAAGAGTAGTTCACCGCTGCTAATGAAGGAGCACAGACCATACTGCACACTACATCAGAACATGGTAAAAGACAGTGGTTTTAATTCTACAAAGATCATCTCTAATTATCAAATGATGGATCAGAAAAGATATTCTACACCAGAATTCAACAGTTCTGCCTTCACTCTCTATTACGGTGAATTCACATGTGGGAAGGTGGATGCATCTGCATGAGCAAATTAAGTTTTCCAACAGATGAATAGAAACATAAGTGAAAAAAAAAAAAACGAAAACCAAAACCCACAAACCACCTGAGCATATAAAGAAAAGCACTCAGAATTTGGAAGAAAGAGCACCTCTTGTAATAGCCAAGACATAATCTGAGAATCTCTGATCCTCTATTTGCACATTTAAAGACATTAACTCCAAAACATTCACAAGAGAAGTTACTTTCTATTAAAACTACATCTGTTCTGTGTCTCTTTATAACATTTCAAAATGTTAAACACACTTCAAAAATACAGAAGCCAGAAGACTTTTGGGCTTTGTCTAAGTTTATAGAACTTACTTGCATGAACACATGCTAGTAAAAGAGGAAACATTTGTAGAAAGGTATTTGTGAGTGATGATGTCTGATTTGTAGGCAGTTGCCAATTTCAGAAGTTTGTTTATAGATGTCTAAAACATCCTCTAACGTTTTATTTTACCACAAGCTATCATGAAAGCACTACAGCAACTCCTGTTAAGCTTACATCCAGGGCAGGGAGTTAGTGTTTCAGCTGTGATCAATTTAATTTTATTTAACATGGCAAGAATAATACTTATTCTACCTACCATATTTATCTTCTAATTAGACAAAACTCCAGAGTACTCCAAAATGGTGTCTAACACATCAAGTTACTCACTTTGGCAAGGCAAACATGGTATGAGATGTCTAAATTACCCTGTGTTTGTATAAACATTTGATATTAACAAAGTACTAGAAGTTTGGGGTTTGATTTTAATCAAAATAGTCTTACTGCTTTTGTTTAAAAACAATAACCTAACATTGTTCATGTCTTGAGATCTTTAGAAAAGTCAGAAAGTAACATGCTACTAATAGAGCGTATCTGGGTAACGACACCCCACAATAGGGATATAAAGGCAAGTTCTTTTATATAAATCATCCAGGAAACTAGGGTAAGCTGGGAAAACAAAGAAACTTTCATTTCTAGGAAATTAAGAATTCACCTTTTTTCCTGACAGGATTTTTCAATTCTTGTTACCATTTAAGAACATGTATTTTATTTTCGTTAGTCCAGCTTCAACCATTGAAGACTGTTGGTGTAAGAATTTTAGAAGGAAATACTGGGAACTTTTAAGTCACATCCCAATCTTCTGTCTGTGAAAACCTGTGTTCCCAGGTGTTTTGCTCAATAATATACTTTGATTACTATTCAAGCCCTTCTGTTAGCTTGACAGATATTCTGCCTCATTCTCAAAAATCCTTTCAGAATTGCTTGTCACGCTGGCGTTACTATGAGGTTACAAGCAAAATAAATAGAATCACATACTGCCACTAGATTACTCTAACACTAAAATAGCTAATTCCTTTTTAGGTTTACAATTTTGAATAGAGTATCCTTATTTCCAGGCATAAATCACATTTGATTATGCCTAGATATTTACACTGATAAATAAAACACTTTAATCTCAAAAGACTTAATTTACAGAAGTCATTGTCCTGTTTCTGGCCAGGCCAGAGGTAACCTCCCCAAGCAGCCAGCCCAGGTGAGCTGAGTTAGCTCAGGGTTGGTTTCCACACCACCTGACATCACTTCCCCATAAAAGGGGCTGGTTGGGGAGGGGCACTCCTGGGTGCCTCCAGGGCAGTCTGAGTGTGTCCAGGGCATGGGGTCAGTCCTCATCTTGGGCAGTGTACTGTGTTACCACTGTATGTGCACTTTGTCCCAGGTTTTTATTCTTGTGGTGCCTGTCAGTAAACTGTCCTTATCCCAACACGTGGAGACTCTCTCTGGGAGTGAGCAAGTCGCATGTGGTGCTCAGCCACTGCTTAGGGCTGAACCAACAGTCATCTACAGTGCTTTATGTGACTGCTCAGTCATAAAATTGTACATCCATTTCAGGCCAGTATGACTTTCAATCCCATTGTACTCATGGCAAAAATCAAGAAACTCTTGACTTGGAAATTCACTGCTTGCATACTACTGGCATTGCAGTTTCTTTTTCTAGAACAGTTAATTAACCACCTAAAACATTGTTCCTCTCACCAATGGTCTCAAAATGTAGTCCACACAATCAAACAGTCCGTAAGATTATTCACTGGGGTGCTGGGAAAAAAGTATGAGAAAAAAATACTTATTTTTTAAATCTAAATACAAGAAACTAAGCTTTGCTATGAAATGTATGGCTTGACACTGGAGCCCTCAAGTTAGATGGCTGTGTCACACCTGGTACACAGAGGAGAGAGATATCCTGACCAAAAAGTGGGAACAGAGAGAAGATGACAGTAGTGTACTCGTTTGTTTGGTCAATTTTGAATTATTCAAGTTCATGTGTGCAGAGTTAAGTGAAGACTACCACACTGTGTTTATCAGAACAAGAAAATGGCATTAAGTATTCTGTATAAACTGCCAAGTCGCAAAAACATCATGCATCATCAAAATAACTATTATCAAAAGATCATAAAAATCATCATCAAAAAATATTAAGGGGCATATGTCCTCTAATTAGTATTAACTGTGTACACTGCAACACCTCCAATATTTTACTGTAAGTCATGACTTATACTTTGTTTTAAATTCAGAGAATAGAAAAGCAAATCAAGTGTTGGATTTTTTTCTCCTGTTCCCAGTTTCTTAACCAAGCAATGAGTTACTGAATAGAACCACCTCTATCAACTGTCAAAACTGGTTTATCACCCAAATGCTTTAGTCCACACCATGTTTAGGTACATGATGTCCAGAAAGTTCTTAAGGCTGACATCTCTGTCTTACTCCTTAAATATGAGAAGATAAAAACATTAGAAGAAAACATTATCCATACACTACAGCTTTATCTGTCAAACATCTTTAAAATAAAGAAAATTCAGTAAAAGTTATTTCTAGTTCATGACTATTATCCACCTTGGCTGTTCTTTTTCAAGAACTTCTGCATCAACCCTGATTTAAGCCTGAGGCTACACGCTGTTCACTGCAATCATCAGTACAACATACATAAAGACTAGCATGAACATAAGTCTGTGTTAAAGCAAAAATTCCAACTACTTGCTTTAACCCAGATCCTACATTGTAGCTTCATTTATTGTGTGTGACCCCATTCAGAAAAAAAGAAACAATCCAAAAAAAACCCCTTGATAAACAAGCAGCAGAAACTGTCAAAGAACTATGTAACACACAGGTCAATGTCAACACCACTTCTACTTACTTAAACTTGTGTTCCCAATCTAGCACTGACATAATTTTTAGCCATATCTTGGCAAAATATATCCACAAAATAAACAATAAATTTGTAAAGCTATTAAGCAAATAAGCAGCTTTCCAATTTCCCATTAAGAATTTCCTCTACTCCAGTCAAGAAGCACACCTACAGATCTGTGTTCTATCTTACTGCACAGATTAAGTCAGACTCATAAATAAAATACACAATATTGCACTCACTGAACAAGCCATTCTGTGGTTCAGCTTCCTACATCACACTAACTCTAACTTAGATCTTTAATTTTCATATGTGGCAGTCATTAGACACAAGCAATAGTAAAAGCCTAAACTGAGTAGATCAAAGATTTGCAGTAAAACCCATCTCCCATGGCACATTCTTACCATTACTCTGCCAAGGATACAATTCAACAATCTGCCACAAACACAAGTATTCCCTACAAAGGTTATGAACTTGGCCCAAATCTTCTGAAAAAGACTAAAAAATTCAGGATAGTGCCACATGTGGCTTTTGACTTGAACCAACGTAGCATACATGCAACATCAGGAAACACAGCACTTTTTGGCTACTGAAACCATCATCATCCCTGCACTTTAGAACATGGAGACACTATTTAAACAACATGACTTCAGCACTGCTAAAGTGCCACACTGGAGGCAGGTACCACAACACTTAAGACTACCTTTCTTACTTACAAACATAAGAAATAGTAATGTAACAATATGATTTTTCCATTAAAATAGATCTAATACAGCTATGTAGATTACAAAAAACTAATTAGACATACTTTTTTTTTTTACAACAAATACCTATTTATCTAACACTTGGTGAGTGATGCAGAAGGATGGGAAGTCCAATGTGTACCTCAAGGGGATCTGATTTTGGGTGAGAATAGCTAATAAATTAGAAAATGTATAATGTTAATTGCTAAATAACGCTGCCATTGTACATTATCATTGCTACAATTGCTGTATCTGTATCAATAGGGTTACAGTGCAAATCACCCAAATTAATGAAGGATCAGTGGATGAGGAAACTAGAACTGGCCTCAGCACCTGGTGCCCAGCAACTTCCTTGAAGTGAACATCTTCCACCTGTAGACTGCAAGGAGGGATTGCACCAGATACACCAGCCATGAGCTCCAAATGCAGCATGAAATATCTAATGGCACACACATCACTCCTGCCCTGAGAGACTGTTATGGTAGATGGAGCCCAAAGTCATGGTCTAAGTGAACTCAACAGACATTTAGAGGCCCACAGACCAAGAGAATGGTATCAGTGTGGTTGTGTGTGTGTGTATGTGTATATATAAATATATCTATCTCAAAGACAGGGAAAATGGTGGTGATTAATTGGGAACAGTCAGATCTGTGCATGATGCAGATGGTATAGAACAAGGGGTGGATATTGTCCTGGGTTTGGCTATGATAGGGTTAATTTTCCACCAGAAGCTGGAAGGAGACACAGCCACTACAGGTGATACAAACTAGTCAGTGTTATCTTTGGTAACATATGACATCTACTCCATATCAAAGGGAACTAGTAGGGAGGGGCAGTGCAGCTCCAGGACATGCAGCTCAGGTATGGTCTGTCTTTGTGATGGGTCTCAAGCATGCACAGAGTCATAGTTTTTGGTGTGAAACTGCACTGTGTATCACCAGATGTATAATCTGTTTTAAGTGCTGTTGCTGTTCTTACTGGTGTCCCAGTAAACTGTTCTTATCCCACCCCACAAGGTTTGCCTTTGTCTTCCCACTTCCCTCCCCATCATGCTGGAGAGGCGGTAGTGGTGAGCATGCTCAGCTGCCAGCTGACACTACTGGAAAGAAAATTAAGAATCTCTCAGACAAAACCAGGACAATTTTTTTAATAAGTCACAAATTCATTAGAAAAGAAAAAGGCTATATAATTAAATACAATTGTAGTAGACAAGTAATGGCTAGAGATAAGAAAATACCAAGAAAACATACAATTTCAAAATGCTATTACTTTATCATGGTTTTGTCCCAACTGGCAGCCAAGCAGCATAGCATACAGCTGCTCACTCACTCCAACCCCATTCTGGGAAGGGGAACAAAAATGCAAGAATAAAAGTGAGAAAACTTGTGAGCTGAGATGGTTCAGCAGGTAAAGCAAAAGCCACACGCACACAGAAGCAAAGCAAGGAATTAATTTGCCGCTGCCCATGGACAGGCAGGTGTTCATCCATCTCTAGGAAAGCAGGGCTCCATCATGCCTAGTGGTGATTTGGAAGGGCAAATGACACCACTCCAAACATTTCCTCTGTCATCTTCCTTCTTCCTCCAGTTTTGTACACTGAACATGACATCAAATTTTATGGAATATCTCTGTGGTCACAGGTGTCCCAGCTGTGTCCCCTCCCAACTCCTTGTGCACCCCCATCCACTCATTGATGGAGTGGTGTGGGAAGTAGAAAAGGCCTTGGCTCTGTGTAAGCCCTGCTCAGCAATAACTAAAATATCTCTAACATTACCAACACTGTTTTCAGCACAAATCCAAACCATAGCTCTGTACTAGCTACTATAAAGAAAATTAACTCTATTCCAGCCAAAACCAGCACATCCACCCATCAAGGGTGCTCACGAGATCAGGTGGAAGCACTAAGATGCCTTGTTAAAACATAGAAGGCAAAGTAATATACTTCGTATATTACAATTGTATTACAAAGTAATATATGATGTCGAATATCATATTCTTTATTTGCTCTTAGATATGTATTACAGGAAAATAAAGTGGGATTTCACATGGGCTAGAGGTATTTTATCCCTTAAACTTCATGTCATTTCATCCTAAGCTTGAGTTTGTAGCACAGTATGTGGAATTAACAGTTCTTATTTGTGAAAAATAAAGAGTTGTTTAAATAGTGCTGCTTACAAAAAACCTGGGAGACACAGTATCATTCCTTTTTCACCAGTTGCTTCTGAAACTATCTTTTTAGTAGTCATTTACTATTAGTACACATGTATGCATATACAAGGAGAACAAGTGGAAAGGCTATTTAGTACCACGAAATGAAAAGTAAGCAGTCCACAGAGGTATAAAGAGAAGGTCTGTGTAACAAAAACAGCTAAGGGAAAGACATCATTATTAAGAAAGCCTGTGAATGTAGATTTTTAGAAACTAAAAGGCTACAGAGAACTGGAACTGATAGTACACTGATTACTTACCAGTGAAGTCCCCTACCTGCTCACAATTACTGTACTTCAATTTTTTTCCAGCAGTGACAACTACTTGTACATCTGCTATGATGGTCATCTTCTGCTACTTGCACAATGAAGACACACTTCCTTCAATTTACTCTGACAAAAGTATAAATACTGCCCATAAAACAAACATCTACATGGCTAGAGCTGGCATAAGCTTTTCAGTATCTCCTACATAGAAGAATTAGCTCCTTCCTGAATTTACTGCTAGGTACATGAACTTCCTACCACTATGCTTTCCAGCTGTTCATGGGAACATTTCTTAAATCTACACACTAAAAATCTTGGAATTGTAGTGACAATTTACAACTACTTAGAAAAAAAACAATGTTATACTCACTGTTTTCCAATTAGCAAGTATATATGGCTAAACATTTTGACTAGACACACCACAACTTAATTTTCCATCTATGAAGAGGAACAGACAACATTATGTCTTGCAAAGAGTTCCCAGTAAAGATTCTTGGTTGTAGAGCATTCATACTACAGCAACAAAGAAAAAAGTTCTACATGAATTGAACACATTGGAAAGTATGTTTCCCTAAAGAGAGTCTTCTAAGAGTACAGAATTATGAAAGCTACCTAAGTAGAGAACCGCTTTCCAGTCTGTGCATCAATGAACATAAATTTTGTGAAAGGCAAGATTAAACAGCCTTGTAATTTCAAACTTTCCAAAGTAGAACACACTGTCTTAAAATACTAGAAATATGTATGTATTAATCCATCAGTCCCATTAATCCATGGGATATTTTTCTGCTTCAAGTATCTAGGAAGACTTTATGAAATAGATTTATACCTCTAAATCAGAAAACTTCTGTGAAAAACTGATGCTGTATTAGATTACAGTAAAATGCATGATGCTGCTTTTTACCTCCAGATCCTAGCTGCCTGTAGAATCTGTATTCCAAATGTAGTTGTGGTGCTCTCGACTTCATTGGCTCCTGATTTAAAAACAAAAACAACATTTAAAACAAAGCTCCTCTTGTCAAAGCCTAAAAAACGTAATACACTAATCTACTACCAGCCAGATTAACCCTACTGCCTCCAAACCACATGTAAAGCTTGAATGTGTCTTGCAAATGACCAATAGTTAAGAAAATAAGAAATTTAAACTTCAGTCAGGCAAGACAAGAGCATATGAGGACATTTACATCTTGTATTGCTCCATACAACTGGGGTCTAACATGCAAACACCATCACAGACCCACAATGGAATAGCTAAAAAACAATTTATCTTTGCAAACCCTGTGGGTGATGTGTCTTGCAGCTCTCAAAAGGTGGCACTGATATGCAGCTTAAAAGATCGAAAAGCCTGTCCATACACATGCTATACATAGATAAATCTTTATAAAAAAAAAAATCCTAGAATCTTGAAAAAAAAGAAAAAAAGACCAAACAAATCTTTCTACCACATAGTAACAGTTCAGCAGAAATTAAGTTGCACCATAGTAAACTATATAAATTTGTCAAAAGAAAAAAGCACACCAGAATAAATCTGTAGTTTAAATCTTTCTTTTTCCAATATAATTTACATAAGTTAATGAAATCTTAGTTCTGTTTTCTTCATACTAATGTGGTAAAATCTCACAGAATGAAGCGATAGGAAATCAAGTACGGGAGTACACAAGTAGCCTAAATTGAAGTCCTAAATTCTAGACTATGTACCTTTGAGAAGTAAAAGGTACTTTATCCTAAGATTCTTAAAATAGTTTCCTACAGCATCTTTTAGAAAGTATGCCTGTTTTTTATGATACATAACATCTTCCAACAAATCACTGATAATTTGGACATTAACTGTGTGTTGCTCTTATACAGACTGCTCCTAATGGAACTCCAGCATGTAATTATTAGCAAGACTGTTACTACGCATATCAGCAACAAATGATACTTCAGGATGTTAACTGTCAGGAAAAGTTTGGGTAAGGTGCCCATCTCTCTCATCACTCCATCTTCTCTAGAAGAATCATCCTGTCATTTCCCAGTGGTACACCCTGGCTGTAGAAACCATAAGCCAATGTGCAATCATGAGAAACTTAGTCCTCTTCCTAAACCCATCCTTCCTCCAATATTCGGGTATTTCGAATTGCTGATACTTAACACCCAATATCCCTGCCTGGGTATATTTAAGTATTGGATTCTGCCAGGGTGCTAAAGGTAGAGGCCCAAAAGTAAAATGGGCCAACATAACAGCTTCTACAAAAACCAGACAGAATATATACTTTTTATGTCCCAGAGCAACCATACTAGCTGAACATCAGAACTACTGCCAACAGAGTGAGCACCTGTCTAAAAAAAAAAAGTTGTTGGTCCTTCACAAACTTAATTGCTAAGCAAGACTAATGATATCTATAAAGTAGAATTTCCCACTACACAAGGACAGAAATGTGTGTGGGTTAGTGCTTAGACACTGTTTAATTTAAGGTTAAATGGATTAACTGGGACTAAACAGTATCCTTGAAGACCAGCTGAAAGACTGAGGAAGAGGAACCCTCTTGCCCCAGCAGGTGCCGGAGCTGGGGCATTGTCAGAGAGCCCTGAGCTGAAGACTTCTAAGACTGAGGTATAAAGTGTATTGAGGAAGTTACCCCTTGGGGGAAGAGAAGAAATTCAAGACCCCAGAGAGGCAGTTGATGTGCTGTGCTCCTTCTCCACTGAAGACACAGATGGGCTCCTGGTAAGCAATTGCAATTTCACCTTTGTGATGAGAATACGCGAGACAGTATTTTGCCAGCATTGAAATTATAATCAGTCATATATTGGCATTATTGCACTAGGTCCATTTGTCAGTGGTAATCCAGAACTCTTTATATCTGTTTCTTTATTAAACTTGCTTTTAACTTCTACTTTGCCAAATTGTCTCAGTGAAAGTCCTTGGTGCCTCCGACCAGCAAACATTCACTCTAATATGTGGCTATATATAAACTATTAGACATAAACTGTTGACCGAGTCTGGGACGAAGACTGTGCCTAGCTGCACCTAGGCTCCTCTTTCAGAAGGAGTTTAGAAAGCAAAGGGGTCCTTTCTGAACCTTGTGACTCAATGAGGGGGCCTCCCTCAGCCACACATCAGAATCATATTCTTTATGAAACACATAAATATGGAATAAACTACTGTATAATTTCCAAGAGTCTCCTTCTAAAGGGCTTTGAGGAAACACTAACATTAGAAATTTTCAAGAACTTCCATGTGAACCTAAAGCACAATACTAACATTCAGCTATTACCTACTTCTCATGTTTTTAGTAATCCAATAAGAACTCCTACTCAGTCTATATTCTGTCTCTACTTCATATTTTCTTAAACAACAGCAAACAAAAGGTATTTTCAGGAAAAAAAAATTAAGATTAGGACACTTGTTACAGCAAAAGATCAAATGGAGTTGCACCTGTAGAAGTACTACAGCCTTTTAGTGAGGTTCTGAAAGGCTATCATTCTAGACTGCAATAATGCTTTAAGAACTGAAAAAAGGAGCAGAAACCTTTCTGCTCCTTTTCTGAACAGAGAGAAACCTTTCCGTTCCAAGTCTGCAGCCTTGGAACCAACCCCAAATTTATTTCCATACACACTCCACTTAAAATTATATGCACTTAAAATTATATCTTAACAGCTGAATGATATATGAATCAAGGAATTAAGTATTACAAATTAAGAGCAGCAGTGGCTACCTCCTAACTTGCTGGTTTTCACACAAAGACAGAAAAATTGACTTGCTTCCAGAAGCAGCTTAATCTGAAATTCCTTTACATGGTATTTTGTTAGCAGCTAAGTGTCCTGCAGAGGAGATAAGGTTAGCCAATGGAGAAAATTGTCAAAGGAAAAGGGAAGAAGAAAGAGCTGAACATGGAATTGGAGACTTAAATAGAGGGTCATGTTAATAACAGTAACAAGTTAACAATAAATGAAGAGGTGAGCAGTTCATGTATATTTCATCATATATAATTATTGCTAAAGAACCTGATCACACAATACCAACTCCTATACTAATAGCAGAAACAAAACCAATGCTAGACAGCACAACTGATAAAAGGCAGTTCTCACAAGTCCCATTCCTATTCTTCAGAAAGTTCTAACCTTTCAAACTTGAGTATCAATTCAACCAGCACAGGACAAATTCAAAGAGAGATTATGCTTAAGAAAATGTTGCCATTTTACCAAAATAAATATGCATTAACCTATAAACTTCACACATTAAAATGCATACATATAATGATCCTCAGACAGTATGGAAGTTGCCGTAAGCATCACAAACAGGAACATCCTTGTCTAATTTTGTCCACAAGTAATATATTAATTTAACACAACATAGAGCTTAAAACAAAACAGTAGTTACAAAATCCAATTACTTTTGACTCCTGCAAGCTGCTGTATAAATGCAGCTATTATAACACATGCTCTACAGAAAAACCCACACCTTCCTCCAATAAACTATACAGTTACCAGTTACACAGAAAACATCTGGCACAGGAGATGTCTTGCTGCTCAGAAGAAAACAGTATATCAACCATCAAATGCTTCCATGAGGAATACAAATGTATTTTTAGGATACTGCAGGAGATATATTACCACAGCTGTACAAGCCAAGGATGACTGCTCAGACTGGCATACATAGGTAGTACATAAGTGTATTGGGTCTGGCTGAGCTGGAGTTAACCTTCCCCACAGCAGCTGTGCTGTGTATTGGTAGGTAGAAAGGTGTTGATAACACAGCAGGGTTTTGGCTACTGCTGAGAGGGCTGGCACACATCAACGCTGTCTCTCCAACGTTCCCCAATCACCAACAGCCTGGGTGTGGGCAAGACCCTAGACAGAGACACAGCCAGGATAGGTGACCCCAGCTGACCAAAGGGATATTCACATTATATGACATCTGATCAGCAATAAAGCTAAAAGAAAGGGGGAGGAACCCTATTTCCCAGGAAGTAGCTAGGGAGGATCATGGAACAGCTCCTCCTAGAAGCTATACTGATGCACATGAAAGACAGGGAGGTGATTTAAGACAGCCAGCATGGCTTTACCTGGGGCAAGTCCTGCCTGACCAATCTAGTGACTTTCTATAATGGAATAACTGCATCAGTAGACAAGGGAAGAGCTACAGATGCCATCTATCTTCATTTCTGCAAGGCCTTTGACACGGTCCCCCACAATCTCTTTCTCTCTAAGTTGGAAAGAGATGGATTTGATGGTTGGACTGTTCAGTTGATAAGGAATTGGCTGGATATTCACACCCAGAGGGTGGTGATCAATGGCTCCAAGTCCAGATGGAAGACAGTGACTAGTGGTGTTCCTTAGGGGTCTGTCCTGGTACCCGTGCTGTTCAATATCTTTATTAATGATAATGACAGTGGGAGGGCCTGGAGCATCTTCCCTATGAGCAGAGGCTGAATAAGCTGGCACTGTTCAGTCTACAGAAAAGAAGATTAAGGGGAGACCTAATTGGTGTTTACAACTATCTTAAGCATTGGATGCAGAGGGAATTAGCCAGCCCCTTTTCAGTGGTTAGCAGAGACAGGACAAGGGGCAATGGCTGCAGATTGGAGCACAGGAAGTTCCGCACCAACATGCGGAAAAGCTTTTTCACAGTGAGGGTGACAGAGCCCTGGGACAGGCTGCCCAGGGAGGTGGTGGAGTCTCCTTCCCTGGAGATATTCAAGACTAGTCTGGACGCCTATCTGTGCAGTATGAGCTGGGGAACTGCTTTGGCAGGGGGGTTGGACCCGATGAGCTCTTGAGGTCCCTTCCAACCCCTACAATTCTGTGATTCTGTGATATGCACATGCAGTGTGTGAGACCCCAATCAAAGGAGGCTGTGATCTCATGAGAGATCGAGACTCCTGGTAGGACCTGTGGCACCACAGGGGACCCACACTGGAGCAATGTAGTCCTGAAGGACTGTGGTTTGTGGGTGGGACCCACACTGGAGTAGTTGGTAGAGGACTGTCTCCCATGGGAGAGATCCTAAGGTGGAATAGGGTAAGAGTGTAAGGAGTCCTCCTCCACCTGAGGAGGAGGAAGCAGCAGCGAATGTGACAAACCAACCCCCATCCCTATCCCTCTGTGTCACTGGATAGGGGAAAGTTGTAGAGAAATCAGGAAAGAAGATGAGCCAATTAAGAAAGGAGAGGTAGGGGGAGGTGTTTTAAGATTTGGTGTGATTTTCTCTCTACCCTACTCTGATTTGATTGGCAATAAATTAATATCCCTTAGTCAAGTCTGGTTTGCCCTGACAGTAACTGGTGAGTGATCTCTCCCTGTCCGTATCTCTCAGAATCCTAAAATGGTTTGCATTAAAGATCATCTAGTTCCAACCCCCCTGCCATGGGGTCTTGACCTGTGACCCTTCATTATATTTTCTCTCCCCTCTTCAGCAGAGAAGGGGGAGTGATGGAGCAGCTTTGGTAGCACCTGGCATCCAGTCAGGGTCAATCCACCACAATAATTCAAGTAGCCCCACTCAGGACTGCTAAAGTTGAACTACAGTAGGTGTAGAGCAGAGGAAATTTAGAATAACAAAACAAAGACTGAGCACATAGGCCTAAAAACTGGCCTCAAAACACAAAGGCAGTCATTACCAGAAATAGTGTTAGGCTACATGTCAAAAGGAAAATTGATAGGCTTACAAGTTAAAAGGAAAATTATGGTGTATCTTGAGCAAATACAACATATCTAAGTAAAGTCTTGGCACTCTCCAATGAGAGAAGAAAAAGGAGCAAAAACCAAAATGCAACTAAATCCTGCGATGCGATGCAGCTGCTTTTAGCAGTCTGAACCTTCCAATGTGGAAACAAATTTGAAAGATACAAAAAAAAATTGACAACCATATTGAAAGAACCCACTAGTTCTACCTACTTATAAATGATGATTCATGCTCCTATCTGTTATCTATTGCAAAGACACCACAGCTTTTCATATAAGTAATTTAAGAAAACAACTCAAAAGGTTAACTACATATTCAGACTTCTTTAAGCACCAGTAGTAAGTCACAGATATACTTCACTACACTGGTTCTTTAATTACTTCAAAGTTACTCAATAACGATAGTTAAAGTGTTTTGTACAACTGTAAATAAACAGCTGTATCTTTAAGTAATTTGGTAACAAAGTAGAAGTTACCACTGAACAGTATCTTTTGAGTGGTGAAATAGGTTCAAATAGTAGCTAAATTAATAGATACAAAAATAGAATAAAAATGTTTTTACCAAAACTCACTGATCAGATTAAAAAGTTCTCTTACTCCACATCAAATAAGTAGTGCTTAAAAGAAAAAAATTCCTATCTTGCAAACTATTTCTGAATGTGTTTTACAGTAAACAGCTTTTAATTTGAGGAATTCTCCACAAGTTTTACCAGATATACAAAATAACTTCAAGATATTTTAAAACAAAATTAATTTAAAGCTGATATAACCCCCACAAAATAACTCTCAAAACTGCACCCAGTGGTGCTCTTTCAAAGCATAACTTACATGTTTTTAAATCTGTAACTACACGTGAAGTAACTATTTTTCTAAGCAACCATAGTGATACAAATATTTTTCAAGAGTTCATTATATAAATTTGTAATGTTTTTTACATTCCACATCTAAAGCCATGTATTTCTGTTCCAATAGTTTGCCGCTCCCTTTATGGAACCAGAAATTCACCATACTATGCTATAAAACTGTTCTTTCCTACAGCAGCAATAAAAAATTAATGTGAACCCTAAAATTCCTTCAATGACAAAAAGTAAACAATGGGATTTCACCATGAAACACTTTGGTTAAAAAAACCCAGTCATTTACCAAGTAGTTTAAAACATCCAAAAGTAAAATATGAAAATAAGAATCACTGCAAATAAAATATATCTACCAAAACAGAAGAAAAAGCTTGTGGTGGGACTAGGGGTGTTAAAATGAAGACAATCTACAGAGTTGCTGAGCTTCTCTAGTCGTTTGATGTCAGATTCACATTGAATTTGGTGTTCTCCAATCATCACACAAAAAATGAATCAATCACAAAGACTACTGAGCATATCCTTGGAACAACAATCAATTATCAACAGCTTTACACACATAAATTTAGCTTTGAGAACAGTGACAACAATTAACACTGGCTTTATTTAATATGACCAAAACATATAGTTACATCTATCACTAACTGCTTTCATCTAGGCAGTTAAAAACATAGAAGGATTTCAATTAATGAAATCAAATCATTATATATGAAAGGAAAATTCTGATTAGTTTCTCACCCCAAATTGTTTAAAAAAATTAACTTACCAGCTTAATTGCCACATATTCACTTGTGTATAAATTTTTTCCTTGAAAAAAAGAACAAAAACAATAATGTGAGACATTGGCTTTGCTGTTAAAGTGAAATGCCATTTATACCTCAAGGAATTCTTTGAATCACTTTTGGTCTTAAGATGCTAGGTGCTCTGGTAGTGACTTAAAGGTTTTATTAGTCGGGTATGTACTTTAAAGTTAACTTTGTTCTTGAGTAGTGTAAGAAATGGCAATTTCACCGAGAGAGTTTCAGCTATTGCACCAAGTCTGGAAAACTCTTATATATAGAAAAGCTTGAAGAATGGTAAATTATTGTAAGTAGAAAGTCATATTTTACATTTGCATATTTGTTGCTGAAAGCTACTTAAAATTTATTTTTAAGTTACTGTACAGTTTTGGAACACTAACAAGTTAGAATTAACGGGACCTTCCCCCCATCCTCATCCCAGTTATGTAATTTACTAAGCTTAAGGTTAGGACAAACCAGGCAAGAATATTACTGAGTAAACGCTTACACCATTTGGAAAATGCACCTGATGCTTTAAAAATGAACCTGTAACTGGATAAGCATATTTCAAAGATCACTTCAATATGTGTGTAATGACTAAACTATTAAGCAAAGTTTATAGGTATGAAAATAAAAAGCACTTAAAGGAAAAAATAAGTTTTCACTTCTGACCATTTCTCTAGTCTTCAAAAGAGTTTAGTGAGTATTGTTTTTAATGACAATTCTATTTTTTGCTCTGTAGTGTTACTCAGGTCTGAACTGCTCGCGTTTAACTGAGCTTTCTTAAATACATCAAACAGGAAAAGACAAGGATCAAGGCAAAAAGGCTCCCTGAGAAGACAGTTATATTTATAGTTAAAGATTATTATCTTAATGCACATCCTTATTTTTAAAAAAAATAGTATTCTTGCAAAGCTGAAGAGAGATGTTACTGAAATCATATATTTCTTAAGGGACCAACTTTACAAAAAGCAAGTTACCTGGAAAAACTCCTGCAGGCACCCTGTATCTAGTCTACTAGAATCAGCTTCTAGATTAATTAGCAAATACAGCTACAGTCAAGTGACTGGATATTGGGTTCCAGTAGCAAAATGCAGTCATGGCAAGCTTAGAATTCTGCAGAAACATCAGAAGGGGCATTCTAACTTTCCATGTGGTGATTCAAGACAACTGTCTCTAAATACGGGAGACAAGAGATTGAAGATCACTGTTGATCTCTAAGCACAGAACAGGTGTTGTGTAATCTTCATATGCAGCAGCAACAAGCCTTCTTTTATCTTAACAGTTCACCTACAGTTTATCTTAACTGTAACTCAGATCAACCTTAACAGATCGATATCCAAAATAATTTAATACTTTGCAAGTTAATGGCTGTACTCATTTGGCACACAGAGCCCATTCAGCATTTGAGGCATAAGTAAGTAGAGAAGTCTGGCAATTCATTTCTTCTCAGGTCAAAGAACTGCAATGACTACTGATTTGTAACACATTTTTATCTCCTGAAGTGCAACTTCTATTTAACAACTTCATCTGTCCTTCAGGATTCTACCCTAAGAGACATACACAAAATATAGCCCAGTTTGAAAAAGTACATAAAATTAATAGTGCTTTTGTTTATCTTCGTATGAGGTATGCTCATTTGCAAGGCACATGCTACTGTAGTAAATGCAAAAATAACAAATTTAGATCAGAATCTAAATTACCAATCTTAACTCCTGCTTTCAGTAACTTATACAATTAAAATAACTTACCCCACAAATAAAAATAAATAAGGATTTGAAATATCTACCATATATAGAAAAAAGGAAGATGTTGAAAGGAGAAAGCACTGGAAGCAGCTGAAGGACAACACACTACGCTTTTCTTCCTGTTTCTTTTATTTGTTTGTACCTTTTTATTTCAGTAATATTAGACTATAAGTCTTAACTACTTTAAGAATTCAGAATTAAATAGAGTATTTTACTCTGCATTTGTTGCAAGCAAATGAGTTAATCTGACAGTGATCTAAAACAGCTAAATCAACTCTGCTGCAGCTGCTCCAAGATAGCAGAGAGGAAAAAAATAATTTAGTTTACAGCTGTCTTCAGTAGTAAATGTAACATCATTTATACTGCTTTGATTTAGTTCATGGAGAGGTTTACAATAAAAAGTCTAATTGAAAGCAAATTTAGAGAAGTTTAAGACAAGTTGAGGACAGAGCTTCAGCTTGACTTCTGAGCTGCAGAGACATGCATAATACTGTAAAGGTCAAAATATATCAATCTTGTTTAGCTATTAATAGGAATAATAAGAGCACCTTTTATTGACTGTGTTAAATACAGTAACCTCAGTGAGAGCTCCAGAAATGTTATCTTTCACCCCTCTACAGTATTAACACACCAGACTTCTTTACATTCTAACTCAGAGCAGATAGAAGGCCTCCAAAAAGCACCATATTAAAACCATTATATTTAATGCAACCATTGTATTTAATGCAAGCATTGTCAGGAGGACAATGAATAGCAATTCTATGAGAGGCAGAATATCAACAGAAACACACACGTACAAAGCCCACCCTACCATCAAACACCCTACTTACAAGCCCTTCTCTCTAAACCTTTAAACAGGGTATAAAATCAAGCTTTCCAGAGTACTGGAATAAATTCTTGCCATTAAGCATCAAGTTACATTTGTTAACACATAAATGATTCCAAGACCTTTAAAACTCTGGCTAATCATGTGGTCATCATGGAAATTTACAACCCTAAAACTAAATATATGCTCTTCCAAAAAGTACACACACTGATCTTTTAGCATCTATTCTTAAATAAATAAATATCCCAGCTTTGCTGACCAAAATCTTCAAAATTCCACAAGTCTTTTGCAGTCCATGCCTTCTTCACCATTTGATTTTCATCCACCTGTTCAGCAAGGAACTGAGTGAATCACCATCTTCCATAGATTGACGGATTCTGACTGACCCTGTCTGACAGCAGCTCACTGTTCAGCCTCACTACACTGCTGCTGATGAAAAGGAACACAAGAGGAATCCAAGAGTTGGCTGCTATTAAAAACATTTTATTGCCTGCTGAAGTGTCTGCAAGACCACAGGACTGTAAGCCAGACCTACAAGAAAGTTTTGCACACACTTTGTCCCAAATACATCTGAATAAAATTCAGGAAGCCAAGAAAGGTAGCAAAATAGGACCACCATAAAGGAGTTTTCACTATCTTGGAAAAAACAGCTGAATAAATTTAGGATAGCACCAAACATTGTTGCAAAACATTTTTAGTCCCCAAAAGTGTCCTGCTGGAGAGAATGTCAATATGTGAGAGAGCTTGCACTGGACAGGGTCAACAACAGAAGATGTGAAAGGCAAACTGAACCTATCTGAAGCTTGAAAGGAGTTTGAAGAGTGTATTCATGTAGACATTTTCATGCCTAGACTGCATACAACAGCCCTGAAAAATGTAAACCAAAATAAAGAAAAAAGGATCGTACCTAATCGTAGTTCTCCAAAATTACCACATCCAATTTTTTTGCCAACTCTGAAGTTAGGTCCAACCATCAACACTCCAGAATTTGAAGAACCAGTTCCACGTGGATTATGGCCTGACCTCCCACTAGGTCGAGCCGTTCTTTCATCTGGCTTCTCCTTGTCTTTCTTTTTATTCTCCATGTCAAGTTTACGGTACTCCACTTTGACTCCTTCCTCTTTTTTTAAAATCAGAATAAGCAATCTCCAGTTGGATGATGTGAGAATGAAAGCATCACTGGTGAAGTGCCCAGCTGGTTACAGTCAGTAAGAAGTTAACAGCAGCATATTCATCCCATTCGCAAGGACTTGGTAGTATCTGTAGCAGTGACGTATCTCCAGAACACACAACTCCAGCAATATTTACTAGTATTTACAGGAATTCTGTCAAAGAAAAACAAAGTTATTCAATACAATAAGATTCTGGTACAAAACTGGCTCGCCCTCAAACTATTCATAAAATTAAGCTGTAACTATTTATATATGCTTTAGGGATCTATGAAAACCACTACCATAAGGTTAAAGCCTCTGATTCTAGCATATAATGGCAAGAAATATTGGCGTGACAGAAGTGAGCTAAAAAAAATCTCAAGGCTTAATGCAACAGATACTTTTGTAAAAACCCAACAAACCAAAAAATTCCAAAACATATTCCCCAAACTTATAAAACTACTTCTTGACTATGGAGACACACTAATATCAACATTTATAGGCTCTCTCTATCCTACACCACCTCTGCAAAAGAAAGTATTTTTATTTCTGCTTGTTTTTTTCACCAGTACTATCTGGTAATCTAAGGAAATGATCATGCTGCACAATTAAAGTTATAGAAAGATATTAAAACTTAAAATTATTCCATTATCTTAATTATCATTTTTAAGAAGCAGAATTTACACATGGCAAGGACACCGCAGTTCTTTCAGTTATTTACATCTCCCCCTGCCCCATTTATTTATCTCATAAATTATCTTCCTCATTCTTTTCCACCGTTTCCCATCATTGCCCAGACACCAATTCCACCATGGATTTCAACAAAAACATAATGTTACCTTTCTATTGCAATAAACAATCGCAAGAAAGCTTTCATTTTTAATTCATCGATAAGGACAGTGGATATAGTTTTCTATTTTACAACGGTGGTTTAAAAGCCCAAGACCCATTAGATAGGTGGCTACCACGTAGCAAATCTTTCAGGGAAAGTTAAGTATCTGTTCAAAATTATTCTGCTACATTTGCTCAGTGGTGGCAATAGAAAGTAAAAGGAAACATCCACTGTAAAACCAATATATTTCATGGGCTAGAGTCCATTTTAAAGACATTTTAAACACTTTGCACTGAAGACACTTTTATTTCTTATACCTATTTCTCACAAAGTTAAACTATGACATCACATCACAGCTTATTATAGCATTTTAAAAGTCAAAAAGCCGGTAGATAGGAAACCCAAATAAGATGCACAACCACCAAAAAACCTGCATCTGTTGAATCATGGATATTCATAACATGGTCATAACTAGGTGATATTTGAAAATCACTAAACAACAGCTGACCCACCTATCACCTGAACAATAAAGGACAGGGAAATCTGGCAAAGAAACATCATCACCTTACCATGAAAGGTGGAATGAAAGACTCTTTATCAGTCAATCAAAACACACAAATGCAGGTTCCAATCCAAGTAGACTGGCTTAATGCAATGGAAAGGACTTCAGCAATGAGTAATGAATGCAACGGTGTGGTATGGTATGGGCAGAGACATTTAAGAGAAAAAAACAAGCACATTTGGCTACAAAATAACATAGGGGGTCGAAGGACCGCCTAGGTACCCTGGAGTCATCTTCCAAACCACAAATCTCAGAAGGAAGATACTCCCAATGAAAAGCAGTAATTTTTCCTCACCCACTGTGCTACAAAAGCTAGGGAAGAACTAAGAAAACTAGATAAGTAGTCTATTGAGGAAGGACTTCAGGGGCACATTTAGTACATCTAGAAAGAAGTTCAGCACATTGGATGCATCAGACTACATAAATATTTTAAGTATCACAGACTTACATGCCCTATCTTACTGGTTCTATTGTGATACATAACAAGGTAAACAATCCTATAATGATGTTTAGTGCTAATACACAGGTTTCATGGCAAATAGAAGCAATGCACCTAAGCACAGCACATTACTGCTATCACCAAAGAGTAAAAAAAGCAGAGTTACTAACAATGCTTTGGTAATTTCAGTAGCAGTGGAAGGCCAAACTTCCTTGCAGTATTTCTTCATACTACCAAGTGCTGAAAGGAGAGTACTGGATCAGTGGAAGACTAGAAAGGCACTAACAGTTCATACCAACTGGCTCCACAACAGAGCACTAGGACTACAGAAGGGACTGGGTATGCGGTCAAACCTAAAGAAATTCAAATCCGATTTCAGAGATAATAGGATTCTTAACTTACAAGCTTTCCATATATTACCTATTGACATAAATACAATATCGGATCACATGTGAAATTATTTTGAACTTGTATTCTTCTAATGTATCACAACTTCATTTTAGAAGGACAAAACAATTCCAGTTTTGCCATTTACTTCAGGCTTCTCCAGTTCTCCCCTGTATTAGCTATCATCTGAGCACAGCGTGTAGCATTGCTAACTGAGCAGAAAACTTTGCTATCACAGGCCGGGTTCTGAGGGTACTCAGAAGTTAAGTCATGATGCATCAGGAACACAGAATAACAAGGAGGCAACATGAGAATCGAGGGCACCAGAAAATCAGTAGCAGCACAAAGGCAATGATGACCTCTAAGAAACAGTTGTGAGCCAAAGACAGACATAATGACTGGAAAAGCTTCCAATCTCACATTGTTTCAGCTCTTGTAGCAATAAAACAGTACCAGAAAATCTAAGCAAGATCTCAAGGACAGATTTTTAGCATTTATGCAAAGTATATTAGCTACTTGTCTAGATGAAGACCAGTAGTTAACAAAGCACTGAAGCTTTCCCAGTGACAAATTAATTTGTACAATATATTTTTTAACTCATAAACATAGAGAGATGTTTAATTTGTGAAGTCGAAATCATCGCCAAAAATACTCCTTTAAGAGTATTTAATTACCAGAGATTTATAATACATTTAGAATCTTCATTTTGCACACACCCAAATACTGCTATTTAAAAGTCTAATACTTCAGTTACCAGCTTGTTAAGCATTAACAGCAACAGACTTTCTGAAGTCAGTTTATGCTAATACTACAGTCTCCATCAAGAGAACTTTTTTTGATTAAGCAATACACAGCCTCAGACTCTGAAAGTGTCTTATTATAAAACAATACACACAAATAGCAAGTTGGATTATCTTTTAAGCAATTTATAATATAAACTTATAAAAGTTAATTGAAACAGAAAATTTGGAACAGAATCCTGTAAAAAAAATTTTTGCCAGTATTTTGTAATTCAGTCTTCACTCTGTAACTTAAGTTAAAGCAGCTAAGTCCTATTTAGTTTCAAAAAACTTAGCTAATTTGATAAATCTCCCCCCTGCCCCCCTTTTTTCTTAATCTATTGTGAGATGGCCACCCAGCTGCTCTTTCACTCCACCTCCTCAAGCAGACAGTGGGAAGAAATCAAGATGTAAAAGTTCATGGGTCAAGATCAAAATAGGGAGAAAAAACACTCTACAGTTACAGTGGCAAAACAAACTTGGGCAAAGTAATTAGATGTTAGTTAGAAATAAGACCAACAACGCATATAGATTGAGGGTAAAAGGTGCAACAACACTGTAAGATCTGTAAGGAAGCAGTCAGAGTAACTGAGATGAAAAACTAACATCAGCTAACAAAGGTTTTATTTATTTGACACAACTAAATAGACATTCCCATGCACTGAGACTTCCTGAAAAGCAAGGAGAGGAGTGGTGAAGACAGGCAAGAAGAGTGAAGGCAATAGCTACATATGTTTCAGTTGACTAAAAGCAGTTACACACCTAACTCCTGTAGAACAGTAAAAGGAATCTTAGGCTGAGTTTCAGAAACATAAATTAAAATTGATGGCAAGTGACAGCCAGGCTTCTGATCCCTTCCATCACATGACTTAAATAACCAAATAAATACAAACTTAGCCCCAAGACTAGAGTAATACCTTCCCCCCCCCAAAAAAAAAAAAAAATCCCCATTTGAGGTGAAGCAGGACATGAGGACAATCACACTTGGCTGGGTCCACAGAGAATTAACTATTTTTGCTAGTGCTGGCTTTACCACAGTTGATGTAAGAAGACAAAACTTCCTAGCTTGGATTCACCAAACACTGGTGTGTCTAACCTGCTAACTCTGGAAATACAATAGTCGCTCCTAACTCAGGAGGGTTTGCACAGTTCTCAACTCCATTAAATGAACATGCTCTAATTAACATACATGCATCAACACTTCCAAACATTTGCATGCTTGACCTCACAACTTCAATAATATTCTTTGTGGATTACAATAGGTAATTAACATTTCTTCAACAAAGGCAAGGACTAAACAGACCATTCCCTAAAGACCTCTACCATCTAAAGGTTACATGAGCAATCTCGGGATATTTAAGAAGTCAGAAAGACAATTATTTCCTTAAAGGGGCATTTTTACTTTACAGAATGTGGTTCACACATGATTTGCACACAAACCTTGCTTACTTAATAGACAA
This sequence comes from Laterallus jamaicensis coturniculus, assembly GCA_022605575.1. Classification (NCBI taxonomy): domain Eukaryota; kingdom Metazoa; phylum Chordata; class Aves; order Gruiformes; family Rallidae; genus Laterallus; species Laterallus jamaicensis. The sequence continues at coordinate 21,659,870 of JAKCOX010000010.1, forward strand.
AGATTCCAACTTGGAAAATCCAGCCTGTTTGAAATGTTTATTTTGTACTCACTCTGCTGCATGAAATTTTACACATAGATCACCTGAATGAGTTTTAATGGAACTATACAGTTGTGTAAACAAAAAAGATCCTTCAATTCACCAATATACTCAAACTGCTTCTATTTAAATTCATGTTGTGCAGATGTATAATCCTGAAGAACTCACAGCAATGAAAACTGCCTAATATATACAGAAATAGTCACACAGAAATTGAAATTATGCAAGTATCTCACTTCCAAATAAACTGAGAGAAAAAAATCAGTATTTTTTCTTCTAAAACACAGATTATGATCTCTGATTTATACTTGAAGAGTATTTGCTTAAACATCCAAAGAAAACTGTTTAAAGGCACTGAAGAAAAACAGTTTGATATTAGACACACAGTGAATAATTCGGTGAGTTAGAAAAATACGTTCAGGGTTTAATCTGCCTCCTGTTCCATTATACCCTCAGTATATTCAACAGTTCTGCCACTATTGTTCCACATTCACACGTAACCCAAAAGAACACATCACACATTAAGAAAACATACACTGCTACAGAAAACCTGAGATGCAAACCAATCTTTACCTAAACCTGCATTAGAAATGTTTTCCTTTAAATCCTCTTAATCTTTTCATCCTTGATTCAGTATTCAAAACCTATTAAAGCAGTCCAACACCACCTATAAGAAAAAAGGTTAATTATATAAGGCCACCAAAAAATTGATCAAATCTTTTAAACATATCTGTACCAAGATTCTCCTTTTTCAAGTACCCTGGAAACAACTGCCACTTCTTTAGGTTGTGCCACTACCAAAGACCATACGCACCCTAACACAGTTTCTTTCACATCTACTGGTGAAAAAAAATCTCAAATCCATAGTTGGGCTGTCAATTTCAAAGCACTATTATGTGCTATTATCACTCAAGTATGTCTGATTTCTTGCACAGCCATTCCCACATAAGAACATTCCATTGAAAGCTTCCTTTAGGGGACTCAAATTATTGCCAGAAAGTTGCAGTCTGATAAAATTCAAAATCCAATACAGGAATTGGTAGACCGAAAGAAGTGACGCCTAGAAAACATTTTAGACATCCACAGATTACCACGTATAACCACACGTCTCTAAGTATCAGCTGAAAATGTCCCAATTAATACAACCAAAGACTGTATCCACATAACAAAAGCCCTACACTGCAGCAATACTTTCTAAGACTGTATGTATAAAGGCACAGTAAAAGACTAACTAACGTAAATCCATTCTTTATTCATACATCTCTCAAATGGCTGAGCCTGCAGCAGCAGCACCACTGTAATTATATCCAAGTTTACATATTCCAAGGTATATGTCATAACGATGTTTATACTCTAATGTGCAAGTCACCATTAAAATACTTACTAGGGACTTCATTGCTTTTTCATGTTCCAGATTTACTCTTAAATAAACCTATTAAGAGAACATTAAAGCTGCTAAATAATACATTCCAGTGTCCAGAAGCAACAAAGTCAAATGAAACATGTAACCATAACTGCTCCCTTAGGTATCATACGCATTACCATTGAGTTTAATTACAAGATCCTCTATCACTAATCGTATCAGTACACCAACATTTTTCTCTAGTTTTAGAAAAAGGACACAGTAGCACAAGAGGTAGGCACGGAGGAAGATTCCATGGAAGTAGAATGTGTGGCTATCGATAGCCACAGGCTGTTCAGAAGGGTCACGCCGGGAAAGAGGGGTGGTGACATTGTCCTCTGTATCAGGAAAGGGATAGTTTGAAGAGCTGTCCCTGAAGAACAGCCATGAGCAAGTCAAAAGCCAATGGGTGATGTAATCTATCTGGTCTTTGACACAGTCCCCCACAACATCCTTCTCCCTAAACTCAACTGGAGATATATGGATTTGATGAGAACTGTTCGGTGGATAACAAGTTGGTTGGATGGCCACACCCAAAGAGTAGTCATCAATGGCTCAATGTCCAGATGGAGAGCTGTGACAAGTGGTGTCCCTCAGGGGATTGTACTGGAACTGAATTATTTAGAATCTTCATCAATGACATTGATGATGAGGTTGAGGGCACCCTTAGCAAGTTTGCAGGTGATACCAAGCTGAGTGGTGCAGCTGACATGCCAGAAGGACAGGTTGTCATCCAGAGGGACCTGGAGAAACTGGAGAAGTGGGCCCATGTGAACCTCATGAGGTTCAACAAGAATAAGTGCAAGGTCCTGCACCTGGCTTGGGGCAATCCTCATCATCAATACAGGCTGGGAGATGGTGTGCTAGAGAGTAGCCATGCAGAGAAGGACTTGGGGCTGCTGGTGGATGATGACAAGCTCAACACGAACTGGCAACGTATGAGGGCCCAGAAGGCCACCTGTATCCTGGGCTGCATCAAAAGGAGTATGGCCAGAGGGTCAAGGGATGTGATTGTGATTCTGCCCCTCTACTCCACCTTGAGTGCTGTGTCCAGTTCTGGAGTCCTCAACATAAGAAGGACAAGGAACTGCTGGAATGGGTCCAGAGAAGGGCCTCAAAGATGATAAGAGGGCTGGAGCACCTCTCCTATGAAGACAGGCTGAGGGGTTGGGGTTGTTTAGCCTGGAGAAGAGAAGGCTCCCAGCAGATCTTATAGCGGCCTTCCAGTACCTGAAGGGGCCTGCAGGAAAGCTGGAGAGGGACTCTTTAGAAGGGCATGTAGTGACAGGATGATGGGGAATGTTTTTAAATTGGAAGGGGGCAGATTTAGATAGGATATTAAGAAAAATTCTGCACTATGAGGGTGGTGAGTCCCTGGCACAGGTTGCCCAGAGAAGTGGTGGATGTCCCCTCCCTGGAGGTGTTCAAGGCCGGGCTGAATGGGGCCTTGAATAGCCTGGTCTAGTGAGAGTCTCCCTGCCCTTGGCAGGATGGTTGGAACTGGATGATTTTTAAGGACCCTTCCTACCCTAACCATTCTACGACTCTAAGAGAAAAAAAGGAAAATAACCCAAGAAAATACAGTAAAGAAATACCTCTGCTTGAAGCACAAAACATTTAAATATTCATCTAGGCTCCTACCATTTTCATTTATGAGTTTTTCCTCACCCTTCAACCTTCTTTGTTCACCTATTTCTATTCTCAAGGTCTCATGTTTTTTGGTACTGATATTAATTTAGAAGAAGGCTTCCCCTCACACCTTCAAGAGTGCTGAGAAAGTCTCTAATGCCCTATGCCACAGATTTCCAAGAGCCTTTTTTCGAACACTACACATAGTCTTTCAGGAATTATTCACCTATTAAGTAGTCCTTATTTCAGACAGACAACAGCCACATTCATTCTTCAAGGTTGATCTGAATGTTACAAATAGTTCTGGACCACAGACAGACTAAAATGGTATTTTATTTAGCAAAACTCCCTCAGATTTTTTAGAAATATTTAAGTGTAGAAAAACTAGAGTACCTATTACAAAAGCACGCTCAGCATCACAGCCTCACTGTGAGATAATCAATACACAAGTCAAGTATTTAATCAACTATTTCTGGTATTGCTTGTATGCCTCACAGAAAGATTAATATGGTCTTTCTAGCCTATCTCTAACATGACTGCTTCATTTTCATCCATTTTTATATACATGTCTCTATGCAACAGAGGAGACCCAGGAAACTTCAAATCCACAGGAAAAAGGTTTATAATTGAAAAGCCCTTAAAAGTCTGGAACAGCAGTTTCTAACCTCAAGAAACTCTTGGGATAGAATTTGAATTAGAAAATATCTCTAAATTTATATATGATTTGGTAAGATCCATTGATTAAATAAAAATAAATTCACTGTTTAATTATTTATTTCTTTTCAATTCATCCAATAAGAGAAATTCAAATGTTCACACAATCTTCATGTGACCCAAGTTGTTGAGTTAAAAATATCTGTTACAAATAAATTTGTCCATAGCTTTTTTTTTCTCTCCTGTCAACTTCTCTCTTCAGCTGTCAATAACTTCTGTCAAAATTGCTCCTTACTGTATTAGCTCACATTTCTTACAAGGTGTTCTTTAAACATAACTTCAATGTAATGAAAACATTAATTGGGAACTCATTTTGTTCACAAAAGTGTAATCCACTTGATATATACACAGAATTTCAATCTAACTTTTGAGAGTCTAATGAAGCCCAATTTTCTTTTTTACATATTTAAACATAAAAGATAAAACACAGTTTGCATTATCTGCTCTTTCCTTTCTATGGCTTCTACCACACCTCAAGATGCATCATACTTTCAGAGATGAGTTGATTCATCTAACAATGTTTTATTCTCCATGTTTCAGCTACTTCTCTGATTCTGATTTCAGTCATGTAAACTAGAACCTTGGAAAAAACTGTAAAAGAAACAGGCAAATCCTCTGAAGCAGCACCACTGCTCCCCGCCCCTCCTCCCCCTGAAAAAAAAACAGTCATATTTAGCAGCAGATGCTAACGAATCCAAGAAACAAGAATGCACTTCCTGTTTCACATTAAGAGGACTGATATCTCTACATAAATAACATGAGAAACATATTAAACATGCAAGTGAAGATGCACCTGAATCAGATCTTCAGCAGCATCCATATTTGTGACATCAATAACTACTATTTCTCAGACAGCTTGCCTTTCCCATAATTTCCTACATTTACTCTACAAAGGAAAAGTACCCAACATGACAATGAGTTGGAGAACCCTTCTAGAGTTTCAACAGCAAAGAGGGAAAACCAGATAAGCAACTGCTATTTCTTGATCACATGCACATCAAACTCTGTACTTCAGAAGATCCACATACTTATTTAAGAAAGCAACTATAATGCCCTGTTTTGGTTTAGCCCCACAATGTCACTGAGCACCACACAGACACTTTTCACTACCCCCCGTGGGATGGGGAGAAGAATCAGAAGAAAAAAGTAAAACTCCTAGGAAGATTTTCTTGGACAGTAAAAGGATAGTATAAAACCAGCACTCAGAAAACATAAATCAGGTGATACACAATTTGCTAATCAAAAGCAGACACCCATCCCAGCCTGGAGCCATGGCTCCTATTCAACTAGCCCCCTTCATACAATTAGCGCAACATCATATGGTATGGCATACCCCATCGTCTAGTTTGGGTCTGCTGTCCTGGCTGTGTATCCTTCCATGTTCTCATAAAAATGAACTCTCTCCTAGCTGAAAACCAGAACATTATCCAACCCTTAGTCTAGACCCTTACCCATCACCACCACTTTCACCGTGTGTGATACATATATATACACACTCAGAGATTTCATTCCCTCAGTCTACAGGCCATCCTGTTAAAACATCTGTTGAGTTCACTTAGTCCACGACTTTGGTCTTCATCTGTCCTAAGAGACTCTCAGGCCAAGGGCGATGTGTGTGCCATTGGATTCTTGCATGCTACATCCAGAACTCACAGCTGGTATATGGTGCTGCCCTAGCTCATGGGCTGCAGGTTGAAGATACTGATTTTAAAGAAGTTGCTGAGTGCCATTTGCTGTGATCAGTTTTAATTCCATCTTTGCCACACTTCAGTCTGTTTCAAAGTTAATCCGTAATTAATTTGGGTGATTCTCACTGCAATACCATTGATACAGCGTATAAAAATTGCTGTAGTACTTACATACAATGGCACATTAAGCAATTTACATAATACAATTTGAATCATTTAAATCATTAACTATTCTCACCCAAAATCAGATCCCTTAGAGCTACACATAGGACTTCCCCAACCTCCCATGTCACCCACCAAGCACATTAGGTCCTTCAGCAACAGCAATCTCTACAAAAGGATTTGCCTGAAGGAGGAATAACCCAAAATGTCTTCCCTAACATAAGCACTATGGTGACTTTATCCCCTCTTACAGTGCACTGAAGATTTCACTGGGCAAGGTGAGCTTGATTGTTAGGCACTCCTAGAGTTAATTAACCAGGTGGCCTTTGCTAAATGCATATCCCAATGGTTGAAGGTCCCACCACCCATTGCTCTTGGTATAGTCTTTGGCAGTCCATTGTACAGTTTGATTTTCCCAAAGGCTGGTCCATGACAGGGGATGTAATATACCCACTCAGTGCCACGCTCTTTGGCTCATGTCTGAGAGGGTGTTTTAGGAACGAGTCTCATTGTCGGACTCAGTTTTCTGGGGTGCCACTTGTTTTTTAAGGTCCAGGACAAACTTTCATGCAGTAGCATGGGACACAGTATGTTTCCAGCCATCCAGCAATTGCTTCCACCATTGTGTACATAGCGCTGACCTTAATGGGTTTCTGGAAACATGATGGGATCAATCTGCCTGGCTTCCCCATATTTGTATTTCAGACATCATCCTTTCCATACCAGAGAGGCTTTACCTGCTTGGCTTGCTTGATTGCAGTGCATGATTCACATTCCTGGGTGACCCATGTGAAACTGGCAAGCCTACCCCTCAATCACAAGTCCATCTATATGTTTAATCTCTTCCTTGATGGCCTGAGTGTCCTGGGCCCAAGGAGCTTTAAGTAATTCACCCTTCTGTTGCCACTCTAGATCTACCTGACCCACTTCAACCTTAGAAGCCTGACTGACCTGCTGGTTGTTTCAATGTTCCTCAGTGACCCAACTGTTGGGCACATGGGCATCCTCATGACACACATTTACAACCAGCTTCTCCAGCCAGGCAGCAGTATCTTGCCTTAATTCAGCAGCCAGATGGGTTTGCCTCTGTGCTGCCAGCCACTCTTCTTCCATTGCTGTCACAAGCTCACCCCCAGGTATTTATTACCGTCCACAAGGACGGTAATAAAGTCAGCACAAGGACAGAACATGGGTGACTTTTCTCTCATGTCTAGGGATAACCGGGTGGCTTTCAGCTTTCAGCTCTGCACACTGGCTTGATTCATTTCCTCATTCAGCAGCTTTTGCAACTCATTGTGTAGGACTTCATACAGCAGGCTTCCACCTTTGATGCAGTGCAAGAGAACCCATCGGTGAACTGGGCATACTGCTTCTCTTTTTTGGGCATTTCATTATACAGCGTGGCTCTCTTCAGCACATGTTACTTCCTCCTGATACTCCAAAATCTTTGCCTTCTGACCACTTGTAGAATTTCTGGGTGAACAAGGTTTTCCTATTTCAGCCCACTGTGTAATCAGGGCAACTCACTCCATGTAGTATTAGTTGCATGCCGTGTAGAGGGAACCCACATTTGAACATCCAGCCTAGCACCAGCAGCTGGTGTACCAGGAGAAGCTGGGCTTCAGTACCAATCACTTCTGAAGTAGCTCAAATCCTTCCATATGCAGCCAGTACCTCTTTTTCAGCTGGGGCTCTCTTCAGCCTCCAGTATAGTCAGTTGTTCAGATCCTTTGTCACTCCAAAAATACAGAGGGGTTCTGCCACTTTATACCTTGAGGGCATTAGAGTACACTGTGCATCAGTGTCCACTAGATCCTTACACTACTGCAGGTCTGATGTCATCAGATCCATGTAGACCTATAAATACAGCTGTCCCTTTCTGCCATCTGGCACGAGGCAGGGCCACTCTAATCCTGCTCATCATCTAATGACTTAGAAGTCCCTTCAAGAGGATCATAAGATCAGGCCTTCCACTCTATCTGGGGGACTGCCCACTGGAAACTAGAGTGGCATTTTCCTAGAAAAATATCAATTTGACAGTGCTTTTCTTTGCAGCTCACATATATGTGCCTCTAGAACTCGCATAGCTTTTACATTCTACTTGCTCATGTACTCTCCCTGATCACACAGGTAAAGCCACACAGGGCGTCTCATGACATGTATCCACTATATCATCTCTGGAGCAGAGTAGCTGAGATCCTGGTCAAAACAGGTGGGAAAAAGGACATATTCCCAAGTTGATGAACCTTCCAGGACAGCTTCTCCACAGCTAGGACAAGGGAGGAAAAGAGACTTTATTCATACTGCTAGAGTTAGCCAGACACTTCATCAAACATTCATGTCTATTCACAAACAGTGAACAACAATAATGCACTCTGTACAAACTTCCATCACAGGGCTCAGGTACATTGGCCTTTGTCAGAATCTGATGGTAACTGCAACTGCACTTATTCCGGTTTATTACCATCTCCCATATAGCTAATTCCCTTAAGTACTTCTGCATGGTGGTGCACTTGCCTGGGTGAAATACATCTTCACTGATGAACACCTTTGCTTCTGTCCCAGTTTCAGCTGAGACAGACAACTTTCTTCACAGCAGCTAGAACAGGGCCTCGTTCTGGATTTGTGCTCAAAATGTTGGTAACAGATGTTTTTGTTACTGTTGAGCAGTGCTTACAGAGAGCCAAGGCCTTTTCTGCTTCTCACAGCACCCCACCAGCAGGATGGCTGGGGGTGGGGGGAGAGGACACAGACAGGACAGCTGACCCCAACTAGCCAATGGGGTATGCCATCCCAAAACCAGGGATATTTCATACCACATAATGTCATGATCAGCAAATACAGGTAGGAAAAGAGCAAGGGGGAAACACTGATGTTCAGAATGATGGCATTTGTCTTCCCAAGTTACCATTACATATGATGGAGCCCTGCTTTCTAGAGATGGCTGAACACCTGCCTGCCATTAGCAAGCAATGAATTAACTCCTCCTGTCATGGTTTTATACCAGCTAAGAGCCAAGCACCACACTGTCACTCTAATAGGGCGTGTGTTGGGAATTAGAGGGGGAGGAAAATGTGAGGGGAAAAAACCTCAAAAACCCCAAATAACAAACTGTATGGGTTGGGATAAGGTTAGTTTATTGTGACAGCAAAAAAAGATAATAATACGACATTGTATGCAAAATATGTAAAATATACAAAAGTCATGATATAGTTTCTCTGTATCTGCATGACAATGCATTTTCTCACTGAGCTGCACAACTCAGGCCATACAGCTCAGAGCCATCCTGAAAACAGATGGTCCCAAAGAACCACACATCCTAGCACCAAGAGCTCCTCCCCTCCACTGTCAGGGAAGACAGCAGGCCTGACAGTGGCCTAGCTCTCTTCTCCCAAGATTTAGGCCCTGACAATATTCTTCTGTTCTCATGAGAGAGGAAAAGTTACTCATGCTGAGAGGATCCTAATAATCACATTCTCAAAACACAGCGGCCTCGCTGATAGGGGTACAGGCCACCCTAAACCAAGCAGCAGTTATGGGAAGGTATTTGGGAGTAACGGAGCATGTTAGGAACCAACCATAACAAGAGGGTCAAAACCAGCAGGTGTGCGGATGCTTTTAGGTATTTAAGGTAAACTAAGGATGTTTAGCTATAAGGCAGGTTTATCAGAAATCATTATAGTTACTAACCAATCAATACAGTGTGAACAGTGTGTGTAACCAATTAGCAGTTTATTAAGCTTGCCATGTTTGCAGTAAGAAAGGTATATAATCTGTGTGATTTCACATAATAAAATGGCTTCAACTGAAATTCATACAGAATTGCATGTTGCTCTCTGCTGGTCGCCACACTCCACCAGCCCCCCCTTTATGTTGAGCATGACATTACTGGCATGGAGTACCCCCTTTGTACAGTCTGGGTCACCTGTCCTGGCTGTGCCCCCTCCCAGTTTCCTGGGTGCCCCCCCCCGCCTTCTCCTTAGCAGGGCAATATGAACAACTGAAAAGTCCCTGACTGCTTGGCAACAACTGAAAACATGCCTGTGTTACAAGCACTGTTCTCATCCTAACTCCCAAACAGCATTATACCAGCTGTTAGAAAGAAAATTAACTCTATCCTATCCAAAACGAGGACACCTTGCCATGTTTTGCATGTACACATGGTTTTTGCTTTACCTATTAAACTGCCTTTATCTCCTCCTTTATCTCGCTTTTCCTCTTCTAATTCTCTCCCCCATCCCTCCAGGCAGAGCTACCAAGTGACTGTGCGGTGCTTAGCTGATGGCTGGTGCTAAACCATAACACCCTCACACTTCAAAGAAGTTGCTTTCGGAGGCTGAGGGCCTGTGTCTTTTTCCCCAGTCATCTTGTCAATGCCCTCCTCCCTAGACAGGGATCCTAGCAGCTTGACCTCTCTACCCCCCAATTCCAGGCAACTGCTCCCGCTATCCCAGCTCTGAAGCACTCAGGTAACAACATGCTCACCTTGATGGTAGTTGAAATCTTTCTTCAAATATAACAGCTCATTTGGGGATAGGGATCAGGTGATTACTTCTAGTTCTGCCTTTTCCTCCTGTTCCAGTGAATGTCCAGGTTCCTTGTCATCCCTTAGGAAGAAAACTGGTTTTGTGCATTTCTTCTTCTGTATGGTGGTGGCTGATACTAGCGACAGTTTGGGTTTTGGTTCCATTACACTTGCTGACACCAGGGTTTGAGCAGTGCAAGTGCCCATTGCCAGGATTTGTGTCGCCACAGTGCTTATACCTGGGGCTGGAGAAACCACAGCACCTGCCAGTCTTTCCCTTCTTTTCCCTTGAGGATTCTCTACCTACTGTTGAGCAGTGTTTGGTAGACTGACCAGTGCACAGCACAGCAAATTGGAACAGCCACAGCATTTTCCTTTCAGCATTTCCCTCTCTTCATCGGGGTCCTGCAGCTGTTCAGGAGGGAAGCTCCAAACCACTGGGGGTGAGAAGATCTCTACATACCTGTCCCTACTCTGCCATAGGCCATGGCACCTCTCACTATTCAGACTTGGGCTAGATCTCTGGCTGGTATTCCTAAAACAATAATCTGTAACCCTAAGCAAGACCTGGAACACGTTCAGGAGACGTAGCAAGAGGAGCATGCTGGCTTCAACATCCCAAGGATATTCAGAATCCTCAAAAGCTGCTGTAACCAGCCTGAAGGGAAAAGGGGAGGTGAAAGACCCGCAGACAGTTTCCTTCCCTGTCTTCCCCATAGATGGGATGCAATTACCCAGCCATTCTGAGAGATGTCATCCAAAGGACAGCCACAACAGCAATGCCACATGCACACAGCAGCTTCACCTCATGGCCAGTGATGTTGCCGTATCAGAAGTTAGAACACGACACAGCAAGATGAGAACCCAGACTGCCCTCTCAGAGGTGACAAACGGTGTCACAGGGAACATATACAGCAAGTATGGGTTTACAGACCACAGCCATCTGAACAAACAAAGCATCACTGTGCCCAGTGACTACTTATCTTTACTATATTCAATACATATAATATTTGTTTTGACATGCTCTGGTCAAGTTTGTTATCATCTCAACCCTTTGTGCCCTACATCAGGCACCAAACAGGACTGTCAGGGTTTAGTCCTTGCTGGCATTTGAGTACTAATAGAACCACTCACTCCTACCCTAATCCCCATTTCTACAGGGAGGAAGATCAGAAGACAAAGGTAAAACTTGCGGGTTCGGATACAGGCAGTTTACTATGACAGCAAATTAAGAGGTTAAATAACAAACAGCAGCAATGCTAATAAAGATATAAAAAAAATGGAGGATATACAATACATTTTGCTTACCACCCAGAACCTGATACACAGCCTGTCCCCAAGCAGCAATTCATGCTCCTCAGCAAGGTCCACCCCTTATATATTGAACATTGTACAGAAGAGCCCTTCGGCTAGTTTGGGTCAGCTGACCTCACATTGTCGACTCCCAGATTCTTGAGAAAATTAACTCCATCCCAGTTGAAAAAACAGGGAAGGCAGGCAAATTAGATCATCAGCATTCCTGAAAATGCTGATTTTTAAAAAACATTTGATTACTTTTACAGATTTTTAAGATTCTTTCCATGCAACATTAAGTTTTATGCAATCAAATATAAGTCTACATACACACAGTCAGTATGTCCACGAACACATACCAGTAAGTTTCACTCAAATAATCATCCTAATTGAAAACGTCAAGCTAACTCCAAGTGGCTTTCTCAGTGAATCTACACTGCCAAGCCTTCTAGAAAGTCAGGTTTCCCTATCAAGTTGTATATATAAGTCCAAAACTGTATTCCCCTCTTACAGTATCAACTGCCACACATTATTTTCAATTAATATTATTAGTTTAACACTCTAAAATGAGCTTTGAAATTTGCACTTATATAGCTATTTGTCATGGGAAAATTTAATCAGCAAGATGCATACGATAAAGTGTTTTAATACACAAAATCTAACAGAAAGCCAGCTTTATTAAAACCTTTAATTAAATCTTCCTTCATGAAAAAACTAAAAGTACACCTTATCTTGTTGATTCCTGATTAAAAGGTCCATTCTAGGTAAGCTACTGTATTTTTTTTTCTTCTCCTAAGTCACACGAAGAAATCTGAGGGCTATCAATATCCAAACTTCAGCGCTGTACTTTTAATTTTGTTACAGAAAGACTATTACCTACCCAACAATAATACAGCCTTTACCATCAGGCCTGGTGAAAATACTGTCACATCAGAAGACACATACAGTACTCAGGTCCCTCTAATTCAATACAGTTTTTCCCTCAAATGACAGGCTGGAGTAAATGCATAACAATTAAGATCCCCTAACAATCTCTTCATCTTTGTAAATGGAAAATGTCAGCTGAGGACTGCTTTCTGTTCAGTGTATAAACTTTTGCATTTTCGCAGTGATCTTGATAAAAAGTTTGGCCCTAATCCTCAAGTCATACTTCACTATAGGTTTACCCACAAAATTCCACCAACTTCACTTCAGGATTCCATGCAAGTGAATGTATTTAGTTGTTAAAACTTTGTGCATGAATCCTTCTTGCAGCATCATTTAATAATTATTTTACAGTAGGAGTAGAAAGCCAGTTTTCAGAAAGAATTTAAAAATATACTGGGGACAGTATTAACGCTTATTTACAAAAATGCAGAGAAAGGAGGTAACTGATGTTTAAGCTGCATTCCAGTAATTTGTTTTTTCACTTTTCCAACACCACACACACACACTTGAATAGGCTATATTGTCCACAGTTGTCAGAAAGATAATGCTGAGCTAGCTAATGCTTCATAATGGACACTTCAACTTTCTACATCAAGAGTCCTACCATCAGCAGTCAACAGTTCAAACAGAACAGCTGAAAAGATAGAGATTAGTTTAAAGCTAGGCTTTAAAGAAACTGTGAACCTGGACATACCTGTAAATTAAGAACACAGAGCAAGAATAACTTTACATTTAATTTGACACATTAACTCTAGCTGAAGACAAAATCAGCATCCCAGTGCTATGTGGAAAAAACATTTTCTGAGTCCAAAAGACATTAATTCTGTTTTCAGGTTAGAATTTGGGTATGATAAAGTATATAGCGTGCTCTAGCATTCCACAGTGATTGTAAAGAGCAGCTTTCAAAATCAAAAGTTTTTAATAAACTGAGACTGTCCTCCTTATCTTAAATTACATGGTCATATTCTACTGTAAAAACTTAGAGAGGGTGAGTGAAATTCAAGGTTAAATCCAGAGTTAAAATCTCGCAACTGCAGTCACAGACATGAACTACAAGCTACACTGATGAAAAACAAGCCTAGAAAATAAGACCTCATATGCTTATGCCTGACAGATTATGATTTGATCTTCTAAGACTACTATTACTAGTAGTATTGAACATTATTCATTTTTATGAGGCCAGACCTCCAGAGGCACGTACTTAAGTTTCAAAGGCTTTGACAACACAGAATACAGAGACTATGATTTAGTACCTCTGCCTTTCCTCATTCTGACCTTACCAAAATTCTTTTGCCCTCTCAACTGCTCCTGAATCATTTGGAGTTCTTTTCCTCCTTATAGCTCTCCTATTTTAGTCTAACTACAAGTGTACTGAACTGCAGCTCAAAACATGCTCTTCCACACGTGGCCAGTATGGATACATGCACTGGGATCTGGGGGTTGGAAATTCTCCTTTGTCTCCCATCTCAAAGCTCAAACCACAGCCCTAGTCACCCACTCACTGTTGTGTTTCCTCCTTTTCCTAGGCAGAAGAAAAACAACCACAGCAATTACTAGCTGTAAAGTCACTCTGTGCTAAATTCCAGCACCCAGCAGCATAGCAATCTCCAATCAACAAGAAAGAGTTAGTTTCAGAAAAGTTTTGTTCCATTTATACAGCTCACACTGGAACAGAGTCTGGAGTTTAATTTTTATGTATTTTTTCCAAGCTGTCAACTCTCAATGCTGTTTCAAAAAGCCTCAGACTACAGCAAACCTTGACCAAGTAACAATGAAGAGATTGATAAATCACCCCACCAAATCTCTAGCATGTGTGTTAAGTTTTGCAGCTATGAATTTGATAACGACAGGCTACATGGCTATCAAATGATTCTGCTGTTTTAAAAGTCTCCATGAAGTAGACAGCAATGAATTCCAAATTCTTTTTCAGCTGTACTTGCAACTCTCTCCTCACATACGTGGCTTTCACTGCAATGTCTACCAAAAATGTCTCTTAAAATGAAACTATAGCATTATATTATTAAAAAGGCTTCTACTAAGTTTTCTTTTGGCTTTTAAAGTTTGATATAGAATAAAATGTTCAAGGTAAAAAAGCCTCAGACACCACACTAAGAATCATACTTGCCACATTCATACTGAAACAGAAGATGCATAGCGACACAAGAAAAAAATATTCACAGTTTAGATCTTAAATTCAGTATTAGTCATCTAATTTAAAACATACTTAAACCAATAACCTCCTCCAAAGCTCAGTGAAAAAAACAAGATGCTACAAGTTTTATATAAAACCAAACAATACTGAATACAAAACAATCTGATATCTGAGAAGAGAACCCGTACGCTACTGACTTCAGTTTTACCAAGGTCCAATGGCAATTAACCAGTTCCACCAATTTTATTTCAAAACAAAATTTTCACGTCAGTATCCAGATGTGTGGTAAACTCTCCATTTACTGCTTGGTCTGAATCTTAATCTCCCTAAGAAAACATGTCCTCAAAAGCAAAGTGTTAGCTAAACTTCAGTCTTTACAGATCAGTGTTCAATGCCCACACAGCCTCACTGCAGTAACTTCATTTCGTTGGTTATCTTCCATGTTCCCACAGTATTCCTAGGCTCCCCTCTTACATCTTGTGCTCTCCTTTTCGCAAGCCCCTATTTCCCCCCAGACACAAACTATTACCTTCACTTCTCACTCAAAGAAGAGGAATGTATTGTTATTTGCCCAGTACAAGTTGCAAGCTCAACAGCTTCATCAAAGTCCACTCCTCAATGTGAAGAGTTGACAAATACTTAGTCTGTTTTTATGAAATTTATAGAATGTATCTTCAGAGGCTTAAGAACGTATAAAATAATGTATAAAACCTCATACAAAGTCCCACATTTGTAAAGGAAGATGACAAATCCGCAGATCAAAAAATATCCAGTTTCCTTTAAAAATACTTTTTTCAGAAAAAAACCCAATTAACATCACCAGATTTGACTTGGAGCTCAAAGCCAGAAAAGTAAAAGCAAACATTAGAAGAGCAAGGCAAAGACATTTATCACTCAGTCTCACAAAAGATTAGTAGATTAGCCATTCTCTCTTCTTGTCGCCTATTGATAAAAATCTTCTCTGTTTACTGCTACCTGTAAATTCAAGTTTCATCATTTGTTATCTCTCCATATTTAGAGATGCCCCAGCCTACTGCCAGCAAA
Organism: Laterallus jamaicensis coturniculus; assembly: GCA_022605575.1. Classification (NCBI taxonomy): domain Eukaryota; kingdom Metazoa; phylum Chordata; class Aves; order Gruiformes; family Rallidae; genus Laterallus; species Laterallus jamaicensis. Next base: position 21,675,445 of record JAKCOX010000010.1, read on the forward strand.
ACTTTCATAACCTGATGCATTGAGCAACCTGCTCCTGGAATACAGTAAGGGATGAATAAGTAGCAATTGTTTGAGGCAATCTTCCACAGGAAGAGAAAGGAAGAACATCTTATACTGAACTTCTTTGTTTTCAGAAGCCAGTGTTTGCAAGGCATAAGTAAGAAAATACTAGTGACTGAAGTTAGAGTGAAACATGGCTCCCCTGGACATTAGAGCAATCATATCCCTGACTGCAGTCACTACAATATTACTTCATCATCCCAAGATTACTGCAGAATTTAAGATACCTCTACTTATATTGACATTATCTACATTTAAAGTGACATCAGCAATATCAATAATAGCTGAAATTAATGATGTTCTTCATTTAAAGCTAGTAGAACTCCCTTAAAGCAACACCGAATGCCTGCTAAGACTGCTTCCTATCACTGCATTAAAAAAGCTGTTGAAACATAGGAAGTCTCTAACATCTTTACATACATAAATGTAAGGTGCTTCAAGTCCAGATATAGAGACCTAGCGTAAAATGTTCATTGACTTAAATATAGAAAAGAGTTTTTTACACATAATACAATTTATAAGTAATACTTTTTTCTATTCTGCAAAAGTGTGTCCTACCCTGGACTAAATCAGAAGTTCCAGCATACAAAGGTAATAAATCTGCCATGGAACTTGCAATTCTGAAGCACAACAGTGTTCTCCAGAAGCCCATGCAGCCTTCCAAACAGAACAGAAACACTTTCTAGGTAATTAGCGCCTCAAGCCCAAAACCAGACCCAAACAAAAAGAACGGCTTCAATGCTACAATACAGCCAATGAAGCTTGAATTTTGTTTTGACTGTGTAACAGCTCAGCACGATGGCTACCTGTCTGCTCCTGCTCCTCGACCCACAGGTACCTGATGCTCCTGTGATTTACTTTAGAGCACCCTCAGCACTCAAACACCCCTACAAAGCCCTCAGACACACTAACCCAGCAGGAAGTTCACACACTTAGTATTAACTTGGAGCTGAACAGAAGCTGAACCAACTCAGCAGGGGATACAAGAGACAGATGCAGAACAAGAGTAGAGGTACAAAACAGCACAGCCAATAATGGAGCAGAGGAAGAAATACCTGTCACTGAAGACAGCATTCCCAACAGCCTCCAACATCATTTCAGTAGGTTCTAACACATCTCTCAACTCAATGGTCTCAATGACCTCCCCAGGCTAACTGCCACTCTTAAAATACCAACATATACAGCATAGTTAATTATGCTTCTGTTCAGTACTGTTCCATCTATTTTCTGTTGTTCCATGTGGTTTATTGACTGAAGAGCACGGCACCTCAAGAATTAATTGCACAATGCATAATCACAGAGACTATACAAAAGTGTGAGAAACATGTGGCTCATGAAGACTGTAAATTCCCACAGAGGCAATTCCATCCATATAATCTAAGAAAAAAAACCCTTTCTAGGAAAGTTACATTAGATTACTATCAGATTTCAGTTAAAACAATTAAAATTTTGGTATGTTAAAAATTAAACAGCCTAGTAAGCTTAAAGAGAAGATCATAAAGCATAGGAAAATACTGCTGTAATTACATTAGTGATGGTCTTAAGCAATAAGCCTCCTTGAAGTACGTAAATCTTACCTGTATCTCTGTTGTGGACTTTTGTGACCTACATTTATCTGAATAAACATTTTTGCAGAGACAGTTCTGCCTTATTAACGCGTCCCCTATCGTCCCTAACTCCACCACAGAAGGAAGCAATAAGATACTACTAGGCAAATAGCAAAAAAACCACCTTGTCACCTTTCCTTTGAAAGTGTTGCTTTCAGAAAGCTCTCCAAGTAACCAAAAACCCAAACCACTTCTATAGCATAGACTGGTGGGCATTGTTGCCTCTTCTACATTCTCCCTATGCTGAAGAGAAGACATTAAATTATAAGTAGCTTACCTAAGGTCATGGGGAGGGACAGATGTTCTAGTCACTGTCTTTACCTGTGATCACCAGCCTAGCTTTTAACTACTTTCTCACTAGTCTGCTTTCATTTACACAGTTACTTAGCTTAATCACAAACTGAACTATTTCACCTGTGTCCCACAAGACCCTAAAGCCCCAGTGACCATGCCTAAGAGGCTACTCAGATCTACACTCGGAAAGATGAGCTCAGCAGCAGCAGGCTTGATTTTCACGGCATTAGTTCTGCAGCAGCACTGAGGAAGCATTAAAATGCCTGCATAGCAAAAAAAAAGTCAAATTAAGGATTGTCAGAAAAGATACAATATTTAAAGTTACTACTTTAACCTTTTAATAGACAAGGGAAAACAATTATATACAAGTCTCAAAACCTTCCTGAAAGAACATTAAAGGCCCAGAAGCAAAGCAAACATGTTATAGTTTTTAAACTTTCACTGACTGTTCCAGGGTATATTATTTGCTCCTTGGAAATATACCACACCATATTCATCACTAAATAACCTCCAGGGGTTGTGATCATTTTAAAGTCATCTAACTACAGTCTGTTGCAGAAAAGCATTGTCCCACTGTTTCCCTAAGCACCATCAACTCCTCTGCTCACACATCTGTGGGTGGGGTTTGTAGGATTAACTGAAAACTCTTTCAGTACATTGGATCAGCGATCTTAAACTGAAAAAGCAACACCCGAAACTCCTTTATAACTTTGCTCTTGCCGTGGTTTATGTGTGCCTTTAATTGCATTATTACTTTGTACCAGTTAAAAGGAAAAAGAAAAACCTGAAAAACAAGAAGTAGCTCTATGTTTTGTTTACAAGAAACTGAATAAAATTTTTTAGCTTGTATGACTTAAGATGATGGTTGATGCAGCTGATCAGTACCCCCTTTAGAAAACTGTTTCTTGTAATTACAAGATACTGGAGAACAGTAACCACTGCCACTTCCCTATTCCTCACATTTGTTCTACTGTTGTCAACATCATAACTAAGCTAAATTCACCCTAAACAACACAAGACTTCCTAATATTTTAATAAAACACAATTTAAAGACATAAGTAGAGGTGTTACCTGTGACTGATACTGCTAATTGCTGAACAACATGGTCACTACAGAAGCATAAACAATTGTATTTTAATAGGACGCACTTTGCAGGTACAGTGGGACACTACATTTTAAAGCTTTTATAGTGTAACTAAAGTGTATTAATCTAGTTACAAGACTGTTAAAAAGTGAAAAGTTACCACAGGAAGTAAATTAATTCTTGTTAACTGTACATAAGTAAACTGGACTAAAAAGAACTCTTTTGCATGTTATTTTTTTTTCCCATGGTGGAGGTGGGGGGGGAGTAATTCAACAATATTATTAAGAGCTGCAAGTCTTCCAAACAATAGCTGCAAGGCTAGAAAACAGGCTACATCTCCCAAACAACCTTGAGTATCTTGATGTCAGCAAAGGAATAAACCTAACAAAATCACAAAAACAAGCTAACCCATACACACAGAAAGCACAATGTATCACCGTATCAGAACTGGTATTCTGAATTCTGACATTCATTTACATTTTATAAGCAAATACATCAATTTCATTTAGAAGTACAGCAGCAAAACAAAAAGATTTATTTCCTTATCTGAAAGGCATTCTCAGCTGATGAACTCATGTGCTGTTTACCAGGTAATTTCTCCATCTCAGGCCAGCACAATAATATGGCATTTAATTCTCCTGCGAACACTGTTTCACTTTTTGAAACTTCGCCATTCAAAGCAAACTGGCAAGAGGATGTTGAGGTCAACAGAAATTATCTGCTAAAATACAGTCGAGCAAATAAGTCTCTCTCATATACTCCCTCTACAAAGAAAGTTGCATTACTCCCACCCTGGATTTGTAACATCCCAGCACAACTCAGCATAAAATCCATCTGCTAGACATTTATTAGTGTTCAGAATAGGTGTGAGCCTACTGCGCAGGTAAGTTGTTTATCCCTGTGAGTACTCACAGCCCGTGCATCAACACTGAGTACGCTCAACAGCCTGTTCCACTCAAGACTGTGCTTAAGACCAGGCAAAATAAAGAAGAATTCTGCCCAGTATGGATTTGTAACTACGCACAAAAGATAATGCATCAAGAGGAAAACCTCTGATTATATTCAAGTCCTTCCACACGCAGCACGTCACTTCAACACCTATGAAGGGCTTGCCAGCGAAGTCAACAGGGAAGCAGCAAAACGAGCCCTGTAAAGCTCGCACGGCAAGAGCCGCTGTGCTCGGCGTGTTTGCGAACAACTTCAAAAAAAAGCAGCAGCGGCCGCTCCGTTTACCGCTACCCTGCTAACCAAGCCAGCGCCAGCGCACCCCAGCACGCTCCTTCAGCGCAACAGGAAAACGAACTCACTCGTTTCTACATAAGACAGCTCAACGCTCGGTGGGACTAACCACCGCCAGCACCGCCGAGGTCGGCAACTAGTCGGGAAACCGAACAAGCCGGCAGCAACGCGTCTTCGGGAGAGGGCGACCGGAGGTCTCGCAGCGGCAGCTTTTACCTCCCCGGAGAGAAGCTACAGGAAAACGAGAGGCCCTTCCACAGCCAGCCGCGTCTCCCCTGGCTCCTCGCAGTGTTAACCCCCGCCCGGCCCACCCCGCGGAGGGGCGCGCAGCCCCCCGGCACGCTCCCGCTTCCCGCCCGGAGCGAAGGGCGCAGCGCGGTTCGGAACGGCCCCGGGACAGGCGGCGCGCCTCCCCCTCCCCCCAGCCCGTCCGCGGAGCCGGCCCCTCCAACCGACACCTGCCAGAGCCGCCGCAAGCGCTCACACGCACGGGGCTCTACTCCCCCACCATCCCCCCCGCCCCAGGCTATCGGAGGAGCCGGCTAAAGGCCTCGGGCGAAGCGGGCGCTGCGTCCGCCACGATCGACGCCCCTTCGGAAGGCGGCTGCGGACAGCTACCTACCGTTGCCAGCGCGAAGCGGCGGCAGCAGCTGCGGGGCGTGAGGGGAGCGTCTCCGCTGTGCAACGGGAAGGCAGTCCGGGCTCCCGGCGGCAAGGCTCCTACTTTTGGGCACTGCTCCCTGCCCCAGCCCCGCCACGGGAGCGGCGAGATACAGCCCGCCGGGGAAGTGCTCCGCGGCAGATAGGACGCGGCCGCACGGAGCGCCCGCCCCTTCCCGCGGAGGCAGACGCCCCGGGTGAGCGAGCCGTTCCTCGCCCGGATGCTGAGGGGGCGCGCGCGTGGGCGGTGCCTGGAAGCGAGGGAGAGAGTTGGGCTCAGGACGATCCTTGCCCCTCGCGCGAGAGATTGACGTGACCCACCGGCCACTCGGCAGACGTGAAACGAACACCAGGCCTCGGGAGGGGGTGGGGCTCCCTGGTGGGCAGAGGAAATAGCCAATGAGAGCGGGACTGGGCGTGGCGTGGGTGGGCCTGAGCGATGGCGTGGGTGGTGCGTCCGGTCCCCGCTCGGTCGCTCGTCGGGGGTGCGAAGGGCATAATGGTCCCCCTGCGCCTGGCGGGGATGGCTGGCGGCGTCCGAAGGGGTCCGGCCGGGGAACGACGCTTAGGCGCGCTCTGGGAGCCGGCGGGAGCGTGACTGCCGACTCCCGGCCGCGCCAGTCCCGCTGCTCCCCCTCGAAACAAGAGACCCGTTCGAGGAGGCTCAGAGGAGGAGGCGGCGGTCAGCGACCGGGGCGCGGTGACACCCTCCGCCTCAGCTGCTCGCCGCGTCGCCCTCGCCTTAAGCCTTGGTGAGCTGATGCGCTTTGCCGCTCTCTTTGGCGGGAGCAAAGGTAGCTGCTTAAAATGGGAAGGGCTGGCTTCCAGAGATTGCCCTGTGCCCGGGCGCGGCTCAGGCAGCTGCTGACCGCAGCCGCCGTGTGCCTGGAAGTGAAGTTCATCCTACTCCTTTGCCGGGCTCCAGTTCCTGAAATGCCACTGTCTTTAGGCTCGGGGCGGCGGACGTTTGGTAGCTTCTCCAAAATGCTGTTTTCTCTCTTGGAACTCCCGCAGTTGTCGGGAATTGTTGGGCACCGTAGGCTGAAGTGGGTGAGGCTGCACACTGCTTGCTTTGCTCAGGCATTCATTCCCTGTGAAAACCTCCCTGTAAGTGTTAAAAAGCAGAGTTATAAATGCTATATAATAGACTTTGTGCCAACACTTGTGCAAAGGAAAAGATCTTTATGCCGCCTTTATTCTCCGGTCAGGGGAGAGTAGCATGTAGGCCTCTGAGGGCCTAAGGATTTAAATGAAAGGATTATTTCTTTTTTAGTTTTAAAATTTAAGGAGCTTTAAAAGTTTATTAACAGCTGGGTTTAAAGTCATTATAAATACGGAGTTTTGCTGGTGTATAAGGCAGACCTCAGTAACATGATTCATTCACAGCAATGTGTAACTCGTCTTATCCTGTGAAGTGCAGATTCACCTTCAGAACATCTGACTTTATTCCAGCAATTCACCTGATCTTCTGTAGCATCGTCTAGGATGCAGTCTTGGGACAATGCAGAGAGGCTTGGGCTGCTTTACGTGTAAAGTTTCTCCTCTGTAAACGATGGTTTAATTGAAGAGAGGTGAGCATATACTTCGTTCCAGTAAGTACTGAGGGATCCTGTCAGACACTTAAACATTCCCCACTTTCAAGCAACCAGAGACAAAAACAAATCTTGTGATTCCAGATTTGTTTTGTAGAATCTGCCTTCGGTTTTTCCGTCAACTTTAACCAGAAATGGATGCATTCTTGCTAATACTAATACTGCTTTTCATGACCTTTTTTAACAGTCTGTTGTAACCTAGCAACAAGTGGAGACTTTATTTTTCAGTTTGAAAGCTCTGTTTTTCCAGTTAAGATACGAATTCTGAATTTTAAAAAATAGCCAATTCACTGGCTTTCAGTTCAACTCAACAGGTTAGTGTTGAATACCCTGTAATTCTAGGATTTATACAAAGAGCATAAAACCAAAGGAAAAAATGTCTTCCACTATTCAGAATTTCAAACAAAAAGTGCCTCTGTTTGGGGTGGTTATAATTCGTGGTAAAGAAAACGTATAATAACTACATGTAATTTTTTTTACTACTCTTAATCATTAATAATAACCACACAGACTTGCAATTCTGTAAGTCAGGTACCTAAAATAGGGAAGGAATGTTGTGATGCAGCTTGCAATGTACATGCATGAATTCCATTCCGCATGAAAGGCAAAGTGCTTCCAGTATCTAAACCTAGACTGAATATTATTGCCTTCATGGAATACTTTAAAAATTCTAACATACACAGAAAAATACCAGAGCTTTCCATATGTCATGCCTCTTAGCTTTCCAAAGATTTTTTTATATTTTAAAAGTACCTTATCATAAAACTGACATGATATTTCATTCCCTGTGAAATTTCAATTTTCATATTAATATTCATTGTTTTGCACTGAGCTTTCAGCAGCTGTTTCCAAAAACCTACACTGTTTCTTCTATGCAGTGTTTTTCTGCCATTTTAAATTATTTAATTAGTAGATTCTAGTAAATTAAAATCTTGCACTTAAAAATACCCACAGGCAAATCTTCTGGCTTTTAGATATTATAGTTCTCATTTCTCTTAAAAACATAACAGCTCTTCCAGTTTGTTAAGGTCTTCATTCTTTTGACACATGTGGAAGAAATAATCATACAATTACTCCTTCCATCCAATAGCATTAAACTCATACCAAGTTCTAAACATCGGCCTTTATTCTACTGTCATATGACTTGAGCCAGTCAAGCCCATTTAGAATAATTGCTCTTCCTGTCGTATCTCAATCACAGTCCTTTCAAATTTCTGCCATTCAGGATCCTGTAACTTAATCCATGTACCTAAGTAGATCTCAACATCTAAAAATAGTTTAACAAGCAGTAATATAAGCTGCTGCAGTAAACCAATTATTTTTTATGGATCACCTAAATTTTGTTTGACTAACCTTTAACTTAATTTTTTTGTGGTTGTAGACTCAGAGCTGCCAGTCTGCGATACCAAAATTACTGCAACATAGTAAACTATCAAGTCATGAGCCAGCCAGCCAACTTGTAGCCCCACGTGGAGAGGCAGTAAAGGGAATCTGTTCCTGGCTGCTGCAAACCTGTCCCTGCAAACCGAAAAAACAAACACCACTGGGTACTTTCCATATGTTGTAAAGTTCACACAGTTTGGCAACATTCACTGCCTGTGAAGGAGAAAGCCTTACCTGGCTATATTTAGCAATATACATTGCAGATTGGGATTAAGATACAGGCTTTTGCGACCATAAGGAACCTTAACGGACTTTTATAGTCCTGTTGTAGTTAACACCCTATGTGAGACAGGTGGGGACAGTCTCCTGCTGTGATGGCTGGGGCCCGGCAGAGAAGCAGGAATTGGTGCAGTTGTTGGTGTAGCACTGTCTCACTAATGATGCTCTTGTGTTCTCCTCCTAAGCTGTAAGTAGGGCCTTTAAGTGGCCCCGTTGATGTCGTCCCAGAAGTGCAGTTGTTACGCAGGGTATGCCAATAGACACACAGAGCAGAGTATTGGATTTATTCCTTGTCTGCACAGAAATGGGTCTTAGGTGGTGATTCTGGCCAGCACACTCCACACACAATGTATGACCTATTTATCCTGCCCAAAATGTAGAGTAATTGGTTAGTAATTACTGCATCATCTACTATTGGTCAAGTATATTCAAACCGGCACACATGCTCCTTGAAGGAGGTGGGGGTGGTCATTTGCATAGTCCTTGAATCGAGTGGGTGGTCACGATCTCACCCTGCCAGCTGTGCCTTTGCCCCAGTTCCTGTGCGTTCTTGAGCTCAGGACTCTCTGACAATGCCCCAGCTCCAGCACCTGCTGGACTTCCTTAGTCTTTCAGCTGGTCTTCAAGGAGACTGTTTAGTCCCAGTTAGTCCATTTAACCCTAAATTAAACAGTGTCTAAGCACTAACCCACACACATTTCTGTCCTTGTGTAGTGGGAAATTCTACTTTATAGATATCAGTGGTGGCAAAAAGCATGCCTAGTTTGAGAATCCCTGTAATGCATCATCCTCTTATATCATACAACATTAAGCAGTTGACAGAATGTCTTGTCTGTAAATAAAAATAATAACAAAAAAGCCAGGCTTCAGCTGTTTATATTATCTGACCCACATACAAATGTTACACTTCTTTCTCTTTGTAATCCTGCTTGCTAGGCTGACTTCACAGCAGTGTGATGGTCTCAATTTTTCTTCAGATTATTCCATATAACCTTCAGGGAGTACTCTTGCATGAGGGAAGAGATGTGAAAAAGGGATGTGCTCAAGCTGATCTCTTCAAAACTAATGGACAATATGCTTTTGAAAGAGTGGTGGAAATCAGATTAGTTAAAAAAAAAAAAAGGAAACACCACAGAGAGAGGACATGTAGGTCTTTACTGGTTCCATGTCTCAACTGCATTAAAGTTACTTCTCTACAACTGTTAAATTGTATAATGAATCATGTTAAGTGAAAGGACTGAAAAAACAACCCCCATGCACAAGAATCATGTGGTGAGGTACACAGGCAGGCACTTTGGCAAAATACTAGAATTCTCAAGTTAGATAGATAGATAAGTGATCTGATTGTAGGTCTAAGGTCTTCATGTACAGAGAGGATTTTGTTTGGTCTAAGCATTTATTCACAGACCTGCTTCAAGCAGTGGTAATCATTATGTCATTTATCCAAGATGTTGAACAATAGTTACGTATTTTTTTCATTTAGGTAAAAGTGATAGTCAAAGCTTGAAGTTTAGGAAAATAAAAATGGATGGAAACATTTCTGCAAAATTTTGAAGCGATAATTTGAAAAGGTTTTTCAAATAGCATAAGTACTTTCAAAGTTAAGCTTCCCAGAAACTGTTGAAAATAAAACTACATCCTTGTGTTAGAATATTCAGAAGTAAATGGATTGATTTATTATAAAGCTACTTCTTTATTTTTGTTCTAGGATTCCAAGTGTAATTAATATCTCTTAAAGCTGATAACAGACCATTAGAAATTGAGTTTTCATCATATAAAGAGGGATTTTTTAGACTAAACTTTTTCCAGTAGTATAAATTTCCTTAAGTTCTCTTTACATCATTTTCTGGTTTTAGTGTGTTTTAGAAATGTTTCCATAATTCAGCAAGTTGAATTAAAAAAAAAAAAACCAACATAAGAAATACTGCTATAATGTAAACATTTGCAGTATTTTTCAGGTACTGCATCTTTGTTTTTATTTTCCTCTCATAATGGAACAATCAGGCAGTACAAATAAACTATTTATGTGTTTCAAGCTATTCTGCAATATTTCCACTTCCTTTCATAACAGCAATTAGTCAAGTTACAGGGTTTTTAAAATGCTGCATTTGCTAATATATCGCAAACTACATGATAAATTGTGCTTGTTTTTTATGCCAGCTGCTAAATGATTCATGATCTGACTTCAACAGTATTAGTAGTTCTTCATAATCCTTTCCCTTGAAAAGGCACAATGAATTTTTACCCTTCTTGCCCATGATACCCTCCAATCCTGTTCTCTAGTTTATAAACTGTTTGAATACTTCCTTAGAAAATCAGTAGTGAATTAGTCACAAAACAGTAATTCTTAGCATACAAAGAATACTAACAAGGCAACTCTTCTGCAATACAAAATTTACATTTTCCAACCATTGTTCTAACTGCTGTTGCTCAGTAACTGACTCACCCACTCTACCTCCTAATCATTTCCAGAATAGGTTATGGGAACAACAAAAAAAGGAAGGTTTATTAGAAGCAGCTGCTAAAATTGCAGATTTTTTTTTTCTTTCCTGTAGACACTTCCACCTCCCTCTCATCATCTTGTGGAGCTGTTGCTCTGTCCCACCTGTTCTTCAATGAGGAAAGTCCTTCAGTGTTTTCCAAAGGAAATCCCACAGCTGTCTGTATTCTGTCTGCTTCCCATGAAATTCTCTTCGTCTGAGAGAAGTGACAAAATGTTTCATAAAAGTTCTGTTAATTTGTGTGCTGTTGTATTGAGAATGGTCAAAGGTCACCAGCAATAGTAAGAGATACTTAAATGGAAAGTATGTGGGGGAGCAGAATTATATGCAGATGAGGGGACTCATTAATCAGCTTGCTGAATCACTGTAGCGCTTGCTCAAAAAAAATTTATTTTTCTTTCAATGTAATGCTGTTATCAAGAATATCTTGATAGTTATTAGGAGATGACATATTCCACATTCTTGGTAAGCCATGTTTCATGTGCACATCAAAGGCTCCCTCTATTTCAACACAAAATTTTTCTGTGTGCTACCTTTCCTTCGGAGTCTTCTAGAATCTGCATCTGCCATTATTTCTGTGTATATCCTAATTTTGACTATCCAAAATCACGAGGGACCCTTCTGTCCTTTATGCTTACATACCAAACGCTATGCCATTTGTGTGCTTTATTTACATTCTAGCCCTCATTTTCCAGCCTTGCTCTTGAGAATGTGAGTACATTTCCATTTTGCCCTTTCTATAAAACCAGTTGTGTGATTAGTGGAAAATGATGAAGGTGCTCAAGTCTGTCACTACTAAACAAGCAGAACAGATTCTAGAGGTTTTCTTTTCCCCATTTTGGCTTTTTAGTTACCCGCACAATCAATAGCATTCTGCCCATTAACCCTAGAAATTTTTGCTGCAACTGAGGAACTGATCATTTACAGAATTACATAGCAAGATTATGGCTGTGCTGCCTATACCAAGTGATTTTCGTTCAGTAGAAGCTAGAGAAGTCACTGAAGATTTGTAGTCCATTATACCAGCTGTAATGAAAATGGATGGGAATGCATATTTATCATTAACATGTTAAAGAGAAGTAACCCACCATCACCATCTTACTTCCCTTTTGGAAATAGCTAGTTCCACAGTAGTAAAATCCATCTTCAGATTTGTATTGCTGTTGTCTGATTTTCCAGATAGAAATACTGCACTGGATTGGTCAATGAATTTTATGGTTTTTTCTGGAAGTTGATCAGTGATCTATATCTCAAATGTAGGAAATCAAGGCAGAATCTGGCCCTAAAAAAATAACTTCGCTGCTAACTCTCACCAAAAGGAGGTTATCTTGGCTTTGTGTTTCTAACTATACTATTGATTTCTTAAGAGTTTCTTCCACTAATTATGAATTAGTAAGCTTTGAATTTTTATTTGAGCATTATCCTTAAAGAATCCCTATGTATCTTTGTAAGATATGAGTATTAAATTGCTGGAAATTGGATTCACATGGATTTGGAGGGCAAAATAAGATTTCCTGCTCCATCCAGAAATAGAAACCATTTATACTGTCAAGTGGAGCATAATGGATGAGGTACTAATTGCTTGGCTTCCTTAACATCATTGCCTTTTTATTAATTCAATAGAAGTCTGGCTTTAAGGGCTCCTCAGGTGCTCTGTGTTACTGCTATTACATAATTTTCTCCTGGAACTCATTAATGATGTGCCGAAAACATGTCTATTTCCACAGAACTTGTCATCTTTATTCATTAAAAATAATAGTATAGTCAGTAAAATGCTAAACTCAGGGGAATGATGGTAACTATGACAAGATCAAGGACATTTCTGTGAACTGCTTTTCTGTGAAAATCCTTGCATTTGAATTCTACAATTTCTGGCAGCTGCTATATAAAAAAATTGATTGTGTGGGAAGGGTAGAGGGATAAATACAGTGTGAGGGCTATTCAGTTGTTCCTTGTAGAGAAGCTGTTCCCTGCTTTGTTCATCCTTGTTACACTTCACTGAATCGTCTGCATCCAATACATCTTTTCTGAGATAAGGGGATCAGAACAACCCTTCTGGTTTATTTCGTTTTGCTTTTCAAATAATTCCTAACATCTGATTTTCTCTACAGACCACTGAAGTTTTGCACAGATGTTTCATAAACTAAGGTCCCATTCTTGCGTAGTTATGGCCATTTTATATGTGGAATTCTGATAGTTTTTCCCCATGTCCATCACCTTATGTGTGTCTGTCTTGAAGTTCACCTGGCATTTCAGGTTGATCTTACAACATGCAGTGTTTTCCAGGAAATTTTAACATTAGATCACATAAAAAAATCAGATTTCTACACAACTCTAAAATATATTTTAAAACGTGGACCAAGCTTGGATTTGTACTTAACTTTCCTTTTCAAAAGTGAAATGGGATTATAAAATTAAAAAGTGAATGACAAGACAATCCTAAGAAAATTAGGAATTCCTTCATAATAGGTGTGGTACAGGAAGCCAAATTATCACTGAAAATTCATCTCCACACCTGATTCAACAAAACTTACTCTTTTCTAACACTGCTGCTAAGTTGATGTTTTTCCATTCAAATTGGTCACACAAAATCTGTGTCTTTGTTTTTCCATTTGGCAAAAGAATACCCCATAGTGTACCTCTAGGTAGAATCTACACTACATACCTTAAGTTCCAAATAGAAGTATGAATGTCCACTTCATGGACAGAAGAACATAGAAGCTATCTAGCAGGATGTAGCTCTAAATTTTTTGAAGTTGATGAATCTGAGGTGTAATGAAAATAAGTGTTAGTACAAAGAAAATGTAGGAAGTAGGAGAGGGGAGGAAGGAAACGCTTTATGGGGTCTGAACCAACACACTTTTGTTGTGAGAAAAGCATGGCTCATCTGTTTTTAGTTTTGGCAGTATGAAATGTATGTGTTCCTTTCTTTCCCGCAGAAGCAGAAATGCCAGAAGGAAAAATAAGTAAGGAACTCAGTTACCAAATCATCGCCTAAATCCAAGAAGCTATATGAAAAACCACACAAGCTAGATTGAATATTGTGCACTCCTGAATTGAACATAGTGAACTATCCTTATGCCTGGAAAATCTTCCAAACTCCAGAAGAAAGGTAATGAGGAAATAAGACTTGGATTCTATCCAGACATGTCTGTAGCCATAAATGTATGTCAAAGGAAGAAGAGCTGAATGACTCCAAAGGACCATCCTGAGCGCTGGAAAGGTGTCAGAGACAAGATCTTTCTATTATGTATTTCCTAATCTTTCCAGTATGCATTTGTGTGGCTCTCTCCTGGGTCATCCTTCCAGTTTTTCGATCTGATCCACTTTACACCTGTTTATTCATAACATAAATCTTGCAAAAAATAATTTCACAATTTCCCTTCCAATTGTAGTTTTAGTAGCATTTATAATGACCTGTCAATAATGCTGTATTTTTCAGCAATACCAATTTAAGTGTGCTAAATCATCTCTCCACCATAATTTCTCTACTGTTATTTCTAGTACTGTAATTTCATGGACTAAAGTCTTGTAGAGATATAATTTGGAATCTATATAAAACTTATTATGCATTCTATCAAGCCATAGGCTGTAACATTGTGGTACATACTACATTATATACTGATAAATGTATATTTTACATTTTTCCTGATAGCTTTATTTCTGCTATTATTTTTCAGATTATATAAACTTCCATAGAGTCTACACAAATTCTATTTCCCTCAAGTGGGTTCTCAATTATTTCACTAGTTCTGTGCCTTTTATTTTTCTCTGGCAAAGATAACATAATTGGAACCACAAGAATTTGTAGAAATTATGAAGTCTTATTCTTGCTATTCAGTTAATATGCTACCTATTCTCAGACAGCCCACTTTAAGGATTTTATAGCAACTCTAAAGATACTACTTTCTGACTCATTTAGATCATTGTGACAAAAAAATCCCACCACCCCCCTAAAAATCCCAACCCAACAACAACAAAAAACACAGAAAAAAACAAACCCAAAGCAACAGCTAAGCACCTACAGCAAGGGAAAATATTTCCATGTCCACACACAATATTGCCAACATTCAACAGTGTTGCTTATCTAGTGTATTTTTAATGTTCAGCCAAAGGATCAAAGAAATAACAATCTTTTATTCTCCATCTGAACAGTGCTCCTATTCAAAGGAATCCTTTTGCTCCTCAGCTTTACAGTCTTTTCAGGAAAATACACTGGCACTTTATTCAACTTTGTATAATGCTAGTGTTAAATATATTCCTTATTATTGTGACCTACACTCATGTAATTTCTTGAAATCAGAAACTAATTAGATCTTGAAAGCATCAAATTGTCAATACAAGTATTGTAGGCATCTGACAATTAGACACAGCTAAATTAAAAAATAATGGTCTGAGAGGCCCTTAGAGGTCATAATTTCCAACTCCCTCTTTTAAGACTATACCTACATTAAATCAAGCAGTTGCTTGTCTAATCTTTTCCTAAAAGATTTCCAATGGCCATGTAATTGGGAATATAGATGAAAAGTCAATCTTGCCTTTAGTATTACGTCAATTTATAAATTCCATGGTATTGAAAAATTAAGGACCATCAAGAAAAAGCTGCCTAAAAGTTAAGTTCAGAAAAAGTGTAAGATCTGCTGAACTTCCACAGTAAAAACCAGGAAGATGGGACTGAATAAAATTAATACTGAAGTAGCTTGATCTTAAAGAAATAAATTAATATTCTAAACCACTTTTAAAGTCAATGGAAAAACTGTTGAAAACAGAAATGCTAAAAAGCATTACAGTTCATGGAAATTTAATTAATTTATTAAAGTAATTTTATATTTAGATGTAGGCAGCCAAAATATGTGGTGGTAAAGTCATAATTACAAATACACATACAATCAAAACTGACCCAAAAGAGTAACTGGCATAAGCACAGAGGTAAGTGTAAACTCAGCAATCCCAGAACAAAGGAAAAAGACAGACAAGACAAAGTACTGCCAATCAAATTCTTTGTACCTCTGCACAGTATCACATTAAAAAAATAAATTGGGGGGGGGTGGTTAAGCTCTAGGGAAACTATAGAACAATTGTGTTCACTCCTCTAATAATTTAATCCATTTTACACTTGAAAATTAATTACTGTTATTCACGTAAAATTATTTTTCTCCAGGAATATATGAGATTATTTTGTTTTGTCATGGAATGAAAAGGTGGGCTAGTCATCAGGTATAATTTCCTCTCTCAGTAGATCAGTTTTTGAGATCTGGAGGACATAAGTTTCTCTGGCATGTAGAATGACTGCGAGTAATTGTAAAGTTATATGCATTCTCACTATTGAGAAGAAGTCATGCAAAAAATTTAAGAGCTGAACACTCTCAAGCATATGAATAGCTTTTCTTCCACATGAATTATCCTGTTGACTTTAGTAGGATTGCATGCATTCTTCAGGCTTGACAGGATAAGGATTATCGTTTCCATCACATTAAAAAAATCACTCAATAAGATAAAGCCAAGGCAGAAATTTTTAGTGTTAAGAAACCACAAAAACTTGTCAAACTATCCCCAGAATACAAACAGTGAAAACCCACTGCTAATAAATGAGATTTAAATATGCACGTATCCAGAAAAATAAAACAGTTTTAAATTCCTGCTTTTTCATTTTTAGTACCATCTTGTAAGTCAACATTCTCTGGGTGCATCTGTTGCTGTGAAATCCTGCTCCTCCCTAGCATACACTTTGGCCTCTGATTCTGAGGTATTTGTGTTGTCTTGAGTAACACCGTGGGTGGAGTCCACCACCCATCCATGCCAAAGGGAATTGTGCTCTTGACTTCAGTCCCAGAAATCCCATTTTGGGTTCCTGGATACATCAAAGGCAAATTACACTATTTGAGAGATCCATCCTTAATGTCAGGGTGATTCAGGTTTTAAAATGGATAAAGTGAAAGTGTTTTGTGTTGATAGTCTACAGTGCTGCATGCTTTTCTTGATAATACGCAGCTCCGTAAGTCAGTTTTCAGCATATTTTTTGATGGATAAACCAGGAAAAAAGCAAATAAATCTGCACAATTCCTCCTTTTGAAAAAAAATACAGTACCATTTCAATATTTTCAATGTATTGCTATAACTCTGAAACTGCAGATTAAAAATGAGAAATAATCCTGGAATTAAATCTGTTTCAGTGATTTCATACTCTCTCATTTCAGCAATACAAGTAAAGTTTTCAATCACTTTCAAACATGCTTTTAGATGTTATTTTACTTCACACTGCTAGTTCATTCATTCAAGATTTTACCATTAAAATACTACCCAAGAAACAGAAAAGCACTACAACATCTGAGAAGCACTTTCTGAATTAGCAACTAATGGAGCTCCTGGAATTCAAAATAAATACATTAAATTTATAGAAACTTTTTTTTTCAGACACTGAGGCCTCACTGATTTTCTACAGAGAGATTTTTTGGGGCTTAGAAATATTAACAAACAGCATAAGGTATTAACTTGTGAATTCATACAGTACATTTATTCACCCCCAGAGGTGGAATGATATGAAAGTCACCCTCATATAACTGTATATTGCTAAAAATGTGTGTCCTGGGAGCAGTGTCCTTCACATTCTAGTTATTCTGGTTGCATTCCAGTATAATCCCAATTGATTCATTCTAAATTTTTCAAGGTTATTTAGAGGATGCAAAAGAAAACAATACAGGCAGTGCTAAATTTTGCTTACATGGAACTGTAAGTGAATATTATTGATTTTTACACTACACTTTTAAAACCTCACGGCATTTAGATTGAAGCAGTGGCAAAACTAAAATCCCTTATGTCAGTGATATTCTAAAGAGGGAGAAAAAACCCAAAACCAAAATATTCCAAAATAAATTATATCTTGTTCAGTCTTTGGACACTGCCAAGTTTAAGTGCGGGATTTAAGACTCTGATACTGCTATGAAAGCAAGAGTAGAAGGGAAGAATTCAGGCTAGATCGCTTTGAAGACAACAGAGTGCACTAGCAAGACAAAGTTCTTAGGTTATCAAGTGTAAATGGTTTGGAGTAGGAAAAATATGCAACATTCAGGATGGTCTGTAATACAATATTCTATAATAATATAAAATTATACACTGTTATTGGCATTAAGCAGTCTCCTGTACTTATCCTATGCTTACATTCAAGTGAGGATTCTTGTCAGAAATGTGCTATGCCTGACAATTAATAATTGATTTACCTTGATAGTGAAGAAGAGGGTGGGAGACATCATTTTCTTTTAATATATGTCAACATTTTGTACGAAGGAACCTTGATCCTTCTTTGGAGCATCTAGGAATTAGTACCAGGGAAAATAACTAAACTTAACTAAATTTAACTAGACTTAAAATAGTTCTATAGTAGCTTTGAATCTCCACATTCTCATGCTGTATTAGATGCTGTTCAACACTGTAAATATTTATGTGGTTAATATTTATGGCTATTTTATCATGAATAATAATTACAATGGATACATTTTACACTTCATCTCATGGTGAAAGAAGGAGGCCTCAGACAAATGTTGGTAATTGAACCAACATCTCTGTATTGAAGAAAAATATAGGCAGAGAATGCAAACTTTTGATAAATTGTACTGTACCTACAGAAGCATTCTGTCTTTTCAGACTAGGCATTTCATCTAAGCACTTTACCTGGATTTTATTTTTCTCATTAAAATTTTATTTAGCAGAATCAATTTGCAGTATGGCTCACCATCACTTTATGAGAGTATGTTCCAAAAACCAGGCTCAGAATGGCTCACATATAGTGTGAACGTCTTTATTAGGGTTTTTTTAATTTATTTATCGCCTTAAATGGGCATGGTATGATGAAGTAAATTTAAATTAGTTAATTTAAACCTAATTATCTGTAAAATAGATCCTTTTTTCACAGCAATGATGCTACCAGTAGTCTAGAGAATAGCATTCCTAGTTTTTGCAAAGAAAAGATCAAATGAAGATTGGCCACTGGATTGAGCAACTGTTGATAGTATTGCAATTCCTATAAATACATATTTAGAGAAGAAAGTTAGCATGCTGATGAGTGGAGGAAATCACTCACCCCCATAACAATCATAACAATTCTGTTTAGGCCATAACGTATGTTATGGAAGTTGCTTGTTTGGTTGGTTTGGATTGGTTTGGGTTGGTTTTTTCTTGTACTCAGGGGTACAACTTTTACTATTGCCATTTAAAAACTTTGCTGACATATTTTTTTTTACATATCCTCTCTCACCCTCCAGCCTGAATATAAAACCTGATATATTCAGATCCATTATGAAGTCCTGAATTATCAATACTGTTAAACCCGCTGAACATCCATAAACACCATCTCTTGTGCGTATACACACTACAGATGCAGTAGAAAAATCCAGAAAATTTGTAAAAATTAATCTTTCACCAAAAATCTTTTCAGTTTTATATTATTTCAATGGAAAATAACATATCTGACAGACATTAAGAGACATGATACTGTAGATAAATATTTTACAATTGCATGAAGGTCAGTGAAAATAAAGAGGTATGCATTTATATTCTTTCCATTTCCTGCAAGATTTCATTAAGACTGAGTGGATTATGAAATTTTAATAACTAATACCAGAAATAATATTAAAGGCAATGTAAAAGCCTAAAGATATGCTCCTTTTGTTTCCTTCTGAGATGCATTATAATTCATTTTCAGAAATCCTAAGGAGAGCTGAAAAGCTTTTCACAGAGAACGCCACTGAGTGTAACTCCAGGAAGAATCAAAGCAGGTGGCTATACATGGCACTTTTACCTAAGCAGAATTTATAGCTGCTAGCTCATGAGGGACAGCTATGATTT
Source organism: Laterallus jamaicensis coturniculus (assembly GCA_022605575.1). Lineage (NCBI taxonomy): Eukaryota > Metazoa > Chordata > Aves > Gruiformes > Rallidae > Laterallus > Laterallus jamaicensis. Next base: position 21,694,985 of record JAKCOX010000010.1, read on the forward strand.
TTCCTAAAACACTCCATGCTCATGAAAAACCAACCAGCATCTTTTCTTTAGAAATTAAGTTAACTTTTCTAACAAGTTAATTAATTTTTTTGTTAAGACTTAACTTGTTAGACAGTTTAACTTGTGTCCACATTATGTTACGTCTGCAGTTCCTTTTGATAACCACTTTAAGTGTGGGGAACACCACTGGCACTGTCATGCTGGTGAGCTCTCCAGTGGCATAAAAGGAAGGAACATATGCTTGCATCCAGTGTGCAAGCTAATTTGCAGCCAGCTTTGAATCACTGTGCTCATACTTGATAAAAAGCCGATCATGCAATACAGAAAATAATTTGGCTTATTCTGCATTTCATTTTCATGCCCTGCACAAAATTTCACAAGTGATTTAACTCGTTAAAAGTTAACAGTTGCTTTATTGATGTTCTGTTGTTCTTCCACTCTTTTTCTAAGCCACACCAATGTTTTATGGAGTCACTGAGAGAGGTCGAGTGGGCAACTGAGTCAAGCTTCTGGTTTCTGTGTCGTCACAGACTGGCTTCACTGAATGCAAATGTGTTGAGCTCCAGAGGCAACACCAAGATCAGAATCATGTTTCCTCTTTGTATATCTTATGGGTCATTTCACTCCCCATCCCTCAGATGGGTCAAAACCTTTGACTCTGCTCTACCTGTGAAGGGAGGATGTACAAAACGTCTGGGGAAGGTGGTGAAATTGCTATGCACATGAGAGATTTGACTCTTTGGAGCACTGCATGGAGAAATGTAAAAAAGGTCAATGGGTGATGCAAGACACATAAAATACTGTTTTGAGCCTCATGACGGATGATACATTAATGGCTATTCATTCTGTGGCTTTCTCTTGCCTCTGAATCAGGTGCGACTAGTGCTGTAATGCAACACCTCATGTTTGTAAATATGCTGTGTTATATATTTAGGGTAAGAAATAAGATCAACTGAAGCCTATTACTAGTCACTAATAGTGTTTAGGAACCTTTTATGAAATCTGTAGAGCTAATTTTAGCTAAATAATGCTTTGCTGAAAATCAAGAATTATTTTCCAAACACCTGCGAAAAATACTTATTTTCTGAAATAAAGATTAAAAAATATATAGTTATCATACACTACTGATGTTGTCATTTGCATGGTGTACTATGTCATTTAGATTGCAAACTTTATAGCTAATTAAAATCTATCTGCAGTGTTAATCAGGAAGGTATTCATTTCACGTGTAATGTTCGTATGTATTGTCGAATTTCTTCTAATCCTCACAATGCATCTAGTAGTATGATATCACTTGGTGAAGGTTTTGGAATGCAAATTGTGTGTTACACTGTAATGTACTTCCAGATGTGTATCAGTCATACACACAAGCCATATAATGTAATTCTAAGCATAGGTCTGTGGTCGTTTCCAGTCCCAAACAGATCTAAAGACAGCCTGTGCTTTCTCACTTTATGGCATCTGCAACAAATAAAAGAATATCAACACAAGTCATGGTTCCTCTTCTTTAGAAAATGCATTTCTTGAGAGCACTTTTAACAGTTTTCCCTTGTAATTCTTGTTTTTTCCAAAATGATAGATTACATTAAACCTGGACCATTCTTTTTATCATTAAACATCCAAGAAAAGTTAATAACAGATATTCAAAAAACTTAATGTGTTCACATCTCAGGTACTTGTTCAAAGTACAACACAGTTGGCCTGGAAAAATTCCTGCAAATTTAACCGAAGTTGAAGCAGAATTTTAGAAACTGTCTTTAAAACTACAGGGAGGAGATCCTTCCAGTAACATCACAGGTTCTGCGTAAGACTGCTGATACAAAGTCAGAAATCCAAGAGGACATCTGGAAATACTGCGATACCCAAACAAGGAAACTAGTATCTATAATGCCTTCTAGTTGATACATACCCAACAGCCTTTACAGTGTAATTCTAACCTAATTTGATTTCCATTTTTATTGGATTCGTGTGACAAGATCTTGGTAAAGGGGAGCACTAGAGGGGTGGCTTCTGTGAGAAGCTCCCCCGATGTCTGATAGAGCCAATGCCAGATGGCTCCAAGATAGACCCATCACTGCCCAAGGCCAAGCCCATCAGCAATTGTGGTAGCACCTCTGGGATAACAGAATTAAGAAGCTGGAAAAGAACTGCACAACAGCACCTGCAGCCAGAGACAGAGGCATGAGATGTGAGAGGAACATCCCTGCAAATACCAAGGCCAGTGCAGAAGGAGGGGGAGGAGGTCCTCCAGATGCCTGAGCAGAGATTCCCCTAAAGCTCCCAGAAAAGACCATGGTGAGGCAGGCTGCCCCCCTGCAGCCCAGGGACAATCCCATGCTGTACCAGGTAGATGCCCAAAGGAAGCTGTGACCCCTTGGGAAACCTGTGCTGGAGCAGACTCCTGGCAGGACTTGAGGCCCCATGGAGAGAGGAGCCCAATCTGGAGCAGGTTTGCTGGCAAGGAGTTGTGACCCCATGGGGGGCTCACACTGGAGCAGGCTGTTCCTGCAGGACTGCGCCATGTGTGAGGAGCCCACGCTGGAGCAGATGAAGAGCGTGAGGAGGACGGAGCAGCAGAGATGATGTGTGATGAACCCCCATTCCCCATCCCCCTGTGCTGCTGGGGGGTGAAGGTAGAGCAATCAGGAGTGAAGTTGAGCCTGGAAAGAAGGAAGGAGTGAGGAAAGGTGCTTTTAAGATTTGGGTTTATTTCTCATTACTCTGAGTTGATTGGCAGTAAATTCATTATCCTGAGTCCAGTCTGTTTTGCCCATGAGGTGAACTGGTGAGTGATCTCTCCTGTCCTTACCTCAACCCAGGAAACCTTTTGCTGCCTTTTCTCTCCCCTGTCCAGTTGAAGAGGCCAGTGACAGTGGCTTTAGGGTGCACCTGGCTTCCAGTCATGGTCAACTCTTCACAGCTTGTAAAGATGAGGCAATTCAGGCATGTATTATCAAAAGCTTCTGGTTTGTGGATAGCTCAACAATTCCTATTCAGAGATAGTTGTCAGTTTGCACTACTGAAAAGCGATGAATAATGTTGTCATGGTTTAACCAAGGTGACAGCTAAAACAACCACACAGCCATTTTTCTCGCTCTCCTCCTGCCCTCAGTGGCACGGGGGAGAGAATTGAAAAGGGAAAAAAAGCCTACTTGTGGGTTAAGATAAAGAGAATTTTATAGGACAGAAAAAATTATAATTGATGATGAAGTTGATGATGATGATAATGATGATAAGAATATATAAAACAAGTGATGCACAGCACAGTTACTCACCACCCAGAGCTGATGCTCAAATAGTTCCTGGCCCACCCCCAGTTATATAGAGAACATGACATCATATGGTATGGAATATCCCTGTGGCCAGTTTGGGTCAGCTGTCCTGTATGTGTCCCCTCCCAGCTTCCTGGGCTCTCCCCACCTTCTCATTGGCAGGGCAGTGTGAAAAGCTACAGAGTCCTTGGCTGCTTGGCAAGATGTAAAAACATCAGGGTGTTATCAGCAGTATTTTCAGCCTAAATAGAAAGCACAGCACTGTACCAGCTGCTAGGAAGAAAATTAACTCTATCCCTGCCAAACCCTGTGAAAATGTATTTTAAATTGGATATCCAGAAAGCAAGAGGCACTCCATTTCTGTTCTGAAAATGGTACAAGCTGGGCTCCAAAAGATTCAGCCTTAAGCCAGTGTTAAAATGGAACCAGCTGCAGCTTCAACCATTAGAATCACACTAGCAGAAATATTACTGGGTTCCTGTGGTGTTCTGTCACAGACAGTGAAAGTGAAACTGTCGCACAATATACATTTCTTGTAGGCTGATTTTCTACACTTTCATTATGCTAAAAAGTTGCAAAAATAAACAGCCATTTCTCCCTTGCTTAATTCTCAAGTGATTAATAAAATCATAACATGGTGTGGTGGTGGGTTAAACTTGGTTGGCTGCCCGATGCACACCCAGCTGTTCTGAAAATGGGTTTACATAAAGACAGAGATATCACCATTTACAACCATGGACAAAACAGACTTCACCTGGGGAAGATGGAACAGGTCCTCCTGGAAGCTATGTCAAAGCATATGGATGACAGGGAGGTGATTAGAGACAGCAAACATAGCTTCACCATGAGTAAATCATGTCTAACTAATTTAGTTGCCTTCTACGATGGAGTGGCTACACTGCTGGATATGAGAAGAGCAACTGAAGTCAGCTACCTCGACTTCTGTAATGCCTTTGATGCAGTCCCACAAAACATCCTTGCTGCTACTTTGGAGAGATGTGTTTGATGGGTGAACTATTCAATGGATAGTTATCTGGATAGGCATAACCTAAAATTTGCATTCAACAGCAGCATCTCCAAATGGAGATCAGTAACAAGCGGTATCCTGCACAGGTGCCTATTGGGATGAGTACTGTTTAGTATCTTTTTTGATGACATAGACAGTATGATTGAGTGGAGACTCAACAAATTTGTTGATGACACCAAACTGAGTGGTACAGCTGGTTTTCCTGAGGGAAGGGATGTCATCCAGAGAGACCTTGGCAAGCTTGAGGAGATGGGATCATGTGAACTTCATGAAGTTCAGCAAGGCCAAGTGCAAGGTTCTACACATGGGTCAGGGTAATCTCAAGCACAAATACAAGCTGGGTGAAGAATGGATTGAAAGCAGCCCTCATGAGAAGGACTTGTATTGGTGGATGAGAAGCTCAACATGATCTGTCAATGCGCACCAGCAGCCCCGAAAGTCAACGGTGTTCTGGGCTGCATCAAAATCAAGGAAATCAAATTCAGCAAATCAAGGAAGCTGACTCTCCCACTCAACTCTTGTGATGCCAGAAGAGTTTAACAGCAAACTGCATAAGATCCTAACAAAGAAAAAAAGTTTCCAGCATGAAAAGATACTATTAAATTGTTTGGGTCATTTCAGGGCAAAATACACATTTTATAACTTCAAACAAAACCAGGAACTTAGAAATATGCATGCGTGAAGGCAAAGAGAACACTTTTAAAAATTTTAAAATCTCTTTAGAATACTTCAGCTTTAGCATTTGTTATTTCTCTAGCATACATCATGAACTCACGCTAAACTCACGACCCCAATTTCACTTGCCAGTATCAATGGGGGTATAGTTATGTTTTATAGTTTGCTCAATCATTGGCAAACTATGCATTAATTACCTTCATCCTGCTCTTCAAAATCATAGGCTGAGAAATTAGTTGCATACTGTAACATTTTATTAATTAATAATCTTAATAATCTTAACACAGCTTTTGGATAAGGATGTCCAAATTTCACACTTTTTAATGTTTCTTTAATATCTAAAGTGTTAAAGATATCTGTACGAACTTTCTCCTAGCTGTCTACTTTTTATACAATTACCTTTATATTTAATTTTGAAAGACTAGTGTTGAGAAAAGAATCTTTCTTGTGTGTATCCTTTCCTGAATGATTCAGACATTATATACGGTAAACCTGACAACCAAACTACAAATATTTCCTTCTTGTTAGATCATGTGCAGGAGGATCCTTATCTGTAGGTCTAATCTGGAGACTATTTAACATGGTAGAAAGAAATTATTTAATGTAGTGAACACTAACCTGGCTATCAAATCCATAGATTATAACATAAAATCATAGAAATGGGAATAGACCTCTGGGACTCTGGCGAAATGCCTGCTAAGCACCGAGATCCCACAGGTGTCTTCAGACCGGGATCAGGGAGGAATTTTTTCCACTAGGACAGACAGGCACTGGCAAGGCAGGTCAGGGTGTTTCCCACACACCCGGTCCAGCCACTGAGCTTTAGGAACAGAACAAGGAGAACTGGAGATGACTGCAAGGACTCATGACCACAGCACACCTTTGGAAAACGTTTTCAACTATCAGAGGGAGGGAGTATGGCTTGAAGAAGGAGTGCCCAAGCCCTTTGCTGACGAAGGGGATCCCCCTAGGTCCTAGCAGGGCAAGGCTCCACTACAGTATGGATGGAACACCATAATTGAATGTGGAAAACAGAATTAATGCCTGTATATTCCTTTGCATCCCTGGGCAAGTCATTCAATCCTTTTATTTCACAGTCATCCATCTCCATAATGGGATTAAAACCCTATCTCTAACTCTCTGTTCCTCTGGTCCACACGAACCCACCCTGGCACAGAGTTACCAATTACAGAGACAGTTTGTGTGAGCAAATGCACATTAAATGACAAGTACAGATTACTGCTTCCTAAACTGTAAACTCTGTTTTTGCAGATGTCCTTCTGCCTCCTCTTAACCCATCCAGTCTAAGTAAACGAATTACGTGTGTATGTCCTATTACCAACAGTGCATGTGGTAGCAACTCTAACTGCAATACCAGACCCAAGTGACATTTTCTTAAAATGCTCTCAAAAGCATCTCATTTTATCAGCTTTCCTGCCACTGATCACAGACTGCAGAATTATTTTGATGGTTTTGTCCTTAATTTCTTGCTCACATTGCACAGCATGCTCACTTTCTCAAATGGTCCCTGTGAGAAAGAAAGCTAATGTACTGATTTATATCAACCTCAGCAAGGCCTCTCGTATAACTAAAAGAGCTAAGATTCAGGAGATCAAAGTTCTTTGTTTTCCACTGGCCTGCCAGGTTACGCAAGCCAAAATGATAATTCTCTTTGGTTAAATGACAAAATGACAAAAAACTACTGTGTTTGCTGTTCAAATATGACCTGAACTGTGTGGATGACCTTTCTGCTTGCACAGACGTAGCAAGATGTCCCTGGACACTTGGGACAAGACCCAAAATGCACTGAAGTTATCCCTTCAAAGGAACCTCTCACTGACTTGCATTTATTCAGAATTAGGCCCTTAGTTTAACTTCATGTTTAAGTTTAATGTATTAGTGCTTTCAAGATGGAAGGAGTTTCCTGGGAATGAATGAGTGATGAGGGGTGTCAGAGGAGTCAGCGGGCCTGCCAGCAACCTGGCTCTGATTGCAGAAGGGATTGACCTTGACAATATTCCTGCATTCCCTTGAGATAGAGAAGTCACTCACGCTGAAAGCTTTGTAACAAGTTCAGAGGACAGAGTACCACGGAGACAGGGTGTGAAAACCACGTGGAGCCAAGGAGGAGGCGGGAAAGGATGACCAATGGAAAAAGTGAAAGACAACCTTTCAGCCTATAGCGTTTGTACGTGTTGTTTGGTTGATAGTATAAATAAGCCTGTGCAGTTGCAATGAAGCAAGCCTTCTGAAGGACATTCATTGTTGACTGGTGCGTTGTGTCTGTCTCTACAATGACAAATGGTGACCATCGATATGATCTGATGAAACTTGAGGGCTGCAGGGCGATGTGCAGCGGAAACAGAGCCCAGCAAAGCTGAGAGCAGCGGGGGAGCTGCTATGTCTGGACCAGTATAATATAAGGTGAGCCGCCAGGGACAAGGCTGAGAATGGGTCAACATATGACTAAAGAGGAGCAGATGGTACTATCCACATGGAAAGATCTGCTCACCTGAAAAGGCATAAAAACTAATGACTATGGGCTGCAGTGAATGCTCTTATGGGCTGCTCAGCAGGATGTGGCAGCAGCGTTTAGTGTCTCACATTGGGAGAAAGTGGGGGAAAAGCTTTGGGATGCCATCTCCTCAGCATCTAGATGTAGAGATGCTATCCAACTGGCCACTACCTGGTGTTTGCTGTTGGAAACCTTGAGAGAGTGGAAAAATGAAAAGGACTCAAAAGAGAGGGAACTGGAGGGCACAACTGGGGGAGAAACAAAAGATGAAGGCTCTGAGCTTTCTGATAAGCCAGTTCAGTCTTCTTCACCCCCTACCAAGTCCCCCACTCCACCAATTACCTTGGCCTTTGCTGAGCCAAATCTGCTGCTGCCCAAAAAAACATGCACAACTCCAAAGGAGTGTCTGGATAATCAGCCAAACTGGAAAACACCGTCACAACAATTGGCTGGGATGCATTTAGTTGATATGCCTTTGTAACCATCTGCACCTCCTAGGGTGGAGGCTTCACCCCACTGTGTCTCTGTCCCCTACACTTGCCTGATAGCAGGGGACAGTGATGAGGAGGAAGAAGGATCTGTTAAATGGGCAGACATTCTGAAAGGGGGTCCGGCTTGCTGGCCTAAAAGGCAAACAGCAAAGATGAGATACCCTGGATGTTATCTCTGGCTAGGGTTACTGTGCTGCCATGGCAGCCTGCGTGCTTTTGGCAGCAAATAAAAAGAAAAGCAGCTGAAATGGGGGACTGGACTTGGTGGAAAAACTCGATTTGCCCTGAGAAGTCACCCAGATGGAAGTTGCCGCCAAGCCCCCCGAAGCTGATGGCTTATCCCATATTTAAAGCTGCACCGGGTATGAGGCAGCGAGACGAGTATAATCCCTTGTCATGGAGGGTGTTGCAGGATTTGCAGACTAAAGCCCAGAAATTTGGACTTAATTATCATGAAGTAATGCAACTCATTTGTGTTATCAACACTGACTTGCTTGCTCCGTTTGATATAACATGTTTGGCAGTGTTGTTTGAGCTGTTTCAGATGATGCTATTCCAATCAACCTGGAAGCAGCTGGCTGAGAGAACAAACATGGAGCTACAACAAGGCGACCCCAGGTTCAGGGCTGGAGTTGATGCCCTCATAGGCATGGGTCCTTATTCTAATCCACAAATGCAAGCGCAGTGGGGTGAACACCTTTTAGAGCAAGCTGAAAGAATTGGCATGTCTGCTCTGATCAAAACCATGGAGATGGCCGCCCCTTGTCAGCACTATGTAACCATAAGGCAGGGGCCAAAAGCACAGTTCCCACAATTTGTAGAGAAAGTAGCTGCCACACTTGAAAAGCAAGTTGAGGTCGACAGTCTACGACATACCCTGCGTAAACAATTCGCAAAAGATAACACTAATGATGACTGCCATAAGATAACAGAAGCTTTGCCCCGGGGATCGCTCTGTAGAGGAAATGGTGACTGCCTGTTTGAAGATCAGCACTGTAGAACATAAGATGACCGCTCACACTGTGTATGCTAAAACCACTCAGTTTTGCATTTCCGAAACCACGAAAAACAATGGAATACATTCATTTGATTGCACACGTATGTTTTGCTCTCGCGAATATTCAACTTGCAAACTTTCAAGTAAACTACCATAATTTGGGTTTCCTCCAACCCCTGAACTACAAGAAGCAGCAATATAACGTGTTTTGTTTCTTTTTTGCAATTGGACAAATTGCAATTGTTAGTTAATGCTTATTTATTGTTAATAGTTATTGTTAGTTATTGGAGATGTCATTTCAGGATTGCTGATTGCTTGAATGCTTTAATTGTAGTTCTTAGATATTGTTAGCTATACTAAGCATACTATTTCCTTTCCTTCTTCCTTTCTCTACCTCTACCCTCTATGTACCACAGAGGTTACCCCCAGGAGTGTTTTTAATATGTGGAGACCAGGCATGGCCAGGCCTCCCATCTGCTATAGTAGGGGAGTCCACGTACTATTGGTCGCTTACATCAAATATCAGCACGACTATTAATCGTACCCACCAAAGGCAGTCTCCAATGGATGAGTAATGTGATGATAATATTGATTTATGGAATACAGGGGAGATAATAGCTGCCAGCTTGTTTTTTCCATGTTTTGTAACCGTTTTTCAGTTTCCATGGCTAGCAAGATGTCATCCACATAGTGATAGCAACACCCTGTAGGGTAGGCCTCACTTACCGGGAAGAGCGCTTGAGCAACAATCCATTGATAAATTTTAGGCGAGTTCTTCATACCTTGAGGCAGAATTTTCCAACGATACTTTTTTTGCAGGCTCATTATGATTTACAGGTGGTACAGTAAAGGCAAATTTCTCCTTGTCTGGAGGGGCCAAGGGTATTGTAAAGAAACAATCTTTTAAATCCATAATTACTATATTCCAATCCATAGGGATAATTGCTGGCAAGGGAAGTCCTGTTTGCAAGACTCCTATAGTTGCCATGACCGCGTTTACTTGCCTTAGGTCACACAGAAGTCGCCATTTCCGTCACTTTTTCTTTATCACAAACACAGGCATATTCCAGGGACTGTTGGATGGTTCAATATGTCCCGCAGCCAACTGCTCATTCAATAAATTTCACAGGGCCTGTATTTTTTCGAGAGGCAGGGGTCACTGATCCACTCACACAGGTTTTTCAGTTAACCATGTCAAGGCTAAGGTGGGCTGTTTAACACCCTGGAACACAGTGCCCCCTGTCAAAAATCCATTGTAATTCTCACTCCCCATTGTGCTAAACAATCTCTGCCCCATAAAGTGAAGGGGGCATGTGTCACCTATGGGTGGACCGTAGCTGTTTGGCCCTCAGGATTAGTGATGAGAATTGTCTTGGCTGACATTTCGCCTTGTGCTGTACCCTGCAAGCCAACCACCCCAACACCCACATTTACAAGTGTCCATGCACTGGGCCAAATAAGGTATGAAAGTTTAATATATTAGTGCTCTCAAGATGGAAGGAGTTTTCTGGGAATGAATGAGTGATGAGGGGAAAGTGATGATGTAAGAAATTCCCTTCATCATTAATCATGAGGAAATACCATTTCATGAAATTATTTAAGCTTGAATTTCACTTACAGTGTAACTTTCAAGATGTCTTACCTCTAGACCAGTATCACAGAATCACAGAATCTTAGGGGTTGGAAGGGACCTCAAGAGATCTTCGGGTCCAACCCCCCTGCCAAAGCAGGCTCCCTAGCTCATATTACATAGATAGGCGTCCAGACGAGACTTGAATATCTCCAGAGAAGGAGACTCCACCACCTCCCTGGGCAGCCTATTCCACTGCTCTGTCACCCTCACTGTGAAAAAGTTCTTCCGCATGTTGGTGCGGAACTTCCTGTGCTCCAGCTTACAGCCATTGCCCCTAGTCCTGTCCCCACTGACCACTGAAAAGGGGCTGGCCAATTCCCCCTGCCACCCATGTCTAAGATACTTGTAAACACTAATTAGGTCCCCCCTAAGTCTTCTTTTTTCCAGGCTGAACAGACCCAGCTCACTCAACCTTTCCTCATAGGGGAGATGTTCCAGACCCCTAATCATCTTTGTCGCCCTTCTCTGGACTCTCTCCAGAAGGTCCCTGTCTTTTCTATACCAGGGAGCCCAGAACTGGACACAGTATTCCAGGTGGGGCCTGACCAATGCAGAGTAGAGGGGGAGGATCACCTCCTTCGACCTGCTGGACACACTCTTCCTGATGCATCCCAGGATCCCATTGGCTCTCTTGGCCACCAGGGCACACTGCTGGCTCATAGCCAACCTGTCATCAACCAGGACCCCTAGGTCCTTCTCCATAGAGCTCTTCTCCAACAGGTCATCCCCCAGCCTGTACTGATACAGTCGGTTATTCCTCCCCAGGTGCAAGACTTTACACTTGCTTTTGTTGAATTTCATTAGATTTCTCCCTGCCCAGCTCTCCAGTCTGTCCAGGTCTCGCTGGATGGCAGCGCAGTGTTCCTGCGTGTCAGCCACTCCTCCCAGTTTTGTATCATCGGCATACTTGCTGAGGGTGGATGCTATTCCCTCATCAAGGTCGTCAATGAAGATATTAAACAGGACTGGACCCAACACTGAGCCCTGGGGAACACCGCTAGTCACAGGCCTCCATTCAGATTCTACTCCACTGATCACGACCCTCTGAGCCCGGTCTGACAGCCAGTTCTCAACCCACCTCACTGTCCACTCGTCTATCCCTTGTTTCCTCAGCTTCTCTATCAGGATGTTGTGGGAGACAGTATCGAAAGCCTTGCTAAAGTCGAGGTAGATGACATCCACTGCTCTCCCTCCATCCACCCAGTTGGTAATAACATCATAGAAGGCTATGAGATTGGTCGAGCACGATCTCCCCTTGGTGAATCCATGCTGACTATTCCTCATGACCTTCTTCTCTTCCAGTTGTTTGGAGATGGCATCCAAAACAAGCTGTTCCATCACCTTTCCAGGGACAGAGGTGAGGCTGACTGGCCTATAGTTACTGGGATCCTCCTTCTTGCCTTTTTTAAAGACTGGAGTGACATTGGCTATCCTCCAATCTTCAGGCACTTCTCCTGTAGTCCAGGATCTGTCAAAGATGATAGAGAGCGGCTCCGCAATCACCTCCGCCAGCTCTCTCAGCACACGTGGGTGTATCCCATCCGGGCCCATGGATTTGTGTGCATCCATTCCTTTGAGTCGCTCCTGGACCACCCCTACCTCTACTAGAGGGGAGCCATTCGTTCCCCAACCACTCGTTCCCCAACCACTCCTACTTACATCTGGGATATGCGAGTCCTGAGAAGCCTTCGGAGTAAAGACCGAGGCAAAGAAGGCATTAAGTATCTCCACCTTCTCATCATCTCCCGTCACCAAGACACCCGCCTCATTCAACAAGGGACCTACATTATCCCTGAATGTTAAGTATGTTAAAGCTTTGAAAACTGTAAACATCTGTAAGAATACCAACAGAAAAATATGGCCACTTTTACTGAGCTGGTTTTTTGGGGGGGTTTATTTCCTCTGAAATGTTGAATGGAAGTTTTCCTCTGTCCAACTAATTTGGACTTGGCAACATTAGCAATACTTAACTAGGTGAACAGTGAGCAGACAAATAACAGGAAACCACACTACAGAAGAACATCAGAATTGTGCCCATTGATAGCATTTTTAGATTTTAATAGCCATTTAATGGATTTTTAGATTAATTAGTGTTAATTAGGAATTAACACTAATTCCTAATTAGAGTTAGGAACTCCTGTCCTAGACATTTTATACAGAATCTGACTTGGTACTTTTACTGGAAAGGTTGCGAACAAACAGGAACAATCTGGTAAGTTACAGAAACAGTCCTGGAAGTGTCAGAACACAGGCGCACTCAAGGGATATCCAGAATATATTTTGATATTCTTCCAGATTCTATCATTTTTTAACCATAGTTTTCTAGATAGTTCTAGATTAAACTATCCTAAACTATCTTTGTTTCCCTAGAGAGGAGGAAAGCCATTGCTTTTGTACTCACTGGATACTTTCCATTCATTTCTCTTATATGTAACTATCCATTTCCTTTTCAGGTCAAGTTCTTCTAACAGTTTTCTCATTTTCATGGATAGCACTATTCACAAATACAGTTTATGCAGATTAGGCATTATAATAACCTGCCCGGTGGCATCTAAACCATTTGGTTACACGTACCACAACTGTGAGTGAATAAGTTTCTTTGCTGAAAGACTTGTAGGGATGTGGAACAGAATGGCCAAGGGGGTGGTTGAGTCACCATCCCTGGATGTGTTTAACAGACAGGTAGATGAGGTACTTAAAGATACGGTTTATCATAGGACAGGAATGGTTGGACTCAATGATCTTAAAGGTCCAACCTTGTAATTCTGTGAAGAAATAATGTTTTCCTACTTACTCTGAATAAATGTATTCCACTATTGAATTCTCCCTTCTAATCTAATTGGGAAAAGAGCCTCCAGCTGACCATTTTTTAAAATTCAAATATCCTCTGTTGAAATTATGATTTTGCTCTTCCTGAACATAACAGGTCATGCACTGAGTATCAGTGACTTTACTTACAAATTTTGCTTTAAAGACAGCATTTTATATCTTCTGCAAATTAAATCCCTACCACAAAGAGATACAGCTGCCTATTATATGTGCATGAAACATCTCCAAATGTTAAAAAATATGCAAGACAGGTTAAGTAAGAACTAAATAAATGATCCTAAACCAATTAACAGCTACCCTGAGGTTATTCATTAATGAATTCAGAAACAAATATGATGCATTTTGAGCTGAAAATGCTGGAAACAACATTAAATTAAAAGCACCAGTAATTTTTTTAATTGGGATGATATTTATAGAAACACCACACACACACACACACACACAAGACGCACAAATGGTGAATGAAACAATACCAAGCAGAAAGATCTTCAGGACTAAGCTGCAATGAAACAAGATGCCTGCAGGAGAGGGTACTGCATTCCTGTTGGAATTGCGTATGACCTGTTATCAGCTATGCACATGATGATGCTATTCTAGCCTGTTAAGAGGTAGCAAGGGGGAAATCTCCGAAGCTATCACAACATGCTGAGAAACTTTAGCAATGCCGTATTACAGTGGACCAACTGCTCATCTGTTTTGTAAAGGGAAATATGATGTCCCAAATTTGAGCAGATTAAGAGAAGGTCTGCTCGATAAGAAAGAATGGGCTGCTTTGCGTGGGATGAACCTGAAAGTGATACAGAAAACTTACCAGTCTCATCACCCTACAAGGAAAATTTCATAACCAATGCTAACTTAAACATTTTACCTAATATTCACTGCTTTATTTGCTTTTATGAACTACTTTATAAATTGTATGAAGACAACTTTAATTATATTGTTCCCTTAGAGATGGGAGATAAGTAAAGACAATCTGTATCTTTTTCATGGAAATTGGATTATAAATTGAGAAATGAATCTTGAAAGTGTTACAGTTCTCTTTTTATTGTGAAGAGAAGCACACTAATGTTATTTTGCTAATATGCATTAAACAAACACAGAAAATTGAAAACCACATTGACTTTCATTTAATGTTTCATATAAAGTTATAGAAACTGCCACTGAAACACAGTCTGGTTTATGATTAAAACTCTTTTGATTGTTCTTGATGATTTTTTTTTGACTGTTATATCCTGGGTTTTCTAAATGTCTATTTTCAGGAAAATTAGAAAAAGTCTCACAAAAATTATTAAAAAGGAGTGTGCTGCATGACAATAACATTTAAAATCTTATTAAAGCAATCACTGTTATTCTATTGTTCTGTTTATAGTTCCTTCCAACTCCTAATATATTTATTGAAGTTTGAAAGTCAACAAGTTCTCCCAATTTGGGGTAAAACATGCCTTCAGACAAAAGCATAAAAAATAGCAAGAAAGGAGATTTTACTGAACTAAACCAACAAGTGGGTAAGATTTCTTTGAAAAACATTTTTATTAGAAAAGTGGTTTAGGAGTGTTCATAACTCATTGAAGAAACTCTTCAGCAATGTACATGCAAAGAATTCTGGTGCAAGGAATGGCAAGAATAGTGCTAGCCAGATTAGGTCTTCAATGGTTATGGCTAATTACTAAGGAAGAGTATGAGAAGCAGGCAGAAACAGAGGACAGTGTTGGAATCATAGAGTCATTTTCGCTGGAAAAGACACTTAGGATCATCGAGTTCAACCATAAACTTCACAATGCCAAATCCACCACTAAACCATGTCCCTAAGCAGCATGACTACACATTCTTTAAATACGTCCAGGAATGGTGATTGAGCCCCTTCTGTGAGCAGCCTGTTCCAGTGACTGACAACCCTTCCAGTGAAGAAGTTTTTAACTCCTACCAAGACCCTCCACACCAGCTTCATTGCTCTCCTCTGGACACACTCCAGCACTTCCACATCTTTCCTGTAGTGAGTAGACCAAAACTGAACACAGTTCTTGAGCTGTGGCCTCACCAGATTACCGGAGGATGATCACTTCCGTAGTCCTGCTGGTCACAGTATTTCTGATACAAGCCAGGATACTATTGTCCTTCTTGGCCACCTGGGCACGCTGCTGGCTCATAGTCAGATGGCTGTTGACCAACACCCCCAGGTCCTTTTCCACCAGGCAGCTTTCCAGCCACTCTTCCCCAAGCCTGTAGTGTTGCATGGGGTTGTGTCCCAAGTATAGGACCTTGTTGGGGAAGACAGCAGGCCTGCCGGCGGCCTAACTCTCTTCTCCCAAGATTTAGGCCCTGACAATATCCTTCTGTTCTCATTAGAGAGGAAAAGTTACTCATGCTGTGAGAATCCTAATAATCACATTCTCAAAACACAGCAGCCTTGTTGATAGGGGTACAGGCTACCCTAAACCAGGAAGCAGTTATGGGAAGGTATTTGGGAGTAATGGAACATGTTAGGAACCAACCATAACAAGAGGTTCAAAATAGCAAGTGTGCAGATACTTTTAGGTATTAAATGCAAACTAAGGATATTTAGCTATAAGATAGGTTTATCAGAACTTGTTATAATTACTAACCAATCAATATGGTATGAACAGTGTGTGTAACCAATTAGCAGTTTTTAGCTTGCCACGTTTGCAGTAAGAAAGGTATATAATCTGTGTAATTTCACATAATAAAATGGCTTCGCCTAAAATTTCTATTGAATTGTGTGTTGCTCTCTGCCCCTCGCCACAGGACCTGGCACTGAACTTTGCTGAAACTCATACAGCTAGCCTTGTCCCATAGATCCAGCCTGTCCAATTCTCTCTCTACAGCCTTCCTACCCTCACGCAGATCAACACACCTGTCTAACTTGGTGTTGTTGTGAACTTCCTGAGGGGACACTCAAACCCCTTGTCTAGACCACTGATAAAGACATTAAACAAAACCAGCCCCAGAACTGAGTCCTGGTTCTGACCTGCCACCAAGTGGATTTAACTCCATTCACAACTCTTTGGGCCTAGACATCAAGCCAGTGTTCTTCGCAGAAAAGCATACTTCCATAGAAGCCCATACAAGCCATGAGAATCTAATTTCTCCAGGAGAATGTTGTGGGAAATAGTGTCAAGGGGTTTACTAAACTTAAGGTAAACGTAGATAGCCTTTCTCTCATCCCCAAACAGGTCACCTTGTCAAAAAAAGATCAAGCTAGTCAAGCCAGATCTGTCTTTCATAGACCCAGGCTACCTGGGCCTGAACACCTGTTTGTCCTGTATATGAATGTGATGGCACTCAAGATGAGCTGCTCCATAACCTTAGATGGCACTGAGGTCAGACTGAAAGACCTGTAGTTCCTTAGGTCCTTCTGTATTTCTCCCTGTTTAACCTCATGACATCTCTGCATTCCTCTCAAGTTGTCTGCCTCTTCTTCCAAAGGTTGTAAACATTTTTTTTCTGACTTCCATCCAAAGTTCTCTGTTCAGCCAGGCCCACTTCCTTCCCTGCTGGCTCATCTTTCAGCACATGGAGACAACCTGGTCCGGTGCCTTAAAGATTCATTTTTGGAGAACATCCAGCCTTCCTGGACTCCATTTCCCTTCAGGACTTCCTCCTAAGGGACAGTGTCAACAAGGTGCATAAACAGGTCAAAGTCTGCCCCCAGAAGTCCAAGGAAGCAGTTCTGCTGACTCCCCTTTTTACTTCTCCAAGAATAAATTTCTAATTTCATGTTTTCTATGCCCAAAACATCCTCCAACCACAATACCCACAAGTCCTCTGTTTGCAAACAACAGGCACCCTCTCTAGTTGGCTTACTTAACAGCTGTGCCAGGCAGTTGTCTTCCACATACTCCAGAAAGATCCTAGCTTATTTCCTCTCTGCTGTACTGCATTTCCAGCAGACATCTGGCAAGTTAAGAGTCCACCATGAGAACAAGACCTAGTGATTGTGAGATTTCTCCCAGGTTCTTGTAGAATATTTCATCTGCCTCTTCATCTTGGTTGTAACAGATCCCCACCGTGATACTGCCTTGTTGGACTTCCCCGATTCTTGCCTATAAACACTAAACACTTTCATCACCAACATCAAGCTCCAGATGGTCAAAACACTGACAGACAGGACAGGACTACTGCACTCCTTCCTTGCCTACCCCTCCTTGAAGAGTATTGCAGCACTCAAGTTGTGCTGAATTCATCCCACTATGTTTCCATGATTCCACCTTTCCTCATCGTAGTTTTCCAGCTGCACAATGGCTTCCAACTCCTCTTGTTTGTTGCCCATGCTGGGTGCATTAGTGTAGATGGATGTCAACTGGGTAATTGATCCTGACACCTTTTTTAGAGGAGAAGCCCTAATTCCTATGTGACTTTTCCAGGTGCTTCTGTGATTTCTAACCTTTATGTGTTTCCCACGACGTGGATCTCTGTCACCTGCCTCCACACAGATGGCTAGAGTGCTGCACACATTAATGCAGGAGTATTTCAAATGTACTCCAGCATACTCAGCTCATTGTGGAGCAGACTGAAGGACCTTGCTAGCACACCAACCCTCAAACACTGGCATACTACCTCCAGGCTTATCTCTAGTAAGCCTAGTTTTATCCCTTTTTCACTTCACATCTAGTTTTAAACTCTTTCAATAAGCCCTGCACACTCTGGCTTAAAGACCCTTTTTCCTCTTTGAGACAGGTGCACCCCATCTGTCACCAGCAGGTAGTGCAGACCGGCCCATCATCAAAACCATCAAAATTCTGCCAGTCTCAGAGCCAGGTATTGATCTGCTGAGGGTTCCTGTTTCCCCCCTCATCATTCCCTGCAACTGGAAGGACAGAGAACGCTAGCACTCCTGGTACCTTAGCCAGTCATCCCCAGGTGCTGAAATCTCTCTTGATTTCCCTTGGAATTACTGCAACTTCAACACTGTTTACATGACAAAACAATAATGGGCCACACCAGGGCGGGAAGTTTCCCATCACATCACTAGGCTAGGGAGGCAGCAGACTTCTCTGAAGTGGGTCTGGTTAGCAAACCAGATCTTCCGTTCCCCTCAGAAGAAAGTTTACTATGACAATAAGCCATCTTTTTTTCTTTATGGAAGCGGTTTTGATGCAGTTATAGGCCAACTTGACCTTGGTGACACCCCTGACCTTGATGAACCATTGACCTTGTCATTGTTCAGTTCTACTTGCAGAGCTTCATACCTATTTTGCAAGGGTACCTGTGAGGGT
This sequence comes from Laterallus jamaicensis coturniculus, assembly GCA_022605575.1. Classification (NCBI taxonomy): domain Eukaryota; kingdom Metazoa; phylum Chordata; class Aves; order Gruiformes; family Rallidae; genus Laterallus; species Laterallus jamaicensis. Next base: position 21,713,658 of record JAKCOX010000010.1, read on the forward strand.
GATGTAGTCACAGAGGAGATGAAATTGCTGTACCAGGCAGGAACTTGTTGCCATTGCCCCAGCCCATTTAGTCACTGTGTTCTGGTGGGTGGAGAGAACATCAGGAATCCTCCATATCATGCATCCTGTCTGCCTGACAGGGTTGTCCCAGGAAAGGTAGGGTTTCAGTTGTGTATCTATCAGACCCCCTGATTCTCCTCAACATCCTTACCTGCTCCTGAAGCCCTGCCACTAAGCTCGGCACACCTCCCACAGGTGTGCTCCCTGTTGCCACCCCATACTATCATAAAAGCAGAGCACAGCTTGCAGCCTGCCACTTGGACTCATTAAGAACTTCTTAGGACATTGCTGGTCCTCTCAGCTTCATTTGTTTTGAAGTACACCCAAGTCTTTCTCTAATCTTCCTATCACCACCAAAACCTGTCACCTGATTACGCTTTCACTGTCTTGCCTGGTTGCACCTTATCTTGTGCATTTCCTGTTTGGTAGACTGTGGCCAGTGCCCAGCACAGTGCAGTAAATTGGGTCTCTCTGGAACAGCCACAGCATTTTCCTTTCAAACACTCTTATTTCTTCATCAAGGTCCTGCAGCTGTTCAGAAGGGAAGCTGCAAACCATTGGAGGTGAGAAGATTTCTACATACCTGTCCCTACTCTGCCATAGGCCATGGCACCTCTCACTATTCAGATTTAGGGTAGATCTCTGGCTGGTATTCCTAAAACAATAATCTGTAACCCTAAGCAAGACCTGGAACACATTCAGGAGACGTGGCAAGAGGAGCATGCTGGCTTCAACATCCCAAGGATATTCAGAATCCTCAAAAGCTGCTGTAACCAGCCTGAAGGGAAAAGGGGAGGTGAAAGACCCACACAGTTTCCTTCCCTGTCTCCCCCATAGATGGGATGCAATTACCCAGCAATTTGGAGAGATGTCATCCAAAGGACAGCCACAACAGCAATGCCACATACACACAGCAGCTTCACCTCATGGCCAGTGATGCTGCCGTATCAGAAGTTAGAACACGACACAGCAAGATGAGAACCCAGACTGCCCTCTCAGAGGTGACAAATGGTGTCACAGGGAACATATACAGCAAGTATGGGTTTACAGACCACAGCCATCTGAACAAAGCACCACTGTGCCCAGTGACTATTTAAATAATGTCATAAATACTTACCACAAATTTGTTTCAATACACTCTGGTCAGGTTTGTTACCATCTCATCCCTTTGTGCTCCACATTATGTGCCAGAAAGGACTGTCTTGGTTCAGCCCCATGTGGCCACTCACTCACTCACTCACTCTTCTCCCCCCCCCCCCCCCCCCCAATCCCCAGTTGGATGGGGAGGAAAATCAGAAGAGAAAGGTAAAACTCGTGGCTTGGGATAAGGTAGTTTACTGCGACAGCACAGGGAGACACAGATGACAACAGGACTTAGAATATACAAAGTTGGTGATATGCAATGCCATTTGCTCATGCAACCAGCCAACCAGCCTGTCCCCGACCACTGCTCCTCCCCAGCCAGTCCCCTTCATATGCTGAACATGACATATGCTCATGTTATGGAATACCCCTTTGGCTACTTTAGGTCAGCTCTCCAACTGTGTCCCCCCCAGCTTCTCGTGAACATTGACTCTATCCTAGCCAGAACCACCACAGGCAGCTGTACGCTCTCGTTCTCCTGTGCTGGCTCTGTCATCTGTCTGACCCTGTCTGACCAGTTCAGCTTGTCAAATGGGCAAAAAGCAAATCCAGCAAACTGGTTACAAGAAGAACCAATTGTTTTTCCACCAGTAGTTCCACCAGTTTTCCCACCAGAAGTAAGTGAACATGCACGAAAACACATGGCAATTATGTTGTAGAAAACACTGGCTAGAATTTCCCTAATGCAGTATGTCCACCTACAGACACTGTCAATGGAGAAGCAAGAGGTCTAATTAAGAGTTCAGAGAAGGGCTGGAGGATTTAATAAAATCTCAGAAAACATGACATACAGAGAGAATCTGCAACTTTAGATTATTTATTCCAAAAAAGACTGAGAAGAAAGATGGCATCAGTCTTTATTCAGGTAAGCTATACATAGCAAAGCAAAAAGGAATTAAAAAGGACAGATGTTGACTATGAAGTCTATCTCTAGAAGAAAAGACCAGTCTGAGGCATTGGTCTACATAGAAGGTAAGATTGAAAGTGCAAAAATTGTTCATGGGATTAGGGAGGTCAGAGAGACAAAATATGGGACAAAGTGAAGACAGGCCAAAATTAGGAGGGAATAAAAAGTGATGAAATATGGGGGACTGTTACAAGGAAATGGAGTGGGCCACTGAAGGTTAATTTTTAAGTAGCTTTTTTCAGCCATGAAGTATGTCTGGTTTTGATTTATAGAGTAAACCATTTGGTTTTTTACACCTTTACTTACCGACACAGCAGTATCATTACAAACTGCAGCTCTCTGATCTGGAATAAACTCATGGAAAGCCACCGGGAGGAGACATGATTTCCAGGAACCTCACCCACCAAGAAAAGTCCGTTTTTCAAATTAAAAAACGTGCCAGCTAAATTGTGCAGTTTTGCCATCTTCTGTGGTCATGTTCCATCCCTGGCCAAAGTCACTCACTTTCTAGAGGTCTGCCTCCAGCGTCTCTTTAAACACCCCCCCCCGGCTTGCAGAAGCTGGCGGTGATGGAAGCTGAAGAACTCTCGGCTGTAAGTGCAGAGCTGCCGCACCGAGTGCAGCGCTGCGCAGCAGGGGATGCTGCAAGGAAAAGCACCGGCTGGACCCGATCCCAGGAGGAGTAAATTCAGGGACAAGCCAACAAAAGAAACGCGTTTACCTGCGCCTCGGCACCCGAGCGAGCCCCTGCGGCAGCAGAGGGGCGCTCCTCCTCCGGACGCGTGGGAACTGTGGCTCGCAGGCGGGAACGCGAGTGTTACTACAGCCCAAGGACCTGCGTCAGCACGACGTTTTCTGTAAGCCCTCAAACCGGGGTGGATTTGGTTTCACTTTTGCGCCAGAGCCAGGTCACAGGTGTCACTTGGGCTGCCAGGGGGCGCCAGTTCCTGGTATTATTGCTTAACGTGGGAGGTAAGATGCCTCATGCACGGTCTCGGCGTGACAACGCTGCGCTCCCACAGAACTAGACTGAGGTCATCCTGCCCGGCCGCTCGCCGGCGGGGAAAAACCCCGGCGCTCGGCTGTTCCCAGCGAGGGCTGATGCCCGTGCAGCGGCTGGTGGCTCTGCGGGGCCAGCCACAGCGCCCCGGCTCCCGCCACTGCTGCTCCCCGAGGCAGTCCCGCGCCCCCGCACCACGGCACGCGGCCCCCCCGGCAGCTCCCCGAAAACACAGCGATGACGCAGTGCAGACCGACGTAGCGTCGCGCGGGGCCGCCCGCCTCCCACAGCCCCACTGCCAGCACGTGACGGCGGCCCGAGCCAGCCGGGGCCAGGCATTGGGGCGGGGCCAGATTAGGGAGGCGTGGCCAGGCCGCGGGGGCGGTGTCATGCTGCGGGACCCGGCGGTGGGACTCCGCCGCCGGGGCGGCGTCAGGCTGCGGGATCAGGCCGCAGCGGCGAGCTCAGGGGCAGGGCGCGGGGGCGCTGCCAGCGCAGCAGGGCGGTGCCGCGGCGCCCCTTGGCGGATGTGGCGTACGGCGCAGCAGGCGGGGCCGCCGTTGCTAGGCGGAAGTTGGGCGGCCGGCGGCGGTTGGCGTTTAAAGGCTCCGAGGCGGTAAAAGGGCGGCGAGCGGCGGCAGAGCGGGGAGGGTTGGTGGGGTCTTTTCTGCTGCGGGAGTGGCTGCGCGTCACGGCGCCCGCCGCAGCAGCCGCCCCGGGGTGGAGCGGGGAGATGGTCTCCAGAGCCGCTGATCGGCTGCTGATCGTCGTCTCCGTCCTGGAAGGTAAGCGGGGCCCGGGAGGGGTCGCGTCCCTCCGGGGCGGGACACCGGCGGCGGTCGCTGCCTGGGGATGTGTTTTCTGTGGGGAGCGCGCGGGGTCAGGCGGGCTGTGTTTGGAGAACGCGACAGGAGAGCTGTGCGCGTGTCTTGGAGCAGGGGGGGTTTCATGGAATCACGAAATGCGTCAGGCTGGCAGGGGCATTTAAGAGTCATCCAGCCCAGCCCCCCTGCAGTGCGCCGGGGCATCTGCGTTGGGTCGGGTCGCTCAGGGCCCCATCACGCCTGACCTTGAATGTCTCCAGAGATAGGCCCTCTGCCAACTCTCTGGGCAGCCTGTTCCAGTGATCCGCCACCCTCACACTTTCTGGAGGTATTTCCCCAGAATAGTGTTGAAAATAAATTGCAGACTCATAGGAGGGCTTGGATTGGAAGGGGCCTCAAAGCCCATTTAGCTCCAGCCCCCCTGCCACGGGCAGGGGCACCCTCCACTAGCCCGGGCTGCCCAAAGCATAGAATATACTGAGTTGGAAATGATCCATAAGGATTATTGAGTCCATAATGAGGCACGATGAAAGCACCCTTCCTTTCCTGAAAAAAACCTTCTTTGCATTACAAAATTTACCTAGCCTGGGTTGTCCTTTATTTCCCCTATCACTGCCGCTCCCAGTAGGTGCAGAGAATGGTCTTTAACTGCTCCCTCTGAATCAAGCCTGTATGTAGGCAGAGGCATCTCAGCATCCTTAGTCTGATCTTTAGCTACAGACACAGCATTGCTTCCATGTAGGCTGTGGAGGCTCAGGTGTTGCAGGCTGGCTGCAGTGTCTTTTTTTCCTGGGCCACACTTAAGGGAAGCTTTGGACGAAACCACTGAGAGTTCAAGTGATGTCTTCAAATAGTTTCACTTGTCGTTTCATTTGTCTGCCCCCCATCCACCCTTGTCAGTATTGTTTTGGTGCTTCAATCCCTTATTAGCAGTCTGTTGTAATGTTTTTCTTTGGTGTTTTTTTTAAAATTGACTTGAACATCTAGTTAATCATTCTGAAATGTATTTCCAAAGATTATACTTACTGAGGTAAAATTAGCATGGGGGGTTCTGTTCGTTTGCATCCTTTTTTCTGCTTTGGGTTATTTGGCATTTTTTTGGCTGAATGCTTTGTCTTTGTCAAGTAAACCCCATTACCACACTCTCCACTCTGCCAAGATTTTTTTCAGCATCAAGTAGTTAGGAAAGCAGCTTTTACTGTTTTTGTTTGATCATGTTTTGCTGGTGGGGCAGTGGTAAGATCTTTAGTAGTGGTAAAACATTCAATCTCTATCTCACCTGTTCACTTGATCTATTTCAAATCATAGAGCTCTCAAAATTAAATAATATTAGTTGTTTAGGTTCTCTCTCTCATTGTTCTTCGTTACATAATGTCACGCTGTTTCTGGATGATTCACAAATAGTCTGTTTCATGTTACATTGTTATTCTGTGTGGGGTTTTTTAATAGGAAAAGCATAGCTTTACAGTAAGCAGAAGGAAGGTGGTATCTGAAATACATATTTTAATGTAATTCTTTTATGGCGTAAATCTGAGCTCTCGCTTCTTATTTTAGTGATGCTGAATGGCAATTACACTCTCTTACAGGACGCTATTTTCCAAAACGACCCAAGCACATGCTTATAGTCGAAGCAAAATTTGATGGTGAACAGTTGGCTACCGATCCTGTAGAACATACAGATCAGCCAGAATTTGCTACTGAATTGGCTTGGGAACTTGATAGGAAAGCACTTCATCAGCACAGGTAATGTTAGAAAGTCAGGTCTAATTTGGATATAATATTTAATTTTCTTGTCTTTACATCTGTTGAAATACATTTTTTTGTGTAACTGTCACTTGAATTATTTAGATATTTTCTTTCAGCCGTACCCTGATCTGCCGTCATGTTGCCACAAGAAAAGTAGTATGTGGCAAGATAAGTGATGTTTAAAGATTCTGAAGGGTATGCTTTTATACCTCTGAAAAAACCTGAGTACTGTGACGCCAACTTAACTTCAAGCCTGAAAAGTCTACACAAAATACTTTTTTAATGTCATGTAGAAGAGTTGAGGAATTGAGTCAGGTTTTTATAATCTGTCAAGTCAAAAGGAAACAACAGTTACACTACCACTGTATTTTGAAAGAAGTTTAAAAGGCTATATTATGTTTGGTGAGAGAAAGACACATAAATGTACTTTATGGTAGATACCTTATCTTTGTCTCTAAACATTGTTAGGTCCTTTGCACAAAAATTTTATGCAGAAGTCCTGTTTTTAAAACACCCTCACAAGGGAAATTCCAGTTTCATGTGAGGTGTATTCCGTATTTCTTTTCTGTAGTTGAAATTACATTTATTTGTCGCTAGTGTCTTAACAGCACTTGAGGCTCTGTGAGGTTCCAGTACAACCTTCTTAGAAATGAATCCTCTTGTTTGTTCTCCCATATAATTACAAATTTTTAGTTGTTCAATATATTCTCAGTTTCTGACCTGAAACTAGTTATGTGGTGAATGAACATCATATTATCGGTACACTTGAAACTTAAGAATTACTTCTGTGAACTAATAGTTGAGATATTTTTTACCTGTTTGGATTTCAACTGAACTCTTCTTTCAGGCTGCAGCGTACACCTATCAAACTCCAGTGCTTTGCACTGGATCCTGTATCTTCAGCTAAAGAGAGTATAGGCTACATTGTACTTGATTTAAGGGCTGCTCAGGAGAAGAAACAGGTATGTTATGGAGTGTAAAGCTTTAAAAATGTGTATTTTAACTACAGTACTGTTACAGATAGCAGAATTAAGGCACAGGTATAACTTTAAAGTCTTGTTTTGCAGTATGACTCCTAGTTGATTGCATAAGTTGGTGATTTTTTTTTTTTTTTTTTAGAAGAGGCATCTTTACTCTGTGTAAGAACATGGGCAGATGAAAATGCTTTTGTACTAATCTTGCACTTCTGAATTTGAGAATTGAAACACTTGTAAGCAATATTTCTACGCAAGTCCAGGATTTAATCGCCTGGGAAAAATTATCAAAGCAGTTGATATCAAGCAAATGAATTGAGTTTCCATCATCAAATGAAGTCTGAAGTGTTTTTTTAATTGGCATCTGTGGAAGATGTGTGCAGTGGTTAGACCCTTAACACAGCATGGACTAAACCGAATATAACCATTTATATGAATGGAATGAGAGTTCCGTGTTGTGCTTGATCAAGACGTATATCTATGGGTCAGAACAGGTCCGTGGTGTCTTCTTTTTACATGATGCTTTCAAAGGATCTGTGCTCGGTATAACTTACTGTGCACTTCCCGTTGAGAACTTGAAGAGTTTTCTGTTCCATTAAAGGTAATGGATGTATTTTTCTTGTTGCCTTACAAATAGGTGGAAATGTGTATTCAGCTAATCTTCCAGGAGTCATCTAGAATCTTTTAATATAATGGTGTATTCAAAATAGACCAAATTCTTTTAAATGAAGCCTGAGGTGTATTTCTGGAGATGAAGTAGAAATGCTAGAACAATTTTTAATGTTTCTGTAACAGTATTATATTATTTTCTTGGTTTTGGGTTTTATTTTTCGTTTTCATTATGTAGGCACCGAAGTGGTATCCTCTGCTTAGTAACAAGTATGCTAAATTTAAATCTGAAATCCAAGTGGGTGTTGTTTTGGAGACTGATTCAAAAGCACTGGTTGATGGCTTTAAAGCAAAGGAGGCACCCCCTAGAGAAGGGAAAGGTAAGTAACATAGGAGTAACACCCACTTTGAATTAGAAATGTTCCTCAGCCAGATGAACATATCCCTTGAGGGCAGGATGCTTTGCCATGCTGATTGCAACCTTCAAGTGGACAGAGTTGCAAGCCGACTGATCTATAAAAACAGAATCAGGGACTCATAGTTTACTCCTATGTGTGTTCTACTCATTTCAGGGCTTTAGAAAGTTCTGCAATGAAAGAAATAAGAAAGGAGTTACTTTACAGATTGCAGTTTAAGTATTTTGGGCTTGGAATTTAGGGCAGTATTTTATTTGATGGTAGGCTGCTTCTCTTCTTATGGGTTCTTCATCTTATCTAAATCATGTTCTGTTGATAACTAACTGTTGTAACTCATTCCACTTTGGGATTCCTTTGTACATTACCCTCAAAAGTAATTAGTGAAATGTGTCAAAAATAAATTAGAGCTCAAATATTAGTGCTAGCAGGTGTTTGTGTGCTGTGCTTTTTACTAAAAATCTTGGTATTTTTAGTGCAAGTTAGTAATTTAAAAAAGCAACTCAAACCCTTAAACTTGATTTTAAAAGACCCCAAAACAAAACCAGGTTACTTCTCCCTTCTTTCCCTAGCCAAATGCCTTCCTACGTAAATTCTGAAAACCAAGCCTGTTTTACTAATGGGTTTTCTTCTATTTGCCTTACAATACTTCGTGGTTTTGCCCTGAAGGTGTCTTTTGTTTAACTCTAACTTCATCTGCTTATCATAATCTCTGGCTGTAGTTTTGTATAAAACAGAGCTTCTGGCCCAGGCATCAAGGACTTGGCTTGCAAGAGCAGTTAAAACACTGAGTTCTGGTGTAATCACATAGCTTCCTCCATCCTTTCAGTAAAGGATAGGAAACAAACCATAGGGGATTCTGCACACTGTAGAGGAGGCAAGGAACTACTCTAAGTGATTTGTTAATCTGCACTTCCCTTGTGATCTTTCTACCTGCAAGCTTGCTAGCTTTTGCTTTTCTTTTGTCATCTCAAGATTAGTGAATACTGTATTTGGGCAGTGGAGAAAAACAAATGTACATTTTTGCAGGTTTAAAGTTAATGTTCCAAGCATTGAGTATGACAGTGCTAGACTACGTGGTTCAAGTCTAGTCAGATAGTTGAAGACACGCTTTCATTTTAGGATCCATGCACTTTGATTTGTTGGGATTTTTGCTTCACTGACCTGAGTGGTCTAAAGGTTCCAGTTTTGAAATGTAGCTTTTTGGTTCTGTGTCCCTGCCCATAGCAGTGTGTTGAAACGAGATGCTCTTTGAGGTCACTTACAACCCAAACCATTCTAGGATTCTGTAACCAAAAGTGCTGTGTGATTATTACTACTTGTGACAACCTGAGGTCTTTTGAAGTTTACTGAATCACTGGCGCAATAGAGTAAAAACTGATACACCAGCATACAAACAATGTTTTATGCACTGAAGACTTTAGATGAAAAATCTTCAAAGGAAACATTCCCAAAGCCTGGGGAATGAGACATAAGTTGTTTCAGTAATTGATCAGGTTGTCATATACAGTTACTGTCTAGCATTTCCTTCAATGACTTAAATAAACAGCATGGTAGACTAACCTATTGAAATATATGTAAGATTCCTGCAGCAGTTTAAGATCACGTTACTTATTTTTCTTGCTTTTCTCTCAGTATCTGCAATTCTTTCTGGACTAGACCCTAAAAGTATTGTGCCAGTCTTGAATGAAGAAGAGGGCTATCATCAAATTGGCCCAGCAGAATATTGCAGAGAATACTTTGTCTTGTCTGTAACAATTGCATTTGCCACACAGTTGGAACAGGTTTGTTTACTTACTATGTGTAGTTTTTAAGAAACACTATCCTGTGTCTTTATTTTTGCCCTCCCATGCCTTATTTCTGGTTAAATTTTTTATTGTCTTGTACATTTCTTGCAATAAATAGCCTTCTTCCATATTTAATTAATATGCGTTAATTTGAATTCTAAAACTTTGTGGTGCTTACATGTCAAATCACAGATGAAAGATCAGAATTCTTTTGGAGCACAGAAACTGCATTTACTTAAACTATGCACTTTTATGACATGCATAAATTTATATTACAGGATAGTATCCATACGCATAATTAAAAATTAAGTATGTAAGTGGTACCCATGTGCTGAAGTTCCAGCAAGATGAAATACCTTTCACATCTGTAAGATATGTGAAACAGTGGAGTTTATATGTTGCCTCAGGGAAGCACTTTACTCGCTTGGATAAAGTGCCATGCTAATGTGATTATTTCAGCTTTAGACCTCAGCTGCTGTGTTTATGCTGTACTATAATACATGGATAGACATGGTTTGATTTGAAAATATAGATATGCCCAAGTTACTGTGAGAGTCACGACTCCAAGCTAGTGTGATTGTAATTCATCTGTAAGTCTCCTTAGCCATGACAGATTTTTTCAGATAAAATAATTTTCCATGTCAGAATTATAGCACCATGTGATGTAAATTTACTGTAATCATTTTGGGGTAGCTTGTGCCTTTTTAGGCATTGAACTTGCAGTGGCTACAGGATGAAGTAGCTTATTCAGGCTGTTCTGGCCTTTGATTCAATCACAGGAGTTATTATATAATAAGTATCTAATGTACTTTGTTTATTTACAGTATAAATATTTTGTGGAGACACTGCTTATTTCTGAATATTTGTGCAGTGCTTGATGTTACTGTATATATGATGTCAGCTACAGTTGCTGGTGCAGATCAATCTTAAAGCCAGTTCAGAATGGGTCATCTTGCAAGTTACTGATACGCTTCTAAAGCAAGATTATTTTTAATCCATTGTGAGTAATTTAAAAGCTTTATTTTTATTTTATGTATGTAGTGCAGGCTAGGATTTAGGTCAGCTGCTTGGCTGTTTGAGTTCTCTTTAAGCTCTTTAATTACCAAGCTAATGCCTAAGGATTACTGTAACTGGACATTAATGAAAGAGATACATTCTTCTTTTCTACATCTTTTTTTCAGTTAGTTCCTAGTACTATGAAGCTTCCTGAACGACAGCCTGAGTTCTTTTTCTACTACTCATTACTCGGAAATGATGTCACAAATGAACCTTTCACTGATTTAATTAATCCAAACTTTGAACCAGAAAGAGCTTCAGTTCGAATACGTAGTACAGCTGATGTCCTCCAAGTTTATCTTTGTGCACAGTCAAAATTGCAGGTAAGCTGTTTCTTCGTCAATGTGGAAGAAAACAAATAATGAAAATAAAATAGTGTGTTTCAGGCTGAAACTGGAAGCTCTTTCCAAAAGTAGATTCTATTATAGTATTTTGGCTGAAATTGATTGCCTTGGTGATACAAGGGCAACCCTTGCAGGGGATTTTATAGCACAGATGGAGTACAGTCTCTTTAGTACGGTCACTGCTGTACGCTGGGCTACATGTCATGATAACACATACTGCTGAAACACGATATTCCTAAACAGGTAATGTGTCATTCCCAAGAGCTTGGAGTTCTGTGACCTGCTCTACCACAGACCACCTGCAACCCCTAGTCCTGCTTTGTACTGCTAGTGATAACCTCACCCACACCAGCTGTTCTGGTCACTCTTGCCTAAGTTCAGAAATCACTGTCTTCAGCACCCTTCATGAATAATGTTTTCCCCATTCATTAGCCAAATACTATATTTAAACACACTACAGCCATATTTGGACTGTTACAGGATATTGCTTACCTTTAGCTATGCCTTCAAATGTGGGGGCATAGTGTGGTGGTGGAGTTACGTTAGGTTATAGTCAGACTCAAGGGTGTCTTCTAATGTAAAGAGTCACTGATTCTCAATATTGGTAGTATTGAAAGCGTTAATGGCAATCTGTCTGGCTTACTCTTATTACAAAACAGGATGTTATTTGGCTCAAGATAATAGAGGGTTTCTAATAACATAGCTGGCAAATAAGACAGTGTTAGCAAGGCAAAGTAAGTCTCTGGACCTGGACCAGAGACTTACTTTTTTTTTTTCTGTAAACTTGTACTGACCATTCTAGTTTTGTTACTTGGGTTATTTTAAGTTAAATATTTTTCTGATGACAGCTTTTGGAGAAGCACAAGTAATATGTTTGCTATTTGATATTTAATCTTGGTCTATAGTCTTGAAACAAATGATTTAATATAAATAACCTGTTATATATAATACGCATGTAGACATATTATAGAGAATTAGGTGTTTCATGTTGATGAATAAGTTTTTGAATAAGAGGTGTGTGGTCAGATCCACATGTTGATTTACAGTGTTCTTTCTTTGCCTTCTCGATAAGCTATTTAAAATACAGGTTCACAGCACTGTATTCCCATCCTTAATGTATTGTTTGAGAATTAAGACTTTAGTCATGAAAGAGGCTAGCTGCCAGACTGAGTGCATATGTATGTATACTGTGTACAATTGTATTAGTGTGTTTATGTACATACACATATGCACGTACTTAGGTGTGTATACGGGCAGCTGATAACTTTTAGCATTAAATCAACAGCGTTTAGTGAACTGGTGTGACTCTGAGAAAGAGAGCAAGTTGGTAGGTAAGTTTTGTGGAGTAGCTTTCACTGACGAAAAGAAATTGCCTTAGACTGTGTTTCTAAGATCCATCTTTTATTTAGGTGTATAGGTATTAAGCTGCGTAAGGACAAAAGAGTTGAGTCAATAGAAACGGTTCTTATCAGGAATACATGATTACTTAATTCTAAAAGTCATTGTTATTGCTGTCTAAATACATGTACAAAAGCTGAACTTTCAAATAACTTTTTACTTTGCGGTCAAGTGTTTTATATGCATATACATTAAAGGCAAGATTCAATGCTGTAGTTAGAAGCCACAGACTATTGAATTTGTTTTCCAGAAGGGATGATAAGACAGGTCCTGAATAGGACAGTGCAGTGATCTGCTACTGTGCTAGTGCTCAGCAAACCCATCCTGTTCAGTAATGAAATTTCATAGCTGTCCTTGTACTCCTCAAAACACTTGTTCTCAGCATGCTGGGACTAGCCTTTGGTAATTTTGATCTGTTGTATTTATGCTGCCTTTAATAGAAGGTGAACAGGAGGTTCAAGTGGAAGTCCATGTGTGAAAGGTTTTACTTTTTAGCGCTTCTATATGTGTACAGATCCATCTTTGCTGTGGTGACCAGTCTCTTGGAAGCACTGAAATACCACTATCAGGACTACTGAAGAAAGGAAATGTGGAGATCAGTCAACACCCTGTGGCAATAGAAGGAGCATTCATCCTTGTTCCACCAAATAGAGCTAAACAGAAGCTACCCCAGTTGCCTTTGGATATGGCTCCTACTGTTGGAGTATCTGTAGTTCTGCAAAAGGAGAGCTTAAGTGCCCAGGTATAGCTTACTCATTTATTGTTGGTTTAGATGCTGTTGCACAGTCTCATGTTAAAATAAATTGTAGAAGAAACCCTGAAATAATAAGTTAGTTTGCGTGAATAATCCTTTTATTGCTTCATTTTTATCTGTCAAAAATGTCAAATTATAAAAAAGTTGTAGACAGAATTTTTCAGTGCAAGCCACAGTCAATAATCAAACTATGTCATTTCCTGCAGCCCTTGATTCCCTCAAATGTTCCAACTGAACCTAAAGAGCGACAGGAGAAAGTTCTTTCACCTATTGGCAGAAAAACAGAGGGTCTGCAGCAGATATCCCAGAATGTGCCGTCTCGAGCTGAACACTCATCTCCAACAGAAGAGGAAGTGACAGGAAGTGAAGTGGAAAGTCTTAAGTTTGAAAAAGACACAAAACTAAAGAAAAAGGGTATGTGGTATGAAATTTTCTTGCCCAGTTGTCAGATCTGTTCTTGATCATGTACTGATTCGTGGTGCTGAATTTCAACCAGGGTTTTTTTCATGTAAACCATAATGATTTTGTAATTTGAATATATCATTGTTGAAAACTTGAAAGAGCTGTTTTGGGGATATGGTGATGTGTAGATTACAAGTGATGTCAAATGGTCATCAGCTTTGAAAAAACAATACTAGGAATGTCTGGAATTCCCTGAATTTTGGAAGAGGATTGTTCAGTATAAAACCTCTTAAACTGACTTGCTTAGCAAGGAGATTGTGGTCTAGTGTTCACATATGTTTAATAAAATTGGCAAGAGAGGCATGGATTTTCTGAAGAGTTTATTGTGTGGGTAATAAACTGTGAAAACAAATGTTCATGCTGTACAGATTCCTGGACAAAACCAAGCACCTAGGCTGTTTAGCTTGCCCTTTTATGGGGACTTGGTAGCCCACATAACTTACTAAGCCTTACCTGGTGTTTTTGATTTGAGGACTGGGTTGGGGCAGCAGTCAAAGTGAAATAGTTGAGAGTAATGAAATAAAGTTCAGGTGTTGGACTCAATCTCTTGAGGTCCCTTCCAACCTCTATAGTTCTGTGGTTTGATTCAGAAAGAATGTTGGTTTGCTAAACACTACTGAATATGCGTCGTCTTAAGGGATGATTTATGGATAAAGAATGATTACTTTTCTAATGATACTTATTTATTACTGTTCTTTTGAGCTTTGTCCTAAAGACACTCAGTTCTGTAGAGCAAAATCTGTGTCCTGCAGCGTACTCTCAGGATTTGTCTGTTAATTCAGCCATATTTTCTTTTCATCCCAACTGATCTTAGCTAAGCAAATATTAAGTCCTTTAAATGGAAGGTATCGTGAACCCAGCAACTAGTTCTAATCTGCAGTTAAGAAATCAAGAATTTTGCTTTCATACTAATGGCAATAATGATTTTATAACTAATTTTCGGTAAGATGTAAAACATCTCACTTCATGTTTATCATTCAGTGCTAGTGACTGAGTCTTGCCAAGAAGTTAACAAGCACCGTACTGAAGAGCTTCCAGTTTCCAAATCAGAGAGCAGAGCAAAGTCACCTCTACCGTCATGTCTGCAAAATTCCAGTAATACAAAATTTATTAAATCTAGTACCTTGAATGAAATTTGAGTGTGTAGCAACTTAAATGAATTTTAGTGATAGTCCGTCTGCAACTTTTGTTCTGTTGTCTGTGACAGCCTTAAACTTTGGTTCAGCCACTTCATTGCACCAAGCAATCTAGTGATACTTTACTTGTATGACTGAAAATTATTTGTTTTCTATGTTCTGCTGACCAGCTCATGTAAAAGTATTACTGAACTTTTTTATATTGTTACTGTTAATGCAGTAACTTCTCAAAGAAGGGGGAAAATAAATTCAGTGCTAATAACAGAGTATTTCTGTACACATGACAAAATATAAACTATTTTTTATATATCCATTAAGAAAGAGGATCAGAAAAAAGCAGCGCTTTCACAAGGGAGTTGGGTTCTTCTCTGACAGTTTTTTACTTCTTTCACTCCTTTACTATCTTAAACATTTTTAAGCTATGCCTCTTAGAGACTGTCTGTAAAGCTGGTAGTTTGACCAGTTCCTTTTTGACAGTAGTGTTGGGTGCTAGTGGAGGGTCTTGGGAAGCCTGGATGCAGTTGGACGGGTGCTCACTGTAGCTTCTGCTTCTGAAATTATAAAATGGATGACAGAGTAGGTGGGTTCTGATCAAAGGGCATAAGTAGATGTGACTTACCAATGTAGTAAGAGCATTTGATTTAAATAGTTGAACATGAGACTGATGTAATAAAATAGTTGATGCTTTCTTATTTAATCACTACACTTGACCTGGTGCTCTGTCTCTTTCAGTCCCAAACTAAAAATGCTGGTCAAGTCAAAGAAAACTAAGCTATTACAAATAATATTTTTTTGTAAGCCCACCTCTTCTTCATGCCCTGAAGTTGGCTGGTAGCAACTATGTAAAATGTTGAAACTGAAGTCTTATAGCATCCCCCTGAAGAATTTCATATCTTGGATCTTAGTCAAAAGTTTTCAGTGAGATAATTGAAATTTAATTAAAGAAGGAAAAATATTAACAGAATATTTTAAGAACACTTGAAGTATACTGGGGTTTTGTGGGGGGGGGGTTTCTGTGGAAGCAGCAACTGGATATTTTTCATAGTTAACAAGAAATTGAAAGCCCTTGGGGACGCAAACACAAAACTATGTGTACTTGTATTTTAAATGAGACTTACCATTATATCTTGTTACTTTGGGCAGAACAAATCATTAAAAATGCACACAAAACTTATTCTGTGTTTTCAGCTGATAATGGTCCAGTAGCAGCACGTCAGCCCAAACTTGTGAGTGCATCCAGTTCTTCCGAGCCTGTGTCAGAGAAAATTGTCATTCCAGCAGCCTCTCACCATTTTTGCTTTTCAATAGACTTACGAAGTATACGTGGTCTGGAGGTTGGATTTCCAATAAATTGCATTTTAAGGTATGATTTATTGTCGTTCATCTCATTCCTGGTAATAGCAGTGTTTTTCCTCTCAAGACAAAGACTTCAGAATCTGACTAATTGCTGGCAGTATGCTGGCCGTTGGTTTTTATCTTATTCTCAGAAGCCAAACACTTTGGAATGTTCATTTGGCTCATCACTAACCTTCTGAGTATTACAGCATTACAAAATATTTGCAATGCTTCACCTGCACTGTAATTTGTATTAAATCTCAATTGAAGATCTGAGCTCAGACTTCATTCAGAAAAGGACTGGCTGCCATTCTGACTGATTGAAGGAGTGATTTCTGTAGCTTTCCACATCTCCACCAGCAACTCCTTGCAGTGATCTAGTAATAGACAGATCACCTCATTTATGTATAACAGTGAGTCTAAAGGAAAGGCATTGCAGTCTTACAGGGAAAAACTAGTATTCTAAATGCAATTTTTTGAGTTTTTTGACAGTCTTTGAATACAGGAATGCATTCAGGAAGCAAGCTTTAGTAGGGAGTAGTAGCAAATTTTATTACATTAATTTGTGGAGTTACAGAAGAGAAGAGTTGGTGTGGGAGAGTGAAGTATTTGAAAACACAACTAGTACAGATGACATGATTAAGGGTTTTCTGTGTAGGCTATATTATTAAGGAGTATGCAGAAAACAGTACGATGACTAGTATTTTGTTACATCAAAGCTTTTTTGCATAACATTCCAAAAATTAGTTTGCTTCAGAACAGTGACAACAAATAGATTTTTTTGTTTCATGCACTTCAATTTTTACACTCAGTGATGAATATGGCAAGAAACTGAAGGGGAGAAATATCCACACATATAAATACTAAGGAAAATTGCAGGGTAAAAATTGCATTTTCACTGTGTATTTGGAGCATTATTTCATTCAGGTCTAAACAAGCTCTTTAAACAGTTTTGCATAAGCAGTTGCAGTAGGAAATATTATAAATGGCAGCATTTGATGCAGCATTATTTTATTACATCTTGGCCGACAGCTGGCATCATCAGTTTCAGCAAAGCAAAGTTCAAGAGGTTCTTGGCCTCCCTATGTGGTAGTTCATCATACACTCGATTGTGCTAGTACAGTAGTTTCAGGCCACATTGTAAATCGTATTGGTAAAATGATTTGACTCCTTTCCATGAATTAAACTGTGGAATTAAAAAATAAATTGATCAAATGTGAGCAAGGTTTTCAGGTGGTTCTGACACTGTATATAAATATACTTAGTTAAAAATTATTTGTGTTAGACCAGTCTTAGTTGTAAATATAGTTATAGATCTTCTGAAGTAGCAAACTACATCTGAATATTCCTTTCTTCCATTTCTCTGCTTAATATAATGATTGCAGAGTTTCAATAAAGATCATATGTTTGTGAGTGCACGGGTTATTAAAGCTTTTTTATCAAAATAACATCAAATATAATTGAAGGTAGATCAGAGTGCTCTAGTAAGTGAAAACATGGATATCTGAGAACTGAATTCTACTGTTGGATATATTTGTGGAAATTTTGCACAGTGCTTCAGTAAAAGGTGTCTGAATAGTCTTTCTTGTTGCAGAAGGTGTAAGAAAAAAGTATTGATTAAATTAATATTTTATTTTCTTCATTTTTTATTAGGTACTCATATCCATTTTTTGGCAGTGCTGCACCTATTATGACAAGCCCACCTGTAGAAGTCAGAAAGAACATGGAAGTCTTTCTTCCACAGTCCTACTGTGCATTTGACTTTGCAACTATACCTCATCAGCTTCAAGATACGTTCTTAAGGTCATAAGTTGCATTCTTTTTGTCTTAATTACACTTTTTCTAGTTTTCATTGTAAATGCAGTCACAAGTTCAGTTTTTTTACTAAATTCTCAAATTGATGATCTTAAGTAAAGAATCCAAGTGTTAATGCCAATGAATATTTAATACATTGCTCTTCCAGTTTCTCTGTTACTTACATTTAAAGACAGGGACTCTAAAATTCTTGCTTCTATCTCTTGACTGCTCATGCAGAGATTATTGCGTAGAGGAATAAGTGCTGTTGCTGTTACTAAATTAAAGTTTGATAACATATTCTTAACAAACCACTAATTCAAAAGAAATAGAAAAGGGTATGTGTTTTTAATACACAATGACTATCCAATAAGTTTAAAAATAAAAGTACCTAGTAAGCTGAATGTAGTATTGAAGGCTGTGGTACAGTTTTCCCAGTAGTACCACCAGCTTTCAGTAATTAAGATAGGGAATACAGTATCATTAAAATCGTGGTATTGTGAAGGTGGTAGAGGAAATTTATTCTGTGAGTGGCAGTGACCAAAGTTTGTTTCTACTACCTATTTCTAAATGAAGATGATCTTAAGTTCATTCAGTAAATCACTTCCACTGCAGTATTGTTTTTTCTAATTGGAGAAAGGAAGGATAATCAGACCAAAATGAGTAACTGGTGGAAAAGACAGAAAATCAGTCAGTTTTACTTCTCTGTGAGAGGCAGTAAACTCATTTCATGTGTGACAATTTTGACCATCACTGATTTGGGATGTTACTTTTAGAGCATGAGGTCTTTTCCCCAAATGAACAGAAACAGGAATGTTTAGTCTTGTTCTGATGCCAAAATCACTTTTTTTTTCAGATTACCTCTCCTGGTTGAATTGTGGCACAAAGATAAAACTGCTAAAGATTTACTTCTTGGGATGGCAAGAATTCAGCTTTCAGATGTTTTGGCTTCAGAAAAAACACGGTTCTTGGGTGGTAGTGGTGAACAATGCTGGCGTCAGACATGTAATGAAACAGTCAGCATCACAGCAGCACAAGGGTAAAACCTTTTTAAAAAGTACTTAGTAGCAAGATTTGAAAAATGGTATATTTAATGTTTTCCTGGAAGGGGGCAAACTTCCTGTGTGCCTTTTTGGATATGTAAACAGGCTGCAGAGTACTGTAATACAGGGGTGGAAGTAGGCATCCGAGAGATTAAAAATTAAATTGTTACAACCCCACACAGCTACCAGAGTCGTCATAATAAAACTTTGCGTAATTGTGATCTCAGGTAGGCTTCAGAGACACATTTAAGAAATAAACTGGAAAAAGTTACTGAGGCAGTTTACTGAGTAAGTTACTTAAGCAAAGCCTCTGATATTCCAGAAAATAGTTAAGACTCTGTCCAGCGTGGTTTTATGTGCAGCTGACTTTAGCAGAGGTTGGGAGGGCAGATACATCAGTAGAGTGGAGAGGTTTCCTATTTCAGGACTATACCTGTTGACAGTAACAGGGATTTGAGCTTGTGTACAAAAGGAACAGTGCTACTAGTGAATACTCTGAAGATGAATATTTACATAGAGAAATACAGTCTTTATATATTGTTATTTTTGTCTGGTGTCCTTAGTGAAGCTGTGAACTGTGCTAGCAGTCAGTGTGTGGACTCTCATCTTCTGTGTGATAACAGAACTTGATTATGCCTTTAGAAATAGTTGCTATTAAAACTGGAGTTGGTTTTAAACCTCTAATCCAACAGAAAATTAAGCATCCTATATTTAACATGCAGGAAATGTCAAGTTACTGAAAGAGTGTTGTCTTTGGTCCTCTCCAATTGATAAAATTTGATCTTTTTTATGCGAACTTCAGTGTAGCCTGACTCTATGGAGAGTTATATTGTGGTCTCATGAAGGTTCACACGTTCACCAGTAATTATTTTTTTTAAACAGAAACCTGGTTCTGCACAAAACTTAATAACCACTAGATGGCATTCTCAAAGTGTAATCCTGTCTCCATTCTGGCTTTTCTCTTGATGGTGTAAAGTTCTTTTTACACTGATATGTTATACTGGCTTAATCACTCAAGACTTCTCAGGTCCACTACCTTGAATCTTATGTTTTAACTAGTGACCAATAGAGTGTTGTAAAAATTTAAGGCACTCATTTATGTGTTTATTTACGTGAAGCACAAATGTTTGGTGTTGATTACTTTTTTCCATACAAAGAACTGTGTAGAAAACTGCACCTCTGTAAAAATATAGATGTATGAATCATTCCCAAGGTTAGAACAATATACATGGGTGACCATGTTTGGACCTGCATGTAGACACCTGTCTAGACTCTCTGAGCTTAGGTGGAATGTTTTAGCACTTAAACTTTGCTGTTCTGTGTGTTGTCTGAAATTCACTTTCTGTGTTTCTAAGATTTTTCTTCATTTTTGTAATGCTGTTTATAGGTCAGGCAACAGAATAGCAGATCTTTCATATGCTATCACGTTGGAAGACTACGGGCTTGTGAAAATGCAGGAAGTTCTGGTGTCAGATTCTTCTCAAGTAAATTTTACATAAATCTTATTTTTTTTTCTTTGAAAAGTTGTTTTTCCAGTTAAAAATCCACTGTTGTTGTATCAGCATGTAGGTGCTGGTCAACAGCGGCATGTCCCTCCCACTCAGCCTCATGTCGCAGCTGATCACCCAGAACCTCGAGAAACTCTTGAATATAAGGCAGCGCTGGAGTTAGAAATGTGGAAGGAAATGCAAGAGGACATTTTTGAAAATCAGGTTTTTACTGTTTATTTTCTAAACTGTATTACTGCTAGAAAAGCTTTAGCAGAATTGGTGAGAAGAGCGTTAACTACATTTTCCTTAAACTTTGGCACTGATTCATGTAAGAACTAAATTTCGCTCATACGGAGTATTGAAACATCAAATGTACACAAATATCTCCCATGCACTAAAGAAATCTAATTCTTTTCAGTTAAGTGATTGAATTAGTTACTAGGTGGTGAAATACAAAATACTTCATTCACAGTATTCCCTTACTGTTTGAACAGTAGATTTTCAAGATTTGCAGTCTTGGTGTTAAATATTAACAGTGCATTTCTTTATTCTCAGTTAAAATCCATTGCTGTGTTTCTACTCTTGAAGTTATTCTAGGTGCTCACAGGGTCACATGCTTCTTTTTAAATCTAGCTTCTATTTGTCCTGATATTTTTCTCAAACTTGGTCTTACTTTGCTTTTTGTACTTAAAAGCCAGAAACATCGTTCACTGTCAGAATTGTACCTTGAATTATGTAAATCAGTGTAGTAAATTCTGCTAGTACTTTCTCCTTTAAAGTTGCACTTTTGAACAACTTTGATTTGGTTCTCTAATTTGGGGGTTGTGTTCCTTTTTTGGCTTTCTAAAGCTTAAAGAAAAGGAAATGGCCCACATGCAAGCACTTGCAGAAGAATGGAAGAAAAGAGACAGAGAGAGAGAAGCATTAGTGAAGAAAAAGGTAAGGAAACTCATACTCACTGCAAGCCTCATTGCAAATCTTGTATCGCTAAAATTTGACAAGGTATTTGGTAACTATAATATAGAGGAAAGTGTCTGTGACTAGTCTTCACACCCACTCCTGTGAATTTATCTCATTTTTCCACTGTTTTAGACTAGAAGTAACCCTTAATTATAGAATACTTGTTAGAAATGCTTTCTTTCTCTGAGGGCTTTTTAGCTTTAATGGCCTTTCACTTGTATAGTCAAAAAACACTTTTACAGCCCGGCTGTGTGTGGTAACCTGCTAGCCTTCATTGTGTTATAAAGAAAGGTTCTCCATTGTGATTTTATCATTAAGAGCTAGAGATTTGTTTTATATGTTGTTGTAGTTTTGTGCAGCTGGGTTCTGGAGGAGAAGGGGGGCTGCAGGGGTGGCTTCTGCAAGAAGCAACCAGAAGCTCTCTGCATGCCTGACAGAGCAAACACCAGCTGGCTCAACACCAGAGTCATTGCTGACCAAGGCTGAGCCCATCAGCCATGGTCACAGCACCTCTGGGAATCACAGAAGAAAAATACACAAGTAGATGCTTTTTCCCACCAGAGAAGGGAAGGAGAAGATGTAAGAAACTGTGCAGAGAGCAAGGCTGGTGAAGCAGGTGAGGAGGCATCCCAGGTGCCAGAGATAATGATGCCCCTGCAGCCCCTGGAGAAACTCATGGTGGAGCAGGTGTTCTCCTATAGCTCATGGAAAAGGCCAAGACCCCACCTGAAGCCGATGGAGAGACCCACACTGGAGCAGGCGGAGGCATACAGAAGATACTGTGATCCATGTTGGAGCCTCTGGCAGCTCTTGCAGCCCATGGAGAGAGATAGAGACACAGAGATGAGCAAGAGATCCATGACAGAGGAGGTTTGCTGAGGAGGAGGCTTGTGATTCTCTGGAGGACAAGACTGGAGCAGTCTGGGCATGAGACAGACATTCTGTGATTTGTAACTGCACCCCATTGCAGTGACCCATACCGGGGCAGCTGGTGAGGAGCTGAAGCCCCGTGGGAAAGGACTCAACATTGGAGAAGTTTCTGAAGGCCTGTCTCCTGTGGGTGGCACCCCATGCTGCCGAAGGGGGAGGGTGTGAGGAATGCTCCCCTAGCCAAGAAGGAAAACAACTCCTGAGGAACTGACTGAAAGCCCCATTCCCCCTATTACCCACCCTTCCCTGTGCCACAGTGAGGGGGAAGAAGGGAGCGAAATCATGACTAAACTGAAGCCTGCTAAGAAGGGGGGAGGTCCTTTAAGATCTGGTCTCACTTCTCATTACCCTGGTGTCACTGGGTGTGCACTGTAATAAATGAGAGTGTTTTGTTTCCCTTATTCTGTGTTGAGTCTGTTTTGCCCATGACGCTGCTTGTGGAATGATCTCTCCCTGTCCTTAACTCCTAAGATGCTTAATATATATTTTCTCCCCTGTCCAGCTGAAGAGGGGAGTGATAGAGCACCTTTGGTGGGTGTCTGGCCTCCAGCCAGGGCTGAACCACTACATACATAAATTTCTAAAGAAATATTACCAATATTTTATATTACAGCAAAAGTAAATTCTTTACCAGTTTTAAACATTATTGTAAGAAAAAGTGCCTTTTTTGTTCTTTTAGGTAGCAGAATATACTGTTTTGGAAGAACAACTTCAGAAAACCCTGAGAGATCTAGATAAGCGAGAACGACAGCTTTTTAGTGCTGAATCAGAGGTAAAATGTGTTTGATCATTTTAAATGGTGCAATTCCATGAGTTACTTCTGTAAGGCTTGTTGTCTTTTCATATAGCCAGTTGTGACCTATGTATAAGAACTGAAATAGCACATTCATACGGATACATAGAGGAGCACTAATTTAAACCAAGTTTTTTACGACACTTTCTTTATTGCAGTGGAAATCAATGGACTTTTAAGTAGGTTGTTATAGAACTTTATCTACTATGTGATGCAGCCCTGTCCCCCCACCACCAAAACCTTGCCATGCAAACCTTGCCAACCAAAATTCTTTTGTGGGTTTTTAAAAGAATTTTTAAAAATTAGAGTGCCAGTGGACACCGTTAAACATCTGAAATATGAGATATTTAACATATCTCAATTATAAATTTGGTAGAAAAGTGCCTTACTTCAAACAGTAGTTGCTAGATTATCTACTGAAATAGGAGAAGGTGACAGAGCTGGGAGAAACTGCTTCTGTCCCGGTTTGGTTATCCAGCAATTTGATAGTGTACCTGTTTTGTATTTTTTTACAGTAACAGGGCAAAAGATGCAGGAGAAACCAGTAGCTACCACTGTTTATGTATCTTACTGAATACCCCAAAGATGAGGAAATGGGGTGTGAGTACTCAGGGAAACTAGTCTTATGAATAAAGAAAAAAATTAAATGCCTGTCTTTATACTTCAGAATACAGTCACAGTTACGTAGCTAAACTGCTGTGGTGACTTAGCAGCCCAAGAAGTTCTCTTCTTGCTCCTGCAGTCTAGATTAATTTTATCACATCAAACCCTCATGTGATTCTGAACAAAACTAAGAAAGTCCCAGTGCAGTGACTGGCTGGTTGAGCTTTTATCCTGTTCTGTACTCAGGGTCTCTGAAGATGCAGTCCATGCTGTAAATATTGTCTGACACTAACATCTTGGCAAAATATCTTGTGCTTAAGTTTGGCCAAATGCATTTCAGTCTTAGTAAAATAATTTATTCTGAATCTCATACATACTTGTCTCAAAACTTGCTCTAAATTTAGTGAGAATCTGACCTGAGGGCTTAGAGATAATAAAAATCATGGATTCCAAAAGTGTCTAGACGAAATTATGTAGGGTTCATTTAGCAATTGCACAGCTTGAGAAATGAGACTTTGAAGAGGTTTCTATTCAGCTAAGTTATCTGAGCCAGTAACATCTTTTGAGAAAGTTCAGATGTGTCAAGAACTGTGTTCTTGTTGAACTCAAAGAGAAATTCTCCCAATGTGCTCAATTTGACTGTAGTCTTACTCATCTAAAAGCATCCTGTCTGTAGCTATGACTTCACTGTTTCTGCAGTAAGCAGGTATATTTAGCTGCTTTGTTTGTGGTAGAAAGGTGGATAGAACACTTATGTCTATCGTTCCCATGTAGAAAGTACAGTGGAGATACATAAGGTCTGTTTTCACAACAGTCAATAAGTGTATTTGTAGCCCAAATTTAGTAACTTGCAGGTCATTAGTTTAAAAAAATATATAGGAAAGAAATAAAAGAGTGTATAGAAAAAAACCACAACGGATTTTCTATTGTTTAATTTCTAAAATGGATAGCAGTTCTTTTCTGTCATGAGTAGTAGTAGCACTTTTAAGAGACTCTGAAAATAAAGTTCTTGCACCTGTGGATTGATATAAATATGTCTCACTTTTAAGCTTCAAAGAGTGAAAAAGGAGTTGCAAGCAGAGCATGAACGAAATCTGCAGGAGCTACAGGATTCTGTACGGCGAGTGAGAGAGGAATGTGCACACCAGATTGAGCTAGAAAGGTCAA
Organism: Laterallus jamaicensis coturniculus; assembly: GCA_022605575.1. Taxonomy (NCBI): domain Eukaryota; kingdom Metazoa; phylum Chordata; class Aves; order Gruiformes; family Rallidae; genus Laterallus; species Laterallus jamaicensis. The sequence continues at coordinate 21,738,386 of JAKCOX010000010.1, forward strand.
AAATCAAACAGCTGGAAGAAGACAAGCTTCGTGTACAACAGCAGGTAAGTACACTTAATGTTTCTGGGTCAACTACTTAAGCATTTTTTTATATGGGCAGTGTTGAGCAGTGGTTTTAAGGCAAGCACTTTCTGGCAACTTCGTAGTAAACATTTTATCTATTTTCATTGCGCTCTATGCTGGGATCCATTTGCCTTGCTCAGTATGCAGTGCAATAGCTAGATTTTTTTTAACACTGAAAATCAAATTCTGATTGCAAGCATGCACTACAGGTAGATCCTGAACAGCAGTATACCTTTCAGTAATTTAGAATCACAGAATATCCTGAGTTGGAAGGGACCTACAAGGATCATAAAATCCCAACTCCTGTCTCCACACAGGGCCAGCCGAGTCAGAGCATGTGACTGAGTGCATTGTCCAGATGCTTCTTGAACTCAGTTAAGCTCGGGGTTGTGACAACTTCCTGGGGAGCCTGTTCAGTGCTTGACCATCGTGTCAGTAAAGAACCTCTTCCTCATATCCAACCTAAACCTCCTCTGCTGCAGCTTCATGCTGTTATCTTAGATTCTATCACTGATCACCAAAGAGAGGAGATCAGTGCCTGCTCCTTCACTCCCCCTCATCATGAAGCCACAGACCACAATGAGGTCTCCCCTCAGCCTCCTTTTCTACATCATGAACAAAGCAATGGACTTCAGCCTCTCTTCATAAGACTTCCCCTAAAGACCATTTCCCAGCCTTGTTGCCCTACTCTGGACACTTTCCAGCAGTTTCATGTCCCTCTTGTACTGTGGCACCCAAAACTGCTCACAGTACTCAAGCTGAGGCTGCACCAGTACAGTGCAGATCAGGACAGTCCCCGCCTGGACCCGCTGGCAGTGCTGTGCTTGATGCACCCCAGGATACAGTTGGCCCTCCTGGCTGCCTGGGCACACTGCTGGCTCATGTTTAACTTGCTGTCACCCAAGACCCCTCAAATCCCTCTCAGCACAGCTGGTCTCCAGTGTCTCAGCCCCCAGTCTATATGTACAGCCGGGGTTGCCCCTTCTCAGGGGCAGAATATGACACTTGCCCTTGTTAAGCTTCTTGTGGTTGATTCCTCAGCTCTCAGACCTGCCCAGGTGTCTCTGCAAGGCATCTCCACCCTCAACAGAGTCAACAGCTCCATGTTTGATGTAGTCTGCAAACAATTAATTGTTAGCAATTAACATCACAGGATTGGCATATCCCCAAGAGTAAGAAATCAGGCAAGAGATTGATTGAGTGAAGAGCTTCTGGAAAAGCTCAAGTGGAAGAATTACTGACCACTTGGGAAGGCTACAGGAATGCTGTTAGGGTATGCAGGGATCAAATGAGAAAAGCCAAGGCCTCTTTGGAGGTAAACCTGACAAGGGATGTCAAGGTTAACAGGATGGGCTTCTTCAAGGAAAAGGGCCTCTTCAAAAGGAAAACTACGGAAAATGTGGACCCATTGTTGAATGAGGCAGGTGTCATGGTGACAGAGGATGCACGGAAGGTGGAGTTACTGAATGCCTTCTTTGCTTCAGGCTTTACTGCTCAGGCCAGATGTCAGGAGCCCCAGACATTGGCAGTAAGAAAGTCTGGAAGAAGGAAGATATTCCCTTGGCTGAGGAAGATCTAGTTAGTGACCAGTTAAGTTGGATATGCAACAAGTCTGTGGGTCCTGATGGGATGCATCTGCAAGTGCTGAGACAGTTGGCAGAAGTCATTGCTAAGCCACTCTCCAGTCATCTGTGAAAGATCCTGGAGAACTTGTGAGGTGCCTGAAGGTTGGCGGAAAGGATATGTCACTCCAATCTTCAAATAGAGCAAGAAAGACAACCCAGGAAACTACAGGCCAGTCAGCCCCATCTCCGTCACTGGCATGATAGTGGAGAAGCTTGTTCTGGGGCTCATCTCAAAATACGTGGAGAAAAAGACTATCAGAAATAGTCAGCACAGATTCACCAAAGGAAAGTCATGTCTGACTAACCTGATAGCCTTCTACAAGGGCCTGGGTGAACCTAATGAGGTTCAACACTGCCTAGTGTCAGGTGTTGCGCTTGAGCTGGAAGAATCCCAGACATAGATACAGACTGGGAGAAGAGCTTCTTGAGAGTAGCCCTGTGAGAAGGACTTGGGGATTCTGTTGGATGTGAAACGTAACATGAGCCAGCAGTGGCTCTTGCAGCTCACAAGGCCAATGGTATTGGGCTCCATCAGAAGAGGGGTGGCCATCAGGGACAGGGAGGTGATTGTCCCTCTCTACTCTGCCCTCCTGAGGCCTCATCTGGAGTCCTGTGTCCAGATTTGGGCCCACCAATAGAAGAAAGATGTGGAACTGTTGGAGAGGGTTCAGAGGAGGGCCACAAAGATGATTAGAGGGCTGGAGCACCTGCCCTCCAAAGAGAGGCTGAGGGAGCTGGGCTTGTTCAGCCTGGAGAAGAGAAGGCTGCGGGGGGACCTCATTGCAGCCTGCCAGTACCTGAAGGGAGATTATAAGCAGGAGGGGATTCGACTTTTAAAAAGGATAGACAATGGCAGGACAAGGGGGGATGGATTAAAACTAAAGGAAGGAAGGGGGGATATCAGGGGGAAGTTTTTTACAGAAAGAGTGGTGAGGTGCTGGAACAGGCTGCCCAGAGAAGTAGTGGATGCCCCATCCCTGGAAGTGTTCAAGGCCAGGTTGGATGGGGCCCTGGGCAACTGTGTGTAGATCCAGGCCTGAGGTTGGTGGCCCTTCCTGTGGCAGGGGGGTTGGAGCTTTATGATCCTTGGGGTCCCTTCCAACCCTTGCCATTCTATGATTCTATGAAGGGCATGACTGGATGGAGAGCAGTGGGTGTTTACCTTGATTTCAGTGAGGCTTTCAACACTCTCTCCTGTAGCATCCTCATAGGCAAGCTCAGGAATTGTGGGTTAGATGAATGGACAGTGGGGTAGATCGAAAATTGGCTGAAAGACAGAGCCCAGAGGGTTGTGGTCAGTGGTACAGAGTCTAGTTGGAGACTTTTAACAAGTGTTGTTCTGCAGGGATCAGTCCTGGGTCCAGCCCTGTTCAAAATATTCATCAAGGACGTGGATGAAGGGACAGAGTGTACCCATAGCAAGTTCCCTGATGATACAAAGCTGCAAGGAATGGCTGTGCTGCCATCCAGTGAGATCTGGACAGGCTGGAGAGCTGGGCAGAGAGTCATCTTAGGAAACTGAGCAAGGGGAAGTGTAGGGTCCTGCACCTAGGGAGGAGTAACCCCAGGCACCAGTACAGGCTGACCTGCTGGAAAGCAGCTCTGTGGAAAAAGACCTGGGAGTGCTGGTGAACAACAGGTTAGCCAGGAGCCAGCAGTGTGCCTTTGTCCAAGAAAGTCAGTGGCATCCTGGGGTGTAAAATTTTAAGTCAGTACTAGGTGATTTTTTTAGCAGTTAGGAAATTGGACAATTTGTCACTAAATAGATTAACTCATTGCTAAAATTTGAAGTACATAGCAAGTAATCAATCTTCATAAACTTTGGTGCTTTTCATTTCTGTTATGTGACAGTGATAGGCCTACAATAGCTTTGACTATCTGACTTTGAACAACTGTATCAACCAAAAGCATATTTTTGTATTAGGAAGAGTTGTGCTGGGGTTTTGTGGGGTTTTTAGTTTAATATTAAACACTGATATGGTGATGTGAAAAGAGGCTGGTTAATGCGCTAATCGCAGGACAGTGAACTTTCTCAATATAGATAATACAAAAGGTGCTGCTAATCTAGAAGATACTAATCTTTATTCTACTGAACAGTCACTGAAAGGAGATGAGAAGTTTCAAACTGCAGAATGTAATTCATTTCAAAGTGATAAGTGGGTAACTTCTGTATCATCCTGTGTTGTTGGCAGCTACCAATACTGGATCAGTCCAGATAAGATAGCCAACAGTTCCTCAGGCTTAAGTGGCCAATGCCACCAGCTAGCAGTAATCTTCCAAATTAATTCTTTTGACATCCACTGACTTTTCTAGCAAGGCTGCAGTACCATCAGAATCACTTTATTTTACCTATTCAAAACAGACATACTGTGTTAGACCAAAGATCCTGTTAGCTCAGCATTCTGTTGTAGCAATGGTTGAATTTAGAAGGCAAGAAAACAAGAAATTGGACAGAGAGCAAGTACAGTTTTGATATATCCAGTAGTATCATCAAGTGTAGTCTCTGCCAAAAAGAACATTTCATGTTCACTGTCCATCAGTGAAAATTTTCTTCATGAACACATCTGAACCCTTTTAAAAAGTATTTCTACTTTTAATGTTGCAACATCCTGTAACAATGAGTTCTAAAACTTAATTATGTGTTCTGTATTTTAAAACTTTTGTTCATTTTAAGCAATGACCTTAATAGTTTGTTGCTTAATATAATTATGAAGACTACTTTGCCTGTGCTACATGCTGTTCCTGACTGCTTAAGTGTCTGTAACTGTCTCTTCCAAACACGAGCCCCACTCTTTTGTCTGGCTTTGTATAAAGGCCGTTACTTCTAGCTTATCATCCTGGCTGTCTTTCTCTGTGTCGTTCCTACTATTTTATATCCTACTCATGCTTCAGTGTGAGGTGGCTGTTACTTGGTATTTTGCACAAGACAAGCATTTTTTTTTTGTTGTGTTTCTTTACCTGTTGGTGAGAGGTTTTTGTTTCTGCTGTCTTCCTGTAAGGATGCCAGTAGTGTACACAAGCAGAAGTTTCCTGTTGCTACCATCTCTGATATGCTCAAAAAGGTGAAAAAAGCAGTCTGGCTTTTTTTTGTCTGGCTTGGGTTTTTTTAACAAGGAATATTCTGGAGTAAATTATAATAGTTCTAAACCATATGATGTATTGCTTACCTTTGAAGGAGATGTATCAATACATAATTTTCACATCTGATCTGTAAAGGTCTCTTAATGTCTAAGTTGTTTGAAGGTAAGCCACACTATTTGCAGGAGGATATTCTTGAAGCATCCATTGTGAAGAACATCACTCTTTCTGAATAAGGAAGTTGTGCTTTATTTATCTGATTTCTGTAGTTTCCTAACAGTCCATAAGCCTGATGTCTCATGAGAAATTCAATTTTTGGAAATGTTTTTGGAACCAAACAAGAAATTAAAGTGTATTGTAGAAGTTCTAGGGAGAAGAGGTTGTTTTTCATAGCTAAAGAAACTGGTTAGTATTTTTTGTCATCGTCATCATGTCTGTATGTCTGCTTCAAAAAGAAATAGGTAAAAATGGAAAGGTGATGAAAAATCATATCTGTTGTCAAAGTTGGCTATTGCAGTTGTATGTGAAAAGTAACTACAGGGAACTCCTTTTTTATATGGCTCCTTAGAAAGCACCTTTGCTTTCACAGAATTGTAGGGGTTGGAAGGGACCTCGAGAGATCATCGGGTCCAACCCCCCTGCCAAAGCAGCTCCCCAGCTCATACTGCACAGATAGGCGTCCAGACGGGTCTTGAATATCTCCAGAGAAGGAGACTCCACCACCTCCCTGGGCAGCCTGTGCCAGGGCTCTGGCACCCTCACTGTGAAAAAGTTCCTCCCCATGTTGGTGTGGAACTTCCTGTGCTCCAATTTGCAGCCATTGCCCCTTGTCCTGTCTCCACTCACCACTGAAAATGGGCTGGCTAATTCTCCCTGCATCCCATGCTTAAGATAACTGTAAACACCAATTAGGTCTCCCCTTAATCTTCTTTTCTCTAGACCGAATAGTCCCTGCTTATTCTGCCTTTCCTCACAGGGGAGATGCTCCAGGCCCTTAATCATCTCTGTAGCCCTTCTTTGGACTCTCTCCAGAAGGTCCCTGTCCTTTTTACACCAGGGAGCCCAGAACTGGACACAATACTCCAGGTGGGGCCCGACCAAGGCAGAGTAGAGGGGGAGGATCACCTCCTTTGACCTGCTGGCCACACTCCTCCTGATGCACCTCAGGATCCCATTGGCTCTCTTAGCCCCCAGGGCACACTGCTGGCTCATAGCCAACCTGTCATCCACCAGGACCCCCAGGTTGTTCTCCATAGTGCTCTTCTCCAGTAGGACATCCCCCAGCCTGTACTGAAACGAACGGTTGTTCTTACATCAATTCTACAAAAACAGATACAGAAAATAAAATTTTTAAGAAAAATAGAGCTGACTTAATTAGGGGATCCAAAGAATTGACATACTAATGTAAGAATAGAAGAAGTTGTAGGCTTTGAAACAGAATTGAATTCTCTACAGCATTTTCACCCAGAATTCTAAACTCTTAGATACAATTCATATAAATATCTTCATTAACTAGTTGGACAATACAGTTACAGTGTTTGGACTCACACTGTATGATGGAAGGCATCAGTTCCAACAGGTGTATCGCGGTATTTATAGTTGAATAATATTTAACAGATATAGAATGTAAGCTACTCTTAGAAAATATCTTATAAAAATTCTTAGTATTTTTGTATTGTGTTGTTTTAAAAGCTCATAAGCATCTGACTTGTTTGCGTTCTTGTAGCAAAGTGATGTGTATTGTAATTTTTTTCAGTACCCATTTAAAGATGAAAAGCAAAGGTCCCTTTTTATAATATCTTTGCAAAACCATGGAAGTACAGGGTGAGGGCAGAGGTACATAGCATTAAGTCATTAGTCACTGAAGTCTTTCTACTTCAGCCTTTCTTCTAAATTATCATTTGGCTGAACAAAATACTAGTTGTTTCCTCTTCCAGACATTCCTATACAAGCTATGCTGGTGAAATTGAGTAAGTAATAAAACTTCATATAGTAGATAATACTCTTGGCTTTCTTTAAAAGTTGTGTGTAAATCTAAATAGTTTTGTTTTTCTGTTTCTTCTGCAAGTTGTCTTAGAAATGTTAACAGCAGTGTTTATAAATTGTGATCTTTTGTATACTGGGACAGAGTTGGGTTTTTTCTTTCCTGTAGTGAGCAAAGATCCTCTTCCACATTCATCTTACTAAAACATTACTGTATGCCATCATCAAGAAATCATTAATTCTGAATGTGTAGCTTTCAGTGCCTGTTTTATATCAGGTAATTGACAGTAAGATGTTTGTTCCAGAGACTAAGGAGTACCTTAAGCTCTGTAACCTAATTCTTTGTCTGTGAACAAGTTTTTCGCTAACTTACATTATATATTTAATGTAGCTTTATGAAGCAGAAAATAAGCATAAAAATTTGGAGAAGGAGTTCCAGCAATACAAAGAACAGCAAAGCAGAAAACCTGAAATCCAGCTACAATCGGAAATAAATCTTCTCACTTTAGAAAAGGTATATTGGATTTTTCTAGTCTTCAAAAATTGTCACAATGGTCCATTTGATGGTTAATGGAAGTACAGAATAATCTTACATGATAGTGGTTAATTTTTCCATTTTTGTTTCTTCCAACAATTCCAGATCCAAATAAGACCAATGGTGGTTTTATTTCTATAGAGGGAACTGTAGTGTGAGAGGCTAAGGCAGGAAAAAAGCTAAACTATATTTCAATTGCTAGAGTCATGATTTACACTGGGTACTCTGAGCATTGTGTTTATAGGACTAAATAAAGATTTTCTTATAAGGATTAGTTTAGGCTGGTATTCCATTACATGCATTGTTGGCTTTTTAAGTATTTCCAAAAAGAGATTGTGTTATTAGTAGAATGTCACGTTGATTTTTATTTTTTTTAAAACTGTACTTCCCATCGGTAGAGGATATTTTGATTAATTAAAACTACAAATGTGGGCACTTTTTGCTCAGAATTACTGTGTGATTTTAGTCTCAAATCATTGACACAAAATGCTGGGCAAAAAAGTGGACATGGCTTCTTGGCTCAAAATGCAATCATGGTTCCATCCATGTCACTGTATGCTTTGAGTAACTTCTAAAAGTGTAAGCAAGTGATTCACAGTGGTTCTATCTCTACATAGTTTTTAAAGTCTTAGCTTAAATACTTTATTAGGTTTCTTTTTTTTTTAGATTTAAAATCTGTGACTTAAGATCTTAAAAATTATTTACCATAACATTTATCTGAATAAAAAAAAATCACTGCCTCAGTTTTAAATAAAAATGCTTAATTTTCAACTTACTGTGTTCTGTGTGGTTCACAACCAGTTTGTTTTGTAATATTAACTTTTTTCACAGAATGGAATACATTATTTTAGTAATTTCTCTAAGATTTATTTAAATACTAAGATCAAATATTCATCTTAAATAAATAGATTGTAGAGAATGATTTTAACAGATGTCTATTTCAGCAGAAAGAATGCAGTGCCTTTCTTCCAGTTGTAGAAAGAAAAATACACACCCTTTGATACACACCTTTGATGGATAGATCTTGATTTTAAATGTTTCTGTTAGTATTTGTAAGTTGGAAGGAAAAAAGGGTGTGGGGGGGTGAGCTGTTTGCTAATTTGAGCATCTTAAATTTAAAGCTTACGTCAGCAGGTTTAGTGCTAAAAACTAATCTTTTCCTCTTTGTATAGACAGCTGTCCAATAAAAATAAGGCTATATTTTAAACAAGAAAATGTTCATGTGCCATAATATTTATGTTATATTATGTAACAGCTTTAGATGATGTTGTATGTTACACTACATAAACACTTTTCTTAAACCAGACCCTTTGTATATATACATCTTTCACTGATTGTTACTGCTGTTATTGCTTCAGCTGATATGATTTTAATTGCTTTTAGGTTGAACTTGAAAGAAAGTTGGAGTCAGCTACCAAGTCAAAGCTTCACTACAAACAACAGTGGACAAGGGCTTTGAAAGAACTTGCAAGGTTAAAACAGGTATGCAGGTTTTCTTTTGTCACATGAGACAGCCAAGTTAATGTAACATTGGAAGCCACTTAGAATTCCTGGTAACTACTGCGAGCTTTGATTTTTATTAGTGCTTGTCTATGTGAAATTAAAACTCTCAGCTAAGCTTTTTACAAAAATGAGAACAGCAAAACTGACTTGACTTTGACATTACAGACTTGATCATCTTTCCTAAGTTCAGAGAACGTTGGTATAGCTGAAAGAAGGCATGATTGAAAAAAGACATTTTATTTCATTAATCCTATTCCCAGTAATGCTTAGTCACACTTGGTTTACCTGTGTGACCTGTCCTAGGGAACCTCCTTTGGCAAGAGATTGGACTCAGTGATGTCTGGAAGTCCCTTCTGACCCCTACAATTCTCTGGATCTGTGAATACTTCCAGAGAAAATGTATTGTTCCCCTCTTAACCATCTTAGTATTGTAAAATGAATGAAGAACAAATGAGAAATAAATCTTAGGTTTTAGGAAAAAAAAAGACACTTTAAAGCTTGGTGATCACCAAAATCAAATAAATTTACAGAAAAGTTAATCTGGAAGAGAAAGTTGCTTCTGCTCTTGCAAGTCCTGATATACTAATGTGGCATCTCTTTTACTGCTATGTTTTAACTGCGCTTGTGTGTACACATGTGTGTATGTGTGGACACAAATGATGTGAAAATGCGCCCTTCAAACTTGCAGAAGTAGCAGCTTCATCTTCATGAATCCAGTGGTCTCTTTTTTTCATCACCTGCCTTTCATAAATTATAGTAAACACTAGCTAAACAGTATGCTTAATGGCAAGCATTTCCATTGGCCTCCACAAACAGATTAGTAAATCATTAATCCCTGTTGATGAACAGACCTTAACACAGACATAAAGCTTCGGAATTCAAATTTAGTAAAGGTTTTTTATTATCTGCATTCACATCTACTTCCTGCTTAAGGAAAAGTAGGTGTTTTGTTGTGATGTTTTTGAATGTTTATAGTTCCTACTGCATTCCTTATTGTAGAGTATTGGTGCTTGGAGAATTAAAATCCAAGCCCAACCTTTACTAATTGATAAGTAACTTTTAAAATCTGCATTTCTCTTTGAAGAGTATGAATGTGCTTTATAATCACTATTAATATTTAAAAACTCATTTCTATTTGTCATCTTCAAATTGGTCCATTTTCTCCCCCTAATAAAGAGGATCATGAATTCTCACCTCTAATTTCTGAAACAGCCTTGACAAGATGATAGAAGGAAGAATCTAAATCGTATCTCTGAGATTTCTTCAGCAGCCATGAAATGTCCAGGCTATTTTTTCCTACTTCAGTGTTTAAAAGCTCATGTAGAATAAAAGAGAAGGTTGTTGCTTGCCAGATTACCACCAGTGTATATCATTATGAGGTTTTTATTACTAAATTTCATTACTATAGAACTGATGATCTGAATTTGGTAATGTGTAGATGGTTTCAGCTGACCCTCTTTCTGAAAGTCTGAACCTTTAAATAAGTTGGCAGGTACAGTGAGTACCCAAAACTTTTCTACTATGGAACAAACCTTTTCAAAGCACTGTTCTTGAGTGTTTTATACTCCTGTGCTTCATCTTAGTCTATTGATAATGGGGTTTAAGTGACATTAAAGAGCCAAATAAAAGTTGAAGCAGAGCTGATAAAAAAATAATTTTCTGTGTTTTAAATACAAATGTGGAAACTGTCGCTTCAGGAAGTCTAGATTTGCTTTAGTTCGGATGATTTGTGCAATTGTGCATAGTTTGACCAGTTTCTTGTTTAAATTGGATTAGTACCATGTTAATTTTGCATTGCCTCTGGTGAATAGCCACAGGGCTATAATCTGTGCCAGTAATTTGTCACACCAAAGCTCTCTAGAGGACTATACAAAACATTTGTGTAGTGAGGATTAGACGCTGAAAGCCATATCTTAGATTGTTAATAAATGTTAATGACAAAACCCAGCTGGTAAGTCTTGGAAATGAGATCTAATGCTTTGTGCCCATTGCCAAAAAAATGTTTAAACAGAGATTTCCATTACTCAAAGGTGACCTAGTACAGTCAATTTGTGAATTAAAGAAGCATAATCTACAGGCTAAGCATTTAGTAAAATGCTCTTCTGATTTGGAACCATAAAAGTCAATGTTTCCTTAATTAAAAAGTTTCCTTTTACTTTGGAACTAGTTCTTAGCACACGTCTGTGATGGTTTTATATTTTGCAGAATGAGATATGCACTACATAACTTACAAAAGCATGGGACTGCTAATAGAAAATGCTCTAAAATTCTCCACGTCTGGGACTTTGAATACTAACTCAGTGCCAGTGGTAACAAAAAAAGTACACAGGATACACATAGATCATGCTTACCTGTGCTTAATAAAATGCAGAAGTTAGCTGAATTTAAATACAAATTTGTAAAACTCAATGAAAATAGACTTCACCAAGCTTAATGTTTTTCCCTTTTTGTTACTCAGTGGAAGTCTGTATTAATATTTCATTTATTAAACTCCTGTTTGACTTTAGGAAAACAAAAAATGTCAATTAACAAGCTATATGTCTGTGCACAGAGACTGGTTTTTGTAATTTCCAGAGGTTTCAAAAATGTTTTTTCAAAGTTTGCTGATTAGAAGATCTCAGTGCTACACAAATGAGATCTCTATGGGTTTTAGGTATATGAGCATTACTTCTGAGACCAGCAGACTATTTCCACAAAACTCTATACGTGATCACAGAGATCTTCAATTCCAAGTCAGTAGGTGAGTGGAAGAAACAAAATATCAAAACAGAAATCATAGCTGGTAGAAATACTACATTTAGCAGTTGGTAATTTCTATTAGCTAGAAATCCAAAATCTCAAAATGTATATGTATACATTATTCAGTGTTCTGGAATAAATATTTTTTAAGTCTTTTAACAGCTCTATAGGGCACAAACACATTAAAACCAGCATGGATGTGTTTGTTTAAAACAACATAGTCTGTATTGGCTGGCTGACATTTACTCTGTCTTGTCCAGTGTCTTGCTTATCCACTCAGTAATGAATTTGATTAATTTATAAGTAATTTAGCCAAGGATGGGATGTAAATCTTTGTTTAAAAAAAAAGCAGAAAAAAACCCCAGTTGGAGGTCCAAGTCTTGGTTAAAAACTGTGTCTTGAAACCATCCAGGCCCTCCTACTGACTTGTCAGCTCTGGGTTATTTTCAGAAAACTTTACTTGAGTTCCTTAGCTTCAATCGTACGTTTTTCCCACAGACTTGCATGGTATGTGTGAGTGGGAGAGTGAATAGTGGCTGCTATTTAGCCATTGTTTAGTCTAGTGTATGTATGTTTACATCTCCCTTTTGGATTTATAGGCAGCTATGGCAAAATAAAGATTGTGCTTCCTTGATTGAAGAGCCTCTTAACTAGAGCACCTGGCGGCATACAGGGATTATTTTATGATCTGATTAGCGTTGAAATTTTGAGGTGTTTTTATTACTGGTTAATTTTTATTTAATGCTGATATCCCTGTCGTACCAAAGGTTTAAAAAAATTATTAAAGTTCCCACCATGCGAGCTCCTAAAACAGTAATCCTTGTCTCAAGCACTACATTAGAGACACAAACTACTGAAGAAAAGTAGTAAAGCATTGAAATAAATGATATATAATAATGTATGTTGCTTTTTTTGGATGGGACTTGTTTTGTTTATAGGGATCTAAGAGGAAGATGGGAAAATATCAAACTAATAAGAAAAGGGCATATTGGTGATAAGCTTGACCAAGGAAGGCAAAGGAAAGCAAATGAGTAAAACAAATAGCAGTGGTGAGAGGATAGTAGAGAAGGTAACTGAGCCAACTAAGAGTATATTGCAGAACAATATTCAGAGTAGTTTGCATGTGATTCTCCTGGTTTATCTGTGGCTGTCTTAGTGTGAGATAGTGGTTGATGATGCTTAGGTGGTGAAGCAAGAGTTAAGTTTCCAAGTGTTCTCAGTTTCTAATGGGTCTTATCTACTATCCCCAGAGCTGCCTTTAGTCCAGCAGCTGGTGATTGCAGAGTGTTCCCTTGCCTGAAATTTAAAAATGCAAAATTCTGCAAGTTGAAAATTGAAAGTTCTGATAGTTCTTACTGAGATATCAAACAGCCTTACTAGCTGCAATAAACAGTTGGGAATAAATCAGAAATGTTCCTTATTTCAGGATATGTTATAGGAGCATATTCTCTCTGGAAATGTAAAGTACATCAGAAAGCCTTGACTGAGAATTTTAAGGGTGTGAGTATGTATGTATAAACTTGTGAGCACTGAGATATACTTAAAAAGTACTTTATATTCAATTGTAACTTAGCTTGTAAGAATACATAGGGTAAAGTGAAGTGCATTTAGAAATGCTAGGCTCTGCTTATTAGTACCATAAATGGGCAGAAGTGTTTAATAATATTAGGTTTTTTCATTTTGGAAAATCTCACAGTAAATTCTGCTACATCTCAAATGCTACTTGCTATGCATTAGAGTTCAGTTCCTTCTCTGGTTTTAAAAAAATGTGCTTTTTGCCCAAAGGGTCATTAAACTGTGGTGGTAAAAGTGGATTAATACCTGATTGTCTCTGATAAAGTGGCACCACTTTCATCACTGTGACAAATAAGAAATCCTTCCTTCTCACTGTAACAAAAGACAATCTCTTCATGGTCCCTCAATGTATAACAAAATTGTGTATAAATTAGTTCAGCATCAGCATGCCTCACTTACCAAACTACTGTTGTAAATTCTTTTCCGTCTTCTTGTATTGATGGAACTGATTGGGAAATGGGTATGGCTGTTTTGCTATGAATGGTATATATGGACCAAGTTTCCTGTTACACACGCTAAAAATTGTTGTGATAGACTTTTAAAGAACTCAAAGACTAATGTTGGAAAGACATTTGAAAATCAGAGTACAAAGTGCGTAACTTAAATTACACATGGGGGTCCATCATAAATCTGCAAAATCCCTTTATGCTTGTTTTCATGGGGGATGGGGGTTCCCAAGTTGGACTGTCTTAAACTGAATGCTATGGAAATCTTGCCATAGAAAATGGTGGTTTAAATTTTTTTTTTTTACTTAATATTTTTGTGCTTGAATGTCACCATTCAGGCTTATTGGCATAGCATGCTACAGAAATTCTTGACATTCACTGTTACCAGGAGTAACACTAATCTTATTTTCCTTCACCCCTCCCAAATAAGGAAATGCCATACATTTGTCATGTTTTCATCACAATTGTAGTAGTAATCAAATTAAATGTATAATCACATTTATCTGAAACGAAGTCCTAATGAAAATTTACATGGAGACAAAATGTACTGATAAGAGTTTTTCTCCTATGGAGAAAAGGAGAATTTAGCACACACTATATTCAAGCTTACTTTCTTATAAATCTGGAGATACTACCCTGAGAAATGAGCTTGCTCACTGGTGACACTGATTTATTTTATTTTATTTTTAGAGACGTTTTTCCCCCAGAAAAAAACATTGAAATGAACAGAAATTGAGAGAAGGGTTCTTCAGGAAGCCTTGCTTTCTGTATATCTCTCCTTGGCTTTTGCATCATTCTTTTGCCCTTTTTTTTTTTTGGTTTTATTAAAAAATCATGAAAGTTGGTTCTTAATCCAAAAAATGTACTGTCTAATTCGGTGTGTACATGAAGGACCAAGGTATTAAGCTTGTGATCAGTAGGAAAGCACGAGGAATATTCTATTGTTGTCTTCATGCAGTTGAGCTCCTTACTTTGTTCTACCAACTTTTGGTATATGTACTTCTAATATGTACTTTTCTTTGAGCTTTTTCATAAGGCCTATTTTGCTATCAGTTTGCCAGTGTAAGCATGCTGCCAAACAACAGAAACCTCTAGTTTATTGAACTTTCCTGCTTCAAATAGTAATGTGTCAACTTGTTGTGAAACTTACACTTCGACACACTGCTTCTGGCCAGGACACAGCTATGCGTTTCCTCTGAAGCTGCAGCTGTAAGAACACTTTCAAAATCTTTCCTGATAGATCTGAGTAATACGCTCCACAAACTGAAGGACTGGGTTAGAAAACTTCTGTTCAGTGTAGTCACAGCTACTTGATGATTTGTGTGTATTATATGACTCATTATAATCTGTTTTATTAGTAGGCAGGGATATAATTTTCTGCTGGCACATTAAAGTCTTGCTGTGCTAATAATAAGTGCTACTCTGCTTTGCATTAGTTTTCCAGGATTTAGTTTTCAGGTGATTTTTGACCAATATACCTTCAAAAAAATTCTCTCATACAATCACTGAGATACACAAATTTGAGACTTATGTTAATAAGCTACCAACAACAGTGGTCCTGGTTTAAAATGTGACAATTAAAGCATGAATAAACCCAGCTCCAGAGTATGGAGACTTACTTTATTTTTTCCTTTTCACACAAAATTAATCCTTTGCTTGCCATCTACCACAATGCACTGGACAAACTAATCTTATCTCCAAATCAGCATAGGTAGATATGCTAGAAAAGACAATAACAGTAGTTGGCAGTCTTCTCTCCTGTAAAAGGCTTAGATTTTTTACATGTAAGAGGAAGATGTCAACCCGATCCTCCACAGTAATGAAGGTTTTTGCCTGCAGGTGGGGTACTTTGTTTGTAAATGCATTCTTACATAATTTGTTGTGAAGCCTCAATGACTGCTACCACTGTTAGTTAATGTCAAAGGAAAAAGAGTTTGTAGGTGACAAATTAATTCCAAATCCAGAACTTGGATATGCAGGCTGTCCTGTATCTACTGCAGGGAGATGTTTAGCAAGTTTCTAAAGGCTTGTTGTCTTATCAGGAAAAGCAGCTAGTCACCAGACCGAATTCTTTACCTGTTGAGACAGACAAGTAGAAATTTCTGGATTCTTCTATATGAACAGGGCAACTACATATCTTGTGAGGCTAAATTTCCTTTGCAAAGGAGATTTAGCATGCTCAAAATTTTCGATCTCATGTTTGCTTGAGGGTATTAATGTAAATAGATGTTTTTCTGAAGCACAGCGATACTTTAACCTGATTTTGAAAAGAATTTAACTTAGGAGATCTAATGAGACAAGAATAGTGATGGTCTCAAAGATTTAAATATTACCATGTCATCATTCTTCTAGATTTTCGGTAATTTAAGATAATCAGATTTGCTGTCCATTTATTTACTTGTACTATAACTGAGGTTGTACTGTTTTTATACCCACCTACTTGAGAGTAGATCACGCTCAGTATCTTATCTTACTTACCAGCCTCTGGTAAGGAAACAACTCAAGATAAGTCCAACTATCAAAATACTTAAGATAATTCCATTCCTCGTAGCCCGTTCTATACTTGAAATTTGGGGTTGCTCTTGAATGCTGTTGACTATCCAGATATTTGAAATCAGATCATACCAATGTGATATTTGCGGGACCTGAATTTAAAAAAGGCAAAAAATGACCAACAAACAAACCCTACCCTATGTCTTTTTTTTTTAATACTTCAACAGTAATGCTTGATCTTTAGCATTTTTTAAAAATACAAATGTCTATATTCAAAATAGTCATAATTTAAGAAGCTCCTAGCGTGTTTGGTATATCGCTTAAGAAATTAATCTCCATTTCTAATAACTTGGATCATACCTATAGTTGGAATCTGCCTAATCCTTTCTTTCAGCCTATGTTTTTCATTGTGTGGAACCAATGTGGAATATCTAGTCCATCCAGAGACCAGCAGTACATGCACAAGCTGTAGAAAGATAGTTCGGATTATCTTTGAATATCCTCCAGCTTCTCTCAGTCAGTTACTGAGTACATCATGAGCCAGTGGTTGCATTCAGGATGTCATGTTTAATCGACCTCACTGAATGTATTTATAATTTATCTGTTTCCTTTTCAAACTAATTCATATTTTTTGCCCCCATAATATCCCACTCTTTCACATCCACTTTTTCCCCACTAAGTAATTTTCTATTGGCAGCAAACTGTTTACTCTAGAATGATTTATTGAAAAATGAGGAAGGCAGTGTAGATTCTTGTGGAGTCCAGTGTCACTTACTTGCTGTTGTAGAAACGATCAGCTGCTGTCCTTCTGTGGTCTTCTAAATCTGAGAGTCCTTTCTCCATGACAGCTTAGTTTTGTGTTTGGTTCTAGGTGGCATCTTTGGTGTGGTGTTTCGTTAGGGTTTTCTTGTTTAAGCCTAGTTGAAAGTGTGACTTTTCTACATAAGCTGGATTCATTCTTCATTTGGGAGTTCTTTTGGTATTAACAAATTTGACCACTGTCGCTCTGGTAGTTCCTGGGTATTCCTAAGGCCTCTGTTTAAAGAAAGAATAAAATGTTTTAAATGGGGAAATACTCCTGTGATGCCAAAACCAATTTTAGCGATGGAGTACACCTCCAGTTGGTCTTATAACTTTGTGTATTAATTTCCCTACAACTCTTGAAAACTTGCATACAGCTGGCTGTAGTGACCTGTTAATATTTGCTATGTGTACTTGCAGATTCCTGTTCTAAAACTTATTCTCCTTCAGTCTGTGACTGTTCTTCAAACCTGTCCTGCATAAAAAAGGTGTCCCTCACATAGGAACTTTCTTCTGCAATGATCTCTTGTTAGGGAAGAATAAACTATAGCCTTATCTTTCCTGTGTTCTTTTTTTTTATACTTCATCTATCAGCTGTAGACTTTTCAGCAGGATTCCTGCTTCTGCTTTTATTATTAGTATGCATCTCTTTAACAAGTTCTTCACACGTTTTGGCCTGCCTTACTGCAGTTCTTACTGCATTTAATTTGCCTGGCTGGTGTTTTGGTCTCAGTATAAAAATAAAGTATTTGGGGTTTACATAATGCTATGATTTATTGTCAAGAAATTCTCTATTGCATTGTCTGCTTGCAATAAAAATTAGAGTCTTTGTTTAATCCTAATTCCTTTTCTTACTGCTTATTGATCATCAACGGGGAGTTCTAAAGATGCTGGGAACTGAGGTTCAGGAAACTGCCTGCCTAGACTCTTCCAATTATTAATAGGTCAACTGTATAATGAATACACTCACACATCAAACAAAATTATCTTTTCTTACCCATACAATAAATATAAAACTGATTGTGTTAACAATCAAATATTGCAGATGAAAGTAATGTCAAAATTACAAAGGTAACCTTGCACTTTACAGTATGTCTAGATCCAGGATGTTTGTGTAACCTCCTGCCTTATTTTTTAACTACAGGAAGAAATGCCATTTTTACCTCACGTCTTCTGTCTCATTCAGAATGTGAGACTGACTGTATTGAGTTAGTGCACAAGGTCAAATGGAAAATGACTGGGAGGAAGACAAATGGACCACAGTTCCAATTAAGACACTTTAATGTCACAAAGTGGTTGTGGACACAAACCCTAATTTAGTTAGAGTGTCTGTATAGAGCTTAAAAAAAAGAAGCCAAATAAATTTTTAGAATGGGTGGATTAATTGTATTAACTCCACAGAGTAAGATATCTGAAGTTTTGCATAGAGCCAGACAATGCTAAAGGAAACTTCAACAGAGTTTTGTTTGAGAAATACTTTTTAACCATAATTTTCAATTTCAATGATTATTTCTTGAAGCTTTGATACTAGACATTATGGGGCAGATGATGAAAGCTTCCTGCAGCAATTTAGCATTTTTTCTGCTTTTTATTTCTCAAAGTTATAATTTAAAATTCAGTGTTCTGGAGGTATCAATCTCAGTATCTTGAGCAGTTCCACAAGTGCAAGTCTTGTGTTAACCATCCTAAGCTAGAGTCTGTAAAAGCATTTGTAACATGTTTGGTATTTTGTTAACGGGAAGATATCTGTGACTTGGCTTCAGCTGATCCAGCCTAGGCAGATTTACTACAATTGTGATAGTTACTGGTCTTACTGCATTATTGATAGCAACAGCAAAGACGTTCTGTTTAACTCCTGCATTTCTGATATGATGGCAACTTAATAGTCATGGCTTCATTTGTGGTTTTGCTCATGTTACAGTAGCTACCACTTTTACATGTAATCAGCTGAGTTGTCTCTACCCCTTTCCACATTAGCGTGAACAAGAGAATGCAATGGCTCACCTTAAAAAACAGCAGCAAGAGCTGGAGCACATGAGGTTGCGATATTTGGCAGCAGAAGAAAAAGAGCTGGGGAAAACAGACAGACAAGAGCTGGAGGATATCAGAAATGAACTTAACAGGTATAAAAGCATTTGTAAGATTCCCTTTTTTTTTTCCCCTGAACTCTTTTCTTGCCATCTGCCTCAAAAGAAAAGGCTCAGTTAAATCAAGATTATAATTGGCTGTCAGTTCAGTGAAAGAACACCATTCAGTGTCCCTTAAGTAAAGATTGCACATTTCTAAAATGCAACAGTACTGCCATATAGAAAATCTATGTTTTAGGCCACTGTACCCTGCTTTCTGTTATGGCATATATGTTATACAGCACTAGGCTTTTTTCTATTTTAAACCTTCAGTTCCAAGGATAATTGCTACATTAAGAAATACGGAGTATATTTTGCATATTTTTAATAGTTCTACTGTTGTCCTTCAAAAACTGTCTGCAGTAGTTCTGGATGTGAACCCTTTTGAATGCTGTTTGCATTATCAAAATAGGACCCACGGTAAGAAGTATTGTAGTTACATATGCATATAGAAAAGATATTGTTTGAATTGAAGTATTATATTAGCATTTCTCCTATAGTTATTTTTCCATAGAGGATAACTTGTTACATCT
Source organism: Laterallus jamaicensis coturniculus (assembly GCA_022605575.1). Classification (NCBI taxonomy): domain Eukaryota; kingdom Metazoa; phylum Chordata; class Aves; order Gruiformes; family Rallidae; genus Laterallus; species Laterallus jamaicensis. Next base: position 21,757,886 of record JAKCOX010000010.1, read on the forward strand.
TTTTTTTTTTATTTTCCTAACTATTCAGTAGATAAATAACTAAAAGACTTGATACGAAAATAATCAGAATGGTTTTAAGTATACTTATCTTCTGTTTCTTGCCATTTTATCAACATCAGGCTAAAGCAAAAGGAAGAGGAAAGAAAGCAGTTGCAAGATGCTAAAGATAACTCTTCTGGTAGAGTGGATAGTCTTCATTCTAGAAAATTAAATGAGAATATGGATGATTATCTGTCCCGTCTGATAGAAGAGAGGGATACCCTCTTGAGAACAGGTGTATATAATCATGAAGATCATATTGTGAGTGAACTTGATCGTCAAATCAGAGAAGCTATTGCAAAAAAGGAACATCTCTAAATAAAAGCAAACAAAAAAGTTGCAATAGAGCCAAAATTTGAGTAGGGTGTGTGATTTTTATAAACCTGTACTACTTTGCAAAATATATAAGGTCATGCTTAATTTTGCACCCTATTGTTAGCTCTTTTTGAGGCCAATGTAAATATTTGGAATACATGAAGTTAAGTACCGTTGTAAGTTTTACAGGAATGATGGCTGGTTTTTAATGTTTTTATGCTCTTGTACATAAATGTAAATATATTTATCTTGTGTACTTTCTTCCAAAATGTTTACTACCTCTTTTTGCACCACCCTGTTTAGGTTTATTTGTAATATTTTTAATAACCATTCTAGGACATTTTGTCAATACTGTAATATTTTTTTTCTGTTTTTTAAAAGATATCTTTAGCTATACTAGGGAAAAATTACATCAGCTGTTTTTCCTGATAGAACCCTTTATTCTAAATTAAAGGCTGCACTGGCAAAGCGTCACTCTACTAAATCACAAGGTGATAATTTTTTTGCTTTTCTAACAGTAGTTAAGATGTCCTATTTACTACAGAAATTAGTTAGGGTTTTGAGGTGGGAGGTAGGGGAGCTCTTAAACCTTACAAAACTGAAGCTTAAGTAACTCACCAAATTGTACAGGATGAATTTCCCTCTGTTGCTCAAGCAGTTTTGCCTGTAGTTCCATAAGAGTGAACCCAGGAGAAGAAAGATGCAATTCAGAAGTACATGTGCATTCTTACATTCATCCCTAACAAGGAAATACTTGAAGCACTAATTCATTGAAATTACATGCTTCAAATTCTGAACCTATATGTGAAACAAGAGCTTTTCAAAGTAAAGATGTTTTCCTTAAGACCTAAGCATTTTGCAGTTACTTAACATACACTTCAAAGCATGTTATCTTATTACCACTTAAACTGTATACAAGGTAAGTTTGTGGAAGTATTAACAGGGTGCAGGCTCAAGGTGTTAACCAGAAGAGAAATCCACAAAAAGTGTTAGCTTTTCCATAATCTCAAAGAAGTTGGGTTCTCTTTTTCAGCCTTCATTCTGTTACAATAATTATAAAGTCGTTTGTGTGGATCTAGCTAATACCATGAAGTTGCAACACTATAGGCACAAATTTTTCTCTACTGGAGTGTCAAGTAATGAAAACATCTTAGGATTTGTTACTATGAACAAAGTAAAATAAATTTGTTATTATGAACAAAGATACCAATGCAAAAATTCCTTTTTTTCTTCATCTAAATATAAATCGGTGAACTTCCTTGGACATGGCTGTATACATGTGGCCTTCCATGTGGTATTAATTATAATTTTTTTATTATATTTGGCTTTGCCTCTAGGTGCATTGTTTTCCCTACTATTAGTTTAGGCTCCTTTGGAAAAGTTTTAAACAAGCTGTGTAAACAGAGATCATGTTCTGTGAGGAATTATCACTTATCAATACCAGACCTTGTAAGAAATGCTTTTGTAATACTTTGCACACTCTATGCTATATTTTTCAAATTAGTCTGCTTAAAGAGAACCCTCTCTACTAGCAAAGCAAAGAACACCTTCATAAAGCCAATAAAAATCCATTAAAAATAATTCTACTGGGGTTTTTTTGCATTATGGCTTTGTCATACCATAGATGCATGATCATATACATATTGTAAATGAATCAGGGAGCTTCTGCCCTGACAGGAAGACTTGCTCATGCCGTTTCTCTTCAAATGCTTCACTTGCTAGAAGTGTAGTTTCTTCTTTAAACACTGGAGGGTGCCTTAGACTTAAAGATCACAAAGATTGTGTTGACTAAATTTTCATAACTGCTGATTTTGGTATTCTGTGACTTTTCAGGTGTGTTACTTTATTAAATAAAACCAATTTTCAGTAAGTATTAAGAATTTTGTGTTTATTTTTCAACTATTTTAATAAAAATGTTTTCTCTTTCTGGTGATATCAGTCTTTAGTACTTGAATGTGTGAAGTTTGCGAGTTTACTTTCAAAGTTAATTTCACGTTTTAATTTCTAATCAAATATCTTCCATGGCTTCTAAAGAAAATGGAAGTCCTGTTGCTGTGGAGTTTAAAAAGAGTCTACTCAGGGGAGTAGTTCTACTTAGGTGAGAATTGTGAATTTTGTGATTATTAAAAAGCATTTTTGTTGTTATATAGTTATTACCCTTCATGTTAACTGTATTAGAATGAGAAATGTTTACATTTCATTTTTTTAACCACACTTTGTCTATTTGCTTCAGTCTAAAGCACTCAAGAAAAATCAGTATTTGTAGTAGGTGTCTATAGCGGAGATGAACTCAATATTACTTTTGAAAATATAATTTTTATGTTGAGTTCCATTTGCCTTTTTATTGCCTCAAAACCATTTTAAAGGTTATAACTATTCAGTGAAAAGACCAAATACCATTATTTTAATCAAAAATCTCTTAAAAATTTTATCTTAATCTTTCTTCATGGCAAAAGAAATACCATTTGAAACAGATGCATGAGATAATGAGCTTACTTTAATTTACCCAGCATAAAAAGACTGCTGGAAATGAAACCCATGTTTATGAGTTCAGTCCTGGTTCTGTATGCCTTCAAAAAGGGGGTATAAGAGGAGCAACATCTAGGCCTTCCTGTCATTATGGGAAACCCATGCTATGGATTTTCAGTGCACCCAGATGTCGTTAGTGAAGATGATGGAATTCTTTCAAAACAAGTACTCTTACCAATATGGTTCTGTGAACACGAATCCCCATAAAAATTAGAAAGTGGGGGTTCAGGGTGAGGTTGCTCTGTTGCCAAATCAATTCCAGCTTTCATCCTGCCATATGATTCAGGCCCAGAAATTGTAGTTGGCTTTGGATGAGGAAACTTTGATTATATCCTATATTTGTCCAGTCTTTTAAAGGAAAAGCTAGAGTCCATCTAAAATCGAGGGCATTTAGAAGGACCTGTTTTTGGTGATAATCTTCAGCCAGCAGATCCCCTCTTTCTCTCTTTGTGATATTTATTCTTGCAGTGGTGAGGACTTGACTTACTACATTACTTGACCACCAAAGAGTTGTCATATTATTTACTTACAAACTTGTACAAAGGTAGAAAGTCTTAATGTTACGTGTTTATATGCTTTGATATGGAACATCAGCTAAGATTTTGAGAACTGTTAAAAAGAAATGAACCTTTTACCCTGCTAATTGTTAGGGTGTCAGAAAATTTGTGTCTCAATCTTATTTTAAAAATAAGGCAGCACTGTGTTGCTTTGCATTGGGTTTATCTAAATACATAGTTACATTGTGGACCTTTCCTCTATATTTTTTGGGATGAAGCTATAACCACTGCTTTAATACTCTGTTATTGAACACTTGTAACACTAATACACTTTCAAAACTGCTGTTGCAGAAGAGAAGCAATGTTATGTCTGGCACTGAGCTTTCACATATTCAATTCACAGTTCTTCACTACAGTTTAAATGCTTCTCCCTCCCATCCACCGAGATAAACCTTAATGCACAGCTAAAGATGGAAGGCCTTTATCATATCTTCTAAGTGCTACTGAAGTATTTATACGAGTTATTACATGTTTACACAATTATTTATTTTGCTACTACTGTGCCTAAATGATCATGACCTGTGTCAAGTCTTGGATAGGAAGCACTAGCCCTGCTATTGTTCAAGAGCGAACTGTAGAAAGGCGGCTGCGTACTTAGATCTCATTTCATTTGTTTCTCCAGGGGGTTATATTAGTAGTGTTTTCATTAGAAATGTTTTTACAGATGTCGACTATCCAGATATGAAGTCTCTGTGGTGGAGAAGCAGTCAGGAGTTTGGCATTCAGAACAGAAAGGAGAAAAAAAAGTCAACTTTGAGAGACTAATTTATAGAAAAATAATTTACTGACTTTCTGATGTATAAATGTACGGTAACCCCATGGTGGCTTTAATGCAAAGTAATTGAATTCTTGCAAGTACAGTTATTTTCTATTCTTAACTTGAAGAAACACTACAGCCTGTCGTTCCCCATCACTGCAGACTAAAATAGTCCCCATTAATAATGCTTCAAGAAAAGTGACACCCACTACTTTGTAGTCCAGTGCCTTTTTATTTTCCTGAGTGAAATACTTGTGTTAGTTTGACAACATTTTAAACAATTTATATATTATTACAAAAAGTTTTGTCTGAACAACATACATAGAGAGTAGATGATTATGGAAGTGCAGTGTTTGACCAAAACACTTAAGTGACCACAAACGTACTGAAGCAGTTACTGAGACA